>JALIRH010000022.1:6985000-8185000 GCA_023055505.1 Callipepla californica brunnescens
TGCTGCTTGTTTGTTTGTTGATTTGGGTTTTCCATCTCTGTCTTTCCACAGCCGTGCTGTGCTGTCCCCAAAATGGGCAGGAAAACTGGGACCCAGCCTGGGAGCCCTCCTGCACAGCATTCCCATTTCGAGCAGTAAAATGAGAGGGAAACCAGCCCTGCATTTATCTGTGAGTACTCAAATTAAGAGTAGAAATAAGATTTCCACCATAATGACAAATTAATTCTTCCTTTCATAATTTTATTAAAATAAGCATCTTCTATCTTTTAACTAGACCTGACATATGCTTACATAGATACAACACACCATGTAACCTAATCTGCGAGCAATCTTGAAGCAATTAACTCCTTCTAATCTTTAGCTAACAAAGCCCACCATGCAAAAGGTCCCCGGAGAACGGCACTCCAAAGGCCGCCCTAAGCTCCCTCTGCTATTCCTCTATTATTCGGTGTGCAGGAGCTCATTGGAGTGCTGGGAGAGCAGGGATTCGTTTGAAACAACAAAGATGAATCATCACAGATCATAAGATCTTCATTAACTCCTTATTTCTCTACTAATTAACACAAAAGGAATGACTTGAATGGTTGACAGGCAGCGAATGACCCACAGCTCAGTGGTTAATAGGATGCAAATGATGCCTAATGAGGGTCTCTAGCTGCTGTCTGGGCATCTGGCCTACTATTTTTGTTGGGGATTCAGAATGGGCTTGAGATGAAAACAGTTCAACCAATAACATTGGCTGCAGCTGAGTTCTGACTAAGTTTATGGATTTATGAGTCCAGCATGCATGAGAATTAGCTTAAACCACTCATCAACAGGTTTGGATTCACACAACACAACTCCCAAACAAGAAGTTTGTACCTTTCCACGAGGCACGGTTCAGTATTTTAAAGGCTTTATTTCTGCATACTGAAAGTATTACTTTACAAATTCCTAACAAACAGTACACAAAGCAGACAGATTCAAAATAACCATGATACAAGCCTTTAAAACAATTCTTTCAACTCCGTGTCCCCTTTTGGATAGAAAACAAATCTGAGTGCTCCATTCATTTCTCCAGAAGCTGTTTCCAGCTGAGGCTTTAAACCCATCACGGTTAATTAGCAGGCTGCTGGTGAGGAGACAGTGCTGCTGGCACCTCTAGGAGCCCCTCACCCCCTCCTTGAATCTTGCAGAGCTGTTTCAAAGTTTAGCTTCGGATTCGGCCCTTTCTGTGGGGTCCTTTCCCCAGCCCTTCACCCGGCTCCCGGCAGCACCCCTGCTCCATCAGCGCTGCTCCACTGATGCTGCAGGGCTGGGAAATGGTGACAGAAACAAGGGAGTGCTCCTATCTCTGAAAATTCTTGTACAAATTTGCTTTTCTTCTTTCTGTGTAAAAACCAAGGGAACAGGCTTGCTATTGAGTTGCTCATCTTAATCAAAATGTTGAAATACTGCCTTTCATTCTCCAAGCCAAGTGCTGAGCATGACCGGGAAGTGAAAAAGATCTGAAGGACTTGAAATGAGAAGTGAAATCTATTTTCATTATGTAGGTGGATTAATATGTAAAAATTAAATTGAGTTCCTTATTGAAAAATAAAAAATTACTATATGATGATTTTCTTTCCAAACTCAAAATCGTTGTACTCCTTTGACAAAGGCAAACATCAAGTTATGTTCTTGGGTTCTGGTTTTGAAGCATAATAGTTTCCACTTTGTTTTGTTCAAAGACTTTTGAACAGAAGATGCCTTTCCTTTGCTGTAAGCTGTATGGAATAAAAAGGAAAAATCCTACACACACTCCCTGCTTCACCTACAAGCTGTCTCTGCACACCGCTTACGTTTCCTATTACTGTCAGCGAGCATCCAGGAAGTGTCAGTCTAAGACCATTCAGCCATACATCATCCCACCCCACTGGATGCCTTCCATGTGGAGCAGAGAAGCAAAGCACGCAAGAATTGCTGTGCAATAGGCATGCAGAAACATCACCTTTGCTGGACATGGGCTGCTCATCCCGAGGCACTTAAAGGATTAACGAAATGAAATTGTTTTTGGACTTGCTGCACTCTTGCTTATCTTTTAAATCCATAATGTCCCACAGAAGGCAAAATGTAGTAATTTTAGTCAGCAGCCTCTCATTAATTTTCTACCTTTGGGGGAACATATGTTTATAGAAAGAGGGGCTGTGTGGAGGCTGAGCTCATCACACCGCTTTGCACTTGAAGAGCTCAGCATGGCATAGTGGAGATGGAGGTGTATGTAACATGCCTCAAATGAAAGCTTTATCGGGTTGGATGTGTGTCTGCAGACATACCTATCTTCATGCATATATATATTTTTATATATATATGTTTATACACACGTATATACAAACCTATAGAGTCATCAGTTTTGAAGATAATCTTTTAGGTTAAGTATTTTCTCACATTAAACTGATAATTATCCCCTCCTTTTCTTTCTCTGTCCCCAGACACCAAACAAGCTGGATTTTTGCTTCATGTATTATTTATAGCATGGAATTAATATGCAGATTCACAAAAACTTAAAAACTCATAATTATTCATAAAGGGCTTTAAGGTTATTTAGTACATATTTATGAAACTTTATGTTTGCTAGGAACTGTGTTTGAAAGTGCTATGGAAGGGTGTTGACTGAGGTTAATTACTAGCATGGAGAGTAATCTGAAAATGATCAAACTCTTTGAATGAAAATATTTGTCAGTATTTCTGATCTATATTTAAGTGAAGTAATGGACATCAATAGCCTTGCAAATATATTCAGAAATGGCTCTGCAAGAAAGGAGATTTGCATATCTAATGCAAACAACCAATGAGGAAAAATGTCTAGTTAGACACCTTTGATCGCTCAGCAAATGTAATAAATGATAGAGATTTATCCTGCTTGTTGTCCATCCGTGTTATGTTGAGTTATGTTCTTGTACAAATATGCTCTAATCTAGAAAATATTAGCACTGATTTAAGGTAGCCAGAATCCTCCCCTCTTTTCTGGAACAGGGCTCAGAAATGATGTGTGAGCTGCTTGTGATAGCCCAGGTTTCTGTAGAAGTTACTTAGGGTAAGTACAGGCTGTATGTAAATAATACATAATATTGGTTTTATATTTACATAAATCTTTCTATCTTATGCATAATTGACTTTCTTTCTAATCCATTGTGTGCGAAGGTTGAAAACCTATAAAATTTGCCATGGGTTATGCTGTGGCAAACAAGCAGCACTGGCAGCAATTGAGGATGGCAGAAAGCACCCAAAATATTGTTATGGCTAAACTCTCACCAGGAGGTGTAAATATGCTTAAGTTTATGACCTTGACTGGTCCCATGATGTGTGCATGTGGGCAGTGGACATCAACAATAATCTCAGCACAGGACAACTCCAGAGACACCTCTAGAGACATCTAGACACCTTCGGGACACCTCTAGAGATGCTGTTCATGTCCATCCTTTGGTGTTTGAAAGCATGGGCATCAAACGTTTTGTGCTCATTTACAAGGATATGGTCATCTCAGTCTACAGGTAAATGTGCTTACATCCTCAGCCAGGGGCACATCTGTATACCCTTGGTGTTATGATCAGCACTGTCACAGCACAAGCAAGTTGCTCTTTGGAGGCTGCAGAAATGACAACAGTGTTGATGAGTGCAAACCAACCTTTCCATTAAAGGCAGTTGGAAATACAGACCGGTGTCATGTTCTTTCATCCTTGGCTTGGCTGTGATGATGCAATGGGCTTTGTCAGCAATGCTGATGGTGTCTCCCCTTCGTGGTCTCCAGCAAGGCTCTTCTTGGCACTTGGGGTAATAACTACCTGTAACCACTGGTGTAAGAACTCACTTTGTTTCTCAACTATGAAACCAGAAAGATCAAATATTAGCATGACAAGAGTATCTCCTGCTGTTAAGGAGGTTTGCTAAAAAAAAGTGGTACAGCTGCAGGGACCGGTTTGGGCATCCTTGGATTCCTCAGCCAAATATCTGTGGGCATATGGGAGTTCTTGAGTTCATCAGCATCTTTGCAGCTTCCCCCTGGCTCTGCCTCCTGGGGGCCGGCTCTGTTCTATTCTGGACTAAAATCATGTTGTACAAGTCAAATAACCAAGCCTGAGTCTCACTGTTCTGTCCCAACCCTGTTCTTAATCTCTGGAGCATAGCGATCAGGATGGGCCCAGGAGGGCAGGGTGGCAGCTGAGCCCTCAGCAACACAGAGACAGTCTCTTTCTCATGCTCTTCGTGGAGGAGTAGTCCTTGCCAAAGATATTTTGAAATAAATGGAACAATAATATAGCCATAATAGTTGCCCTAAGTGCAATGACTATAGCCTGGATAGATTTGTAATCTCTTTTAATAAATACATTAAATTATTTGAAATAATGTCCTATTTGCCAACAGCTTATTCCATAAATATATATGGAATATAAAATAGGAGATATTCCCTGACATAATTAAAATTGTACAGCCAAGTAGGAGGCAGGGAATAGTGTTATCTTTTCAGCTGCAAACTATTTTACAGAAATATTTCCTGCACATAAACCCTCTATTTACCTTTAGGGACAGAATAATTGCATATTGAAAGCAGCGCAGCTCCGAGGTGGAGGGGGGCTGCTGCCTCCACCTCCCACCCCTTCCCAGAGCCAGAGCCCACTCTGTCACAGAATCACACAGAATCACCAAGGTTGGAAAAGACCTGTAAGATCATCCAGCCCAACCATTCACCCATCACCAATAGCTCTCACTTAAACCATGTCCCTCAACACAACGTCCAACAAACACAACGTCAGACCACGATCCCTCTGCAGTGCCACCAACATGGAGAAAATCTCACATACCACAGTAGGATCAATTTACCTCAGAGCAAATACATCACTGATTTGCCATAGTGGAGAGCTGGCATTGTGTGCACACAAATCTGAGTTTCTGAGTGCCAATGCTGAAGGTGCTCAGGATGGAGCTGGGGATGGGTTACTTGTGTTTATCGTCTCCAGGAGTTCCAGTGCTGAGCAGGAACATCTCTAGCCCTGGAGCAAGAGGATGAGGGTTACAGCAGTGGGTTTTATCCTCTGTGCAGATTGGGTGTTGGGCAGGGTGCTGTATGTTTTGTTCACATGTCCTAATGTCATTGTCCCAAAGGATTAACTCTGCATCGCTGAGCCCATGAATAATGCAGTAGGTCATTGATCGGATTCATCCTTCACTTAGTGCATGGGTTTTTGGAGCTTTGGGGATTTATATACGGGGCAGCACACCAAAGAATGTAAACAATTCAGTTGTAGTGTCTTACACTGGATGTTACACCATCCCACCTAGAGAAGCCTATTTATAACAGAGACTTTTACTTTCCCATGGCAAATTCATTTGGAGAAATTGTCTCCTTGCACTATAAACTCTTATGTCAGGCAGTTCTGATCCATCTGCCCAGTTGCAGACCCTTGAGTGCCCACGGCCACTCAAGACACCATACCTGTCATTGAAACTACTACTTCTGTGCACTAATGGGAAATTAGCACAAAGCAGTCAATGCGCTGTAAGCTCACACCATTGCTGTGTGCTGACTTCCTTCTGAAAGCCTTTGTGGGATGAAAACAGGAGGTTAGGAGGGGGGTACAATGGCACAGGCAGGAGGAATAACAGTGTGCATGTAGTGTGATAGCCAGGGAGAAGAGGAGCCAATGCAAATCCTTGTTCACTTTGCTGAAGAGGTCACTTGTGGGGCTTTCAGGATCAGTTTTGTTTTCAGCTGGTTTTCATGGCTGTGCAGTGGCTCCAAGGGAATGTGATTCCTTAGGGCTTGTGGGCATCTAAAAAAGGAAAACAAACAAGGCAGTGGCGTCTTGTTGTGCCCCCTCCCTGTGTGACTCAGCTGGTCCCACCTGGCAGCAGCGATCCCCTTCCCCCAGCAGGCACTGAGCACCTTATGTCAAACTGATAACTTCATTCTCTACAGCAAAACTCATGGCAGATGGGCTCTAAACACCTCTTTTTTACACAGTGTGTAGAATGGAAAGAGTAAGTTGAAAGGAACTCTCAAAAGTCATCTCATCCAACTGACCTCTTCAGAGCTAACTTCAATGCATAAAATGAGGTGTACTAGATTCTCTCATCACCTTCGGTGGGTTTTAGATCTGGTCCATCTTGCAAACATATTGCAATGTATTTCATTTTAATAAATAAATAACTCTATTAATCACACGGTGTACAGTTTGGGGAACTGTAAATATATAAACTCAGTCATATAATTTTTCAGTGCAAACACCATACCATAATTTGCCTGCAGACTGAAGAAAGCTGTGTGTACCAACATACAGGACAATGATGTTAATTACAGAACTGCATAAAATGAAAACACTTAAGTCTTTACTGGAAATAGTGTATTTCATGTATTAAACTATAGTTTACAAAATATTGCCTGAAGTCATGTTAGAGAGAGACAGAAATGAAATCACACTTAAATACTGAGTTTGAAGACACTGCTGAATAACCAAAATGGCTGTTTGTCATCCGATACAAAGTCTTGAATCTCAATTGCAAAGCTCATTATTATTTGCTAGGAAGAAATTCTGAGATGCAGCAACTCCTTGATGTTTCTTGTATCTGGATTTAATGGGGGGTGAAGCTGGTCCTATTCTCTTCCACCTCTGTTACACATCATTTTACATCCTGTTGTGCCTATTGGGTTTCTGCTGTATGAGTGATGTCCTCAACTGCTGCTGTCCTCTGCTGTCATGGTCAGAGATGAAAGATCAGAGCTTTATTATGGGGCTGATCCAGAAATCAGTTGATGTCAATATAGGGGCTTCCTCTACCTTCAGCAGAGTTCAGATTCCCCCCACATTACAGGCACATTGGGTTGCATTCCGCGCACACGTGAATCGCAAACCTGTATGCTATTAGATAAGGTCTGCTTTCTGTGCACTGCCAGATGCACTGCTCTCTTTTCCCCTCTGTATACTTAGCAGATAAAAGATCCAACTGCAAAGAGCTGCTCAGTTCAGAACTCAAGTCTGAACTTCATCAAATGCAAAGTTTCATAGTGAGGGCTGAGTTTGGGACCTTGCTGCATATAGGAAGCAGCTGGAAAGTTTGGATTTGTGTCTCAGATTCACCAGAGCACAATGGGTCCTGGCATGAAGGCCATTTGCAGCATGTATGCTGCTTAGTAGCAGAATCTGCCACTTCTTCAAAGCAGAATAATTTGTAGGTGCTCTGCTATTCTCTCACCTATTACACTCATAGCTAATCTGGGAAGCTGAGAATTCAACTGAAGTTGCCTTTGTGGCTTCATAGCAAAATCAAAGCTCTGCATCAGCTCCCCAGGAGCTGTCCCACTGCCCTCAGCTTTTATTCCTCATTCAGCCTGTGACACATGAAACAAAGCACAGACAAATGCAGCCCGAGGTGCACTGAGCAGAGCATCACTCTGCCTGACCTGGGCTGTCTGATGAGGCAGTCATGAAGGCACTTTCACCTTCTGCCTCCTGCTTTATTCAGCCTTGCTCTGGGGGCTTTTAGGAAGTACATTTTTGCTATTCTGACATAGAAGCACAAGCTCTGAAATTAATCATATATACATCAACTGTGACAGTGACCATGTGAAAAGTCTGGTCAGTCTTTGAACTCATAACAGAGAGCGGAGTGTTAAAACAACAGAGGCAGTCACAGCAGCTTGGGAACTCCAGCATAATTTAGTCTGAAGTTATTCACAAACATTATCAATATTTCTGAGTTTACACTCGCACCTTTGACTGTTGACTTAAAGCATCTAGTCTGGTTCATGCTACTGGTAATGTTTACACTTTGGAATCTATTATGCATAGAAAAATTAGGGATTATCTTTGACCTGGGTCCCACATATTTTTATGCAAAACTAAATAATAGGGTTATTTATTCATTTAATCAATTCCATATATTTGCAATGAGCAGGGCTGCTTTCTTCTGAGGTCGCGATCAACATCATACTTCTGGGAGGACATATGGCTTGAGTATTAACACAGCTATCCTGCACTCTCATATCTTTTCTCAGGTTAGGAGCAGTGTATGGGTTAATCACTCCACGGCCACATCAAAAGGAAAGTCATTTCTGGGGTAATCTAGGCATGTTTAACTCTTAAATAGGGAGGGATGCGTATTTGTTAGGAAGGAAAAAGGAAAACCACAACATGTTCTACACTAGAACATAAAGAAAGGATGTGAGGCACGGACGTGCCTGCAGGACCTCTTGCAGACAGCTGTAGGCTCCCTCTGACCGCCACTGTTTTGTGGCAAAAGCTACCTAAGATGTAACTAACTCTGTAACTGCCTGGAGTGCAGGAGCAAGATGCAAAAGATCATCCTGATGTCTTTCGGAGCCCATTGTTTTAAGCCTCGTGCCCTCTGTTATGCCACATGGTAGCATACCTGCCCAGCACTTTCCCAGTTTACATTAAAAATCTTTGCAGAGCTAAAATTCTGCTTTTCCATACTCTTGCATCTTCCCAAGCTTCACCCTACTACCACATTAACGGGTGAGTACTTTGATTATATCTGCTTCAGAGGACACCATCAGTAGCTTTAAAAATTAATGATTCCTAATGACCTGCAGTCCAAGAATTAGAAGCCTGGAGAACTTCATGAATATCCTGGGATAATGAATTAATTCTCTTTTTCACAATCTGTCTGGCATTGCTGGCAAAAGAGAAACGTAAAGGCAAAGGATGTCAGATATATTTATCCACTTAAATCTATCAGTAAGTGGCTTTAAGGAAAGTAAACGCATATGAATTACTTTTAGAAGAATAAGAGTAAGCTTGGTTTGACAAGAAGAGATGTTCTTTCTAATGAGGGATAGTGTATCCTAGAAGTTAATGCACTTACAACTTTGAGTAACATACTAGGAGAAAAAAGAAAATGCTCATTCCATTCAGGCAAACAAAGACTAACCAGTGTAATTTATTGCACCTAAAAGTCATGTTGATGTTAGCATCTTGATTAAAACAGCCATCATTTTGCTATTAGTAAAAGCATGGGTGAAAAAGCATTATGACTGAGTGTGGGAGGAGGGACAGCCAACATAATGGATACCTGCCACAAGCAACTGGGACCCTGTGAGGATCATCAACATTTAATGGCTGCAGTAACAATATCCTCTGTCAGCTGATAGAGTCTCTATAGGAGCAGATGGAGCAAAACGCTAACAACTACTGTGTACCAAACATAACAGGAGATGTGAGAGCTCATCAGGATTATGCCGTGGTTACACTAATTGCCAGGCTACCTGGAAGCTTTAATAAGCATTTTTTTTTGCCCCTTTTCTCTTCTGACTAGCGATTAAACTTTATTTATTTGGGTTTGAACACCTCCTCTTTTGATATGGAGCCAAGAGGAATCGGTTTCAGTGTGATCAGCACAGTGCATCGTGCAGCACTCCTGAGGCCAACATCTGCATGACAGAAGGCCCCTTCATCCCTCACTGTTGGGAGCTACATGGCAGCTCTGAAGCTCCTCCACGCAGTTTGCAGGACATAAGTAAAATGTAAGCCATAAGAAAGGTCTTCAAGTGTGCAGCTAGCAATGAACACAGCAGAGTAGAGACTGTCTGAAGGAACTGGGAAATGCGGCTTGTCCAGAAAGAGAGAAGCCCTAACTCTTGACAGAACCATTGTGTAGGTTTCCTGGTAGTTGAGCTTTCTTTAAAACAAAACATGTCTTTTGACAGGAAAAACTTAGATTAAATTGAATTAAAGCTGTTATACATTTTCTACCAATATGTTGCAGATGGATACTGATTCCTATGTACTGGAGATGCTCCCCTGAGGTCTGCAGGACAGTCACAGGCTGTTGTGTAGCAGAACAAATGCTGACAGCAAAATTACAGGAGGTAATGGAATAGCACAGAGGGGAGGGAGGGAAGAGCTCTGCTCCTTGCCGTAGGTCCCATGTGGCTACTCCAAAAACAAAGCAAAGAGCAGGTGCAAGAACAACGTCACCGGTCCAAAGGTGCTGTCCATAGTTACACACTTCTCAACCAGCATCAGAAGAGGAAGTCTGAAAATAAGAATGGACTCAAGGGAAAAATAAAATGGAAATTTCAGGGAAAATATATCACTCCTAAGCTGGGTAACTTATGCAGATGAAGAGTTACCAATAAAATCTATCACTATATATTAAGGAGGTCTCAACTTATAGTTTCAAAGACTGAAAGCTGTGTTTCCTCCTCTCCTGGTCTCTGGTAGAAGGCCCACATTTTCATTGTGCAATGGCTGGATTGTGGTAAGCAGCAGAGAAAGACTTCAGGTCTTAATGTGAGCAGTCAAACTTCTAAAAGTAACTTCTTATTTAACGAAGGAGAAAATAAAGCTGGGCTGGTAACAGTGAAAATAAAACCTAATATTTAGTTCAGAGAGTCACCATCTGTAAAAGCAGGTAAGTCCGTGATGTTAAGTCCTTGGAGAGTTATTCAAAATAATGGAGTCCCAATCCATTTTTCAGATTAGCCAATTTAGGAACAGATTCCATTTTCTTCTTGCATCTGCTTGCACAGTCCGTAAAATGATTTTTGCACGCGTGCTTCATCAAACAAATATTCCAGTTCCTTTACAATAACAAATAGACTGCAACAACGGATGTACCTCTACCAGCCAGACAAGCACATGGTACTGAAGTTTACTATATCATGCTGTAAGAGACAAAATGTCCTTTACAAAAACAGCAAATGTAAATGGCATTTTTGGAGTTATATTTCCAAGCTAAATTAGCAAAAAATAATGAATGCAGTTCCATGATCAGAATTTAATGCACAATAAGACATTTAAAATACCCAGGAGTCCTCAGAATGATATGATATTATGCTCGTTCTGGTCTTAATATTATTGTTTCTGTCTCATTTTGGGTTACTCTCCAATGTTTATTATTAATTCAAATTCTCACTATTAAAGAGAAGATATTATCCATATGGTTGACGTGCTGCTCAGTATGTTCATAAGTCCTCCAACATTTTGATTAACACTGACAGAAAACCCTTTGAAAACATATGGCCCTATATACGTCCTGTCATTTCTAATAATAGGGTACATTCTTCAGTACATTTTCTTAAGAAGATGAATTCAGTCATATTTTAGAAACATGCTAATACTTTGTTAATTAGTCCTTTGAGGTCAGGGGAAAAGAAAAGACTGAAGGAAAATAAACTTTTCCTTGAACAGACACCATGAGCACTGTAGATAATTTGTGCAACAGAAAAACGTGATATATATGAGTAATGGTCTCTATATACAGCCAGATTTCTTAAACCAATTAGCTTCTGGCATATTCCTGAAGATATTCATGCTCTATTCGATATGCCAGACCCTTCCAGCTTTAGCATGAAGACTGATTTTGATGCTCATTTCACTGATTAGGTCAGTATTCTGTTTCTGGTGTTGAATTCCTGTATTTATACAAATTGTTTCTCTTTTCGAACACCTCGGGGAGATGCTAGAATCCCAGCACTCTTCTCCCTCAGGAGACACAGGCTGGTCTGACACCAAACCTAGTAGAGCTGTTGTTACCCTAAATTCACTTTGGCTTATGTGGTAACCTAGCATGTTTATAAGTTAGAATTTGTCACCGAAGAACATTTCCACCTTGTCTGTTTTGCAGGGACCTCAGTCCATCATTTCCACTATGACTGTAGAAGCTCTCAGCTCCATGGTTTCTTTTAACCACCTCTTTCCTCACCGAGCTACTTGTGCTACCACTATCAGACACCTTAGCTTCTCATCAGTTCAGAGAGAAGCTGCTCAGACATGTATTTTTTACTATGAAAATTCAGAACGTGACTGTGGAAGAATAATTCTGTCTAGAAGAGAACCAATATATTTTTAGGAGGATATATCAATAATTGAACTTTGTAGAACCAAACATTTTCATGTAACACACATGTTCAAAATACAACTGCCCAGGTTCTTTCTCCCAAAGGATGTGCTCTTAATGCTGATAGATGCATAATACTAAAACTGCATAATTACTATCATAATGATTTCAGGTAGCACCATTTTTTGTTGTTGTTTTTGTTTTTTACTTTCCCCCTCTCTTCTATGAAGAAAACCCAAAGATGTACAACCTTATTATGAAAAAATATATACATGAAAAAGGACTAGATGTTTTTTCTTTTCTTCTCCATCTCCTCCCCCTCAATTCGTTCCTGTTCCTTTTCCCTTGGGAAAAGTCCTGTCTGGACTACATCAGTGAAATATTTCTAGGCAAAAAGCCATTAGTCCTTAAAAAAAAACCCTCTATATCTGAACATTACTATAGAGAAGTTTCTCTGAGTCCATCAAACTTCTCCTTTCTAAACTCCTCTCAAAGAGAGTATCAAGTAAAAATCATGGTCTTCATCAGCAGGGAGGCAGGAGAAGCCTACTGCATCTGAGAGGCGTGGAAAGTTGCAGGATGAGGTTATCAGCACTCCCACACCATACAGAGTTTGTCTCTTGAAGGACCATGAAGACGAAGGAAGTAATAATAAATAATAAAATAAATAAGATTCAAAACTTACATATCTTCCATTTCAGGTGTAAAGTACACTTCTTAGATTTTTCCTTACTCTATCATGCATTTATAAACAGGATTTACATAAACAGTGATGCCCAACCAAGCACTTTCTAGGAAGTGGAACATTACCTTGTGTACGTAGTATTATTTTTGGAAGGTAGTGGGAGAAAGAATGAAACACTTCTAATGGAGGTTAGCATGTTCTTCAGAGCTCATCCGAAATGGAAAGGAAGGTAAGATCATGAGGACATTATTAAAAGAATTGGACAAGATCAGAATGCTCCAGCACTGATGGAAAACCACAATTAAAAGAAACAATCAGAAGCACACTAATGGCTTTGTTGTCAAAATTCATTGTTCCTTATGGTGGAAAATTATTGCCCTCCTGAGCTAATACTTTCAAAAGCAGAGCAAATCTTGTTTCCTTGTGGTCAAGTCAGATAAAATATGAACTTTTACACTTCACTTTACGTTGACACTCTGTGTTCACCCTCTCAGAGCTGCCCAAGCTCCCTGCCTTGCTTTCTCAGCTCCTGAGAGACATGGAGTGCCGTCATACCAGTGATGTACAGCAGCCTTCCACGTTGTTACTTACTGCTAACAAAACTGTGCCTGTGCTATGCTGTTTATCTCATGATGCTCCTTAAATTACAGTACTGTTATTTTACTTTTTAGCTTTTGTTCTACATTATTTAAACCGCTGCACATGATACTGAAAGCCTGAGGACTGTTATCAGTTGAGGAAAAAGGTATTAAATGGAAAAGATTAAGCTTTTGGCCTGGGTCCAGTGAGCACTTAAATGCTTGAGTAACTTTACTCCCATGAGTAGAGTCTTTGAAGCCAATGGGACCAGCCATGCATGGAAGAGCAGTGCTTGCACAGACATTGGTGGGAACTGGCAGTGCTGCAAGAGGTTCAGAACTGGGCCCTGCGCTTAGCTACATGTGCAGGCCCAAATTCATAAGGCATGAACGTACTACACATGCTCAGTACACTTTTTCTGACCATCAAAACTTTATTGCTACATATTCTCTTCCAAGTCCAGGCAGATGTTCTTCATTTTTTTCTTACCTGCATGCCAGATTTAGAGAGTCAGGTTACAGTTTTTTGGAGATAAATAAATAATGAAAACTAACGTTTCAAAAACACAAAGGTACTTATTTTGTTATAAGGAATGGCTCCTGGAAATGCCTAGCCCAGTTTTCTTCAGACTATCAGAAAACGGGAAATGATCCTAAAAAGTGTGCTGAAATGACTGCCCATCCTCAGCAGAAGTGTCACCAGGTTTTCTACACTTATATCTTTCCTGTCACAGAAACAGCTACTGTTTCCACCACTTACATCTAATATAAAAGACACTATTAATCTCTGCACAAACTTATCAGAGGAAAATGGGACCACAAGATACCTGAACTAAAATGTCTGAAGCCTGATCTAATTCAGCGCAGTGTACTGAAAGCAGAAAAACCCTACTACAGATGCGCACGGTAGCAATGATGAGAAAGGCCATGCAAGTATCTAAAACCTTATGGTTCTCCCCCTGGGAATTCATGGAAAACCTTCTGCTTAGAACTTATCATCTTATGGAATACACAGTCATCTACAGCTCATACCTTTGGGCTTTGCAAAGTTAAACAGAGTTATGAAAAGGTGGTAGATTGGCCCTGTCACAGTGTCCTGCTCTCAGAGCAGTAATATATTGCAGTGCAGTTTATTTGTTTTATTTCTTGTTTTTAAATCAGTTTGCTAACTTGGCTTATTAATTCCTATAGAAACTTGCTAAAAAGACGACTCTATTTGCACAGACCACTAAGCAGATTTTCCTTTGTAAATATATGTTTACAAGATGGAGTGTATTATATCTAGCTGGCTGTACAAAGAGAAGAAAAAACTAAATGCCTACAAAACTTATTTTGAAGGATGATCAAGCTCCCTGCTACGGATCACAGAGCCTTATTTGCCAGATATTTGTTTCCTAGCTATTAATGCCTGATGAATGTTTTAAGCCCATAGTAATTCAATATTCAGGCCAAGTCTAAAATAAACCTTTTACTTTTTTTTTCCTTCTGATTATTTTCATTAAAGATATTTTTGTCTTCAATCTTTCATTGCAATCTTGGCCTTTGAAAAGGCCATCTTCAACTTTAAAAGCAGCCTTAATTACTAGACAGTTTGTCTCCTACTTGGCAACATAATACAAGATGTGGAAACTGAATGCAGGGTCTAATAAACTCATTGCACTGTCCAGGAGAGGCAATAGGGTGCTATACTGAGTTAGAAGCAGGAAACAATTAACATTGTGGCATGGTAACAGATTATCAGTCCCAGTTCTTCAGGTGTAAAAGTACTAGCCCAAGTTTTCTAACAGGTCACTGAGGACGGAGATGTATTGACAAGTTTTCAAACAGTAGCAGATAGAGTTAGTGCTTTATTCTGATAAAGTTCATAGGATTTTTAAGGATTTTGGTTTTGTTTAAAAAACTCTGGGGTGAATGAGCTGCATACTTCTATCTGCATCTTTAGAGCAACCCTCTTCCTTTGGGACGAGAGTGGGAAGGGATCCTTTTCATTAGCTCTTGTGATAAAGGTAAAGGAATGTAAAACAATGTAATTCTGTCACTGGGGAATAACATAAACCCATTACCACAATTTGAGCCCTGCATTAAGCTTTAAAAAGGTCTGTGGAACTGTAGTTTTAGGTGCTTTGCACCAGGTCCTATTTATAGAAAGACTACATGATCTCAACTACATGGAAAGAAAACACAAGATCAATTATTTCAAGAAAAATGGAGGATTTTTTTAACAGCTCTGAGAAAAAAAAACACAGATGGAAAAGAAAACTATAAGCAAGGAAGAACTGAAGACAGTGAATATAAAAGCAATTACATCTTCCTGCCCTCCTGAAATGTACTGATATAAATGAGGTGGGGATGCAGCTCTGCTGCGTCACTGGTTTTTGCTCTCAGGTTGGATAATAGGAAAAGTTTCTTCTCAGAAAGGGTACTGATGCTCTGGCACAAGCTGCCCTGAGAACTGGGGAAGTCACCATCCCTGGAGGTGTTCCAGAACCACAGAGATGTGGCACTGAGAGACGTGCTCAACAGGCATGGTGGAGGTTGACTGGGGTTGGGCTTGGTGATTATAGTGGTCCTTTCCAGCCTTAATGTTTCTATGCCTTACTCTAGGAAGGGAAAGCCAACTATCTGTGATCTGAGTTGGATTCCCTCCTTAAAACAACTACTGAGCTTACAAATCCTGCTTTTCCTGAAGAAGTTACAAAGAGCACTCACCTTGTTTGAGGGATGCCAGAACCCCATTGTAACAGAGATTTCTCAAAAGCACAAGGTCTTCTACTCTTGTAACTCTCCTGGCTGTTGAAACACCTCTGAAAATGCCACTGAAAACTTCAATCCTCTTCCTGATCCAGTTGGGCAGCAGGTAACGATTTTTTGTGTCCAACTCCTTACATAGAGAGAAGAAACTAAAGCATCAAGTTGGATATAGTGCTATGGAGTGCTGCAGAGCAGAGGACAATGATTATACCTATGCAGCCTAGCAGAAGATCTTTGCCTTCTTGCACTGCTTCACAGTCTACAAGTATTTATTTTCTCAGCTCACAAGGTGATGGAGAAGTACTCACATTGTAGTGTGAAGCCTGATCTGGGTGAGAAAAGCTGTCAGGGTAGATTTCAGAAAAAATGTAGTTTAAATTTTAATGTATTGTCTTCTTTCTTTCTCTGAGTTTAGTTGGCTTCAGGGATTTTGTGGTGGATTTAAACAAAGCTTTATACTGAATGTTCTGTTCTTTAGATGTGAGATGTGACGGCAGTCATAAGCTGCTGAGAAATTTACAAATATCATTGTGATACCTTGCTATGCATGACACTGCAGAATGCACTTGCTTTTTTCAGTCAAGAGGTAGCAAGGAAAACAAGAGGTATCAATAAAGTCATTTATACAGCCAGTGCCATCAATAGTGCCTTTGCATTGAGGGCTAGACAAATAAGTGTATCACATTATTTTCAATTGTAGACATAGTATATCAGCACATCTTCACTCTTGTGACTTTTATTTTTAATACTATGTGATATCTTTCTTCCATGAGACCATTAGTTCAGTCAAAGGAATGGTACCGGATGGTAACAGTTTCTTTAAAACCTGGGTATGCTCTTTTCTATCCAAGAAACACATAAGGGATTAATGCAGTGATGCAAAAAGAGCATTTATGTGCCATGTTTATGAAGGACCTCACAAGCATGGCAGAGAAGTGGTGAGAACTTTAGAAAGGGATGTGCATGTGCTATTTATGTACTATCCACAGGTTTTTCTGTATTCCTCGTGACACTGTACATGTAGCCAGGGAGGAGGAGGCAGGGAGAAGGGTGGAGAAAATCTATCTGTGTGCTCTGCTCCAAGCATCTAATTTACCTTCTGCTTGGCAGCCGTGCTTCTTATCTGTCCTCTGTGGAGCTGTGCTGCTCCAAAGGGCAGCTCAGAGCAGCTGTACTAGGTCCCTGATGTGAATTGCCCCCTGAATGACAGCTGTCAAGTGGTTTGTCACTAACACCAGCATGACAGAAACATGCCAAATATCATTCGTGGAACTGAAAGCGTGCTGGTAGAGCAGCTTTAATGATGGAGCAAAGATTTGATTTGGCTTCTGTGTTACGTCCATGATAGTGTTAATCCCATAAAAATATAAAACATCCAGAATTTCTCTCTAATAATTGTAAACACTGCTTCCTTTGTCAACTTTATGATTTATTGGAACTTATTATAGAGCTAGACTTTATTGTATTTGCTTATGATACCACAGTAATCTTTTCCCAGGCTTTCACTTTATTTTGTTACATTTATCTAGCAAGCCAGATTCACACTCCCACAGTAACCATATGGAGAAAAGCCACAAAAGCTGTTAAGTACATTTAATTACTGTTTTGATGAGCTCATATTTTAATTATGTTTATTGATTCTGTGTGTGTTGAAATAGTTTTAGCATTTCAAGAAAAAAAAAAACTGGAATCAATATACTGTAATTACGGGCATTTTGTAATTTTTCTGTGTAATTAAAACTTTCGTATAATATTTTTAACACTTTTTACTAATCCTTCAGCTGTGGTTGGCTGCCTTTCCTTCTGTGTTTAGGTGAGCTTTAGTTTTCATTCTGCTGCAATGCGAAGCTAAGTTCAGGACTAAACATCATTTCCATCAAATGGTTTCTTTCCCCTTAGACCTTCATAGGAAAGCCAAAACAATGTGCATATGGTTTTTACTAACACAACACTGGTGGTGGCACAATGGTACATCTTTCACTTGGAGCAGTTAGAATGCTGGCTAGCATTGCAGCAATGGATGGATGGTTAAGATGGCTACGGCATCTTCTGGCACAACTGAATCTCCCTGCCCTATTTCTTTACAAAAGCAGATATTCTATCTAAAAGAATAAAACCTATACTTTGACCTTAAAAGATCCATAAGCATATATTCAGGTAGAGAGTCATTTAAAACTGTTTTGGATTGTTATATTAAATTTACCTTTGGATGGATTTGAACTTTTAGACAATTGAAAATGCTAACGAAGATAGAAAGGCACAGAGACATGATTCCCTAGTGTTATAAGGATCATATTTTTTTTTTTAATTGGAAACAGGACAAATTTTAGATCACGGTGAAGGAAAATGACTTTGGACACACATTCTGGCTGAAAACAGACACAACCACATATTTGGTAGCAGAATGGTGGGAAGCCAAGTAGACTGTCAAGCTTTGAAATTGCAGTATATCATGATGAAGAAAAGTATCTCCTTCCATGGATTATTGTTCATGAGAGAAATAAAAAAGGTGTCTGCACGTAAGTGAATTAGATATAACTGATTTGTAAATCTCAGACTGCTTTTGCTCTTAAACACCAGCTGACCTAGATGGAAGAGCCTGATAAGCATGTCCTGTGGATAGGAAGAGAAGTTAGCAGTGACAGAAGGAGAACTTCTGCCAGAGGGACCTGGACAGAGATTGCTTTCACCAGACACCAACATCTCAAAGTTGTCACTGAGTTTTGAAGTTTCAGAATTTCTTATGTGATAAAAATTCCATCTTCAAAATTAACTCTGATGTTAGTAGGCGTGAAATTATGAGCTTCAGACCATTCCCTTTTTTTTTTTCTTGCATATTTTAGTAATATTAAAATCAAAAAGTATTGCCAAATCATTTGTCCAACTCAGTTTTCTTTGATTTGTATCCATTCAAAAAAAAAAAAAAAAAAAAGAGGGGGGTAAACAAAACCCAAACAGTTAAATGTTTGTATTTAAGCATGCAGAAGCATCATTTTCACCCTTTTCAGTATACTTTTGAATCTCTGACAAAATACTCTGTGCTCCTGGCAATCAAACTGGATTTGTTACACGGAGAGCTATTCTTAAACTGTTGTACACTTGGTTCTCAATCACGATCTTAAATTACCAATGAGAAAGTAATATCTTTTCTGTGGAACTCATCTTAACTTGACCTCAGGCATACAGTGTTAGGAGGGCTGGAAACTAGGTGCTGGCTGAGAAAAAAGAAAGGACTTCATCTATTTTAGTACTGTATATTACCTGAGGGTCACGAGATTACTGTGAGAAGGGGCAGAATGCACGACTCTGACAACAAAAAGAGATATCATGAGCTGAAAGAGAATATTTATGGGAAAAAAAAACATGATAGCAACAAGTAGAACTACCTGAAATAAAAGTAGGAGCAATAGATAGGAAGGACACAAAAACAAAACGTAACTGTCTGTTTGGAATGAGATAGGCCAGGATTAGAGGAGGTTTGAGTGTCATCTTGACTCCTGGAGAACAGGCAGTGGAAGAAGAGAAAGCAGTGAAATAGCATGGTGGCTCAGAGGGGCAGAAGCCCTATTTATTTCTCTTTGGAGCACTTACCATGAGGGTGAACCTTGGCTCTGCTGTTCCTGTTATGGACTGGAGGAGCACACAGGAGTTACCAGGAGCCAAAGCTATCAGATTTGCAGTGGTTTCCATGGGCACCACGAAGGAGGAGGTCTGTTCTGAGCATCTTGATGTTTGTAAAGGAACATCAGATTCAGCATTCCTCAAAGTTGATGGGAAACATCTTCTCTGATATCAGCAATGTTTACATCAATCTCTAATATATTTTTAGACAGCCTCGTTTGTGAAGTTCATGATTAATTGCTTTTTAAGAAAAAAATATCAAGGATAATAGAAATTTTACTTCAGAAATGCTGCTCTGCTGTTTGGTCATGTACATAGAGACAGTTATTTGAGCAGTTTGATACTTTCCCATTAGGCTGGTAGAATTCCTTCAAAATGTTTTCCATCTAAGGAACAAAGACTCACTTACAAACTTCTTTGCATCAGCACATAATTTAATTGACAGATCAAAATGATTCCTGCAGATATGCTACAACCCCAGACTACTATGTAAATAACTTCAAGAGAGCAGCCACATCTCAGAAAATCTTTAGAACATTGGTAAATGTGTAAGTACAGCACATATGTTTCTCAGTTCAGTAACTCAGCTGTTTCATTTATCTCTTTTGCTCAGCATTCAGACCCTTGAGAGTTTCTACCCTGGCTCCAGTTTGGCAGCTTCACACGCAATAAAAGTTGTGTTCATTCAGGTTTCGTGCGCCAACAGACAAAAATAAGATGAAACACAGTCATTAGTAGAATGTTTGCTTCAAGGGGAAGTTATGAGTCTGTCTGTGGTCTCTGTCACTGGACCAAAATGAGATAAATAATACCAGTGAACAAATCATCTATGAGGACCATGAGATGACTGACCCACAGTTACATCAGAGAGGACAATAAAAATTATAATTGTCTTTTGATGAAGAAAATTCCCAATGTGGGTTACATGTGGTATATTTAGGTAACTGACAATCTGAACAACTGCCAGAAGGGGAGGACTGGACTGGACAAGCCCCTCACTCCTGAGCTCCCTCAGGAGAACTGCATTCCACTTCTACTGTTATGAAACAAATTTGCCGATTTAAACTTTGGGCTGCTGCTAATCATTTTTTCTTGCCTACAAGTAAAGACTAAAAATTTTGCTTTGTAAAAGATTGAGAGTCACAGGCAGCTTGAGTCTCATTACTTCAGCACACATGAGGTTAAGAGCCTTAAAGATGTCAGCCTGGTTCTATAACAGGTGAAACTGCAGATTCACTTGCTGAGTGCCTGCCAGTTGAGGGCCAGTGCTGGATCCTTTTCTACTCCACTTGACTTATCCACTGAAAGCAGTCATGAGATGTTCAAGAAAAAAAAAAAAAAAAAAAAAAGACAGACAGAGAGAGAAAGAAAGAAGCAAAGCCAAGTCCTGTTAGTGATAGTGAGTCCAGAAGTGGTAGCAACAGAGAGTGAGAGATACTTCTTTAAGGTTTCACATGTGGATGAATCTGCAAACCACACAGAAAAGGGAACATTTTGCCAAAGCTGCTGAATTTGATGCTGTCCAAAACAGATTCTCTACTCTAAATACAGACAAAACAACACCAACCAAACCACTCCAGCGTTAAAATTATAAGGCACAACCTCTGCCCCATCAAATTCCACACAAACTTAGGAGCACAAGAATGGTGGAAGATCAGTGTTAGGATTTCAGTCTTTTCTGTGGGGGATTTATCTCCACTGACATGTGCTATGCCTTGAAAAACTCATGCGAAAATGTAAAGGGCTGACTTCACAAGAATCATGCAAAAGTGAAGGAAAATTCAGAGAAAACAAGAACTAGGAAGATGAGGTCAGACATGTTTGCCATCTGTTAACAGGGAAGCAGACAGGCTGGCACAAATAGCCGCTGCCTTTACCTGGAGGTTGCTTTCCTGTGTACCTCTCTCCCACCTCCCAGCACTCAGACTGGGTCATGGGGGAAGGGGAAATCAGAGTGTTCCTGATTATAGGGAGAAATCAGAGAGGGTACAAAGTTTCACTTAGCTTTAGATTAGTCTAAATTAAACAGAATGGCCTGGTGAGGGGTCTCAGCCTGTTGGGCAACCTGATAGTGAAGCTAGAATCACAGTCTATCTATGTTCTAAATTGATGGCAATGAAAATAATACTCCCCAGACACAAAAGTACACTTGTTTTCAGATTAATGCATCCTGAATGTGAGCTTTTCATCTCCTTTCTGAATGAGTTAACGTGTGCTCGTTCACCTTGGCCAGAAAGTGAACTGCAGATTCATTATTTGGAAACGCATTTGTGCTGAAGTCCATCAGGCCAGAAGCTTGCAAAGATGAAAACAGCTTTCCACAGACTCTCATTTTGGGTAAAGCCACCTGCCCTGGGTTGCCAAATGCATGCCCAATGCGCTCCTCCATCTGCATGCTGCATTTGAGATGTAATTGAAACAGCCAATACCTAGCTGTGCTCGGGCCTGTTCCAAGGATCTCTGGTGGCTCTCTGCAAAGACAGATGATTCATTTGAAAAACAATTCGTAGCACAACCTGAAGAGCTGTGAGTGCTGTCACCTCACATGAGTACTGCAAGTTCCCTCTTAAGAGAGAAGTGTCACTGCCATAGTGTCATAGTGCCAGATCCTGCACTTGGATTAGTTAGTTCCTGCAAAAGCACTGTCAATCAACGTGTGCAGTGGACAGTGATTTTAGAGGTGTTCAAGCTTCATTTTGTGCTTTCTAAATTGCTATTAGTACAGCATTAAATTATTCTTGGCCCAGTGCAGCAACAAACTGATCAGTGGTTTCAGACATTGCCTTTTCAGTAGCACAACACTGTACTTTTTCTCACTTTTCTCTGGATAGAAGGCAGAAGATAGTTGTAAAATACATCTGTCAAGACAAACTAGAAACTACTCAGCTTTCTGCAACCAGAGAAAAAAATTAATCTAATTTACACACATTATGTTACACTTAACTTCAGTTCCACTTATTCTTTCAATAAAATAGAAAGCTGAAAGAAAAAAAAAGTCAAGTTGGATTGAAAGACAAAACAGCATTATCAGTTCATTCCAAAAGATACACTTTGATACTGTCAAAACATTTTCAGATGTTCTGGCTGGCAACGCCTGACTTGTAAAGTACTTCAGTTCTGACAGACGGTGTGTTCTTATGTCTCGGGCATGTTTTCATCTAAGTTCCTCCAGTCTACACTCATTTCGTATTTCTTGCGAACAGCAGAATATTCAGACTTATGGGACTTATTTGTAATAAGTTCTTCACTGCTGTTGTAACTGTTTGCAAACAGCTCTCTTTAGTCTCTGCTGATAGATACTTCCCAAGCACAAATGATGCCAATGCTGTTGAATCAGAAGCTCCATCCTTGGCTGAGTTCATTCATATATGTAGACAAAATCTGTTTTATCCAAGCAGTAGTTTGTTATCTCTCTGCTCTCTGTGTGCATAACTGCATCTACATCCTGAAGAGCACTAATTCCATGTATTCAATGCAAAAGTGAGGCACCAGGACTGTTTTTTGCAGAGTTCCTGACAAACTGCAGTGGGTTCATTGAATCCCACCTTCCTGAAATGATCCTCATCCTCTCATGTTGATGCTGCAGGTGCTGTTCCTGGACACAGGATGTTGCTGTGCACTCATAACCATCATCTTGCTACTTCCATAATTGGCTGTATTTAATAAATAAAGAAATAAATAAATAAGTACGGATGAAAGCTCTTTATCACAAAAACCTGACTTTGTAAAGTTGAAAACACTCTCAAGCTTGGAAAAAAACACATTACATGATTGTGTTTTGCTTTTCCATTACACATACAGTGATAATAGGCACAGGACAGAATGAAGAACTGAGAAAAACAGCCCTTTCTCAGTGATGGAATTCCCCCTCATAGAGTTGCATTGCTGTTCAGTCCAGGAACACCAGTATCAGAGTTTACATCAGTGAAAGCCCTGTATGGAAATAAGCACATTATGCTACAGGACAGGAATATAAAGGCACGATTCAAATTCCTTTACTGGAAAATCATAGAATATCATAACTCAAGATCACAGACTCTTCACAGATATACGAGCTGAGGATATTTTAAGAGGTTTCTGTGAACTATTAATCTGTAGTGGTCTGTTTAACAATCGCTCACATCATAGGGTACATATCCTGGTAGTTGTCCTGGAAAACAGTCAGGGATATTTTTATGCGTTCATGAACAGAACGGATCCAAAATTAACTTAATAAGAGCAATTTATTCAAGGACTAAAATACTTCCTTAGAATGGAATACTTGTAGCGTAGCAGCCATGTAGAACATCAGATGCCAAGGTTGCCTTGGCACAACTCTCATTTGGCAGGTCAGTTTTGACTCTGTCACATCCAGGTAGCTGTACTCTTCTTCTGTTTCACGTCAGTAAGACCATCTGATCAGAGCGTACAGTCATATTCAAAACCAAAGAACCCACCCAAAAAAATCAAGATCAAAACAACAAGGCCAGTGTCACTTCAGAAGCATTTTATGTCATATCTAAGGAGGATGCATGCAGGTATGTAAGAGTTTCCTTCTCTTCATGGGATTTTCTTTCCCTTTCCAACTTGTGTCCTGGTGAACCGCTGTCATCTAAATGATTTTGCCCAGTTAATTTTTTAAACTTCACCTTAACAATGCTTAAAAATAAAATTAAAACTACCAATAAAAAAGTTGAGGCATTTGAACTCACTGGAGCTTTGGAATGTTGGTTAAATTTTAAAATCTAACAAGTTAGACACAAATCGCCACTCTACTTGTCAAGAACGTGTAAAAAATATTACAGTATAGAAGCACCACAGAATTACACATCCATCCCTTTAAGTGAGAATATACCTTTCCCCAATCTAATAGCTATTTGACTGAGCTAATATTGAAACGGTTAATAGCATTTAAACAAAAAATGTTCAAATTTCTTTAAAAGTAGTACTCTGATCATAAGATTTAAATTACCATATTCATTAGAGAAATCCCGTGTTGGGAGTGAAACTCTAACATTGTAGTGAACCAAATTGACACACAGAAATATATTTGCCTTTATAAGAAGATAGACGCTAATGCGGGATTTATTGGCACACTGAAATGTGCTGTGCAGGCTACTGTATTTTTCCCCAGAGCTTGCTGTCATTTAACTTTCTACTTTTTCCTATTAAAAAGACAATCAATATTTTGAGAGAACAAATTAAAACTTTGTTTCAGAACACGACGGACACGGGCAGGATGGCCGCGGCCACGCGTCTTCATTTTCACTCTCAATATAAATGAGAACACGAATGTTTATTCTTAAGCCTGCAGACTAAAGCATCTAATTGATCCCACTTGGGAGACAGGGGCTGAATAAAGGGCCATTATGTTGTGATGAGATACGCAATTGCCTTGAACTTGCCAGGAGTTCAGGTGCGGGGATATCTGTACCTGAGCGATCGCAGGAATGCCGCTGTCTGCGCTCCCACTCATGCATCTGCCTCGTGTAGCCCTTGTAGGCACAGGCTCCATTTCACCGGAATAACTTTGCTATTCATGAACAATGAGGTTCAAATTGTACTTTTCCTTAACACAACATTAACTCTCAAAGAGCTGGAAATTCAGTATTCCGTTCCCTAAGCTTAGATTCCAAATCAGTCACTGAGAACATTATATGAGCAGTAATCCCATTAAATATATCGTCTTGCAAATATCTAAATCCAGTTAATTAACTTGTATTGCAAAAGAACTCCAAGATATAGTTTTCAGCGAGGAAACTTACATTTTAGTTTTCTAATTATGTCAGGAGGAAGTTTCATATCTCTTTTTTATATAAAAATTGAAGTCAAATTACCTAAAAATATATAAGCACCAGTGTTATAGACATATGGAATTAAAAAATATAAATTATAAAAACAAGTTATTTATTAAGCTCCTATCTTGTAGAGAGATTATATACAATAGAGCCCTCCTAAATGTGGAAAAAGAGGAATATTATCTGAAGAACGCTGTAGGATATGTTCCACTTACTGACTAAACAGGAACAGACGACTGGGCAGATAACAAGTGCTGTCATTTGGTTGCTCAGGAAGAAGGCAGTATCAGAGTTTCTTCAGTTGGAAATCAGTTTATAAAGGTGAGCAGTGGTGAGAGGGAGGGACAGTCAGGGAAGGAGAAAAAATATCTTACAAATTTCTTTGCGGTCAAAAGCAATTAAAAAAAAGTGGATTTAACAGAGATTTCCAGGAGATATGAACTATTTTCCCATTATTATATGAGCAGATAACAGAGGAATTATTCCACTCAAGATCTATCTGAACTACAAAGTTATATTTTCATGTGATTTCACATCACAAGTAAGTGAAAAACAAAGCCAGCCAAAGACCACTCAGGGTGCTTTTCCTAAAGTACTCACCTGGGATTTCCCCTCCATGTCTGGAGGTGGCCGAGCACCAGGGCAGCTCTTTCATGCTTGAAGTCCCTTGGTGGGCAGTGAAGGGGAGGAGCAGAGCAGAGCCCACACACATCTTCTGGGTGTGTTATGGAGCAGGGATCAGGTAGGGATAAACGACTGCAAAATGGCCAGGTTTGCATGTAACTATTTGCTTTTATTTCAGAAGGAATAAATAGTAGTTTGTTAAGTAAAATACTTTAAAAGTCTTGAAAATTGACACCACTCCAAGAAAAAAGCTGATTCTAAATGTCTTTCAGCAAACACTCTTTGATACTGAAAATGAATAATATGGCCTGAGCACTTTGTCTTTCAGAATGGTGCAGAGGAGCACATTGAATAGTAAAGTTTTGCTGAAAACAGAGGTCCCTGCAAGGATTTGATGAATAGTCCCACTTTCTAGGGTTGAAATGGAAGTGCACATACCCCGCACATGAGATGCACCAGGAACAGGATGGCACTGGTGAAGTGAACCAGTGCTGTCTTGGGTCTGCAGGCTGATTTCTGAAAATGTAGTGACAAATCTACGCACTTACATTGCTAATGGGAAATGTTCTTTATCATCACCAGTCTAGAGTTTTTCCTGTGTCGTGTGAAAAGTTCTTTTTTCTTTTGTAGGTGCCAGACAGCTTTGTAAGGTCACTTAAATGAGTACACCTCTACAGACTGGTTTTGGGCAGGATTCCTACCTAGGAACAGCCTACTAGGCTGTTAGTTTTCAAAGTGCCAGTAATGTCAAAGGTTAAAAAATAGGACACAAGCAGTAAGACCTACTGTCCTTAGAAGAGTGACCACCACAGACAACACATTTGTCCATTAAATTACACAAGTGTATTTTAGAAACAAATCAGCCACAGTGTGTGGTTTGGTGTTTTATTAATTGAATTCTGCCCATATTAACAAGCGCTACTAGTTTTTTTTTCTTCTTCAAATTATGCCAATTATGATTGCTCTTATGAAAATGACGATTCATGTTTTAGATTGGGTTGTCTGAACATGAAACAAAAGCAGTATGGAGTAAAACTGAAAAGAATTTTGAATTATTTCCCTCCAGTTTATCAGTCTTTCAGGTCACAGTCCACTTGCCAATTACCCAAATGGTGCTCAGTCTCAAAGAGCTAATAACTATTTAGGCATCAAAGAGGAGCTTCTGGAATTCACAAAATCTTCATTGCTGCATCCCCACTTTGTGCAACATGGATTGTGCTACTGCAGTGGCACAGCTCAGTGTCACAGCTTGCTAAGTTTCACAAAAATAGCCACTCCTTCAGAACTAAGGGATATATTAATAATATTATTGCTGCCTCCTCCCCCTTAAAAAAATATCTCTTGCCCTTTGTCCTTTTGTTGTACTGAATGTATTTGGCTGTTGTGGTATCTGTTACTCTGACCCACCTGCCTTGTCCAATTTCATCCAGTGGAAGACACTCATTTCATCCCATCTGACTCAGGCACAATGGAGTGCACCAAATCCCCTTCCTCTAGGCTTCTAATCTGGGATGTCCTATGTGCACCTAAGCCTGGAGTAGTCCCTGCCTTGGAACACCCTACTCGGTTGGGTGGTCCTGGGCAAGCTGCAGCCTATTTAACACTCTGTAAATCCAAAAAAGGTTCTATTCCTCCATTCCTGAAACACTGAAGATGATGTTATTTTGTTCCAGAATGGCAGAATTCGGTTACGGTTTAACTGTCTGGCTCCTGAAGAGCAAACCAGGAGCTAAACTCAGTCCAGAGCAACATGAGCAGTGTCAGCACTGCACAAAGCCAGGAAATGGTGTTCCTTTCCAGGCCAGAAATAGGCAAGATCAACGTGGACCTGCAAGACAAATTCTAGAAGCACTGTAGAAGGGCTTATATTTAATAGCATACCATTGTTTACATATTTGGTGCTATCTGCATGCATGATTGTGATTTTGGAACCATTGTGGAGCCAGAATTTGAATGTATAAATCCAGGCCACATAAACAAAGAGAAAAGCCTAGAAGATATGTTATAGCACCATCAACAGTTTGAAAATTATACAAAAATTGAAGAATTTTTCACTTCACAGACTGAACAACTGCTTAAGGAGTTCAATGTGACTTTGAACAATATTGTCTGCAGCCCTGTGTGTTATCTGCTCTTGGCTACTCTTTAATGGTTTGGGCAACATTTTTGTGCGAGAAACTTCATCTCCTGTCTTCCAGTCAGGTAAAAATTAGATAAACCAAAGTACATTATCTTTCCCTTTTTGCTGTCTTGAGAAACATGTATCATCATTTCTTCATCTTTGACCTCTGGCAAGAAGGCAGAAGGGCCAGGTAAATTACTCTTCGGTATTCTTTACTACTGCTAACTTTTCCAGAACCTTCAAAAATACTATGACTTAACTTTAAAATAAATGACATTCTTTCAGCTTGCCTGAATATTCAACTCCATTTCCAGGGGAAGGGTTAATGCCTACATTTTACCCGTTATGGATCAAGATGTTGGAAAGCTTCATGCACCATAGGAACCTGCAGTAGTACCCTAATGATGTTATAATTAGAAGTATCATCATGCTAATGATTCTTCTCATCTGGCAAAAGGCTTTTACAGAAGACATCTTACTTATTTCACCTGCCCATGCTCTTATCCCTGCAATGCTCCACTTTTGGATCAGTATCAAAAGTTAATACCAGGTGTTCGACAAGGCCTCAGACTTTGCGCTCATCAAACTAATTAAAGGGAAACACACCCAAAGCATAGTGAATTATTTTACTTTTTAAAAATGATGCCCATTCATCTTGTTTAAAGCTTTACCTGGCTCAGTGGGTCTGAGTAATGAAAGGGACAAAGGGGCTCTTGTCAGTTCAACCTACAGTCACTTGGTTCAGGGTCAGTAGGCTGAGCGAGAAGACTTCGTGTCTATATTTATTCTCTCTCTACTTTAAAAATCCAAGGGATTGCAACCTTACTGATTTTATCAGCATGCTGTACTTAGGAAGAAAAGACAAGAACTGTCTTGATCTCAGACTTCATTCAACTCCTTTTGGTTTGTTTAAGTTACACAGCACAGAGCAGATCCCCCATGGTGGTTCTGGACATGAATAGGCAGAAATTTATGTTAACACCAAAGCTGAGTTAATATTTTGGAAGTGGGATATGTACTTCAAGTCGGCTTAAAATATAAATTCCTATAAATTACTACTGGGAAAAAATGCATAGTAAGCTTCACAGTAAAATATTTACATATATTCTAAAAAGACAAAAAAAAAAAAAAAGTGGGGGTGGATATTAATTAACATATTAAATACCAAGGAGCTTATAAAATCATCATAAATGTCCTGATTCTGCAAACATTTTTTGCATATAAGTGTAAGTGTCACAATTGCTCTCACTGTGCCCTAGCTGGATTTCAGCTTTCTGTGTTTCAATTTTGCCATAAATACGAAACAACTAAAAAAAACCCCACAGATGTGTAATTACAGAACGTGCAACCAACCAGATTATTACTCAAAGCCAGGGCAACTGATGGTTCCCCTGTGATTCAACAAGAGGGTGTGACCACCACCAGACTCACTAATCTCAGATCACTTCTCCATGCCCCTGCCTGCCTGCAAGACACTGACAGCTGTTGCCTCCTTGTGACATAGGCAGCAAGCAGGAAAGCACACTGTGTGGATCATTATCTGCCCTCTAATGAGTAATGCAGTTAGCATTTGGCAGTGTCATTAATATTATTTATGCAATATATTATTACATATGCATTATGCATGTATTGTACAACTATTATACAACTATTTGCAGTGGTGATAGTGCTTGTGCTCTACACCTTCCCAAGTGGCTCTGTTGTACAATCAATGGACTGAGCATCTAGGAGAGATAGGTGTCACAGTACCTTGATTATAAGACAGTCCTCGAGGTCCTTTAGCCATAGATCACTGCACCACAGCAGAGTCCATCACCAGCATACCATGGCAACGCTCCACTGCCCAGTGACAACCTCTGTGAAGGAGCTGGGAAGAGCTTCCAGAGCTCTCCCTCAAATGCCAGTCCTCCTCTAGGGCAATCAACACAACCCTGTTGCTGATTCATCTGGGCAAAAACAGGAGAGGTGGTATCTTCAGAGCCTTGGTCCTGCATTTTACCTATGATATGCTCTCTTCCTGTAGCAGAAAAAGGAGGAGTTCTGTTGGCCATGTCATGGGGCATGCTCTGGACTCGTGTTTTATCTACCATCATCAGCATGGGCTGCAGCTTCTCCCATAGGGCTGTGGGAGCCCTGCCTCATCCAACAGTCACTTCATTCCTGCAAATCAAGCTTTGTTGGCATCATCATTTTATTTATCTATCGTATCACCCAGGAAATGCATTTTGATAGAGAACAATCTGTTATTACACAAATATTTCCACTAAGGAAAGATATCCAGGATTCAACTCTGTATTTAAAATGCAAGATTCAAAGAAGCTTTTATTGGCAGACTTTCACTTCTCAATAATTATGTCTTAATTGTTCTTCAAGTCTGCATTATAATTTGTCATATATTCAAGGGATTAGGATAGAGAAAAATCCATCTTCCTTTTGCTTAGTAAGTCAAGAACTTTTATTTCTAATGCTGCTTTTTAAATGCAGCTGTGTGGTAGTGTTCTCCCTCGATTTTTAAATAGGTAAATACTACTGGGGGATGTGTGAAAGGAAAGAAAAAAGAAAAGAGTAAGATTAAAGAGAGTTGAGATCACTGGGGGGAAGAAAAGTGTCATAGCAAGCTCCACACAGCAAGTTAGCTAGCAAATATGGTCAGGTAAGGAATAAAAACGAGATCAGGCACTGAACTCAATTTTCATTGTATTAAATTTGAAACACCACATCTCTTCGTCCCCGTGAGAGGAGTTCATACAATCTCTAAGTTCTTTCACACTGTACTTCTGTAAGAGCCATTTGCAGCCATGCTCCCTATGGTTCACAAGGCCTGAATCCGAGGCAAATTCTTCCAGCATGCCATCAGTCACAGTGCACTCACCCACTGAGGGTCTGAACGTCTCCTGCAGCAGCTTCGGAGATGACGACTGATATTTGCAACCCCTGTGAGAAGCCTTGTTTACAAATGAGAATTTCTGATGCCTGATATTCTGGGCAGCACTAAGTGTTAGATCTTCTTTCTCGACATCATTACTCATTTGCAGGTGTTAGGTATTTCATTATTTAAGAGTAGGGAGAAAAAGCAGACAATAAGTATTCATAAAACGTTAGACGTTCTCCAAAGGGCTGTTTGAGTTAATACAGCCCATAAAGCTCTCACTTTTATTGGGCTTGAAAATGATAGTTATTCAAAGGAAATTATGTCACTACTTAAAATATTTTACCAGAAGAAACTGCTTAGCACCAAAATCTTCAACCACTAAGAAAGAAACTGCAGTTTCCACTACATTACAGCCTACTGACAGAAAAATAATCTCCCCATCCTGGGTCAAGAATACGAATGCTATGTTTGGCTGGGACCTGATGGCAGTGGTGCACCCTGCTTGGCAATTATCCACGCTGTTAACTCTCCAAAATCTCGTCTTTAGAAACTGTCACCTGAACATGAATTGACATAGGGTCAGCTGAAGACTGAAGCCAGTGAAATCCTTCCTGCTCCTGCTACAGTGAGGATATAAAAACAGTATCAAAATAGCTGGGTTTTGTTGTAGAATGGGTTCCAGCTCCTGCTAGACTGTTGGGTCTGTGACAAATGCTTGCATAGCTCATTTGTTTGAAGTCTGCAGATCAAAGTCAGTGCACAAAGCATGCTGTTGCTCATACCTTTGTGAAGCTCCCAAGACACTGAAAACAGCCTAACAGCCAATGCAAGAGGAAGAGTAACTCTCCAAGACAGCTGAAAACAACGGATGTATTTTAGGATTTCACAGTGACACAAATGCAACAAATTTTATCTGCACGGGTTTACAGTGCTATGAAGAGCTGTTCACCTCTAGGTGAAAGATTCTTGCTATTTGTATACATATATTTTAAAATAGGATGAACAAATAGAAAGAACAATAGCATCCCATTTCTGGCTGTGTTTCTAACCTCCCAGAATAGGTCAGAAGTAAACCATGCCGCACAGAACATATTAGATAATTAAAAGGGGTGAAAAACATTATTTGCACTGCATAGTTGGTCTTTTCTAGGAGGATGTATGGGGACGATCCAACAGACTTTCTTTATCCGTTATTACAAAATGCTTCTGAACTAGCAAAGCAGAGAATATTTTTGGCATGCCTGCTCAAGTACACAGTCACAATTGCTGGTGACCAACTGGTAGTGATACAGCTGCCAGTTTACCTTTATGACTTTTGCTGGATCCATCAATACAGCCATTCTGGAGGTCCCAGATGTTTGGTCTAACAGCTCCCAAGCCTCGTGTGCTGCAAGCCCTCACCCCTCAGAAAGCCTGTGCTTGTTCCTGTAAAGACAAAGTAGGTATTTCTTTCAATAACATTCACTTGCCATTAGAAAAATATCCTAATTATGAATTCAAAAGTGACAGATTGTGAGATTCAGTTTGCAAAGATGATGTCACTGGTGGGGAATTGGTGGGTAACCTGCAATTACCTCTTTGAATAAAGACATCAGTGTTGTATCTTGAGAAATAATGGCTAATGATATGTCTTCCAAAAGGAAATAGCGTTATTAATTACCTTACTGTGAACACACCACTTATTGACAGCTTTGAAGGCCATTCATCCAATTAAGTATAATGACTAAAAGCTTCATTTGGCCTTCGTGGTTATACAGATGGGCTAAGAACAGAGAGCAAGATCCTGATTTCATTTATAACCTTCATAAATATTCAGAGAAAGTCACAAACACCCACGGAGCTACCCCAGTTTCTATTGCTGTGATTAGAGTCAGACTGTGGCAGGTAATGATGGTATAGAAAGGGCTGTAAACTGATATCTCTAATACCTTGAAGACTTATTGTTGTGCAATAATACAATCTGTCATCTCTTCTGATTGTTACTAAGCACTTTGCTTCCAAGCACTTTCCTATCAACGTGCAGGGGGAGTTTTTGTTCCCAAACTATCGTCCAGTCCTCCTTGCATTTCAGAGACAGATGATTTAGTTGCAACCGCAGCCCTGAGTTACTTCTAGCTTAAATAAAATTAAAGATAACAAGAAACAAAGCAATCTTTGGGAATACTGCAATTTTAACAAGAGTTTTTTCCCTCTCAGATAAATCAAACAATCATTCTAAAAATCATCCGTTCATATGACACTTCACCCCAGTTTCAAGGATCTGCTTCTGATTTTATTCAAACACTAATGTAAGTGGAATAGCGCACAGAGATTCTTTGGATTTTCTTTCTTGCAAGGAAGAGAAAAAACATCCTCAGACACAAAGGATCACTTCTATGAACCTATTTAGGCATCTCTACAGTCCTCATTAACATGCTATTTTGCTGATTAATTATTTTAATGGCTGGCAAGACAAATCTTAGTGCACAGCACAGCTAACGTGCTTCTAAAATAGCAGTGCAGATATAGATGCCGCTTTTGCCATCACTGCCTTTTATCTTTAAAAAGCAACAGGTTGCTAATGATACGTGGTTATCTTTTCCACATTTTGGAACATCAAAAATGCTGACAGACTGAGGTGGCAACAGTTTGTAAGCACTCAGGTAGAACTTCAAAGGCTTCACTAACAAGTTAGTACACACCAGCAGGAGCAACAGTTTTAGGTCTACCCGTAGCCCCAACCTAATCACTCCGAAATCTGATGCTGATGCTCATGTGACATCCCAGAAATGCCTTTTTGTTCAATGGAAAGCAACAAGACAGCCGAATGGCAAAGCAACTGCAAGTACCCTGTTTCTATGTAGAACTGAAAAGCCACAGGGCTCACAACCTTGTAACAGCTGACATTGGAGAATAACCCAGTGCTGCCAACAGGTCTTGAGAGAATGCAGAATTATATGTAAATAAATCAAGTAAATGTTTTTAAGTGATAGGTCTTCACCTGTGCAAACACATTGCAACAGCAGTGTTTATCAAAAGGGCGCCTGACGCAGGGAAGTCAGATCTGTTGTTGATGCAGAGGCATTCAGTCTGCATTGCAATGAGTGCAGCACGGACAATAAGAAGCCACCTCCTCCATGGCAATGACTGTGAGCAGGCCAGAAATGACTGCTTTATTGGTGAGCCTCACGTATGAGTATACTGGACAGTGGAAATACATAATTCAGACTGAGGAAAGTCATTTTTCCCAGGACAAGGTGATTTTTTGAACTTGAACTTGCTTCCTACAAGATGGACAGAGATCCCATTGCTTTTTCTGGCTGCTCCTCAGAATTTACTTCTGGGCTCCACTTTACCCAAGGTGGGGCAGCCATTCCTGTTAGCAGGAAAGTGGGACATAGGGATGGTCAATGTGCTGATAAAATACAAGTGGTGCAGATGGCTCTGAAGTGAGACCCTGAATTGGTTCAGAATTACACAGCATGTGCTTCAGAGCCACACAGTGCCATAAGGCTGATCCTAAGTAAGGCCTCAAGCCCCTGGTCAGCATGGGTGGAGAACCAGGCTCATCTGTAGAGCCCAAATTCATCTTTTTATTGTATTTTCTTAGGGTTACAGTTGATTGAGAGATGAAAAACTCACCATGACAGGTCCCCAAGGAAAATGTGTGAATCCCTGGAAGCTGTGGATGCTCCATCCCTCAAGTACTCATGGCCAGGTTGGATGGGGCTTTTGGCAGCTTGGTCTTGTTGGAGGAGGCCCTGCCCATGGTAGGGGGTTGGGACTTGGTGGGCTTTAAAGTATGGCTTCCAACCCAAGCCATTCTCTGATTCTGTGAGTTACTCCACTATACTCAGCTTTTCTCATTCAAGAAATTTGGCAAAGTTCATACCAGAACTGCCATGAAGCTGGCAGATACTGATCCCAAGCATCTTGGAAAAAAACAATAAGAAACAACCAACCAAACAAAAAAACAACAACAACAACAACAAAATGAACCAAGAGGAAAAGGGACTTTGCTTCATAACAAGTGAAACTGTCTTCTGATTTTGCACTTGATTGTGAGTCAGTAACTACACATAAGGAAAAAGGTTCAAAAATGTGTAAAACCATTAAGAGAGCTACTCCAGAGACAGAAGATTCAGGAAGAAAGTTCAAGCCAAGGCCATACAACACAAACAAAAACAATTCCTGTTCTCAGAAAGTAAACAACAACAAAAAAATTAATTAAAGCATTTAATTATGTCAGCTATGATAATAAACAAAAATACTTATAAAGATCTGATTTCTCTATGGCATCCTAATTCAGGACCTAATTTACCAAACATTTATCTTGAACAGCAAAAACAGCAGCACTGATTGATTTCAAGCGACCTTTTCTGTTACTAAGGATAATTGTGAATAAAGCATTTTTAAGAGTGTAAAATAAAGTTTGTGGACACAGGGTAAAATTCAGAATGTTTCCCACCGTACAAAAAAAAAAAAAAAAAAAAAAGAGTATAATAACATTTTATCTTCCACAGACCATAGTGTTAAGGCAAGATTTATGTAGACTTTCAGTTCCTTAAACCAAGTCACACACCATCAAAATGCCTCTGTTGCAAAAAAGGATGAATACTGGAAGTTAACAGAAAATATCACAAATATCAATTACATGAAAAATAATCATTGATAACAGTGACTCTTACCATAGAGAAATGACTCAACCCAGCACCTAAGTGCAAAAGCTTTGATCATAATGAAAGTTAGAAGCTAAGCATAGGAGGAAGAATCACATTTCGTGACATAACACAGCATGTTACATACCCACGGTGCAAAGATCTGCCCCACTTTCTGTTGTACTTTCCTTACAGACCACAGTAACACTTAGTGTCCCGTTAATCCTGGGTACCATTAAGTAATTTGGGGCTGGCAATATTTTAGAAAGGATAATGCAATACTTGTGCTTCCGTAATTTACACCAGTTGCCAGGATATTTATCATTCATGACAAGTATTAAAGCAGAATTCAAATAAGAGCATATAAACTGTACCTCAATAAATTATGCCTACTGTCTCATTGAGACAGAAATGAAAATTAAAGAAGAAATACATTTGGAAGAAAGAAATACATAAAGGACATTCTGTTTAATATTCTTCCCATTAATGTTCTTGCCATAAGAAAATCTGCCACAGGAGTCAATGAGAGATTATCTTGAGCAGGGCCTCAGCACATTAAAAGATAAATCATATATAGCTGATGCGAGTCATGGGGGAGGGGGAGATGTAATGGTTTTCTCCTTCCTTTAGTATAGGCCACAGAAAATAAGGTGCAGAACCAGGTGAGAGACAAAAGCTATGCTCCGTTACACAAACAAAAACAGGAAAAAATTTTGTGTGTGCATGTAAAGAAAGAATTAATCATATATAAAGGCATTATAAGGCTATATGTTATTTCAGCCCAGTCAAACAAAACTCCATCTTAAATATTACAGTACTGTCCTCAGACCCACTTGCATTATGAAGTATCTGAAGTTGTTGCAAAAAACTTATCTGCTGAATCTAAGAAAACACTGTAATTGTGCACAAAGTGTATGGTGCCAATCAAATATTTCTAAAGAGAATCCAGAGAAACAGAAGTGGTGTCATTTACATGCAACAGTGAGCATAGAGGTTACTTGATTACCAAAACTTCCATTCCAGAACTGGCTGATACTCATGGGACTGCCATTTACAAGCCTCATTCAGAGACGTATCAACAGTTAGAGCCGATTAGGTACGGGAGAACATTGTAGAACATTCACAGTTCATATAACCTGGTATAACAACTGCCAAACTCGATACTACCTTGCTTTCAGAAGAACAATTCACCCCTTTATACATCAAACAGCAATTTTCTTAACTGCAGCAATTTTGCATGTGATGATAAATTCTGGTGGAAATTAGCCTGATAGTTTCTCAGAAAAAGTAATGCTAAGAAACTGCCTAAGTATATTGGTGCATCTTTTCCAAAATTTGTGTATGATTTAAATATCTAAATAAACCAATATTTCTTTGGAAAAACCGGATCTCTTGGTACTTGCACTCCTCTGCTTGGATTAGACTCACCGCAGTGTGCAGGATTTACCATGATTACTTATAACCACAGGTTGATAAACTGACAGGCAAGGTATTTTTCCCAAGTGAAGTACCCTGTAGGACTCAAGAAATACATATACTGGCAACCAAATTTAGAAAGTGAACATACACACATGTAAAGAAAGGTCATTGTTAGCTGAAGTGAAACAGATCTAGTCCATATTAATCTATACTGACTTGATGAAAATCCATGACTTCACTGAATTTTGGATTGACTCCTAACAATTGCAGATCCCAGCCAAATATAACAAACTCTCACTATGGTGATTTTCAGATTGGCCCATTTGGGATAATATGCTTTATAAAAATGTAGGCTGTAAAACTCATGAGTTCTTTCTAGCTTAAATAGCTCCAAGGAACTAGATCAACTGCAATTTGAACTCTGGTTTACATAAGCTTTAATGATATTTTGAAGTATCATAATAAATCCTCAATTTTTTAATTATTGTACATTAAGTACCATAAGTCTCCCTGAGAAAAAAAAATGTTAAGACCAGAAAAACCAAATACTGAAGTCTATTGCAAAAGGAGATTTGTTCTTCCCTTTTTGTTTTGCTTTCCCTGTGCGAAAATATTGTGTCTTTTTGAACCATGAGTTTTGCTTCAGTTCAGTGACTTGGGATTTTAAACATAAGTTACAAGTTATAGCCTAAGCCTGTATCAGTTTACTTTATGGGAGTTCAGAGCGGTCAAATAATGATAGATTCATGATAATATGTAAGGATTAAAAATATTTAATGACCACTGATACTGTGCCCAAATTCTGCTCTTTTAAACCAAGACAAAATACTTTTTACTTATTTTCATTCAATATTATGAAAACCAAGATTTTGCTTATATGGAAATCAGAGCACAGTTCATGCCCTTCTCAAGCTTGGTTTACATCTTCCCCATCCAGCTTTTGTTGTGCTCAGTCTTCTGGTTTCAGCTTCAGCTAGATTTGGACTGGACTTCTCAACTAGGGAAGATGGGAACTTCTCTAGTTTTAGCTTAGTATTAGACTTCTTACCTGAATACCTCCTGTTTTGTTTTCCATTAGCCCAAATTAAATTCATGTGGCTAATGGAAGCTATTGAAAATGACAGAGTTTAAAAAAAATAACTATTTTCTAATACTTATTTTATATACTACGTATTGTTAGTTCTAATCTTACATTGACCCATTTGGTTGTTTAAAATCTAGAAATATTCAAGCCAGTACAAGCATTCTCTAAATTTTCAAGGTCAACTTACTGCGTTGCCCAGCCTAAACCCTTGCATTAACCAATCTCAAGCCAGGTTTTGACAACACTATCCCCTTTTTACCTTGCAAAACAGTATTTCATTTGCACCAGTTCATTCCACTGGTTCTGACTCATAATTTGTTCAGCTGAAGCTGAAAAACAATCAAACAAAAATTGGAGGAAGTGTTCTCTTCTTGCCCATGCATAACAATACAGTGTAAGAAGAGATCTATCATCTTTAAAATTATGAAGGATAAGGATGAATATAAGTTAATTCTACTTTTTAATTAAAAGCAATATTTCTTTCATTAAATAATTGAATTTGGATGTATTTATATTGTTTTTGTATATATCTAACCTACTTAGGGTAATGTATCTCAGTAGCATCGACAAGATTAATTTCTAGATTTTTTATCCTTTTTATAAGCTGGCACTTTCTAACAATCTTTGCAGAATATTTAATCATACAACGATATAGCAATGCACACAAAAAACGTTTATGGTTGGTCTTGTTTCTCCAGTAGTAATTCTGCTGCAAATATAGCTTAAATATTTTTGGTTTTATCAGAATGAAAGTGTAAATTTTAATATTATCTGTCATATTCTGTATTCATTGGAGGAAAAGATTTCTTGTGTATTCCCAGATATAAAATTCACATTTATTGTCAGCATCAAGGCAATACTTACCTCTGTCCACATCTCAGTAGTTTTGGATTGTCAGTTTGAATTCATTGTCAACAAATCATTCAGGTGATCAGAGAGCAATCTAAGCCCATATCTATTATAGTATCTATATACCTAACATAGTCCTGTTAAAATGGGTGAGACAGCATACAAGGATAAAAGATTGCAAGTTCTCTTTGTTTTCATTTTACATCTCAAAAGGCACTATGCAGTTCAGTTGAATTCTGCACCTTGAGATGCAAAATATGAGGGTTGTGTATATTCCTATCAAGAAAATACTTAATTGCCACGCATTTCCTGGAAAGATGGTGCTGCCCAAAGATAGGAGAATGATCCAATCTGAGGTCCCTTCCAATCTGAATTATTCTGTGATTCTAAGAGAAAAATAACCCCGTAGCTCTTGGTGAAAAGAGGTGTCCTAAATATTTTGAAAATTATTTGTCTGGAAATTACTTTCCTGTTACTGTTTTGGTCATGAGGAAATAATTTGGCCTCCTTTACTAGACTTGCTAATGGCTTTATTGCACAGACTGTTTCTTCCACTTTTTACACGATGAAGAAAGATACTTAAATTCAACTTTTTCTCCTCTCTAAGGCTGTGTCACCATCTTTTCAGCAGTCATTTTCTTTATTTAAAACACAGAAACACCTGAAAGTAAAAGCATGTTGAAGGCAAGCAGTGCAATCTGGAGTCAAACACGCCTCACCTGACCCAACATGGGCACTGACCTCCAAGAAGCAGGGCAGAATGCTTTCCAAATGGGAGATGCTAATGACAGGAGAGAGAGCTTGCAGCAGGAGTCCACCTGCAAGCAGTGGGAGGCAGAGCAGACATCTTGGGGGCTAAACAACATCAAAAGATGAGAGCTCATCCCGGAGAGTGATAGAATTTAAGGTTTGGCATTCAATTCCTTCATCAGCGATTCAATGAAATTGGAATGATATTTACAAATAGAAATACAGGCAGTCATGTTAGGCTGTTTGAGATTTAGTTTGACAGTGAATTCCCTTGTACCCTGCTAATTACACAAAGAAAAGATGCAAAATCAGCGTACAAGTATCAGTTCTGCCTGTAGGAAGTGTCACTCTTTCAAAACCATTTGAACAACTGCTGTTAATTTGTCAGTTTTTTAATGGAAATTCTGGGCTGTTTGAAAGGGAAATGTTTTGCAAAAAAAAAAACCAACATGTGTTCTTTTCCTCATAATACAAGAGTATATTTTCTGGGACCTAACATTTTGTTCAAATGGTGAAATTCCTGTTTAATTACGGAAATGTTAAAGCTTCCTCACTACAAGAGTTTTGAGTCATTTATTAGAAAAGATTGAAGTTTCTAAGAGGATCCAGCCACAACTTGCCCCAAGCGCTGTAGAAATTCTTTATCAACTGCTGATGACTTTCTGTGCCTGTGTGACTGAAGAAAATACTCAGTAGTTTTGTTTATCAATTCAAAAACTTGTTTGAACATATTCTAGATTTCTATGTTTCTCTTTTTATGGAACAAAACATCCATTTCTCTTATTTAGAATGCTTTAATATAAACGATCAGAGTTATGAAACTGTACACCTCAGATTCACTCAGAAGTTTAGAACTTACACTGGCAGTAAGTTCTGATGTGCTCTGAACAAGGAAGACTACAAAATATCTGCACAGTGCTTTGGAGCAGGAATAAAGGCATTAGCAGCATAGCATGGTATCTTTTTCCTTCACTCAGAATAGAGAAGTAAAGTAGGTTTTTGGCAAATTTATTATCCTGACTTCCTCACAAATCATCCAAGTAAACCAAATCTGACCTCAAAGGCTCTAGCTTTTCTGGGAACCATTGTCTGGTGTCATCTCATGCTTTCTAGTACTTTCCAATTATCTGAAGGAAAAGATAAAGGAAAAAAACAAACAAACAAAAAAAAAACCTTGATTGTGATGGAATTCGGTTAAATACTAACACAAAATCAGTAAAATCTGCTCTGCCTTAGTGGGTCAATTCTTGTCCCTCAATGGGAATCTTTCTCTAGATTCAGATGTATTGCCTAAATGTTCCACCTCTAAAATGAATACAGTGCTGCAAGGTGTCAAATCCCTCTAAAACCCTGTGTTGAGTCTGCTGCCTTCACCAATTTGATACGTTCATCAAAGAAGGGTTTGCCTTTTGGGTTACTGATCTAAGAACGAGCACTTCTGCCCGCACTGCATCCTCCTCTGTACAAACTAAGGGAGAAATCACAGACATTTCAGGATGGTTCTTTTCATTTTTGTATTTCTACTCGCACAACCTCACAGAGCCTAATGGAGACATGAGGCTGTAATTCAACACGTGATTTCACATAATTGGACCCATCTTAGGTTGCAGTCTTCTAGTATTGCCAGCCCTGGAGTCTGACCTCACCTTGAATTTTTAAAAGTTTACTTTGCTAAGATGTCTCTTTCTCAACTTCAGTGATATACTCAAAACAATGCCAGTGCAGCTAGTAACAACAAAGTGGGCAAACAACAGAGTGCTAGCAGTCAAATCTTTTCACACTCTGGTGCCATGTTAAACATAAGGGGATTTAGGAACAGTGTGTGATTTAAATGTGCTTGGACACAGGAGATGATACTAGGGAAGATAAATGTTTTAAATCAAATTCTACTTAAGATAAGTGTGGCATACCAAGTAGCTACTTGACTCTTGAATTTAAAAGCACAGTTATTGAGACACATACTTAAATATACACGAGTGTATCTGGAAAATAGGTTCAGTGAGCTACGATATTAGTAAAGAAAATAGAATGGCATATTGCACAAGCACATTCTTCAGTTCTACAGCTTGCAAAAATGCACATTCTATGCTGGTTTGAAGCCAAACTCAAAGTCCAGGTGCACCAGCACCTGTGAGTATCCCAATGGCTGAAGAGAAAACTTATTCAGAACCAGTGCTGTGCAAATCAATGTATCCAGCTGCTTACCTGTGTGCCACAGGAGGGGCAGGTTGCAGGAAGATGACTGATGCTGCAGCTGTCTCTCAAAGATCTTGGGTTGCAAACACATTTTTGATGTAGCTTTACCATGAGAAAAACAAAAATATTTCCTTCCTGTAGAACAGGATTTATACTCAGCCCTAAATTTTCAAAGTAGCTATTAGCTTTGTTGACAAAGGAAAACAGGTGTTGTAAGGGTCTGGTGCACTGGATATAAGATAGGCATTAAAACCAGTGCAAAATGGGAATAACTCTTGCTATCAGAATTTAGAGGTCTTTTAAACCTAGCTCTTAGTCTGACCTAGTATAATTGCAAAGTCTGGCATTAATATCGAAGTTCCAGGAAAAAAAAGAAAAAAAATGGTCATTGAGAATTCCATAACTTACCTCTTAGTAATGGCCTATAGACAAAACAAAAGCCCACATCACAAGTGGTCTGGAAACCAGAGATTTGGGGCTGTTGGCAGATACCCTGCCATCTTTCCTCACAGGCAGCAATAGATAGTGAAAACTCCAGGGCCGCATCAAAAATAAAGAGATTTTGTGCTGGAGGGAAGCAGGGGGTTCAGTTTTCCAATGGTCTAAATAATTAATACCTGGCAGTTGAGAGATGGCCAGCTTGCTCCAAGGTTGTCAGACTGACTCAGCTCCCCTGGTACCACTCCTACGTTAGTGATGGGAAAAAAAGGTCAAACCCTGGAAATTTTATCAGTGATGCTCTTACCCCTCAGTCTTGAAAAGCATCACTTTTGCATTTGGGGTTGCAGTAAGTATTTCAGCTGGGCAGCAGCGTGCTCCTATCTCTCCCCAGCTACATTATAGGGTGAAGAAAATGGGGAAATATTTCGCTGGACATTGAGACGTATTGCAACAAGTGCTCCTGCCCGATGATTACCATTTCACAAAAAAAAGTTTCTGATCTAGAAATAACTTTATCAGCCTAACGTGCTCATCCCTCACCATCTATTTTCCGAGTGAGATTCTGTTCCCGTCTGCAGCTATGCTGTATACTAGTATTTGATGAATCTAAAAACTGTCCTACTTCCTCTCCCTCTAAAATTAGCATTTCACTTCGTTACCTAAATGCATAACTCCCAGTTGCTAAAGATCACCATAGCTGAATGGGTTCCTCCTACTTCAGAGTATCTGAACACTGTACAGTCCTGGGATTTAATAAGATGCTGTGTTTGTGAGAGGGGCTTTGGTTGTGTTTTTCACAGAAATATTATTTCCACTAGCACTCACTTTTATTTATTAATACACATATTCAAAGCACAGATATCTACTCTGCTACATTAGTTATATTTTGTATACGCTTCTCAGAAGGATACAGGGAAAAGAATGTACTCATTTTTAACCTTTTCACCTCCAAATCTTGCTACTTTTTGGACAAATTAATGTCTCACGTGACATAGTAAGAACTACAAGTTCAATGCTCTTTAGCTAAGACACTTAACAATTTGTGCATACTAAGCTCAAGCAGGAAATGCACAGCTTCGAGCACTTGCAGATGGAAAGTATCCTGCCTATCGCATCCTGATAGATACGTATTTGGAAATCCATCCTTTTATTTGCTTCCCTTTCCTTCAGATTGGAGTGACAGTGTAGTTCCAAACCCTCACCCGTACTCACAAACTCTGTTCCCATCTTGACATTCCATCACTGCATTTGCTCTGTTCAGGCTTGTAGATATCCAACCAAAGCTCAAGACAGTTTTCAAACGAGCCTTTAAAAACTTGCTCTGATCCCAGTTTTGGCAGTCAGCTCTTGTCACATACTTCATTACTTTGGTCAGAAGTCCCCATCCCAAACAGCCAAAAAGTGAAGAAGAGGAGCAGCCTCCAAATATGGAGAGCCACGCTGGTTTCTGGAGCAGTTCAGCACATTGGCATGCATAAGAACGAGGAGAACTGGAACAAGAATTCAATAATGCTCTAAATAGAATGTGGTGAAATGCTCAGAACTTAAAACTACTACAGAAAATTGTGAAATGGATTTAAAAAAAAAATAACTGAGAGCTTGTTAGTAAATATACCCCTCTTGTGCATGGCTCCAGCAATAAAAGGATGCTTTACATCTCTGAAATCATTTCCAATGAAACAAAGGTTAAGCATAAGTCCTTAACATTTTGTTTATTAAGAACTAGTTAATTTATATCATCAAACGTGAACAATGAGTTTTTTCCCAAGCTATAACACTGGACACTGACTTGAAGGAAAAACTGTTTTCAGTAACCACCAACTGAATCTTAAACCAAATAACATAATCCCTTTGCTCCTAATTAAGATTATTTCATTTCTCCCTGCTGCTGTTGGATGCTGCTTTCATGTGGTCTCTCAAAATCCATGCTATTTTGCACTGTTCTTTGTGTGGATTATGAGGAGGCCAATTACAATATGAGGTCTCAAACTTCAGTGACATTAATCAAGTGGCATCTATTGTAGCCAACAATAATTGGACCCTTAACAAATTAAGAAATAGTTACTTATACAACTCTTGAAATGGGAAAGTGTAAGAAGTATCAGATTCTGGAAACACAAAGCACACACAGGCCAGGTACTTCATACACATGACAGAAGTCAAGACTACATCTATCCTTGTGTCAATATTTTCTTCCATGTTCTTCACAGAACACAGCACTGTTGTAATACAATTCCCATTCTCTTGTCCTCCATGTTATAAAGAAAGGAAAGCAAATTTGATGTTTGCCTGTTTGATGAAGGAGTGCTTGAGGCTATACGTCCAAGTGTAGCTGCATTGCTGTTCCATACAAAAGTTTGAACAATTTTATTTGATTTATTTACTTCTAGGGAACTCTTAATCCTGCCAGGACCCTTTTTTTAATGTCTGCCATGAACAAAAGAGTATATGCTTTGGCTATGTATACCTTAGAAAATAATTTGTGATCTCATCATACTATCTTACAAATTAAAATATCTAATGGGGGTAACTCTTGAATCCTAAAATGTTGGAGATCATATCTAAAAGGAATCAAAACTGTAAATTGCATAAAGACCTTAAATTGCTTTCTGTTACACAAGTTTATCGACTCAGTTTACAATAGCATGTAAACCCTCCTTAAAAATAGTGTAGTGAAGAACACTTACTGAAATACAATTGCTGTGCAGGAGACTTTTTGTATATAAATACCAAGTAATCCACAATTAGCAATCTATAAGCGTATCAAAGCTATGAATTGTAAGTTTATGTAATAAGCTGCTTCAGTGGGAAAAACTTACTATTGGGAAACAAAATACTCATAACTGGATGCCATGAGGCTCCTGGTTTTTTAGACAAAACCCTGGCCTCAGAGAGGCAGACTTTCATAATGCGTTGTAGAAACCATTGGCAAATGACATAATATTCATTAAATTTAAATGGAGACCCTTGATGTTTTCTGTAAAGATGTCCCAGGGAGTCAATTTTCAAGGAATTCATAATGTAAGCAGCAAGTTATCGGAGACGGAGACGCTCACCGCCTCGTTAGGCCCCAAATGAATCATTTAGAGAAAGAGGTGACATGACACATTTTGGCATTTTCCTTGTGGTCTCCATGAGGCCCTGTGCCAGACACCCACCTCAGTAACAAGAGGGGCAACCTGGGCAGCCACATGCTGCAGGCACCACGTTTCCTCAGGCACATTCTAACTTTCCTATGGAAGTGGTTAGTTTAATCCTTAAAGTTAATGCTACAACGTCAGAGGGACTGAGAAAGCAGAGGTGACAAGTGCCTGAAGCAATTAGCTTCTGCCTGACATCTGTCTTACACCTAATGGTAAGTAATCCATCTGTTAAACTTTCCTTTTTTTTTTTTTTTTTTTCCTTTTTTTTCTGGGTTTCACCCTGACACTGATCCTGGTTGCAAAGGATGCTTTGTTCACTTCTCCTATTACAAAAAGAATCTGTCACATGCTGGGCAACCAGATCTCTGAAAATCAGAATCCTGTCCTACTAACTTCAGCTTTCTGCTGTTGAGTTGTTTCTGTGTTGTGGGCTATTTTTCTCCCCTCCCTTCCCTTCTTTTTTTTTTTTTCCCCTATGATGGCAGTGAAATCTACCCAGCAATCCTTCTACATGGGTCCTTCTTGATTACACAGCAGATATGTAGTCATAGAATCACGCAAGTTGGAAGAGACTTCTTAAGGCCATCTGGTCCAACCCCCATGCACTGAACAGGGACACCTACAGCTCCATCAGGAGCTCAGAGCCCCATCCAGACTGACCTTGGGTGTCCTCGGGGATGGGGCATCCACATCTCCACCACATCCACTGCTTCTAATGCCGAAGCAAAGGACCATCCCAAGGAAGTTCCTTCCCATTGAAATACTGGGCTTTATTTAAATACTGAATGTGCCCAGAAGATTTTTAGGAAGCTTGCTTTTAAACTTGCCAGCACTGAGCTATGGAGAGCACTTATCAGTCATGAATAACCATCTGTTTATCAAAGCCTGATCTATGTTGCCACATGGGCTGCTGCCTGGGATTCATCAGAAGCATGGCCAGCAGATCGAGGGAGTGATCTGGGCAGGGCTCTGAGCACCTGATGGAGCTGTGGGTGTCCCTGTTGACTGCAGGGGAGTTGGACCAGATGGCCTTTAAAGGTCTCTTCCAACTCAAACAATTACATGATTCCATGCTGTAAAACCCCATTGTACAACACTACAAAAATCTCCACAGAGTAGACAGTGGTACACAGGGTGGAATGCAGTGATACTTACATAAGCACTGCACAGACAACATCTTCACTTGGACTGTGCTGAGCGTGGTAACCTTCCATCATCACTATTCAATATACAAAACAGACAAGAGAGTTACAGCTTCCTTTAGCAGATAGTCTTACTCCTCTCCCACAAAATGGCACTAATACAATAATAATCCAACGTTTAATTTATTAATGTGGAATGAGAGATGAGATTTGTTTTTCATCATCATTATTTATGGCTTTACTAACACATTCAGTGTTATACAAAAGGGCAACGTATCCCAAGTGAGCTGCAGCCAGAGCTTGCACAGCATTCCCCTAACAACAGATTAAACAAACTAAGAAAATGAAATCCTGACTTTTAGTCCTTCTGTTTCCATAAAGAATTAACTAAATAACTTTAATATGTATCTATCTGAAGAGAGACAAATTGATTTGAGTGGTCCCTCTTTGTTTATGTCTAAGTATTTCAATAGCTTTTTAACTGCTAGCCTATAATAGTATCCTTGAAAAACTACTATCAGGGTTTAGAAATGTTGTGAAAACTTGCAAACCAAGTCCATGCTGGGAAAATGGGAACTACCTAATCAAGCTGGGATCTTACATGGTCAGCAGATTTACAGTTGTTATCAACTAAGCAATGCCACGCTGCTGAGGCACAGAAATCACACTGGATCCATTTTCAAATGGGCACTGGACCTGAGAATGAAGCTACCATCTGTGAATTACAGATGGAAACTGGCTTTCAATATGCATATTGAAATATGCAATATGCCTCCTCCATCCTCATTCCTCATCCACTCACCCATTAGGAAAGCTGCAAAGCCAGAGAGGCATGGGGTAACACAGGTGATGGAGACCTGCAGAACCAAGCATGTCTAAGTACTCATACAACTCCAAATTTGACTGATTTGCAGCAACCATTCTGTTTTATGATGTCTGAAAGGGGAGAACCCCTTCTAAGCCTCTGGTCAAGACCATTGTAATACGATGAAAGACTCTGCCATGCTGCCAGTGCAAGGAAAGGAACTGCATCCAAACAAAATTCAAGCCTCATCAACAGTCTCAGTAAATAACCCCTAAAATACTCCTCTTGAGCATCTGCTATCCTAACAACTGAAGAGATTAGAGGCTTCCTCTGTTGGCTGCCCTGTATTTACCATTCAGTTTGAACCACCCTTAAGGAAATGGAATTCTCTGAGGTTGAGACTCTCAAAAGCACAGCTCTTACAAACGTGTATGGAAGTGGAACTCAGAAGTTACATTCTTTTGCAAATGCAGATTAACATCACAATTTAAACAATTCCGTGGTAGTGCATTGTGGTGCTTTATTAGTGTTACACATGCAATATTGTTTTAATGGACAGAAATTAAAATACTGAGATAATATTTTAATCAAATTGAAGGAGCTGAAGTTGCTATAATGAAACAAAAATAAAGCTTTTCATGCATCCTAGGTATATAGTTCTCACATGTGCATATAGTTGTGATTCTGTACCATTATTAAATGTAGACAAAGTACCATTGATTGCACAAGACAAAATTAACCCTTAAGGTAGGAGTTCATATCTTTTACAGACTTCCTATATAACCTAGATCTTCAGCTTTTTACAGCATATTGTAATACAAGACATCTGGAAGCTTCTAAGATGAATAGGAATGGCTCAGTCACTTGTAATATGCAGTGGCTGCTTCAGTGAACAAATTGTGAAAGGAAAAGTAAATGCTCTCTATGCTTTAGGAGATCATGACTTTTTCCAACAGAAACAAATCTCAAAACCCTTCATAAAACAGCTTAAAGTGCTACCTATTGCATATTAAATACTTCCAGTGCTCGTATGCAGATTTAGAAGTTACAAATTCCTGAAAATAGTGTTCCATACTGAAAGTGCTGACAGACCCTTACATCTAGCATCATGAATGCAGCAGCACTATTATCCTTCATCACGGACTTCAAAGAGAGGAAGTTAGGCAACATGCTTCAAATATCACCATTTTAAAATCACAGAGCTAACACCTCTATCATACCAACAACAGTAATGGATACAGAAACAGCAAAAAAGCTTACTTTACATACTTAATATAGGACAATATTTCTTTAAAGCTGGAAGTGTAAATTAGCCTCCAGTGCAGCAGTAAACATATTAAGACAACAGTTGTTTTTAGATGCAACTAAGAAAGGGCATCCTCTACAGAAAGGAAAGCAGACTAGTACCTAATGAGCACGAGTTTCATTAGGTCCCCACGTCATGAAGCCTTTCTAAATGCAAGGCAACATTTTCACAGCTGGAAAGTTACAAATAGTTCTTGATAGAGAGCCAACAGCAATAAATGTAGCTATGTATAATCTAGGGAGAATGCTACATTCATTAGTAGGTGGAAAACCAAGCTAAACATAAAATACAGCAGCACGAGGTAACATATATAAATATTAAACATCCTTCTTGAACAGCAGAAAGTTAAATGTTACTTACAAAGCTAAAATATGGCCTTGATATTTGTACTGTAAAGTAAGGAAAGTACATTGCTATGAGCAGAGATGCTTCAAAGGAGAATTTCCAAGCATAGGGTGTGCACAGCCGGACTTTCATACTTATTTTTTCAGGGAGATACCAAATAAAGTGTCCAAAATCCTCATCCCTACATTTCAGAAGGCAAGAAAGACTAATTGTAAGTGGCAAGTTATTATAATTTTTACATCATCTGTCAGAGATTCGACAATTTTGTCCCACTTGAGAAACAGAACTTCCTTTGTTTTCACCACATAAATTACTCCTTATGAGATGTTTTCATTTGAAAGCTGCATGCCCCATCAAATACAGGTGGAATGAAGATGCTTTTCAAAAATAGTCACAAAAATATAAAAAATGCTAAACTTTTCTGTTTAAACAGAAAATGGCAAGTGTGCAATTTTTCCAAACCTGCTCCGAAGCAGCTCATATCTTTAGCCATAGAACTCCATCTCAAAATTCAGAGCTGAAATGTACCATCCTGTCTCTTTTGGTAACTTTACCTTTTCCTAAATTGCATTTGTCGTTCTCCTCTCTTTCTTGCTAAACTGTTGGAAACAAAAGGTGCGTTTATTCACTCACAGATCAGATAAAGATGAGATAGCACATTCAAAGCTTCACTAAATTTCTTCACTAATGCACAAAAATTGATCTTTTCGCTACCTTTAATCTGCTTATCGTTCTCGGTATGCAAATATGTCAAATGATCTGCTTTTAGTCAATTATGCAGTTTGATATTCTACATTTACATTCTAAAAGAAGTGGTTTCAGAGGTGCTAAATATAGTAGAGTTTCATTTTAATAATTATAAGTTGGCTTGCAAGTGAAAAGTCATTAGAACGTATTTACTTGGTAAACCCCATTGGAGTGTATGGTTTGATCATCATGGACACTGCACGCTGTCTCATGTGTACCAGTTCCTTTGAAAATGACTGTTGAATTCAAAACAATTGCACAACTCTTCCCCATAAACAATACGAGAAAAGCACTTGCCTCAGCCAAACATTCAAAAATGTTCAAGAGCTTGCATGGAAATACTGAGTAACTGAAATACAGCTTGGTGTCATTAGGAAATTAAAATCTGAGTGCAAAACCTAAATTCCAACAGTGAACGCACCATAATTTCATATATAACCTTTGGCACTTGGAATATATTACAACAAATTTACAGTCGTACAGACTTCAAGTGGGTCAAAAAGACATTCACATGGTTTGCAAGGTACAGAACTTGAGAAACCTTTCAGTCTCCAAAAGAGAAATGACTTAATGAAGTGGGCCTGCTTCTTGGTCTCAAATGACTAGATGGGGAGCACTACAACCTGGGAGGGCTTGACTGGAATTGCCAAGGCATCATCCAGGCAAAATGTCCTACACTGATGGAACCCAAAACAGGGCTGAGAATGCTCAAACTGCAGGAGACAGCTCTTAGAAATGGAAAAAAAAAAATGAAAAGAAGGAACATGAAAAGAGGAGAAAAGAATAAAAAGTAAGAAAATGAAATCTGAGAATGATCGTACAAAATTATTATTATCTTTTTGTCTAAGAAGAATCTTTCTTTGCTGTCATATAAAACTAACATTGTCAAAAGTACTCAGATAGTAGATCCTTTTCATCTCTACCAGATAATAGTTACTTAAGATACCACTAATCTTTGCAGCTTTAAAAACAAAAAATATAGATTTTTTACAGCATGAAAAAAGAAAAAGGAATTTTAAGCTTTTTCCTTTCTCAACAACAGCTATTACTGCTGTTATGTAAGAAATCTGATCAGATGTAGAAAGAAAAGAGGAGGTGGAAAAGAGTCACTCTTTCCAAATCCAAATCTAAAATATTCTCTATACTTTTTTTTTTTTTTTTTTTTAATACTTTCTTACTGTTTCACAGCAATAGACAATCCAACTGAGGCTCTTATGAAGGAAATTAACGTCTACTTAAGTTAATATTGTAAGGATTCTTCTGCTATAGTATTTTCCCTTAACAAGTTCATTACTACTTTTAGTCAATTTATTGAATAACAGATATCCTCTTCATCTGCCATCCTACAATTATTAAATGATCAGGAAGACATTTACTACATTCTTACATTTGCATCAATGAGAACTGAGTTTCAAAGTATTTATAAGGAATACAGACCTTTTTTAAAAAAATAAAATAAAGCCAAAACTTTCTAAGTCACCCTAGACATGTTTCAGCATCACAGCCTATCTCTAAAGGCTTACATTTTGTTCTCTTAAGTTAAAAAAAAAATCGAACCTAGGTGACATAAATCATGTTAAACTCAACCTTAAATTGAGTCAGTTCAACATTTTCAGAACTACCATGTCCTTTTAATTCAGTCTGTTCATTTCTCCTATACTTTTACTGTAGAAGACCTTGACTGAACATATTCTTATGTTATTCCAAATTTTCTCCCATCCTACTTCTGCCTCTTAACACTGTTCAAAGTACTTTAACGTATAAAAAAAAAGCATGCAATAACTTCATACAAAAAGATTTTCAAAATAATCCTATGTCATGAGGTTGCCACCAAAGTTCAACCATTTTACACTTCAATGCAGATTTGTTTAGTGTATATTAACTCATTCCCACATGTGCCATTAGTGAAATGGCATGGTATTTTTCCACATTGCCATGTAAAAAGCATACTGCATACAGTACATCATTTACTCTGCAAAGATTGTGCATCACTGTTTTCCTCTACTATGTGTAAAACAAACTGCATTCCATTGCAACAAGCCACATTTAGATTTAGTAAAGCATTCTACACACGCTTGAAAACAGTGGCCTTAATGGCATGCTGTAATACCAGAACTGACATATTTGCATAATATTTATAATCAGTCAAGAAAACATTCAAAACTGCACAGGGTATCCCAGCTGACACTGCATGGACACGGACAGTGCATTCCTGTGTGTTATTTACTACTCTACAGTTAAGTATACTGCAGCTAAAGGCGTTTTCAAAAAGAAAATAATAAAGTTATTCAGCTTTAATCCAATGAAGTACCATTTTGGCAGTACCTGCTAATGTTTGGAGCTAAAAAACAAACAACAACAAAAAAAACACAACACAAAAATCCACGCCACAGTCCCATTCTTCCAATGCCTGGAATTTTTTTAGAACAAAAAGGAATGAAAAGAAGCCAAAATGTGGAAATGTGATTTCCTTCCACTAATGTATTCAGCAGAAAGTACCACTGAGTGTCACCATCTTAGCTTTTGGAAAATTTGCCAGCTTTTCGAGAAGGTTCATATGGCACTCTGAGAATACTGGGTGTTTCCTCCATCACTCGAACAAGAAGATTATCAATGTAATCCTCAAGTTCCCGAATGTGGGTGTCCTTCTTCTTAAGTTGTTCTTTATGTTTCACCAGCTCCTGCAAAACCTCTTCGTAAGTGAGGTTCCGGTATCCTGCAGTGGCATCAAAAGGGTTTCCATCCTACAAGTTGTTTTAAAGAAAGCAAAACAAAAACCATCAGATTTTATAAAATTTCTCTGAACTGAACAAGTTGACAGGTTGCTTTTCATATATTTCTCATGTACACCTCTGACAGAGGACATTTTTCTTATATAATATACCTCCTCCTTTTACTCTAGAGCTTTTCCCTTCAATATCCTTCCTGGAGCAAACAGCTGGCGATACGCTGCCCAATTTGAAATGATTCCCACACTAACACATGAGAAAAAAACACTCTGTTCTCAAAAAGATGCGTACACAGTTTGCAAACATCTGAGCAGTAACCCCAACGAACTGTTAGCGGGTCCATTTGGGAAAGCCACTCTAAGGTAACATTAATTACAGCAGAAAAAAAGCCCTGAGAATTCTAGCCCTACCGTAACTTTCCTGAGTTCTCGTCTTTAGAGAATATTATAGCAAAACATTTACTTAGCTTTAAATGACATCAGCCCTCATCTGTCTTTCATATTCTATTTTTAGTCACCAGTGGCTTGCCAGGCCTTGGCCTCTGAAATATACACTACCACTTCCAATTTTAAATTTCAGGTGAAGTTAAAAAGACCAGAGTGCTTAAGGCAGAAATGGGTCCTGCTAAAACACCTTCCTGGTTTGCTGCCTTCAAAGCAGGGAGGGCACAGAACCAATCAGCAGAAGAAACAGCAGTGTTTCGCTATCGATTTCTGATGGCTCAGTGATTGCAGTATTAGCAAAGATGGGCAGAATGGTCCCTCTAAGAAAGGTCAACACGCAATCCAATACACCATAACGTCTTATTCTGCATCAAGAAGAAACAGCTGTGATCTGCAGTAACAAGATAATGAAATATTTGGAAATTTATCATTGAGAAAAGGATTGTTTCTTCCCATACAGCTCCATACTGGCATATCGAATCATTAACATACGCAAGTGCCCAGAGTTTTCACTTAAGCCTAAGATGAAAAGATGGAGCACTGCAAACAGGCTGAAGTACCACAGATCAACCACTCTCCACCAATTAGATTCTAATAGCAGCTCTTGAAAACAGGTGCATTTAAGGATTTCTCACAGCATCTGAGATATTTAAGAGCACATTCATGTACGTGTATTTAGTGTTCTGAACTTCTCTTATTAAGTTACAGCATTTTACATGATCAATAAGTCCCAGTTTATAAAAATGCCTACCTTGATGAAATCCATAAATTGGTTAGTAATTGATTTCCAACAAGTACAGAAGAGAAAATAAACTTCACTTTGTGGTAATTCTATTTTTAGCACATTTTATTCCATAAGAAGGAAGCTAAATTTTATCTTCAAAGAACTAGGGTTTAGGCTTTTTTTTTTTTTTTACACATTGAAAAATAAATTAAGACTTCAATGTACAAAACACAGAGTTTGCTTAATTTTCTGATTTGGCAAAGGAAGAGGGGAGAATATGCAATGATGTTTTTAATCATTATATAAAGTTTACTGGAAAATTGTGTACAATACATATGCTTTAAAGATGTTTTGCCATACACATGCTTTCCACGGAGCTTTTGGTTGAATAACTTACCAAATGAAACGTAAAAGAAAATTCTAAATTGCTTTTAGTATTTAGAAAGAAATACTGTTAAAGGTAGGGGGATTTTAATTGCCCAGTTTGACTCAAGGGTACTTACCTATATCCTTCACAAAACAGATACTAAAAAATTAACATAAAACGTGAATCTTATAATAAAGTATTAAAAAACATGTTGCAAACAACAGGCTTGCAAAGAAGGATCAGTCCAGCTGTGAGATCCTATTGGGGTGCAGTATGACACCCAGAGATGGAGGAAGAGGAGTCAGACAAAGTCACGGCCTGGTAATCTCTGATCAGCTCCGTATTGTTCTAATGAGGAATTCTACTCTGGGAATATAATCTAAACTCCTTTTGTCCCACTTACTTCACCCTTCTTTCAGTTCTTAATTAGGCCTTAAAGAGCTCATGCTGCCCTTTCAACTGGCTACTGCTCCCATCTAAGCAGTGCTGTCAGAGACAGGTGTTGGCACCAGAGTAGGAGACATACAAACATAATTACTCAATGTGATGCACAAGGAAGAAATATAACAAATTGGTGAGGGCTATTATTGCAGAACCTAGTAATAAATTACTTCAAACACCTCAGAAAGCAATCTTGAATATTTAAAAAAATATATCAAATGGTTTCATTCAAACTATGGTTGAGATATAGTTTCTTCTCCTCCTAATTTGTATTTTGTATTAAATGAGCACCACCTCATAATCCTGCAGCTGACATTTAGAATAGCTGCTATTCCAAAAGAAAAAATCATCAAGGATTTCTTTTATCACCTTTAAATCCTTTAAATAAAACAATCCACATATTATTTCTTTAAATAATTATAACGACGCTTTTACCAGCAATAAATTACATGATTTCCAGTGGCACATTTGCAAGCACATAGAAACTGTAATTACGGTTACTTTACAGACAATAGCTGCAAAGTTAAATCAATTTTTTTGATGTTGTGCTTTGTCAGAGATTAAGTAACCGCCTGGTAGAATTCAGTTTACTATCTGATCAAAGGCAGCATTCATATACGCTGACATCTCCCACCAGTTACTTGCATTAAAAAAACTTGGGTGTTTATAATAACATCAAATATTATTAAGACATTTACATAAACCAGCAAAAACAAATAGTACAAAGTCATATTTCCCTGTGAAACTTGTTTTCTATATATTGTAGAGATTGAAAACAAACCCACTTTTAAAGATTTGATCTATTCACAGAATAAATTTGAGTAAGACCACATTTTCTTTCACACAAAGGCACTGCACAGCCCATCTGCGGAGTTTGCTTTGTCTTTTCTTCCTAGTACACATTTTTAGGTACTCTTACAGTCAAAAGAGTATTTTGAATAACAACTTTCAGTATTATGTCTATTTTAAGCGTTTCCTGCTAGGCTGATCATTTATTAATTTTGTTATGAATCCCACCATGCATCAGCTCATTACTTCCATTTGGATGGGCCATCTAAAACCAGTCCTCGAGTCTCAGAGCCTGGCGATAGGAAACACCTGTTAGGTCAGCTAATGGGCAGCTGCTTAGTTCAGGGCTCTCACCTGACTGCACTCCTCTAGAGCTATCTGCTATTGCTGCTCTCCCTGTAAAGATCTATTTTTTCCTTTCTTTCCTACACTGTAACACTGGAGGATTATCTAAATATTTTGCACACTGAGTATAAAACTCTTTATTTCCAAGTTTATTTTCATTCTCTTATTTTTCAATTAGATTTTCTGGAAATATCAACAGAAGGCAAGACAAAACAAACAAGCAACAAGCATTTCCTTATGAGAAGTTAAGAATACTAGCTCATATTGTGCTGGGCACCAGTTAGTTGGTATCTGCTGCTAGCTTCCCATAGCACTTCATAACTCACCGTCGTTTTCCTGAGGTCCTCAGTGCCACAAGGATTCACATTAAAACTGTGGAGGAAAAACAAACATTAACTGTCCACACTAATTTGACCAAAACTTCTACTAGAAATTACTACTGAACTTGGGGTACTAGTTGCACAATGTATTTATTACAATTTATCTTCCTGACTTGTCAAAATTAAATAACTAGGACAACATTCGAAATCAATGGAAAATTTCAAATATTCTTTGTTCACAAATTTTGATATCCTTCTGCCATAAAAATCGGAGTAAGAAAAGCAAAGATATTAAAAGACTGGGCTTCCCTAGCAATTTGATTATTTCTAGATGCTTGTAAGTAAAAAAGAAATACTTCGTATGAATTATTCCGGGAATAGATTCTGGGATGAGGTAGTTAAAATAAAATACAACAAAAACACCACAAGAAAAAGACTAACATTCACTGCCAGCTGCCATGGAAGCTGCCAGATGAAAAAGGTCCTTTGAGAAACTGCACTGAGGTCACTAGGTTAAGTTAGAATTAAGAAGTTATCTTGTATTAACAGCATTTGCTTTATGCTTAGAGTTGAGTTAAAAAACTATTATGTTTATAAACACAGTGATTATCCCACGTATTCAGAAGGCAATTCATGATTTTGTTGTGTGGAGATATTTTTCTCCCTCAACTGCAAGAATGATGGTAGAAATCAATAAAAGCAGCCACTGTCACCGTGTCAGATCCAAGAAACAGACCACAGCTTGCAGAGTTGATGCAATTTTTTACAAGTCTTCTCAAAAACCAGTGTTGCCACGTCTCACGTACTTGCCATTGCAAGTTTTGAGAGAAAATTAAGCCTTAGAGAAAATGTGCTCAGAATCTGGATATGACTCACCAATAACATTTCCCTGGTAGCATCACAGTAGGCATCATTCTTTCACACTGCATAACTACCGTTTACTCAGGCTGCATGTATTGGCTGTCAAGGACCATGTCTGTTCCCATTTTCCAGGCTAGAGTATCTCAACAGCCTAAAACTAATCACAGAATGGCTTGAATTGGAAGGGACCACAAAGATCAACAAGTTCCAATACCCCTGCCATAGGCAGGACCACCAGCCTCCAGATTTGGTACTAGACCAGGCTGCCCAGAGCTCCATCTAACCTAGTCTTCAACACCCCAAAGTATGGGGCATCCACAGCCTCCCTGGGCAGCCTGTTCCAGCACCTCACCTCTCTCTCTGTGAAGAACTTCCCTTGATATCCAATCTAAACTTTCCATCCTTGAGCTTAAAACCATTCTCCCTTGTCTTATCGCTATCTACCTGAGTAAAAAACTGATTCCCCTCCTGTTTATAATCCTCTTTTTAACGATGAATTCCACAGGCAGCAAGCTGATGCATGAACTGAAGCAAATTAGTAAAAAAAATACTGCAATCTACGGTTGAAAGAATAATTTGTAAAGTACAGATTGCACTTTCTTTAAATTTTAAAGGTAGCTTAAAGAGCATGTCTTGCATCCATTACTCTTTGATATCTGAAATAATAAGCTATACATTTCATGGTGTATAAAAAAAGAGACATAATATATAAACTGATGCTTTATCACGTCCTTTGTTTTTATTTGAAAAATAGTTAGCCTTTTGCTCACACACAGAAGTCCAAGGAACCATCTGCTAGACTGAGGATATTAGAGGAAGATTGGATTACGTGAGCAGTCACAACTAGAAACAAAAAGGTGTCTGAAGAATCAAGGTCTGCCTAGCTCCCATTGTACCTGTTTGTAACAGCAATCCGAAGCACTCTGTCTGGAGTTTGCTGCAGAAGATTTTTGAATGAGGGGCTGCTTTCACTGGGTATTGTCTAAAAAGCAAAAGGCAGGAACCCTCCCTCATGGTATGCATTTCACTTTCACACTGACGTGTCAAACACATGATGAACTTTTCAGTCATGGCTGCCTTTTGTGATCAGAGAAAAAAAAAAAATGAGTTAACTGAACTGGATCAAATTAGCTTGGTGAAAACCAAGAATATCTCTATTTAACGAAGTGTGGCGTTAATTTGGGATATCTTTCTTTTGGGACTGTTTCCTCATGTTAGACAAGATATAGAATAATACAGCCCGACTGCTCAACTGAGCGAGCTTCTGAAAGGTTAAAAAAGCAAAATCTTTCACTGCACTGAGTGATTTTCTCTGATATAATTTCTGGGACTCCCTTTCACAGCAGCTGCTTAAAAGAAAAGGAGCAGTTCTATGAAAAGTTATGTTTGAAAACTAGGAATATGAATCACTGGCAATATGGATTAATCTTTTCTTCAACTAAAAACTCTGCAGTCACTTCAGTAATATTGTGCACATTGCAACTGCAATTACAAAAGAGCACATCTGTGTATTCCACATGAAGTAATCTGAATATCCTTGCAAGAAAAAAAAAGAAAAAACTATTAACCTAAATATTCACCAATAAAACCCCAACCCTATGAATGCTCATATTTTAGAGATATGAGGAAATATACTGCTTCTCAGCGAGGCAGGAAGAAACAGGTGCTGGGATTGCATGCAGCATTTTCAAGTCAGCCCGTCCAACCAACCAACATGGGAGCAACGCGGCCCCGCGGAGCCTCGCAGGGTTTCCTGCCAGCTCCTCCGGCCCGAGGTGAACGTGAGCTGTTGCAGACTCTCCCAGCTGCACCCATAACTCACTGTCCAAGAGCCTTGTAATACCTTGAAAGAGCATACTGTAAAATTATGTATGCGTGCAGTTGGGGGAGTTGCAGATACTGTGTACCGAAATTAATGAGAGTGGGGTGGGTTTTTTTTTTTTAATTTAAATTTAATCGTAACAATACATCCCTGACGTTACTGCCTGACTTGATCATTTGATGATGTACATAGATTACAGACAACACACCTCTAGCACTACAGAACATGAACCATAAGAAGATCACAAGCATCCTTCCAGCAGCCCTTTTCTTGACTCCATAAGAGCATTCTGAATTTACCGATCTAAGCAACTATATGAAATAATGTCATTTTTTAACAGTGTTACAATCCCAGCACATCGGCTAGTTATAGGCCTGTCTCTGTTTTTTCCCCAGGGCTTGATAAATTGGCAAGAAACTTTTGCTATGGAAGCATAAAAATACGCTCACAGCTTGAGAAAAAAATGTCTTTTTGTTTTTAAGAGCAGTTCACTGTAGAAAGTGACTGTAAAAATCCAGCATCGTGGGATTTTATAATTACTGTTTCTCAATTATACCCAAACTAAACTTGTTCAGTGCACAAGTGAAAAGATGTTTCTTTTCTAACAAACAGACATTCTGCCAACTGAAGTCCAACTGGGTTCCTCTGTCTCATGCATCCTCATTAACACTGCGTATAACTCCCAGTCGTTACATCTGACCCTAGTGCCTTATCAGCCAAGCTACACAAACTGGTTTGTCCACTCCTTTTTCTGTTCACTGAGAAGACCTCACCTATCTTCCTACTCCTGTTTCCTTAATCAATTCAAGGAAACCAGTCACTTTCTATCTCTTCAGCTAATCCAGACAGGCTGGGAAGCCCCCTTCCCCCTCCAATGCTGTCCATTAGCAGTCTCACATGCCTCTAGGTCATGGCCCAGGTCCCACACGAGAAGGTCCATGGATCTTCTCTCACAGCTAGTAAACTTCATTCACTCTGATCACCTTAAGAAATTCAGGAACTAATACAAGGTAAATCACGTGAACAAGACTGAGTATGGAGAAGCAAGCCTGACATCATAAGGTGGTTGACCAAGTGAGCCACCCAGGTTCTGCATCCCCCCGTAGTCACCAGAGGTAAAACAGACTTACCCAGTCTAGCACAGAAATTAGTCATGCCCCCATTTCAGTCATCTGGGAATTCAATTATTTTCCTTAAGAGTTACTTTATATTAGAAATTTTTGCCCAACTAAATCCTATCCATTCTTTTATTACAATTGTTTATTTACATTTTTCACTGAACAGTAAAAACTTGTTAGACTTTCTGGCGTTTACTAGCTTGGATTTGAACTTTAGTATGTGAGATGAGAATACTTCCCAGTTACCATGTTGCTGAAGAGAGAAAAGCAACAAGAAATACATCTAGTATAAAATGATAACGGGGACAGACATACTATAACTGATTCCATACAGTGTTCTGAATGTCTACTTCATTATTCTAACAAGCATATTCTTTCCTACGTTCTCGTTAAATTCAAGTTAAATACATTGCATTAGAATCACAAGAAGCTCTCACACTTCTTTCCTAACACCGACTTTATGAGGCAGTTACATTCCTTGCTGATTATCTGCAGTTTGTGTAGAAACTTCAGTGCAATGGAAACACACTAGAAATGGTGCACAGGGAAGCAGCTCAGGTGCCAAGGTGAACCACTACAGCACTGGGCTGGTAAATCACCATCTGAGTTATCTTTTTTTAAGATTAAATGTAGCTCAAGTATCACAAGGACAAGTTTACAACTGGAGTTTGTAATTTTGTCTCCTGAATCTTAATGGTAGTTAAAAATTCAAACATTGGATCGAGTGGCTGCTTAAATATTTAGCTTCTAAATGCCTAGAAATTAAAACCATGTTTTAAAAAAAATCTTTCCTATAAGTGACTTAAACATTTTCAGTGCCTGAACCATTTACTCTGACAACATAATGAATGCGAGTCAGATTCCACCATGCTGTATGGAAGTCACATTTTCCTAAGGAGTAAAAGATTTTTTGCTTATCTTTTGTTACTCACAGTCGTTATATGACCACTACATTGCATGGTAGAAACTAGTTTTAAAATTAAAGCTAAGATATTTACATTAACATTTAATATTCAAAGTACTGAAATCCTCCTTGCTAACTTGACATCTTGTAAAACACCCAGTGTACTTGCTCAATGTGAGTTTTTTTCTTTAATACAGAGCATCTCTGTACAGGTAATTAGCAAAACTGTACCATGATTGTTTTCCATTAGAGTCAGAAAACAATTCCTTTTCCTACTTCTCATCCTTATTATATTGCTTATGGATTTTTCTTTGCATTATCACAACACATACCAGAAACCTGAAATATTAGGATGCAGTTTAAGTTATTACCAATGCAACAGAAAAACAAAAGAAATGAATAAAATTGCGTACAGTTAATGAAATTCAGAAACTTAAGTTTTTCGTGGAATATTATTAGCCTGCTGTGTCTGGCAATGTAGACATCACAATATACTCTGAGAAGGAATGACTGTCATGTCTGGCAGCTAAGCAAGCATGGAGCAAGCACATTACCATTTATTTCCCAATCAGATTCTGGGGAACATCACTTAAGACACTTCACTACATAAATTGTCCTGCTGTCAAGACATGTTCCAAGACCTTCTGGAGTTTGTGTAACCCCATGAGGACATAAAAAGAATATCACTTTGTGTTGCTATCACTCCATTTTCTTAATATTACTATGAAGTCCCATGCCAAGAGTAAACTGGACAGAAAACCCCAAACTCTGAACGTTAGATACTCTTTTACTGCAAGCCATTTGTTCCCAATCTACACGCTCTTTACACGCACTCCTTTGGAAACGATCGGTTCATGAGAAGACTGCTGCACTCTGGAGCCCTCCTGTTAGCAGCAGACTCCATGAAGATGAAGTCCCAGAAGTCCTGGACAACATGCATTTCCAGGAAACGGTCTTTTCTCCAGTGCTTACATATATCTCAAGTTTAGTGCAGTAAAAACACCACAACGCAAACATATAGAAGCAGAGATATCAGATATCAGATACAAAACTTGAAATAAAAAAAGCCACATAAACTTGTTAGGAAGAGCTGCACTAATTTTACGATGGCTAGCTATGGTAAAGAATCTCTGACAATATCAACATCACACACAAAGCCAATGCTTTCCATAACAGGAATAATTAAAGCCATTAACATTCCTAAAAATCAATTATTTTTTTTTTAATATACTGGCTTTAATCTGTTCCATCATATTAAACAGCAAAGCATTAGAATTCGGGATACTGAATGAGAGCTGAAGAAAACAGAAGTGAAGCAAACGGAGAATGTCAAACATGCTTCATTGTATGCACTAAACACAAGTGTTTCTAAGTTAAACAGCAACACAAGACAACAGTACTTAACACAGCCTAAGCACTTTGAAATTGCATTGTTTTGCCTGAAATGACATATATTTTCAAAGAGCTTTTCTGTTGTTTTTTTTTTCTGATGCTTTACATAAATAAAAGACGATGCAAGAGCACAACTGACACGATGCAGTCATTCACGTAACTGTAAGAAAACTGAGAAGCAGATACTGAATGGTACACTGGATCCTGTGCGTACATATAAACAACTTAATTTTTAGAAAATCATGAACGGGGTCCCACAGTAGGCTGGCAGCTGGCTCTGAGGTTGCTGGAGACAGACCAGGGACCTGGAGGTGTGCAGGGCTGCATTTGTGAGCTCTATCAGATGGCCAGCCCTCTGCTTCCAAATATTTAAGTATCTTTAAATAATGGAACTTGTACTTGCACACTTCTGGACCCACTACTCATGTAAGTTCACTCATTATGGGTGAATTTACACAGTGTGTTCAACTGAACGTTCATGTACAACAACAGTTTTATATAAAACGTTAATATTTTAAAGCATTTAAATATTTCTGCTTTTATTAGGCAGCTGTGCTATGCCTAAAAAACTGATGAATTTTTATCCTCAGGAGACCATTAACGATCCTCTACACTAAAGGCTGTGCCAGCACCTCCATGAGAAGTCTCTACTTATAGAGATGTGTGAGCCAACCAAAAAGAACGACAACCCTGAAATACAAATTTGTATTGAAGATTAAGAGAATGATTTTGAACACTTAAAGAAACAGCACTAATCCTTTGCTCTTAAAAAGAAGCAAAACAAAAAAAAAAATCACTTTTATATAGCTTCTGCATATATTAATAAAGTAATTGGATATCATTTTTAAAGCAAATAGATCCAGCAGCAAACTCCCCATTGGGATAGATGACACACCTCAAAGCCATTAGGAAAAAAAAAATAAATCACACAGCCTAATGCACACCAATAGAAAGTTAAAGGTTTAAAAAGTTTTGTTATTCAGCAGGAAGAACTTCTAAGACAGAGCTCCTAAAACAAAGTCTAATAAGAAGTGATTGGTGGTGAAGTCAGCAGTAAAGTAATACTAAGCACTAATATTACTAACTGTAGAAATACTAAATATTTCTATGATCCCTCTCCAGGAATCAACTGCTCCAACCCATCCGAGTAATGCAACAAATAACATTATCATTGATTTGTAGCAGCTTTAGAAAAGACTTCTTTATTTTCTCATCACACAGAGTCGTGATCTTTCTAAATCAGATGCTAGCAGTCTTAGCAGCACAGACTAAGAATCCTTGCACAATTTCTCTTTGTTTTGTAGATTCCTGTTTCCTCTCATTTACCAGTATTATATTTGCTTTAATGAATTAATAAATACTGATAGTCTACAGGATTAATGAATGAATTGCCATAACCTATCAAAATTCTATCTAGCAATGGTCACATATGACTAGAAACATAGGTAGTCAAATTCCAAGTGGTGAACTGAAATAAACCCTTTTATTTCAAGATAAAACAAAATTCTGAAAAGAGCACAGTTCGCCTATTATCATTTTTTGACTAAGAAAGAAATATATGCCAAAATGCCAGAACAGACTTCATTGCTCTAGCAAGCACAGGAATAAACGTTAGAGACCAACATTACTAAACAGGGCATAGAAAAAAAAACATAAGTAGTGACACACATTGTGCTCCACAAAAGCGTGACCTGCTTTGTGAGGGACTGCACAGCCATTACAGGCATTTGCCTTCATCAGCAACATCTGGGGGTCATTCCAATGGAGCTGCATCCAGTAACCATGTCCATCACAGACAATAAGCAACACTGAAACCATTTAGCAGTCATTTTTCTTTGCTGTCCAAGCCATTGCACTAACTTATCTTCACTGTTGCTTAAGCTAAAACATTTTACTTTACAAGTGCAGCTGACTGGTGTCAGGCACGAGCTCTACCAACATTGCTCAATAAGCAATAAGAAGCTCAAAGCAACACATGGTTTTGCAATAGACTCTCTAGCCGGTCTATCACCACACATACTAAATGCTAATAATAACTAAAATTTGACATCAGGTGTTCCTTAGGCTCCAGCTGGCCAATAACTGATGTTTATATAAGCATTATTCACACTGGCTACAGTGAACCCCAGTAAGATACGCTTGTTTTCCCTCCACTATTCTCTCTCCCATACTTCTTCGAACATAACACATTAATCGCTTGAACTTGAGATAAACCAGTATTCAGTAATCAGCACAGGTTTATCTTCATATGATGGAAATACGATTTTGCAAGCTATTTTTATTTAACATATCTCTCTCCACATATATACATATCTTTATATATATACACACTCATGTTCAATACACAGAGAGAAAACAAACCATACAGACACACATACATATATATGATACATACACACTACACATAATGTTTTACAGAGAGCTCACGCATATCAACCCAGACTCCCAGATCTAGAATGTGATCAGGCTAGTAACAACCTGTCAGCTTTAAATATTGGACTATTTGTTTCCCTGTGTCCAGTGCCTAAGATCTTGTTAATTACCTAAACTCCCTTTCTGTAGGTCTTGTTAATTACCCGTCTCCTGTCTCAGAGGACCTTGTTAATAACTTGTCCAATCTCTCTAAAAAGGTCCTAATAACACATTAAAATTAAAGATGCTTTTCTCTTAGCACTTGTCAAGTGGTGTAAATTGAGAAATTTTCACATCAGTTTATTAGCCTACTGTAGTGTATATTCCTAAACATAAACAATTTCTGAGGAATGATGCATAAGGTTTGGTCGTTGAAAATAAAAAAATCTTTGTTTTCAAGGATTACTGTCAATTTCAGTAACTGTGTTCAATACAAAATCCACGTGGCTGCTGACTGCAAATTAACCACTTGAAAGCCAAGACAGAACTAATTGTTAGTGAATGTATTTAAAGATAACGTTAAGTTCTGCTGGGGAGCTCCCCCAGCCTGCAGTCAGTGATGTTAGGAGCTGCAGCTCTGCATGTAATTGTTGCTTGGACAAGACTATCAGACCAAATCAATTCAGATGGACTTGAGGAAAGATCCAAGTCCCTACAGACTTGCTGAAAATTTGTTTTACAGTGTTAGTCACTGTATAGAGATATCAGGATCAAATCATGCAGTTAGCAATGGAAGAAACTACTTTTTTCCCCATCATTAAAGAACTGGAATTTCTTATCTGTGCATTAAGACACAACTTCATTCTTTTACCTGTTTACAATCATCTGAGATTCTTTGCTTTATGCTACATTTGAGCTCTGGAAGAATAATCTCCTACCAGAAAGCTGGGAGCTTTGACTCTAACAAAACTAACGACAGTGATTAAAGATGCTGCTGCCCACCAATGTATAATCTGTCCCTCTGCCCCAGCCATTTTTCAGACAGAAATGCATATCTACATCTCTGCTGTCTTTATGCCATCCAGACTCATAACTTCTGCTATTGACAAAAGTGGTTTTTGCTTTGATGGCAAATCTAGAACAATGGTAATGCAGCAGCAATAACATTTAAATAAAAATGCATAACTCCATGACTGTGACAATGACTATAAACATGGGGATTAAAAGAGACAACTACTGAAATTGTATTATTACAAAGACACACAAGGTTAATATGCAGGTGATAGATCCCAGCTATGTAGGGAGGCAAGAATGCAAAGAAAGGACAAAAGGATCCAGGAGAGAATCACTGAAACTAAATGAGAACAAAAGAGAAAGATGTACAGAGATATCTCCAGACAGGAACCTCCTCTAATTTAAGGTAAACATATAGTGATGGTTCACAAAGACTGAACTGCACTCATTATGTTGTACAAACCCTGAGAGATCTTGTTAACTGGGTGTCAGAGGAAAAAGAAACCAAACCAGTCTCTTGTGCCTCACTTGAGGTATAAAGGTTTCTAATTCATCTATTTACCCATATTTCTCGTATGGACTGGTTGGTTGAGTGATTTGTGGGTTTGGGGATGAGGAGGTGCATTGGGAGCAAGTGGAATTTTCTTGTTTTCTTCCTCCAGTTTGTACTACTAGCCCCAGCCTGGTGCCTTGGCCTAACCATGCATCTTCCCATTCAGCTTCACCAAACAGAAATCCATGACCATTCCACACACAGTTAAGACAGGGATAACCAGGAACTGCAAAACAAACTCCTCATCCACCCCAGAACACTGATTTTTGGACACACCTTACTGAAATGTGCCGCCTGCTTTACTTGCAAGATGGTATCCATCAAAAAGCTTAATAGCATGCTGAGTAAATAAACAGCAACACAAAATCCAAATTCCCCATGTGTTCTTCCTGCATACTGAATTTGTTACTCAGCCTCATTTATTTTGTGCTCACAGACTTACACAATTCTGTCCTCACAGTATTACTAATTCTAAAAATTAAAAATGGATTCTATTCAACAAATCCCCCACAGATAAAAGGTAAACTTAAAACTGTAAACTTATTAAATATGCACATTTTGAATTAGTTCTGACTTCAAAAGAAAAATCATTGTTCAAGATACATATGAAAGAAAGTGAACTTTTCTTTTTAAGAAGATGCTTATAGACCATAACAGTGGAGCGTACGAAAACTGAGAGCTTATGACATAAATTATTGCATGACACATATTACTCCAGAGTAGCTGACTTATGAAAATGGTCGTAACGTTTTCCACTTTTGGCTTTTTGAAAACAACAAAAACTTTTGATAAGACAAGTAGCTATGTTTACATAAAAGTCAAGAACCAGTAAAAGAGACTTGCACAAGAAGGGGGAACAAATGACTAGAACCCTTCTGAATGGGCACTGTGATGAGCTTTTTAATTACAAAACAAAGAAAAAACAAGTCCATCGTGATAACTGTTTAAGATTTACATTTATCAAGATCTGTTGCATTCAAGAACTTCAAAAGATTTCACTACTGATATCTAGCATCTGCCCAAACACATTTTTTCATTAAAAAAAAAAAAATTAAATGCTATGTAATTTTAATTGTTATTTAAATTAGCTCTGCTTAAAGGAGATTATTTAAATGAAAGTTTAACTTCTGACAAACCAAGCTACATTCTAACCTCACTTTAATCTAGAGACATCCTTTATTAAATAAATAATATTGTAAGGCTCCACTGTAAATATGTTATTTAAGACAGTAGAACTGGCTTGACTTGTAGGAGGCACTAAGAAGATGAGTCGCTGGAGTCTGTATGAGCTTGTAGCAAATTAATCTTTTCTACAGTTGGCCCGTTTCAGTTTATCTCATTCACAAACAAGATTAGTTTTGTTGAGAAAATGATTGTGAGTTTAAAACAGAAGTGCATATATTCTAACTTATGACTAAAAAGAAGTTAGGGCACAATAAGACTGATCTGTTAATTATTTCTGACATTAATGTACAGAAAATGTTTAAAATGTAAATGAATAAAAATGATTAACTGATTAATCATGAACATTATATGCACACACTACGTATTCTGTACATATACATACATAGTCTATCTAGTAAACAAAAGCCAGAAGTGAAGTGAAATATTGAATATATACATATTTTTAATTTAAGGAAAACAACTAAACTGCTGATAAGCAAACAAAGATTAAAATATATTATTTAAATCAAAGTTTCTTATCAACCCCTGTAACTCAAGTCATTTTGTTTAGCATATAAACTGCTGCCTGGTATAAGGCCTTGAATACACATGAACTCAGGAAAGCTAAAGGGAGCCAAATGATTCCAGGCATGATAAGGGCCTAGGCAGATACTCCCATTTAGAAACAAAATGATCTCTATTTCTTGTGGTTTAACGTATAGAATCTAAGCCCATTTTTTTCACAAGCATTTGCTTTCATTAATCAAATCTTTTATTCTGCTCCATCTTACCCTTACAATTAAAACTTTTCCCTTTAAAACCATGCCTCAGAGTTAAGGTAGTGCAATAGCTAGCAATGAGCGAGGTGTTCTGCATATGCAAACCCATGAAGAGTCACACCCAAAAAGCATCACAGTACTAACACATTTACTAATATAAATGTAACTTCTAAATAAAGTATAGAATGAAAAAGTTATATTACATTAAAGGTTCACATATTACTTAGTAATGGGTTAGCAATGATACAAATGTACGACATAAAGTACAAAGACTTCACATTTTCATTTACATAACATGTTCAAGATAGCAGATCAAAATACAGCCAAAACCTACCTTGAAGATGGCAACATGCTTGTAGGCTTGAAGTTTGACATAAATGGATTAGTCGACTCGTAATCAAAACTCTCCTGATGAGTTTCACCAAATGCACTTGGCGATTTCAAGTCAGTAGAGCTCTCTGATCCCCCATTGCTAAGTTTATCTGACCTCCTGCTATCTTTTTTGCCAGTAACTCTTTCAAAAAGACTAACTTTCTCTTTTTTCTCTTTTCTAACTTCTTTTTTGATTTCAACGGGTTTGGAAAACAGATTTATATTTTGATCCCACGATGCTGGGCTTTCTTCAAATGGATTCTTCTGTCTTGGCAGTGTAGCGAATTTTTGGGGTAATGAAGCACTCACGTTGGTAAATGGGTCATTTTGTGCTTCCAGTGCAGTTTCATCAGCCGTGCTGTCAAGTTGGTTCATTTTGGAAGTATCAACACTTAATGTCCTTCTATGCGGAGATTTTAGACTCCCTGCAAACAATCTGTCATTAGTATGGTATTGATGACACACTACAGTAGAGTTTATAACACGCAAATAAACCATTTTAACTTTACTACAGAAGGCCTGAAACTAAGTTTCAGTCTGAAACACCCTTGCATAGCAAATCTTTATTTTTAAAATGTCAACAGCTTTGGTGTTGTCTTCGTGACATTGAAATGTTTAAGGAAGAAACTACAGCATTGTTTTATTTTCTGTGTGAGAATTAGGGTCTATAAGGAATACAGTTATAGCTAGTGAGGCATTCCAGAAAGTGACAGTAATCTACTGTGTAAAAACTTTGAGCAATACATAGTACTTTCACTTATTTCTATAAATCAGGTTTAAAACTTTGGTGACAGCTTTTTAAAAAACTTAATCTTCACAGTATATTACTTTGCCTCGAGTTCTCTTTTGAATACAACATACTCTCAAAATGAGGACATGAGAAAAATTAATTAAAAAAAAAAATAATACATTATGACCAATTCAAGTTACTCCTTACACTCCTAAGAGTATTTACAAGTCACTTCCAAGTAATGGAAGATAAAAAAATATAGGACAGCAATAATTCATTATTTTTATAGCTAAAGAAACAGACTTTTGCATGCTCTAGAAGCAGCAAATTATAACTGTAATGGTCATGATTGAGTTCGCAGGAGTTTGACTTACCGCCTTCATCAACTGAACCAAAAGATTCTAGCTGACGCCTGAAAAGATGAGAGTAGCCAACTGTGCTGGATTTTAATTTTTCCGAGGAGACATGTGATCCTGTTAAATCTGACATCGAATGAGCTGAAGATAGCCTTTGAGGTCCCAAAAGGAAAGGTTTTTTTGGTTTTGATTTCATTTGTACTTCACCACTACATACCTCTACGTTTGCATCAGGTATGTGAGTACTTGGAATGATTGCAGATGATGTATCTGAAAAGGTCCCATCATTTTTTCGACCCTTCATTTTGTCTTTTAGTTTAGCAAAAGGTGATTTGGTTTTGTCCTTCATTGACAAATCGAACATACTTGCTGTCATGTTATTCCTCATAAACTGAATATTGACCTTTATTTCTCCTCTGTCTTTGGTTCTTTTTCCTTGTCTGGACTCTAGGTGAAACCACCTTAAATGAGAAAAAGAGCAGGTTAAGTTGCGTTCTCTGAAGGCTACCAATTAAAACCTAGTCAGTTGATTAATACCTGGCTAGTAAAACATGAAAGCCAAATTCCATACCAAAAACCAAAACATTCCCATATAGAAAAACTTTCTGGTCCATATTTAGTTTTGAAAGAGGACACATGCAAAGGCTAGTAAGCAGGAAGCTCTCTGCTCTGTTCACTTCAAGAATTCAAGTCAACTCAGTGGAACCTTACTAAACTTTACTGAAGCTGAAGGGATCACACCTGCTTACAAAGAATAATTTGTGTCTAGTATTTATTACAAAAACAAATAAATGCTATTGAGATATTTAAGGAACAATGGTATTTTTCAAGAGGCTTTTATTTACCAGAGATGCATTACATGAATGTTTACTATGGGCTAAATGTTTTATCCAATACCCTATTTTCATTTGATTTTGCCTTGGGTTTATGCTCTAGCGAACTTTCTTCCCCTCGACCTTCTTTCTAACTTTTGGATACAATTTATGTAAACTGCAGTAATAAGAAAATATCCAAGATCCTGGAAAGATTAACACTCGACCATCGTTTTGGCTTTGCAGCTGCAACCCCTGACACAAACACCAGCAGCAGAACAGCATCAGTGTATCCAACATTGCCCCTTCATTGCAGGTAACCAGTAGGATTAACTTCAGCAGCATCTCCACAGGCTTTGGAACCATGATACAAACCACCACTTGAAGAGGTCACTTGTTTCCAAAAGATATGTATTTCTTTACAGTTTCAGCAAAGACTATCATTAGCCAGATGTCTGACTACCTGCCCATCGTGTTCCTCTGTCTACTGAACACACCAGTAGAATTTAGACTCAGTCCTCCCTCCACAGCCTTACTTAAGTGAATGACTGACCTTCTCTCCACTCACCATCAGTAGATTCTTCCTATTTCAAAAGGGGCACCAGGGCACATTTCCAATTTTCCAGTTCCACAGAAGTGCTTTAAACCCATCTGCATATGTTCTCATTGCCTTTCTCTCTCCTTTTGGAGGACATGAGAGTTTTTCATATACTTCTTCCCACACATGAAAAATATTAAATAATTTCTTTGGTTGGCACAACTAAGGAAAAGAAATACACTACTTCTCATCCTTCCTGAAAAGGTTTGGGGAGGAGAAGAAAAGCCAACCAAAGGACAAGTTCTCCTACCAGCCTCGAGGTGATGCTCTACTAGAAACCCTGGAAAAATCTCATAATTTCCTAAAATTAATGATTTGAAATTATCTAAGTTTCTAACTCACATTTCTAGCCCTCTGGTTACATAAGTTAGATGAGTAAAAAGGCTCAGCTAAATATCAAGTAACAACATCCTCCAGTTACTGAATTACCACTCCTTCTGGGAACGTGTTGTCAGCAGAAATGCGTGCATGCACACCAACACAAGAGTACGTTATCGCGATGAAGTAACTTTTGAACTGCAGACTAAGAAATGAAATTGCCTATCAACACAGATGCAAAATTGATTATGCAGTTATACATACATTATTCAATACTGTCAAATACACAAAACAAGGTCAGGGAAGGAGAAAAATAGCCCTCAATTTCCTTTCAGATTTCATAAATATATTTAAAGGTGACAGAAGAAATCAAGTGTTCAGGGAGATATACTATTTTTTTGAGTTGACAAAGGTGACCTTGCAAAGAAATAATGAAAGGATAAAGCGTGTAGTGACTTTGTTGCCTTGTGATATCCAAGAGGCTTTATATGACATTCGAAAGCAGAGTAATTAAGAAACGTCAGACCATCTCTGTCCTGACACTGACCCCAGACCAAGAGATCAAGAAGTTCAAAAAGGTTGGACAATAATGAAGGACATTCAACTTTTAGGAAGACAGTTCTCATTCCGTCGTGAGAAAACTTCATTTATGTGCTTTATATGAAATGTAAAAACTGAATGTTAAGTGTCTGAAGAAGATAGGATCATTTTTCATTTTACTTACTAAGATTCCATTTCTTGGTAACTGATTCCAGAAACTTTTTAATTCATCTACAGAGTCTTTAAAGGAAACATACACAACAGAATCAAGAGTAATTTTTTTCTTTAAGGATATCACAAAAAAAAAAAAAAAAAGGAAAGACAACTTAGACTACTTCATATAAGAGAAAATACGTTCTTGTGTTCTCTTATAAAAATAACAGCAATGTCAAAAAAAAAAAAAAAAAAAAAAAAAAAAAAAAAAAAAACAATAACAGAAACATAACAAGCAAGCCCCTGCTTATATATTTCCAAAGGTCAGGTCTGTGTGAAAAGAAGAAAAAAAAATCCACCAAAAACCAATGAGCAAGTCCTGTGCAGGACTGCTTACACTGTCCCTAAATATAAATATGCATAAAGCTTACGGATGTTTTAGAAGGCTTAATGGGCAGAGAGGACTTCATTTGCTGACATTCAAATTTATTAGCTCACTCTACAACATAAAAAAACATATTCCCTTTCCCTCCTCTTGTATCACTTAAACATTCATACACCATCTCTGATAAGATTCATAAATTTTCACATTTCTACTTAGGAACTACTGAAACTTCAACTGATGTATGACACCGGTTAACTTGATTTAGAACAATATCAACAACTTAAGATTTTACTGTATTGAAGAAAGCCTTTTCATTAAAAACTGAATTTAACCCAATTACTGGCATTCTTATCACGAATTAACAGCTCTGTATTACTACCAGCATTTACTTATTAATAACACATCCCCACGTGCTATTTTGATGTTCACCAGGTCTGTAGAACTTCAGTACACGACCACTACATTGCCTTCCACGGTTTGTACACCTTTTTTCAAAGCAGACTCAGGGCTCCAAAGTAAGTTCAGCTGGGAAAACAAAGCAACTCTTCTCACTCTAATAAGACAGTGGAGATGCGTATAGGACATGACCCAGTACATGGCGGTACGTTCTACACTACTGATCCCAACAAAATTTAATCATAAACTCGTTACTGCAGCAAAATTCCTCCGGACTTCAGTGGAATTTCTACTTGAAGAATGATTGCTGGGTCAGGTCTTTGTATAAAACACATATATTTAATCACTACAGGCACATAAAGGAGGTGGGTTTTTTTTTTTACATCGAAGATTTCATCTTGAATCACCTACAGTGAAGGGTCCATATGCTTCTGCTCACACAAGACAGCATGAGAAGCACTCTCAATGCTTTTCTTCAAATTCAAAGACAAATAATTATTACTTTTTTTTTTTTTTTTAAACAGATGAGAACAAATGCAAGGAATGCATTTGTGTGGAGCTGCACATGAGTGTGTAACTGAGTCTGGAAACGTTTCTTATTAGAATCTGTTTCTACAACACATGGGCGTGAGCAACAAATAGAAAAACAGTATCGTACATAATAGAAAAAGAATTGGAAAATGAAGTCCACTGTTTTCAGATAACATTTGGGTCCCAAAATACTAAATTCCACTTCGCCACTGCCAATTTAAAAAATTGTAATGTATTATAAAAGCCAATAAAACTTGCTATTTTGGTTTTGTTTACAGTACTTTTAGCCACAATAAATACTCCATTTGTCAGGCTGCCATAAGCTTATTCTATAGAAAGCCTGCATAAAGTAGGAAAATAGCCAATAACCCCCCCCCCCCCCCACACACACACAAAAAACAAACCAAAAAAAAAAAACAGGGTGGCTTTTATGAGAGCAGATGCCCTTTTATTAAATAACCAAATATTACATCCAGTCTTGCAGACAGTCTTTACTTAAACAGACCTTGTACAAAGTCTGGCAAATTTTCTTAACTTCAAAGGGAACCCTACTGCCTTCTGAATCACATTCGTACTGCTTGCTCTCACCTTCTAGTGCTCTGTAGAACAACGTCCATACACCCTCTAATTTCTACTTTTTTCCCCTATGGTTTCCATTACAACAACCACTGTTTCTTTTTCTCATATGGCTTTGAGTGTGTAAACGGGCTTTCCCTCTCTTGCACAGGTTTCTGATCATTTCTTTTTTGTAAATATAACATAAACTCACTCTGCGCGCTGGCAGCATCTTCTGACTCAGTCTCTTTGCCAGCGCCAAAGAGGTGAACTAACAGAGGAACTGTCTCCCTCATTTCACTGCTTCTCAAATACGTTCTTCTGCCTTCACTCTGTAAACAATACTGAGTTGATCTAATTTCATTTTGCTGAATTTTTAGGTTACACTCAAAGATTTCTTGAAAAATCCTGATTTGAATTCCTAAATCACCAAATGAACTCTGCAAAAAGCCAAGCAATCAGAGCATGTACAAGGGTGCTACCCTTGATATTATAGCTAAAACCAGCAGCCCGATCTGCTAAGCAATTCTGCTACACCATTACAAGATGGTCAGTAGGTGCTTATAAAAACACCCCTAAAAATGTCATCAAAATCCCAACAAGTTAACAAAACCATCAGCTGTCACGGAAAAGAACTACTACTTCATATTAGATTATGTACGTTCAAATGCAGACCAGACCCGTGCCGTAGGGAAGTGTGCTGTCTCCCTGGGGCCCGGGTTAGAGACATAACTAGAAGACTCCCAGATCTGATTCACCCCAATGACTACTATCCGTTGCTCATAGTTCAAGCAGATAGCAGTGAAATAACTCACAGAAGCCTAAGAACTATGAAAAGAGATTTCAGGGGTCTAGGACGATTAGTTCAAGGTGTGGGAGCACAAGTGGTATTTGCTTCCATACCTTCTGGGGCAGTGAAGGACACGGAATGGGCTAGGAAAACACAAGTGATGAATAATTGGCTGAGAGGCTGGTGTAGAGACAGACACTTTGGGTTTTTTGACCACGGGGCAGTTTACTCAGCTCCTGGCCTGTCATCCACTGATGGAATACACCTGTCCCAAAGGGGGAAACGAATTCTAGCCCAGGAGCTAGCTGGACTAATTGAGAAAGCTTTAAACTAGCTGTGATGGGGGTAGGGGATATAACAGGGCTTCCCAGTGAAGAGCCCAGGGGGGCTGTGCTGGAACAAAGGGTGAGGCAAGTGTCTCAGCTGAAGTGCATATACACCAACGCACGCAGCATGGGCAATAAACAAGAAGAGCTTGAAACCATTGTAAGACAGGCAAACTATGACCTTGTTGCTATTACGGAAACATGGTGGGACCCCTCCCATGACTGGAGTACTGGGATGGATGGCTACAAGCTCTTCAGAAGGGATAGGCGGGGAAAAAAGGGTGGTGGCATAGCTCTCTATATCAAAGAGTGTCTTGATGTTGAAGAGCTTGAGGTTGGAAACGACCAAGTGGAGTGTCTGTGGGTAAGGATCAGGGGGATGGTCTGTAGGAGTGACATCGTGGTGGGGCTCTGTTATAGACCGCCTAGCCAAGATGAGGAGATAGATGAGGTGTTCTACAAGCAACTAGTAGATGTTGCACGATGGCCAGCACTAGTTCTCATGGGGGACTTCAACTTCCCTGATATATGCTGGAAATATAATACCGCGCAGAGGAAGCAGTCCATGAGATTTCTGGAGTGTGTGGAAGATTGCTTCCTGACACAGCTGGTGCAGGAACCTACCAGGGGAAGTGCCCTGCTAGACCTGCTCTTCACTAACAGAGATGGACTAGTAGGAGATGTGAAGGTTGGGGATCGTCTTGGACAGAGTGACCATGAAATGGTAGAGTTTGCTATTCTTGCTGACATCAAGAGGGTGACTAGCAAAACTGCTGCCTTGGACTTCCGGAGGGCAGACTTTGACCTGTTCAGGACGCTTGTTGCAAGGGTCCCTTGGGACTCGCTCCTGTGGGGTAAAGGGGTCCAGGAAGCCTGGGCCCTCCTCAAGACGGAAATCTTAAAGGCACAGGAGCAGGCTGTCCCTGAGTACCGTAAGTCAAGCCGGAGGGGAAAAAGACCAGTGTGGATGAACCGAGATCTTTTGTTGAGACTCCGGGAGAAAAAGAGAGTCTATGTCCTCTGGAAGATGGGACAGGCTACTTGGGGAGACTACAGGGAACTTGCCAAGATTTGCAGGCAGGAAGTTAGAAATGCAAAAGCCCAGCTTGAACTTAGACTGGCTACTGCAGTAAAGGAGAACAAAAAATCCTTTTATAAATATATTAACAGTAAAAGAAGAACTAAGGAGAATTTCCCTCCTTTACTTGATGCGGCAGGGAATGTAACCACAGAGGATAAGGAAAAGGCTGAGGTTCTCAATGCCTTCTTCACGTCTGTCTTTAACAGACAGACCAGTTATCCTCAGGATACTCCTCGCCCTGACCTGGAAGTCTGGGACGAAGCGCATCATACACCCCCTGTGATCCCAGCAGAGACAGTCAGAGACCTGCTCCTCCATCTGAACTGCCACAAGTCCATGGGGCCAGATGGGATCCACCCAAGGGTGCTGAGGGAGCTGGCAGAGGTGATTGCCAAGCCGCTTTCTGCCATCTATCAGCATTCCTGGTCATCTGGAGAGGTCCCGCAAGATTGGAGGCTTGCCGATGTGACTCCCATCTACAAGAAAGGCCGTAAGGAAGATCCGGGGAACTACAGGCCTGTCAGCCTGACCTCGGTATCAGGGAAAGTTATGGAGCAATTGATCTTGAGGGAGATCACACGGCACGTGCATGGCAATCAGGGGATCAGACCCAGCCAGCACGGGTTCACAAAGGGCAGGTCGTGCTTGTCCAACCTCATCTCCTTCTACGACTGGGTGACCAGACTGGTAGATGAGGGAAAGGCTGTTGATGTAGTCTACCTGGACTTCAGCAAAGCCTTTGACACGGTCTCCCACAGTATTCTCCTGCAGAAGCTGGCAGCCCATGGTGTGGACAGGTTCACTCTTCTCTGGGTTGAGAATTGGCTAGAGGGCCGTGCCCAGCGGGTAGTGGTTAATGGAGTCAAGTCCAGCTGGCGTCCTGTCACGAGTGGTGTCCCCCAAGGGTCGGTATTGGGGCCCGTCTTGTTTAATATCTTTATTGATGACCTGGATGAGGGGATTGAGTGTACCCTCAGTAAGTTTGCGGATGACACCAAGTTGGGAGGATGTGTTGATCTGCCTGAGGGTAGGGAGGCCCTTCAGCGGGATCTGGATAGGCTGGACAGTTGGGCTGAGGTCAATGGGATGAGGTTCAATAAGGCCAAGTGCCGGGTCCTGCACTTTGGCCACAATAACCCCATGCAATGCTATAGGCTTGGGGCAGAATGGCTTGAGGAGTGTATAGAGGAAAAGGACCTGGGGGTGTTGGTTGATGCTCGGCTCAGCATGAGCCGGCAGTGTGCCCAGGTGGCCAAGAAGGCCAATGGCATCCTGGCCTGTATTAGGAATAGTGTGGCCAGCAGGAGCAGGGAGGTGATCATCCCCCTGTACTCAGCTCTGGTGCGGCCGCACCTCGAGTACTGTGTTCAGTTTTGGGCCCCTCACTACAAGAGAGACATCGAGGCCCTGGAGCGTGTTCAGAGAAGGGCAACAAAACTGGTGAGGGGTCTGGAGCACAGGTCTTACGAGGAGCGGCTGAAGGAGCTGGGATTGTTTAGTTTGGGGAAAAGGAGGCTCAGAGGAGACCTCATTGCACTCTACCACTTCCTGAAGGGAGGCTGTGGTAAGGAGGGGGTCGGCCTCTTCTCCCAGGTAACTAATGACAGGACGAGAGGGAATGGCCACAAGTTGTGCCGGGGAAGATTTAGATTAGACTTGAGGAAAAATTTTTTCTCTGAGAGAGTGGTCCGGCACTGGAATGGCCTGCCTAGGGAGGTGGTTGAGGCACCGTCCCTAGCGCTGTTCAAGAAGCGTTTAGATGAGGTGCTGAGGGATTTGATTTAGTAGCTTGGTGGGTAGGGATGGTGGTGTGAGGAAGGTTGGACTAGATGATCTTGTAGGTCCTTTCCAACCTAATGTATCTATGAATCTATGAATCTATGAAAATCAGGTTTATGCCAAAGATACTTATTTCACAAAATCCCACTAGCACCAACGTTAGATTTATCCAAGTAACAGATAGAAAAAGAATATTTAAAGCCGAGAATTATCTAGCATACTGACTAGCAGCAAATTAATTTCAATTAAAAAAAAAAATCAGAAACCTTTTTTTTCCCCCCCGTATAAGTCTATTAGATAGCATATCAAGAGACTGGCCAAAGAAATGGAAAAGTAGGAAAACGGTATACACAGTGGATGAGGGGAAATGAAGAAGAAAATGGATTACTTATTAAGAAAAGCGATGACATTCAAAAAGATGAACACTATTACTTTCTGGAAGCCAAATGAAATGAGATATACAAAGTAGAGTTTAAAAATAAATATTACAGACTGACATTTAACACCACAAAACATATGGGAACTGACACATATCACAATGCCCTTACTAAGGGGCTGACTAACATCAGCTGGAATCAGAGTAATTATCTGGTCTTCGTTTACACTAGTTATTATTTTGCCTAAAAACTGTGTGTGAAAACTTTTATTTTGGAAACAAAGTAACTGAAGAGATGAGAACTAAGGCCAGTTATTGCAGCTCTGTGCAAGCACGTGTGTGCATAGAAAATGGAGCGCAAGTATTTCAATCCAGATGGCACTCAGACTGAGTCAGAATTATGACTTACTCAGTGTATATGCTCACATTTGATGCCGAAATGTAAATGCTGGGAACACTGCTAGATCATTTTAGAACGCTTCTATAATCTCAAATAGCTACAACCAGGCTTCACATTTTTGCTTCTCACTGTAACCATCTTTCCTCTGTTCTCCACTAAAATTTCCTTCTTTTTTGCTTCATTTCCTGAGTGCTACCATGAAAGCAACAGAGTGAATCTGAATGGACCATCCAAGCTGTTCACTATTCCTGTGGATTATTTATTGTGCATTGATTTTTAAAAAGCACTGTTCATCAGCAAGCAGTGAGCCCATGACAACCTGTTCATCAGCGGCTGTTTGCTTACTCATCACTCAAGTTGCATCTGAAGCCACCCACTCGTGAGCCTCCTGCTTCTGCGGATGAGGGGAGAGCAGAGGCGATCGAAGGGGAACCTTTCTGTCAAGAAGGAATTCACATTAATTTGGAGGAAGTGACGAGGTTTTCATACCTTTCAGGAAGCTCGGTAGCCTTAAGAAAAAGTGCTCACAATAGAGTGGTATTGATCAATTCACTCCTTAGGCTTTTTTACTCATTTCATGAGTCGCTTGTGATTATTTTATATGACAGACATCAGCAGAGGAGAAACAGATAAGGCCAAGATTCCTTTACTGTATTATGCTCAAATAAACAATTCTTCACTGCTGCTGCAATCTGGAGGTGAGAAGGGGAGGTCATGGTATTACAGAAACCAGGGATAGGAGGAATTAAGTCGCAAATCACAAAAAGTCTCCTCCAACAAAATTTCTGAAAGTAATAACTACCACCGCCTGCCTCCCTCTGCATTCTGCATTCCAGAGCAGTGCTGCATCTTGCATCAGCTGAACACGGAATAAAATAAGCTCTCCAAGAAAGCTAGCAAAGGAATGGGCAATAAACAGGGTGGAGTTAGAGGGTAACAAGGACCAAATGAGTGCTGACGAAATAAGTAATACTGTGGTAAAAGCTAGTGGAAATTAGTTTTTCTTTAGCTGGGCACATCAGCACGCAGGAGAAAAAATACAACTGAGCACACTCATTAGGAAAAGCCACTGAATAATGCTGCAGTAAATTAAAGCACATCAGTAAATGGCTATTTTTTACTCTATGGTCACTCAAAGGCTTGCTTGGTGTTACGTATCATTCAATCATCAGTATTAAGGCAACAACAAATAATAATCGAATTGAAATAATTACAAATACATGTTGTATATGGTCTAAAACAACAGATTAAAGTAACATCATCTATGTTTCAACCGCAACAGTAAAAGAGGTGCATTTCTTCTAGAACACCATACAAAAACAAAATGTACTCACTAGGAACAAAAGGAATAAAATCCATAGGACTCTCCTGCAAATAATTAAAGGATGGTAGAAGTCTAAGATCAGAAAAATTATGCTCAGTATATCTCCAATAAAGCCGTATCTCCCGTGCTATTTAAATAGTTAAAACCAACTCAATAAAAACTCAGCATCTGGACCTAGCTTTCAGCTCTGAAGAACAGAGCAAGTTAAAGAGATTGCCTTTTTCTAACTACAGCAGAGCTGCCAGAGACTCACATTTACAAAGGTACCACACGGTGATGATACTTTCTCCACCAAGACAAGAGAAAAAATAAGCTGGGATCCTGCACATGCTTTGGGTCTCTGGAAGAAGCCTAACGAGTGACCAACTGAGCCACATCTGCATCTAACTGTTCCAGGAATTTTTTGCTTTTAAGAAATTGAAAAAACACCAGTTTTAGGAAGAAAAAGGAATTTTCACTACTGAATTACAGTAGATACGTCACTTTCTTTCATTAAATCTTGTTCCAGAGGAAGTTTCTTAGAATACACGACACGGAAATCTTACCAAGAGGCCTCCTGCCTAAAAACTTTCCTCTACAGAGTCTCTCTCTTACGGTGTCACAAGTAACAAACAAAAAAGAATGTTATAGAGAAAGAAGGATTTTGTTCTCTCCAATATATTTTTCAAGTTGTGGTGAGTTCGCAAATGTATTCCTTCCAAATTATAAAATACGAAATAAAAATAAAATACAAAAAGCTGAATGTCACACACCACGCACTCTTCAATTCTAGGAATTCAGAATCAGCTGGTAGCCTTCACTTCTCATACCTCCTGACTAAAAAAGCTCTGGGGAATTGCTGACAGGATTCAGCATTGTGCAGAATATTAAATATCTTTTTTGCAATACCCCGGTGACTCTTGAGTCTGTCTCTTACAGCACCATATGTACAGCTGTGTTGGAAAGAGGAAGCTATTAAATATATTAAAAAGTAGAAATATTACCAATAGACACTTCATCAAATAACTGGATCTCATTCATCCCCAAACAAAGCAAGAAATGTTAAGGTTACATCAACATAAGAAAATAACTCTGGATTTAATAACACCGCAAGCCTGTTGAACATATTTGAAAGTAAAAACATTGCTTAATAAAACAGATTAGTGTTTCTGAAACAATGAGTACAGCTTTCAACCATCAGAATGCTTCAGTAATAAAGACATTGGACTCGGCCTTGAAAGGCACAGGGTATCTCAGTTCCCACACCGCAGTCACGGCTAGATGCTCTTCAGCTCCAACATATTACCTTTTGTTTATTGCCAACTCAGGACCAGGGATATTTTGTATCAAAAGGGATTTAATAAAAGGGAAAAGAGAAGAGCATTTTGTTTGGGATCACATTTGCGAACGTACTTCTGAAAGTCTGCCCTCCTCACACATTCAAATACCACATCTACCTCTCCAACCCACGCTTATGAGAAACAGCAACAACATCCACACGTTGCACGAAGGCACCACGAGCAGACAACCATGGCAACTTTTCAAAAACATCTGAATGCTTGAGGACTGAATTATTTTTTCCAAAATAATTTTCCTTTTTTTTTTTTTTTCTAGCTTTCTAAGCGCATGAAGACCTCAGTAGGAAAAGTATATTTTCAATGGCTCTACCTCACATGCTGTCCAAGCAGACAGTAACCACCCAGCCACGCTTTTACACATACATAAGACTTTTACAAGTAGGGCTGTTAGGCTCTAGAAGCCTAACACCCACCAACTTTTAATGAGATTTCCTATCTTAAATGCTATTGTAACTTCTGAAAACAGGTCTGTTTGTAGAAGTCTCCCAAGGGGCCCCACCTCCTGCAGTATGGCTCACGGGCAGCTTGGAGAGCCCCAGCAGGTTCTGTGGCAGCCTGGGGAGGCATCGCTGCACACTCACGTAGCGTGAGCTCTTCTCTCACACTTCAGAGGAAGAAATGCAAGAATGAAGAGCACATACGAAACCACACGAAACAAAACTTCCTATAAAAATACTGACAGGCTCTGCATATTCACTTAACTGCAACAAGCACTGTGTCTAATTTGCCACTTAGACTTTTTTTTTTTGCGACGGTTTTGTAACACTCCAGCATCACTTTTAGTAAAATTGATGCTAAGTGTATGGCTCCCCAAAGGAAAATATTATTCATAGCAATACATGAATAATTTACGTATTTTCCTCCAGCTTGTGAATACATATTTTCATCTAGATTGACAAAGTTCTTACTTTTAGCAGAGTTTTTACATTACTCAGTCGCCCTTTTCCTGCAGAGCAGCGAGGTGTTTAACCTAAAGCAGTTGTCTACTGACTTGCAAGATAATTACAACTGATGATTAAAGAGTACTTAAGATCCATGTCTAAAGAGCACTGAAACTTCTTGAACCAAATGTAAACAGAAATTAAGAGCCTAAAGCTACAGGCATTACCACATATTGCATAAAGATAACTGTACTGCCGTTGGTTTGCCCTTAAAAAGATAAGCAATTAAAAAGAATATTACTTCACACCATAAACCCACAAGAGATTCTGCAAGGATGCTTTGCTCTCTATGTTTAGTGAACATAGCATTCTGCTAAAAATTTTAAGGAAAAAAAAAAGGAAAACACAAAGAAAAGCAATCCAAAGACAGCTTCGACCTGTCTTCGGTGCTCCTTCAACCTCAACCACCACCGCACATAAGCAGAGCCAGGTTTTGGGATGGCTTTCAGGCACAGATCAGCATGATCTGGCTAATACTGCTGCACTGACTGCCGTCTCCAACTGTCTGCTCTCACTCTGCTGGAGGTTGACGCCTCCACAGCACAGTCAGCAAAAGATAAACGATGCCAGAATCTTAGTCACTTTGATGCAAAGTCCAGCATCTTACCGTAAACCCACCACAGCGAACACAAGAAATGCCAGACTTCAGTTTTAACAGCTGAGGTTTGGGCATGGGATCCCTTCTACTCCACTGATGAGATATTAACCTCTAGAGGACAGAAGACACCTGGGTGTTAAATCTTAAGCACTGCAGAACACCTGTGCCTAGACTTAGCTAGCCTAGAGGTCTTCAAGCTGTTCTTTTGCTAATTCTGTGTGGGACCTACAACAGTCACAATACTAACAGTACACTTACACCTATATAGTTCATTCCCATACACTTTGAAGGATAAATTACACTAGTACCAAATATCTTTGTGCAACCATATCCTCACCAGAGATGCCAACAATTGTACTAGTTCAGCTGAGAAACAGTCACAAAAAAAAAAACCCACAACAGTTTGATAATGACAATGACTCCTAATACACTGCTAAGATATTTTTTAGTTTCTTGCATTCTATGGTTAGAATTTGCTGGCAAATGACAATTTTATTTGACAAATGATTCTGTATGTCATGATGGAGGCTACTACAATCACAGAAGTTTCTCTTCCATCTTCTCCACAGAGGCCTGCTATGGTGAGGATCATGGCCTAGGACTAACCAGGATCAGAAAAGCACTGCACTGCTGTGGGAAGCCTTCATAAGTCACAGTTCATTGGCCACTAAAACATAAATACAAAATACTTAGACACTTGGTTGCAGGAGTTGGTGAAAAGCATTTTTAGACAGAATGACATCAGGCTTCAAGACTGTGTCTCATATATGGTTCAAACTGAGGCACGTGTTGAATGGGGATATTCCCTTAAGCAGAAGGAGAAAAAAAATCATTACAAATACAGATCGCAATGAGTTCACACTGCACACAATAATCTGTCAAAGAATGTTAATGTTATTGACAGCCCTGCCCTGTGCAGGGTGACCGCTGTGATTACAGAGAACTTCTCTTTGGAAGAGACTGGTCCCCAATGACATAACTGTACATCCCTGGGGCTCTGAACACTACAGAAGAAAGAAATGTCCCAATTTCATTTCCAAACTCTTTGATAACAAGGCTTCTATTTCTGCCCTCCTCCAAAGTGCAAGTATACAAAGTAAACAAGCCATAATTAAAACAAACAACCACCACTTACTCAGTTTTCCTTCTTTGCTTGTCCTCAAATACATCGTTCAGACTTATTGCCACCTGTCCCAGGAACTTGTCCAGCCCCACCAGCGACCTGTGCATGACAATCAGGTACAGGATGTATCTGTCCGGGTTCTCCTGCATGAGCAATCCGGGCAGCTCGAAGGAGGCCTCTTCTTTCCAGACCGGATCCAGGGTCTTCTCAGCAACCGAGGTGGAGTACTTCTCCTTGCCCAGCTGGATGATGGTATACGCATCGTTAGTGCCACTTTTGCCTTTGGGCTTCAGACCTTTGGCTTGAAGAACCGTGACTTGCACGTGAGTTGGGAACCACTTCTGGGCTTGCTCTGCCAGCATCATCTTCGAAGCTCTCAGCAGCAGCAACAACCAAAACAAAGTCTCTTAAGCCTTCAAGTCACTGCGTAAGGGCACTTACAGCGGAGGCACCTGCCACCGACCCAGGGCGCTCCAGTCCACTTCCCTCAGGAGGCACTGACCTCAGGTCTCCCCCCCTCCAGGCAGCCCTACGGGTGACTCCATCACTACGGGGCTCGCGTTTCCTCGGCCGCCCCTCCGCCCGCCGCCCTTCCCGGCACAGCCCCGCGCCGCCCCCTGCCCGGCTCCCCGCACGCCCCGCCGCCCCCAGAGCATCCCCAGGCCCACGGCCCCTCCGCCCGGCCCGGCCCGGCGCGCCGCAGCCCCCCGCGGTAGCAGCGCGGGCCCCGCAGGCCTCCCCGGTTCCTTCCGCTCCCGGTGCCTCGGGGCGGCGGGCAGAGCGTGGGCTCGGGGGGAAGCGCGCCGGCCGCCGCTCCGCGCCGCGCCGCCCTCCCGCCGCCTCAGCCTCTCGCCGCGCTCCCCCCGCGCCGCCGCCCGGCCTGACGGGCCGGCTCCGCCGCTTCCGCCTTCCCCATGCTGCCGGCGGCGGTCAGAGGGCAGAGGGCAGGGTTCGCCTCCTCCCCGCGGCCGCGGGGCGGGCGGTGCTTCCCATCTCCTTCCCTTTCCCTTTCTGCCGGAGTGCCGGCGTGGGGTTGGGTTCCGCCTGAGCATCGCAGCTCGCTCCGTTGAGCGCTTTTGCGCTGCGGGGATGAGAGCCGCTTCACACCGCCCCATCCCTGCGAGCAATGAGCCGCTCCGAGCTGGCCAGGCTCGGGCCCTTGTCCCGGTGCGAGCCGCTTGTGGAAGTTAGAGAACTTGTTTGTTTTTTTACCCACCCCACCCTGAGCGTTCTGCTTAAGTGAGGATGTGAATATAACTCTCGTATGCGGGTGCAATTCTGTGGAGTACACAGAGTGACAGACACGGCATGACTTCGACCCCAAACGCAACGCTTCTTGATGGTTGAAGGCTCTGTATCCCACCCACATAACCCGCAGCAAGCAGAGAGCCAGGCTTCATCCTCCTCCCCTCGCGTGTCCCCAGCCCTGGCCCACGGGTTAACAAGCAAGAAACGCTTGGGAAACTTTCTCCCGCTGCTCTGAGCTACAGGAAATTAAAAAGTTAAAGTTGGAGGCCATTAGGGAGAGTCAAGTATGATGTTGACCACACGACGTAACGCTGAGCGAGTTATTGTCTGAGGTCAGGAGAGGTTGGGGATCACTGCTCGGCACACGGTCGTTAGTTTCCCTTTACAGGCTGTGTCCAAGCTGTTATCTTTAACAATTTAAATAACTGCTTGGATGACCCTTAAGTTTTGACTGTGAGCTGGATATTTGTCTGCATGCTCTGATCGCTATTAATACGGCGCTGGCATTCTTTCCTCTTGCACATTGTATCTGCTTTTTGTTGACGTTGGAAGATTGTCCAGTTGGAAATGACAACTTCGGAACATTTATTGGGGTCATATTTTGAAAAAGTATGTAAATGAGTCATCTAGGGCCATTGTTGCTTGAAGGTTATGAATGCTGCGATTGTCTCTGTAGGTTTGGTGAGATAACCAGTGGCCAAATTATGGCTGTACATCAGCGTTTTGATATAAATCGTCTTTGACCCTCACCTGGAAGTTGTTTGCTCTCTGTTACTGCCAGCAAGGTCCCACATCCTTGGTTGGGTGTCTTTCCCAAACAACGTGCAAGGAATTGTTAAAGTTCCCAGGGTAAATTGCTGTGTTTGTGCACAGCATAGCAACGTCTCAGGAAAATGGCTCGAAAAGCAAGGAAGGATCACAATGAAAGCGTTCTGCAGGAGTCTGAGAGACAGCCACTGGGTTCTTGTTGGGAAACAGTAAGACATGTGTAAATCACATTATTTCTCAAGTGAATTTTACCCCATATAAATTCTGTTTTAACAGAATATTCTTCGTTGCTTGAAGTCTAGACCGAGCATGATGCACTCGTCAAATCAAAACAAGAAATGCATTTTAGGTAGGCAGAACGTATTTATTTAATCAGGAATTTAAGTCAAACATCATGTCTTGCATGCTGTGCCTTGGAAGAAGTTTTATGAGCTCTTATAGCAGGCAGGATTTGTGTTTTTTTCCTTGACATTTATTGGTATTCTATCATTTCTTCTTATTGTATATTTCTAAATCGGGACTGGCTTGAGTACATGTGCTTGCAGATGAACATGGGAAGGTGGAGGAACTTTTGTACCTCAGAATGCACCATACCAGTAGCATACGCAGTCTGCCCTTCCTGCCTTCAAAGTCAGTGGTGGATTATTTGTCCTCCTTGCACACAGTGTGGCATGTGAGAAGAACAGGGGGAAGCCTTTCTGCTGTTCCCATTTCTCTCTCTCTCTGCTCATCTGGTTGAGCCGGCACTGGGGAGACATCCTCTTCTTTCTCCACCCCTGTGCTTGGAGTGAATTCCGCTCAAAGGTGCACCAGATGTATTTTATTCACTCTTATACCCCTCCAGGGTCAAGTTGCAATCTGGCCTTTTGATTCCGTCCTCTTTGGAATAGGAACATTGTCTTCCTCTTGAATGTAATGTGCAATATAAATGACAAAACATCTGAGTTAAATAATGATATCTCCAGCAGCACAGTGTCCCCTGGCACTATGTTAGAGCATTAATCCAGAAATGACTTGGATTACCATTTGCTACACCACAGCCACTACGCAGTGGCTGCATGCATTGTAGGTTTTGCTTATCGCTGTCCATGATTTAGTGAATATCAAACTAGAAATATCCATTTTGTTTTCTGGGTACTGTTTTGATGACGAGACCATACTGTTCCTTCACTTTTTCTTTTCCTCCATGTTGAGACCAAAGCGTCTTGGATGGAGGACAAACAGCACAGGAATATCAGTGGTCTTTAATATTAAATACTTTGCCTTAGCAGTACAGTGGGAATGCTAATAAGGATGACTGATCTTTGAGGAAACCCTTTTTTCTGCCTGGATTTGAAGTGGGCACTAAGCAAGCAACAGATCACATGGGGAAGGGTACCACAAAGCTGAGAGGTGATGGATAAATTCTCTTTTCACTGTCTCCATGCTGATTGGAATAGACAGAAAAAAAAATAAGATAAAAGAGAAGGAAAGTTCTGAAACTCTGAAAGAGATCATTAAAACTCAAATGACTCTGGGGTGAAGGGGGGAATTTTTCATAGATTTTGGTTTTGGCAAGATCCATAATTCATGCTTTCACTGTGAAAAGAAGTCGGCTTTGTACTTACTTATCAAGGTCATCGCGTTCCTTCATTGAGTTGGCTCACATCATCAAAACGCACCTTAATCACACAGGTTTTATTTTGGTTGGTTGATTTAGGAAAAAATAGGAAATGGACTGGCAATGTGAGAGAAGGTGTGTTACCTATAATTATAGGAGAGGAAGTATGGGAAGCTGGGAGCACCAGCACTGTAGAATAAATACTGCAAATAAAAACTTTTGCGAGACCAGTGGTTCCAGCTTTGTTGGCTTTTCTTCGGCATCAAGTGTTCTGGCCTTTCTTTTCTTAGGTGTTATCTTCCTACACAGGTAGAGGGAGGTGAGGAAAAGGACAAGGCGGAGAATGGTACAGGAACTGCAGGGCTGCCTTGTGGAGAAGTAGTTTTTATTGTCCTGTAGCTCTCAAGATATGCTTTGGAATGCATGCTCAAAAAATTCTGAGCTTAAAAATCTTCTGAAAGAAACAAAACCAAGAACTGGAAGAAAAACCATGATTGAATGTTCTCCGAATAAGTGGACTTGGACAGAAAACAAGATACACCAAGGAGAGAAAGTTTAAAAAGTGATTGTTTAACACAGAACAACAGTGCATATCCATGGTGTATTTAATATGAATTCATAATCCTCATGTGTGCCATCTATCTCTATTACACATTCTTCCAGGCATTCCTGGCCCCAAGGGTCACTATTTTATTTTTTTCAAAAAAGGGAATTCCAAGAATTATGGTGGATTTTTTTTTACAATTTCAGTACTTTGAAATACCCTCTCCACTCTCATTCCTGAGCCAACGGTACATCTGATTAAACATCAGGCTTGATAGTCTGGCTGCCTTTGCAAAAGAAAATGCAAGAAAATCTTCCAGCCTACGCTGCTCTGAAGCTGTTCTATCCTCTGCTTTTCATTTCCAGTTGCGTACTTGCTAAAGAGGATCAGAGTGGTGAACTGCAGCAGATAATTTGGTGATTTAATTTCTCCTTGACTTCTGTTTATGAAGCAGGAAACATTTTGTTGTTTTCTGCCTTTTTTTTTTTTGTTTTATTTTTCTTTTCTTGAAAATGCTCTCTTTGATATTATTTGCTGAATAATTCTTTGTTGGCAGATCTTGGGTGATGCGTTTGTTTTGAACCTCACACGGCTGTGAGGCGCAGGCTGGTTTTGTCTAGACAAGTAACAAGCTTCTGCTTTCAGCCTAGCTGACTGTAACTTTCAGTAGCTGTTGCAACTGTCCAGATTACACGTTTACTGGAGACACTGTGCAAATTTTGAGGCTGAACATAGTTGTCTGTTAACTTTATCTTAGCTTTTGTTACTGTTTCAATTACTGACTTCGTCAGGAATTCACCAGAATTAATTGATTGCAGAAATCAAATTGCTGCGATCAAACCCACCACTGCGAATTGGAAAGTTTTCCTCAAGCTACTGTTTCTGTCTGCTCTCTGGGTTTCAGAGGAAAAAAAACAACAAAATACCATAACTGTTAAGTTGAAAGTATTTTGATTGCGAGTATTAAAAGCTAGATGAATATTCATCATGTTTCTGTCCTGAGACCACATTTTGCATTCTCACGTATGGAGATTCCTGGTTTTCTGAGGCTGGATGAGCTAGGTGATGCCCTGCATGGTCTCTTCTGCCTTCCACATTGAGGCGTACGTCCTCTGATATATGATCTCATCTTCCAGATGCCTTGGCTTCAGTGCTATGGCTGAAATTCCCTGTAGATCTCAACAACTATATACACATTTCCATGCTGGTATGAAGCTCTCAGTTACTGCCCTGTCATTGCTAGTGTGCCTTTGTCCCCTCTTGCTAGGTTTATCCTCCACTTAGGATGTGGCTTCCCCGCCTCCTCCTTCTCTGGTTTTCTTATGTAACTTCAATGAACAGAATCACAGGAAAAATAGCAAAGGAAAAGCATGCATGAAGAGAGGGACAAGAAGTCAAAATAAGGCAAATGCTCATGGAATCGTTCATTATTTTGACAGAAACCTGTCATTTTTCAACCAGAAATATGGAATCACAGATGTGTAAAATAGCAGACTTTAAATAAACAGCAAGTAGGAGTGCTGGAAGAACCATCCTTTTTGTTCATTTTTCGTTGAACTTGTTTTGCAGCCTTTCAATGCTGTCATCCATTGTTAAGTCCAAAGAGGCTTAAATGCTGTAAAACAGTCATCAGATGCTATAATTAAACTTGCCAGTCATCCAGATTTGACCCAAACTGCCTGTGCCTTAAGATGTTAGTTGGGTGTCTGGATTAGGTTTCAATTCAGTTTTTTAAAACCATGAAGACACCTAGCTCTCAGCAACTTTTATATAAGTTAAGAAAAAGCAAGTCATTGTAGTTGTAGTCTTTTTAATTTTTTTTTTCCGTGTGTCAAAATATCCTTGTTATGCAAACTCCCCAAGCACTTCTAACCTATCCTCACCACGTGATGTGCGGCATTCAGATCATCTTCACATCTACAAGAGATGGCACAAGAAACATCATGCAATTCCCAGTGGCTGGATCCACATTTCCCTGTAGTTCTCCTAGAAATTAACAGAGATCTCCAAGCAGACCCTCAGAGAAGCACCCATCCAAAAAATTAGAGAAGCTCAAACTGGGGTTCAATCTGAAGAGTCACACCAGAAGAAGTTGGCTATATGTCATCTATTTTCAGACTTAAATACGCACATTCTTTTTGTTTTATCTAATGCTTGAAGGTTGCAAGTATCTTTCATGCGTTGAAATTGGACATAAATATAAAGAAAGTCAAGGATAGTTTCACCATCTCTACGGGGAATAATCCTATTCATACTTGACATAAACAGAGAAACTTTAGCAATGGAAACAAATTACTTGAAAATTATGACCTTTCTTTTTTGGTGTCCTAATGAACTAGGGAAAAAAAAAAAGAAAGAGATTTTTATCATTGTCTGAGTGAGGTTTCTTTAGAGGTATTTTTCCTATACTTAAATATATCATACATTTGTTCTCTCTTTATAGGTCTCTGAGGAACTCAGAAACCATTACCTCAGAAATTATCCCAAAGTTACCAACTCTCTTAAGGAAAATCTTAGCAAATACCATAAAACTGTATCCTAACAAAAACTTTTAATAACTGTAGTTCTGACATTCTCTACTCCTTTCCCTTTGTTTACAAGATGTAAACATTCAACATCATTAGACTGCCACACAAGACCAGGTAAAAGGAACTCATTTTTAGATACATTAAATTGTTATAATTCCATTGTTTCCTTATCTGCTAAGTTAGCAATTTCAGCAAGATGGCAAAGTATCTATGCGCCTTTAGGTAAAGCTGCTTGAAAAGAGTGAGACTTCCTTCTCGAAATTGGGTCATCTTAACTAAGACAACACACTTAAACTCATTTCCAAGACCTTTTTCCCAGGCCTCCAAAATTTCTTCCCATGGATTTTCTCCTACCAGAGAACCATCCCATCTCTCTTCTGTTGCTGAAGGATCTAATGAAATCCACCTGCAGCTCCAAATCAGCTGTGATTAATCTGCAGTTAACTGTGCGGTCTCAACACCTCCTGTGTGTTGGTAATAGGAGAACTCTTGCTTTCTGATAATGTCGGAGAAAAAAAAAAAACTAATGTAAGATTTTTTAGGAAGAAAGAAAGGAGGATTTGTTTGATTATTTGTTAGGCTGAAGTTGAATGAGTGTTCTTCTCAAGTCTTGGTAAATCAAGACACAGATTTTCTGCCTCTTCACCCCATCTTGCCAAGTTGGTTTAGAGCTCAGAAGAACATTTGGCATTTGGGGAGAACTTTTTCTTCTCACATTGATGAATAATTCAGATTTTACATCACCTTTGCCTTCTAGCAATGTATATTTCAATTTGGCTTCAGACAGGTCTTAATATAAATGTATGATTATAGAAGAAATCTAAATTAAATTGCTGTAGTAAAGTTTTATGTGCATTAAATCTATGTACTCCGAGCACTCTTCTCCAGTGCTGCTTACAACCCTCCTTTCATTGAAGCACGGTTTATTCTTAGAAAACTCAAGCTGCTTCTAAAGTTCTGCTCCCAGTAAGAAACAAATTACATGAAAACGACTTATTGAGATGAGCGAGCGTACAGGGCTCATGCAAATAGACACAGAGTGCTGCTTGACAGCCTTCCATGCCTTTTTTTTTTTAACCCCCCCAAGAATCATTCAAAGCCTAGTCATATAACAGATAAAATTTCACTTTTCCAAAATATCTGTAGTGAATCTTCCCAACACCAAAAGTTGGAAGGGTTGTGAGGGCTATGGGAATACTGCAAATTTGTTTTGGCACAGCCTTGTGCTTCAAGCATCCTGGAAGTCAGCACTGGATGTGTTCTCATAGTCTGGATGTAAATTAGCCATATGTGCATTAGTGGCATTATTTACAGATTGAATTGTGCAACTATACTTAGGGTCTTATATAAATTATTTCTATATTGGGTCCAATTTTTGCTGTCATTTACAGTAATATAAATTATTACTGAAGTCAGTGGGGTAATTACTTTGAATTTTCCAGTGTGACTAAGAGCAGAACTTATCCTCTGGTTAGTCTGTGCAGCTCTGAAGCCCTTTCCCCTGCACTAGAAGTGCACCAACTCTGCTCTGTCAGTTTCATTCATTATTGCTTTAGAAATAAGCTGTGTCTGAAAGCAAAGCTTTGCAGTCAGATTAAGTCCTTCCTGGAATCTGAGTAAATAAATATGAAAACAGTCACCCAGTGTTACAGCCTCCTGTTGGATATATACATTTGTCCATTGTGTTTTTTCCTTTGCTTCTAATAGAGGAATTTCCATGAAAGCTTTCTACTTGAACACTGCCGGAATGCAAGGGCCACCCTCTGAGCTTCTTCACACACCTCTTTAAATGAATCTAATGAACAAGTGATGTATTTTCCTACTTTGGCCTTTATCTTATGCTTTTCGCTTCATGGGCATAAGCCAGTGGTGCTCCTTATTTATTTATTTATTTATGTTTGAAAGCATTTTCTATCAAAATACAGTGAATGAAAGTAAAATCTCTTTTGAAACACCATCTGCTAGCAAAGTATAAAATAAAAGATGGGAGTGTAGCAGTCTCAGAAGAAAAATAAGAACCATGCTAACACATCAGCAACTGTTCTCTAGAAACACTCTCACCGATGTTGGATTGTCCATGTAAGAACACAGATGTCTCATCATCCAGTAACATATGATGTTAAGGCATACCAGTGTTGGATGCAACTTTGTAACTCCAGTTCAAAGCTCGTGTAAGAGAAACACACTGGGATACTGGTTATATCTTTCTCAACTCAGTATTTCTAATGAGAAGAAGATGTTCAAATGCATTTTATGTAAGTCGTGATCATTTGAAAAAAATGCATTAGCAGGCACAGGTCTCATAAGTGATTTTAAATCATCTCCATATTTTGTTTTCCTTTAGCTTCTCCCTTGTTTCTTTGCTGCTGCTCAATCTCATTTTTCCCTCTCCCCCCACATCACTATGACAGCATGTTCACCTTCATTTTCTGTGCTAGAAATGGCTGTATAATTAAATACTCCATTTTGACAACTGGATGTGCCAGCTTCATTTATCTCAGGATTGTTTGCAAAGTGTGCTACCACTGCTTGGGTCCTTCCATCTCTAGGGACAATATCAAGAGGTCACAGAAATTTCTAGATGAGGCGTTACTAATTGCACCACTGCTGGCATTGAATGGCATGGTAATGCATAGAGATTGCTGACTTAAAGAAGAGGCACGAGCCTAATGTCACTGTGAAAATAGCCTTTACTCAACAAAACTCAGAGGCAGTTCTAAGTGGTAATTTAAATATCATCCTGACCAAGATACCACTTTACAGGTTCATCCCTGAAAATTGCTTAAATCACAGAAATTCAGTTCAGCATTTGAGTACCCAGTATGCATTCCCAAAAGGACATTTTCCAGACTTTTCTACCCAGTGGCAAGAGATTTATGAGTCTTTGAGAAAAAAAAAAAGGGTTGGGAGAGTGGAAGAAGGATTAGAGCAGTTGGATTGGACGTGATGCACGTGGGATTGGATATAAGGGATTACCTGGCTACATTTTAATATCTTCAACAGCAGCATGAGCTGAGAAAATGGATGATGAACACAAAAATATTTAGATAACACAAGTTTGCACGTTAAAAGGGTTTTACCAGGTGTGTGAATATTATATGAACTTCAAAATACTTTCAAAAAGAATCCTCTGAATTTTAGTGTATGATTTGAGTGAATTATGAAGAGAACAGAACAGAGCATTTACCATTTCCTTGTTGTAAGCTGGATGGATCTGTATGAAAGGGTCTTCACAACTTAAACACCGTAAAAACTGAAAATAAAAGGTAGGGTTATGTAAAAGCACTTCTGGCTGAAGAGTCCATCTGGTTTGGGATTGTACTTAAGAGGTGAGAGTGCCTACAGTATCCATCCAAGCACTCCCAAGACCAGGCATAAAAAGCATCAGTGCAAGTGGCAGAGCTTCTCAGAAGCACCAGACTTGAGGGGACTGTTCAGAATGTGGATTTTAATGCAGTTCAAATATCCAGCTCCAGTTTTGCCAGCTAGTTTAACAGAGTAAGACTGGACTGCCCTGTGCGTGTGCTTGGTCATGGAGATCATTGTGATTAACAAACTTAGCCTGGGCAGAATGTATCACCCAGAAATCCTGTATCCACCCTGCAGTTCATGGGTCAAGCACAATGTTCCTCCTTACACCAAAGAGCGATCCAGTCTTGACCAAAAATCTGTTGAGGTGAAGAATCCACAATCTTTTGGTAGAAATGTTCATGATGAGCAGTTAGTTTTACTGTTAATCCTGTTTGTTTTTTTTATCCCTAAGCTGAATTCTGTCCACGTTCAGCTTCTAGGTCCCGATGTGCTTCTACATGCTAACTTTCAGAGCCATTACAAATCTTTTCCATGTGTAGGTATTAATATATCATCAAGTCTCATAACCTTTCTTTTGATAAAATAAACTGAGTAGGCTTGCATACAGCTATCCCTATGAGGCAAATATTACTGATCTTGAAATCATTCTTTTCTGATCTATTTTCAATTTTCCATGCCTTCTTTGAAGTGTGAACACCAAGACTAGTCATGATATTCCAGTAGTTTTCCCACCAGCTCACACACAGCTGTATGTCTTGTGCCAGAATCCCCAGCCTAGTAATTCTGCTGCTAGCTTAGGTTTAGGAAATTCAATCTAGGGCATTAAAACACTTGCTATATATTTTCTCTTTATAATTGGAAAGCAGCGAGAGATCAAGAAAAGGATCAAATTAGGAAAAAAAGACGTTTCCAATTCTCAAGCTAATTGTCCTGAAAAGTTTGGAGAAGTTTACTAGAGAGATCCTCTCCCATAGAGCAATCAAGTGCTGAATGTAAGTCTGTTTATGCTTTGGACGCATCTGTATGGCAGCAGCATAAAGAGTGTGGCATGCTGTTTAATATCTGTCAGGCTTCTTTTTTAAACCACTTAATAAGCATGTATGTAAATTCTATGCAATAAAAAAGTTCCAACAACCAGAACAAGAATAACCTTTTATGTGGTGGCTCCCACCCTTAATCCCAGCTTCTACATGCCAGTTCCTCCCCCCGCTTTCACATCCCTATTTCTTGACAGGTGCCAGAAGGTTTCAGAATTTTCCTGTGACTTCACCATGGGAACTGCCATTTTACCAGGAATGAATTTGACCTGCTGAGCAATAAAGTGGAGTCAAAATGCTCGTGCTCTAGGCAAACTGAGGGAATTGCTTCTCTTTCTATTGGCACATTCTCCTCTCACACTTTTTTAACCAACAAGAGCTACGTGTTCACTTAACCTTCCTTCAAATTCACCTTGAGAAAGAGACAGAGCTTTGGAAGTGTCATTTTCCCAGCAACAGCTGCTGTTCTTAGCTTCCAACAGTCTTTAAATCCATAGAATGCTAGTTTATATGGACAGGGAAGCATTAAATACTAGGAAATTAGGGTCTTTAGGTAACTATTCCAGATCTGTTATATCTGCAGTTACAGCAATTGGTGGTGTAGGTGGTGTTCTTTTACAGGCTTTTAATGAGACACATTTATTACTGCCTTGCGATAAACCAAAGTAAAACCGTAAAAGTGACTTTCATTGAACATTTGTTTGAGTTTTGCCTAAGTCTTATAAAGCCCTGCTTGTTCAAGACTAGTTCTTGTTTTACATGCCTTCTGCCTTTTTTTTTTTTTTTTGCAATAGCTTTTATCTCCTTCCTTCAATACCTACACAAAATAAGCATGTCCACCATGATGCAACAGCAACTTGTTTCATGACTTGTCTGGGACAGAGTTTGTGTCTTTGCTCATGAGGTATCCATCATAATCTAGTAAATCCCTTGAGCAACCCAGCTACTCCATGTAACTGGATGCTGTTGTGCTCTTTGTATCTATTGTAGATTCCATGGAAATAAATAGAAGGCATTACTTTTGGAACGATCTATGTATTTAAGGTTTGTTGCAATTTCTTCATCCACGGGACTAGCATGTATTTCAGTAAACGTGATTTCCAATATTGCAGCTAAACTCTCTGGAAATATTCCTCAAGAAATGTTCTTAACGATTCACCTTCGTAAGTTAATACCTATTAAAACCTAAAAATGAATTAGATTTGGAATTTCCTGGATTCCTGTGTTTGTCATGCAAATTTTCAGTGCTGTTCTTTTTATGATAATATGAAATAAAGTAGTTTCTTATAGTAACATTGTAAATCATTTGCTTTCTATTACACGCAGCTGGTTTTGTTACAGTAATGATTTTGTATGGGTGCACACTGCAGTGCATATTAAAGGCAATGAGACATTCTTTTTCAGGGCTCACATGCAATTGATGTTTGTGCAAATATAACCAGATAATGACAAAACAGTAATTTATTATAATACGTTAGCGAGGTTGTTTTTTTTTCTCTCTCTTCTCCCAAATGCACCTTTGGATAAGCTGCCCTCCCCCCACAACAAATCCTTATTTTTCTGTTTACAGAAATGACTCCCCACCCCTGCAGATGTAGATTACAGTATTTCAGTTCACTAGAGATCCAGAATCAAAATCTAAACCAGCTGCTGTTTTGAGGCGGGTGTCTTACTTTAGCTTACTCAAAAGAACACAAGATGAACGGTAAGAATTAAATAAACCACAAATTATTTTGGGGACTGTCTGGTTTATATTAGGAATAAACTTTTCACTGCTGGCTGTTGTTTCAAAAATATTGCCTCTATTTTTGATATTCATCCTTGGGATCTAACACAAACTATGTCTTACTAGTTTAATCCATTGTTAGGCCATGTTTAAATATCTTTTATTATAGTCATCTGCTATAAAATAGTTCTCACTGGAGTTTGCTGGCTTCCAGCCAAAGGGTAATGCTGCTTCAAGTGGCACAGCACAGTATTAAAAGAACTTTCTTTTTCCCTTTGGTGTTGGTACTTACCGATTTCACACCTTGAAAAGAGCCAAACGTCGTTGAAATGCGATGCATCTGCTTTGAGTGCAGACTAGGAAAATATTATAGAGCAAAATGAGAGCAAAGAAAATAACGGTATCGACACGTTATTCATCTTTGTGAGTGATCAGTAATCTTTGTAATTTCTTGCTGTACAGCCTATCATTTGGATCCAAATATTTCTTCAAGCTGTTTTCAAAAAGTACTTCACTTTTTAGTTGCTGCAGCAGAGCCACTTACAGGACTATGATGATCATGACCTAACTCATAAAGTCATTTTCATCCTGAAAAGCATTTGAATGAATGGTGTAACACCCCCACTTCAGCTTCTGCCAGCAGCTTTTATCTCATGCACTGCCACAGTCACGCAAACACTGCCAATTAGCAATGATGATAATGCTTAATAATGTGGACCTCCAATTCTGAGAGCATTTCATCTGGAGCACATTCGTTCCCTGATGCATATCTCCAGCTATGGATGAGGATCCTCTGGGACGACCAAAGCTGGAGACAAAAAATTGCCTCTGAGATTTCATCACTGTGGCTTACACCAGCACCTCTATTCTAGGATGTTATGACATTCAGTTCTGTTGTTTTTATTATTCCTAGTGAAAACATGCCCAGAAAGGAAGGAAGGGGATTTTTAGGAGCAGTTGACCTCTGTAGCTTTCAAGGAGAGCGCTAACATTCAATATATGCCAAATGCAGAGCCATTAGATTGAATAATGAGTAAGTCTATCTGAGACTTTGTACGAGACAAGATGAAAACAGATTGGACAGGCTTTTCTACCACACTTTTATTACCTAGTGAAACGTAATTTGATCCATTTGCAAAAGGAAGAACCAGAGATGCTTGTTTCAGAATTCAATTGTTCCAGAAAGATGTAAGTACCCCACTGTTGTTATTTTTATATAGATTTTTATGAAACACATGTAGTTACAATTTTACAAGGCAATAGGCTCTCTTAACAATGGCAGCGAGAGCAGCAGTGCAAATGTTGGGGGTCTGAGCACATTTGCCTGACAAATGACAGCAGAAGGTTTATACATTTGAACTTCAGCTTTGCAGAAAGAAAAGCAGGAGCTGACAGCAGCTCAGCCAGGATGTGTCCATTCAAGTTCCCAGTGGCTCAATGGTGTCACGTCATTGTCCCAGTCCTGCAGTGGGGGTGTTTGATAAAGTGTATTCACAGACAAAAGCCTTATGTTCACCACTCAGTATCTTTAGTGCAGGAATCTCAGCTTCAGATTCAAGCTTGGCTATTGATTTCAAGGTGTTGTATCCTCTACTGCGATTTAAATGTGCATTCTAGAGATTTTTACATAATTGCTTTATTTTGAGAGTGAGAATAATTTTAAATTTTGATCCTGCATGCTTGAATTTGCAGTAGGCATGTTAGCAAAAGATTATGCTTGTATCTTTAAAAGGGAAGCACAGAATTCATTAGCATAACTTCCACTTTTTTTTTTTCCACTGAATCTCTCTTGAGTTGAAATAAACGAGAAAAACAAAAACAAAACAAAACAAAAAAAAGGGAAGAAAAAAAAAAAAAAGACAAGGAGATATGTCTAGAGAAACTGAAGAAAAAAAAAAGATAAACAGCCCTGAACTTAGCTTGGCTGTTATGTGAATCCCAGCAAAAATGCTGCTGAGATACTGTTGTATTTTCTACAGTACCTATGAATTGAACCATATAGAACTGGACACAAAAATCAGTTTGCTGCATGTACCATCAGTATAAGAAAAAAATATCTCTCTCTGTTATCTACAAAATGAAAATATTTAAAATGAAAACAAAACCCAAACACATCGTAAACAAATGAAGCTAGGAAGCTGGGCTGTAACCCAGTCTTGCTCCATTAGGAAGCTGCATGGGAAAGCATACCTCTAATTTTATGGAGATCCATCCCATCATAACTTCTTGTGCTTTTCTAAACTGGAAAGTATTGCTGACATCACAGAGTTTGAGGCTGGTGCATTTGGTTTTGTGTTCTGTTGTTTCTTGTTTTTTTTTTTTTTCCCCTCTATTTATTTCTGTTTTTTCAACATGAATATCCTGCTCTTTTTTATTTTCCTCCTGTGAACTCCTGACATGTCTAACATCATACCATATGAACAGACACACACCTTCTTTCTACTGTTTCTTGTTCATCGTTATGGTACACACACCATCTCTTAGGATGACTCTTACTAACACTTATCTCAGTTCATTTCCAGTTGCTTAAAAATGTTTGGCAATCCCAAATGCAAAGCAATTGCAGTTCATTATGCTTCATTGCTTACTTGCTTTCATATTTTTCAGTTCGCATTTAAGCTTGAAAGCATCTGAAACCCATAAATTTTATTTCTTTATCCTCATTTAAACACTACTGTAGACGTCATTAAAATATCCATACATCAAAAATCTCAAGAAATATAGCTACGTAATGTGCATGTTTAAAGATTTACTGTGGTAGAATAATAGATAACGACAGAATAACCTGAAAACCACATCACAGAAGCTTACATTTATAATGAAGAACCTTAGCTGCAGCATGGTACTATTCCAGTTTTTACCTGTCTTGCACACTTACTCTAGGCTAAATGTGTAAATTAACAAATATTGGCTTAACCTAGTAAATCTGTCTTAATTTTTGTAACTTTTTATTTAGAAGAAAAATGAGAGAAACAATCGACTGTTTTTTCATGAGAGCTGTTATGCGGAGAAGTAATTGTTGGATATTTATTTGATGGTTTTTTGCTGATAACTGCACAACTTGTAGTGCAAGTGGTGAATAATATTAAGACACAAGGAAACGTAACAAGTATTGGGAGATTCCATAATATTTGAATCTGAAAAATCAGACTTTTATCACAGTTATTCATGTCTGTACAATGTGTAGGGTTCTCTGCTGGGGGGCCCACCCTGACCAACCAACAGCTGATAGACATGGACTGGAGGGTGTTCTGGAAGTTAGCTATACACAGGGTGAGAATAAAAACAGCTTTCAAATGAAATCACGTGTGTTCCATCAAATTCCTTTCAGAAACATTCCAAAATCTGCCCTGTCAGAACAGGGAGGATCTTCTAGAGGTGTCATGACAGTAGAGCAAAGAAGTAGGACTAATGAGTTAGATAACTATTATCTGGAGTAGAGAACATTTCTCTCTACTGAAGCCACGATGAAGAGAAATGAAATAACAGCAGGGCTTAACGTGGACAGATTTTCACCTGAACAAGAGCTGTGCCTATCAGTGCTGGTTGCAACCCTGGTTAGGTTTTACTGGTGGAACAGGGCAGGGCACCCTAGGCCAGAAAAGTTCCCAAAAAGGACAGATGAGATGGGTCTGTGACACAGTTAGCATAGTAGAGCGCCAAGTTTAGAACCCATAAGCTGCTAGCTTGGATTTCTATGTGGGAATGGAAATCTAATTGCTTCCAGCTCAGCCATAGACAGGCTCTGGTGAGCCACATCTGACAGGAGCAAAACAAGCAAGCCCAGCCATAACCATTCCTTTCCCGATTCCCATTCCATCCAACAGCTCTGCTTCACCTATATTATATTCTAGGAGAATCACTAATAGTTTCAGAGCATATTCAAAAGCAGTAGGATCAGTTGTCATATGACTCCCTTCCCAGCTACTGTCAGTGGTAATGCTGGTCCTGCTGAGGACTGCATCATCCCATCACAGTGCATGGCCCTGCACCACCAGCAAAGCCCCACTTGCTGACCCTGGGTCAAATCTTCACCATAGATCAACAAGATTAATGGCAAGAGTTGTTAGTTTCAAGACCCAGCTCTGCAAATAAAAGATATTTTTTAATTACTGTCCAATCCTATTAAGCACAGGACTGGATAACATGTGTTTCCTCTTAGAGATGAGCTGCCCTAGCAGCGGTCCCAAAGCACTTTGGAATAACTCTTTCCCCCTCCCCTTTTCCTCCCAGAGCCCTACCTTTGTGCTGATGTGTTAATGTGCAGACACAGTGCTAATGGCTCAGATATGTGTCATTTTAAACAGCAGTTTTGACCTTTTTTTTTTGTTGTTGTTTTTTTTTTTTTCCCTCCTGAGTCTGTATCATATCCTCGGTGCTTGCCACAAGCGTACTGGCAAGTGCCAAAAGATTTTGGAGATTCCCTCATTACATGGCCTGACTTCTCCTCAAAGATAGACCTCTCTCCCTTACCCCACCAAATACCATTTCTGCTTTGACCTGAGGGTTTGGTTTCCTCCTTGACTGGATCCTTCTCAGTTTCATCTATGTTTTTGTCTTTTGGTTGGGTTAACCACCTAAGAGATCTTAATGGAGGGGGTTCTTGGGCTCCACCATAAGTGCATCAAGTTTTAGCATTTGTCCAAATACATTCTAGGGAAATCTCCTTTCCCACAGCATGTTACTCCTATAATTCAAACAATTGTTTTCGTGTGGTTGGAAGTATTTTTGAAGGTCTTAGTCAAGGAAAGATACAACACTTAGCCCACCAGCTTCCATCCATCCACTGCCCTGGGTGAAATAGCCAGTGCCTACATGAGTAGCACACAGCCCTATGAAGAGGCTTAGGAAGATTATATGGGTAATTACAGGTTATTCAAATACAAGACAATTGCAGGATCAGGCCCATCAATTTCAGTACAGCAGCAGAGGGGACATGCTGCAGTAGGGTTGCAGGATACAACCTCCATTTATACTTCTGAGATTATCCAGTTTTCTCTCACTTTCTTTCCTGTCTGCCCCTGCTCCTGGTCAAACCAGAATGTTCCACTGTTCAAATACCTAGCAACAACTATTTAATTTGACAATTTGTAGATGGTATTCCTGTATTACCCTTTAGGACCTTAATAATAGGTTTTTCTTTAGTGAAGCATTAAAACATTAAAGGCCATAAATTCCACAGTCACCTGTATCCATTTATTGCTAATTTATTATGGAACATATCATAAAACTTTGCTTGACATATAGGCCTCTTCATAACTATAAATCTTTTTTCAACTGTTTAGATAACTTATGCTTAAGTTCAAGGAAAGACCTCTATGAACAAATACTTAAAACTTCTATTTATTATGCAATAGTAGTACATGTGAACTACAAGGGAAATCCTGAGGAAAGAAATACTCCACATTCAGGTTACTTATCAATTCACATTTTTGTAGGGATGCAACTAATACAAAAATAAAATGAAAACTCTGTGTAAAGTACCTGTTTTATTCAAAGCTTTAAGAGGTCTAACTGGATAATGCTTTTATTACAGTTAACACAGAAGTGCTTTGCATCAGATTAAATTTGTCACTTGCAACCTGGAACCACTGAAAGGATTGAAAGAGCGCTGCATACAAGAGAGCTCATCAGAGGGAAAACAAAAGTTTTCAGAGCTTATAACTCCAGATCAAAACGCAGTCTGTAATGCCATGCAGCAGAGCCTGATCTCACACTCAGTTTTAAAATCTCAGTAAAGCTGGATCTGACTCATAAACAGAAATAACGTGGGCATTTCATTTATTTTATCTCAAAAGAATAGTTTGGGTTTTGATAATGTTTATCTTTGTTGCTTTTATATTACAAGCTGTTGTTTCATATGAGAGAGTGCTCTTTCAGCGTACAAACTCCAAAGTTTTGTATACATATATCAAAGCAGCCTTCTACAAAACACTGCTTTTCTTTTTTCCTTTATTTCATATTTTTGCTCTGGCTGAAATTTAGGAAGTGTTGGCATAAATAATAAACCATTTGCTTCTAGCAGCAACGCATGTGCTTCTGCCCAGCTCCATCTGAACATTTCATTAAAAGACTCTGTTTTGGACGACACGTTTATAAGCGTGGCTTTTTTTTTTTTTTTTCTCCCCACAAATCAGTTTGCTCACACACTGAAGGTCATTTTTATTTTCAAAACAAATTTCCATCTTTATCACTCCAGTCTGGAAAGGGGTTGTGTATGCTCAGTAGCCTCAGGATTTCTGTGTAAATTGTTTGGCTTACCAGCTGCTGCCACGCTGAAAGGCCAAAACAGTGCAGGGAGCACAGGGCTTGGGTGGGCAGAGGTGCCCCACTTTTTGAGGGGTTCAGGTACCTTAAACCCATTCATTGTTTGGGCCTCCCTAGAAGGAATAATAACCTGATAACACACCTGACCAAGAAATAATGCTGGCAGTGTGTAAGCTTAAGCAAAGTTATGTTGCAGTTAAATTATCTAGAGCAGGCATCATTTTAATATTACTTACAGACTCTACAACGGGCTTCCAGCACATCTCTAAATTCTGCAGCAACACAATAAATAACTTTTTATATTGTGTCCCGAAAGCTGACCCCGATGGATTCTTTAATTGTCTATATTGCTGATATCTGACAGAATAAGCAATTTTCCAAGTTATTTATGGTCTTACATTTCACCAAACTATGTAACACAATGTCTCTTTAAATGCTGTCAGGTGCTGTGAAAATTATCAGCCTCCAGCAGCGATGCCTGGAACAGGGTGAGGGTTAAAGCCATACCATGAGTCACTGATAGCATCTTACCAAAATAAGAGATTTATCTTTAATAAATATATTCCAGGACACACTGTGATGGGACTCAACAAGCCAATTAACCGCTATATTCAAATGCCTCTTTTTTTCCTGGTCTCTGCAGAGCAGCTCCTGGGCCAGGCTCCCTTCTGGCACGAGTCTGCTTAAGTCAACAAATGGAGTTACACCCGAGATGAATTTGCCATGCTATGTTTTTCTAAATAGATTAGGGGTCATTTGAAAAGCTGTAAATAAACCTTTCAAATTCTTTAAGGCAAAAAGAAACAAATCTCTGAGAGGAAGAGAAAGGAAAAAAAAAAAAAAAAAAAAAAAAAAGATTTATTCTGCTTTCCCAGAACTGCAAGTTTCCAGGTGTTCACCTTTTGATCTGGCTACAGGCAATGATTTTCTGAAGTGGTTTCTGATGGTGCCTGACATCATTTATGGCACTCTTGAACAATCTTGTAATGTGCTAAACTACACAAAATTAAGTGAGTTAGTGGCTAGCTAAGAGCAGAAAAAGGGCTGTGGATATCGCAAGAGCTCTGCTACTTGTGCCAGCATCTGTTTAGTTTCTTCAAATAATCATCATTTCTTTAATTTGGTAACAGGAACAGATAATGACTGCTCCCAATTATTGATAGGATAGTAGTGTGAGAAAGCTTTGGATTCTTACTGTGCTTGGTCCTGTAGAAACAGAGCAAGAAAACCAGCTTTTCCTAATAACTTCCATCCCAACTGTGGGCAAAGTGCAGTGATAGAGGCAGCAGCCCATGGGGAGGAAAAGGAAAATCAGGACAAAACCCCATTAAGTCAGCACAGCTGTGAGCATGGTTGGGCAGCCCACATTGCTCATGAATTGTTGTTTTTTGGATATATTTTTCATAGTTTATCATTAAAAGACAGAATGAGCTTTCCTGTTAGCTGAAGGCACAGCAGAGCTGTGCTGAGCCAATGGAATTGTCACTATTTGCTTGCATGGGTAAAAGATCAGGCCCTTGTAGCACAAGTGATGTTTTGGGCCACGAGAGCAGAGATTCCCCCTGCAGTACTAATGCAGCATCATCACAGCTTTGTGACATTCTCTGTGTGCCCAATCCAAGCCCCTAAGTGTGTCTACCTTTTACCCAAACATGGGGACTCCACCACCTCCCTGGGCAGGCTGTTCCAATGTATCATCACTCTTTCTGAGAAGAAATCTTTCCTAAAGTCCAACTTGAAGTGTCATAGTTAGTTACAGAATATCGAATCCATAAATGAATAATTGAGAGCCTTGCAGAATTTGTCACCACAGATGTTGATTCTGGAGGTTGAATTTGTTAATGGCATTTTGTATTCTCCTTTTCTATCCATAAAGGCTGAATGCTTAGCCAAAAGAATGGAAATAACATTGTCTGGAATCATTTCTCCCACAGACGAAAGTCTAAGAAGAAGAGTGTATCTTTGAGATTCTAAAGTGATTTGGGGAAGTCTTTTCCAAGTGCTTATTCTGCAAATCACTAGATTAATACCACTTAGAAAGATCAGGCAAATGAAGCTGCAATTAAAAGAATTAGTTAAATCCATTATAGACTGCTGGCCTTACTCCCCAACTCAGGAGTGATTAAGCACCACACCCAAAGTCTGGTTGATCCTATCTTGAGGGCACTATTTATTAATTGAACTTAATTATTCATGGCATACCCCAAAATGAAGCAGTTGAACATTAATCCAGCTGTTACCTTTCCCTCAGTTCCAGGGCTACTCTGGCATGCTTTTCTCATATTCTTGTCTCTTCCACCCTTAGTTCTGAGAGCCCCTTGCAACAGAAGCAGCCTCATTTTCTGTAAGCTACTGGATCACTCTGTCACTCATCAGTGCTAAATCCTCTGAAAGCAACTTACAACCAGTGTCAGGTGTTATAGAAACCAAATATTGACACTGATTAACAGGCCCTGTGCCCTTTCCTACTTGTTTTGTGTGTTGTTTTTGGGATTGTTTAGAATCCTAAAAAACGAGGATTCAGTGTACCTAAAATAGCCATTATGAAATAAAACTGACAGGAAAGTTCATTCTTTAGGATTTATTTCTAACCTTACTTGTTATATCAAAGAGCAAGTCTTCCCTTCTCTCCCATGTGGAGCAGCATGTTTAACTGGAACATGGGTAGACAATGACTGAAATTCTCTTAATGTATTTGAAGCAGGGTAGGAAGCCAGTTACCTCCAAGAATTAGATCTGTGGTGCTGCAGTTAGACTCTGCATCTGAGTTATATCCTACAGAGTATATACTGTACTTATGTTGAGTCAGGGCTCAAATGCTATTCACTGCTTTAAGGACAGAGTTAACTTATCTGTAACCACAGAGGTTTTGTCAGTTGTCAAGAGTGGTTTTGTGGTTATTTTCTTCAATAAGGATTCTTCTTTGTGAAGAACAGAAACAATCAGAAGGTGACACAAGTGCTTTTGAAAAAATCATCACTCAATGACTTAAAACTGCAGAGGTCTTTGATCACAAAACAGTAAAGGGAAACACTACCCACTTATTTGCTCCCTATGCCCACTCTTTTAACTAGAGTTTGATTCTTAAGGATGTTCCAGCTGTTTTCTGCAGCATGGAATGCCAACAAAGTGGTAGAAACCATCTGAAACATAGGTCCTAACTCTCATGAGCAGCACCAAGTCTTCCTTTTGAAACTGAGCTCTTCTACAATCAGATTTAGAGTTGATTAAAAAAAAAAAAAAAAAAAAAAAAAAAAAAGAGAATTCCCCTCCACCTAAAACCATAATCTCTATTCCTGCCTCTGAATTTGCTGATGTACAAAGGCTTTTAAATATTCACCTTCTATATATGAAGCTTCTTAGAACAGTGTAATGCCTTATTACTATTAGCACTCCCTGAAGTCATAAGGAACTCTGGATTATAGCATATTCCATATTTAAGTTTCCAGGATCAACTTTTATTATATTTTCTTTATTCTGAAATTTTAAAGTTACATAATTAGTTCTTATCTACTTCTCTATTCTACTACACAGCAAGAACTGATTGGCAAGTTCATCATCTCAAATCCTTGGGAAAACCCATTGACAGTGGGAAGATATTTCAGAATTCCATTAGTTTGATTTGATGATACAGTGAGCTGATACTAGTTACAACCTCCAAATAATGTTACTGTGAATTTCAGATTGAAGAAGTGCTTTACTGGTGAATTGAAACTCACAACAAATTGTCCTTGAGTTGCACAAGTCATTCACACAGGTGATTATTGACAAATACATGCCAACCCAACTAAGAACTGCCTAAAGAAGAGTATGGCTGCTTTGGTTTCACCTGCTTTTCACTGGGCCAGAGACACTGAAATTATCTCTCACATGAGATTTGAGTCATTCTTGACAGAAATTTGCCATCTGATCTTTTCTTGATGGCATCACAGAGCCAGTATGTCAAACCTGGCCAGCTCTCAAAGCTTTAACACTATGAATGACTTATGACACTTCAGCCATTAGAGGCACCTAGAAAAATGTGCCTGATAAAACAGTATTTTTTACTTATCAGCTGGCTTCGTTTAAGAAAAAAATTCAAATTATGGCTTCATATGCATTTGCATAGCACCAGTGATATAAAAAAATTTCTGAAAACAGCTAGTGTGATATGTTACAATCAAATTATGTGACAATGATAAAATAGATTTCCTTAGGTACCATTATGGCATGCATCACCACTGTCATAAGCACGACTGCCATTGGTTTTGCTACAGACCCTTTCTCTGCTTCCTTACTTCTTGAGCTGCACCCTGCTAGGGACTGACTCTTCCTTAGTCTGTGTTTCCTTAATAATACTACAGATTTATGCAAGAATATAAGGCTTCAGGCCAAATTGTTCTGGGTTTCTGTTTTTGTGGGTGAGGGTTGTTATATTCTATTTTTAATATTCTACGAGTTTTCCATTAATTTTCTACAACATAACTTCTTTTATTAGCAGCAAGAGCACTTGCTCACCAATCCTTTTTCAGGAACTCTGCATTTGGCACATACAGTGAAGGCTGACAAATACAAATGGATATGAGAAGGCATTTGGTTTCAGAGTTGCAGTTCTAACGTAAACAAAAATAAGTTTTCATTCTCCATGCAAGGAAAACATGGATTTTTTTCTTGAAAATAAGAAATGGGAAGATTGTCAACTTACCAGCATAACTCTTAATGGAGTTTAAATCTCCCTAACAGGATCTAAACTAAATGACAACCTTGCATGTCAAATTCTATGGACTACTGAGGGAAATGCAGTGAATTTAAATCTTTTTCCCTGTCCTCTCCTTCCCCGCTCATGTCCACAAAGCCAAACCACCAGCTGATGGATGCACACACCAAAGCCTAGAACATCACATTTTCCATTCTCATTTATCTAGCTGAAAGCTCTCTGTTCTGCTGACACCAAATGCACTCAGTACATCCATCCTCTATTGTGATAAAACATTTACAGCAGGGAGCAGAGCACAGGCAACAGCTTGCTCTGTGGAAATCAGTTCCCTGGCCCTGGTACTGAGGCAGAGAGCACCAAAGGGCGATGGGGTGAGGATGCTTCAGCTCAACATCTGTGCAGAAGTCAGCATAGCAGGACTGCTCTGTCTGCAAGCAGTGTGTGGGTGAGTGCATAATAGCATCCTGTTGTTGAATCTTCACTACACACCTACACCAAAGGCCATATGATGGAACAGATTAGAGGGGGGTGGATTAGAGCATCAAGCGTATGGGGAATGCAGAGGGTGTTAGGTTTGCTTGATGTTACATCTCACCATTGTCCAAAAAAACATTTAATAGAAGCTCAAAGGAACTCCACCCACAATCACTGCATCTACTCTCACTGAGTTTTAGATGTTGAAAACCAGGATCTAGGATGCAATTTTGTAACACTACATAGCACATCAGGCGTCCTAAATCCTCCTGTATTACAGGCACATAATTGAGGATTTCCCAGGGAACATGAGGCATACAAAGACACATAAACCTGGAGAGCCATTCTAGTCCCAGTGATGGTGCTGTGGGAAAACTGCTTGCAAATGGGAGGAAACTGGGCCAGAGGTACTCTAAGGATAAAGGAGCCAGGGAAACCCAAATGTTTATCTGTACAAGATGAAAACACCTTTGGCAGAGCTCGTGTGTTGAACTTGTTTCCATGAAAACTTGCCCATCTTTCTCTAGCAAAATTAGCTTTTCACTCATACAAGGCACTGCTTCTCCCTACAAGCCTCATCCACTACACTTCTCAGAGTTTGAAAAGGTGAGATAACCTACTGGTCTCCAAGCCCTTTGTAACATGATGGAAAGGGCAGCAATGACAGCAAAGAAGTAAGAATCCAGGCTGCAGCAAGCAAGGAGATACTCAAACACAACATCCTTAGGCACAGAAATAAAGGAAAGAAGCTGCTTACCTTCAGAAGGATTCAGGTACACAGGGATCTCCAGCAAAATACCCTTGCCTCCACTGCCAACCCTTAAATGAGGTCTGGGAAGGGGTTGATCCTGGTTCCACCCCTTCTGCTCACTCAGGTGCATGTACCTGAGCTCTTCTGGGCCCTGCCTTCCCATCAGGTGCTGGATCTGTGGTTCAATCCTTAGCATTTCTTCTACACCTGTGTCTTAGAAATACTTGTGAGTTTTGGCTGGTCTGAATCTGAATGCCCTTCTAACCTGCATACAATTATGGGAAATATGCACTTCCCATTCAGGAAGAAATATGGTCCTAAAATGTATTTAAAACCTCCTCTCTCCAAACTTCAGCTGATAAACTGAGAGATGAATGCTCCATCCTGAAGCACACCTGTTTAGACTCCTTGATTTGTAGCTCCTGTTCTGTCTCAGCTCAGAAGAAGGCAGAAAGACACTTTGGAGTGGATTTGTACACCACAGAGTGAAACTATACTGCAGAGGTGGCAATGTTCTAAGAGCCAGGCACCTCTGCAGAAAGAAATAAGGCATTTCTCTATGCAGCTGTGGTACAGCTGGGTTACACCAGATCATGCTAGTTGTATCTGACCAATATTACTATAAGCCCTATCCCTCTGCAAAGTTATGGATTCTGCAGCCTTTATTCAGATCATTATGTTTTTGATCCTAGTTCTCAAGGATTTGTATTCAGGCTCCTTGGGCAGATGCAGAGTTTTGCTCACCTGTTCCTCGTGCTGTGTCCCAGGCAGGTGTGTTCTTGGCCACTAATTTTCCCTCTGGAAGCCTCTTGTGAAAGTCTTCATTTCACCGTAGCAGCTCAAGTCACTTTAGATGATTCTCAGTAGACAATTATGCACAATATCTCTGTTTCATGGAGAGCAGCACACTTCCATCAGCAAGAGTTAGCCTTTGGGAATCCAGAAACCTTGACCTGCTGTAGCACAAGCTCGTTTCTTTCTTCTTTCCTTCTTTTGTTGTTTTCTACTGTAGACCTTTCTGAACTGAGCTTTCCTGACTCAAAGTTGCCATTCACAAAGGTGGGAAAGATATTGCTTTATTTTTCAGTTTCAGCACTTTCCACATCCAGGAGAAGAAAAGTTTGTGTTTTTACATCGTCCCCCAGAGTTACAACTTACTGTTATTATGGCCTTTGTTCAGGGTAACACCACTTTGACAGCTTCCAGTTTATTAATGTTGTTAAATATGTTAATGAGCATGCCATTTATTATTAACATAACATTCTTCAATTACACTGGTACAATTTTATCCAGCAAAAGCAAACCTGTGCCAAATGTACCTTTAAAGTGTCTGCACATACACCAATGCCAGTCAAGGGTGTGATGTTTTTGGGTTTTTATTTTTACAGTTTTTAGAAACACTTCGCACTGGCAAAAGCTTTCAGAGAGACACAGCTTATACTGGCATCAAGTGCTTTTTGCTCATACAGCTCGCCTTGTTTGCAGAACCGTTTCAGGCTATAGCAGAAAGGTGCACTCTGGCCAGCACAAGCTGAGCCTGTGCCAGGGCACACACACCCGCTGGGCAGCTGCAGCTGTGTCCTGCCATCAAAACGTGGACTTCATGGGCAGTGCTAATGGGGAGCCTCCAGTTGACCCTTATTTACCCCCCCAGCAAACGTGTTCTTGCTTCTTGTTAGGAATCTTCACCTTTGTAGCTAGGAGCTGACACACTTTGCTCATCTTCGTAATGCTTAGCTCCCCAAAATATGGGACCAGCATATGATTTTCCCAATAGAAGAAATGCACATAAACCCAAAAGAGTTGCTTATACACCTGCTCAGCTTGTGCAACCCCATCCTAGTTTGACCAGTAAGGGCATTCTTTGCTTTTCTTACTTCCCCTCGATGCCATCTGACCAGCAGAGTAGTTAGATTCAGAAGTGTCTTTGGGCTGAGAGGAGAACACAAGCACATAGATAAGGATTTACTGCATACAACCCTTCTTTTGGAGATGTGGGAGACTGTGTGTAAAAATTCTACTGGTAGAGATGGAAGGCTACTGTGCTCTTGGTCTTGAAAAATGTTCCAGTTTTCTTTTATTCTAACTGACCTAACTGCAACATCGTCTAGCACAGAAGTACGCCTGAAACAACTTTTTAATCTCAGGATGTTGTAGGTTGTTGGGCAAGGAGGCTGAGACTTGCCATCAGTAAAAACTGCATCTTTCTAAGAGCGCATAAATCTGTGCCTCCCATCCTAGCAGACCCTGCTGCAATGCAGTCCGTGCTTTCCCATGGGAAGGTACCAACCCAATGTAATTGACTGGCACAAACTTTCTGGTGTTTTACATATACACTGCGGGATACTGACGCGTGACATCAAAGAGTTAATGTGGATGAAAATGATTGCTCTTTTTCTACTTGAACTGATTACATTCTGAATTTTGATACTGCGAAGCTGCAGATTTATCTTGAGGTAAGCCAGCAGAAAGGCACCATTTTCCTGTAAGCATCAGCCACTCTGTGCCTTAAAAGAAATTTGGGACAGATGTGTGTGTCTTTTTATTACAATGAATGCAGGGAGAAAATGTATTTTATTTCTTATTTAATAAATTTGCCCGTTCATCTCAGTATGTGGGACTGTCAAAATTTATAAATTTGGCAGTATTTTAACATGATCATTCTGTTTTTCTTTAAACCAAGGTTATTAAATTGGTATATTTTTATAAAAAGCAGAGCCTGATGGAAACTTATTTTTTCATCTTTTGACATTTAGCTGACTGTTAGGGGTTTTTAAGTGACTCTGTATCTTAAATCAGAGTGGCGGAAAGATAAAAGTGCTCCCAAAGCCTGCTGGAAGCCAACCAGCCAACAGGGAGGCATGGGGTCCTTTGCTGAAGCATTGGTAATGTTTGTTATTTCAATTGTTATTTTGCTGTTGCTTTTTGTGTGCTAATGCAGCTCCATGCATCTCTTGGATAAGCAGGAACAGGAATTTTGCTGATTTTAACCAATCTCACTCCAACTCCTGGTAAGGCTCTAAACTTACAATCATCCTAAAGACCCTTTATGTTGTTTCAGTAGCAGTAATGTGCTGTCAGCACAACTCAGGTGAAGGCCTGACCCTGCAATCCCAGCTCTTTCTTGAAGAAACTTGTCTTCGAGTTGTATGGTGAAAAGCTCTTGTGACTGTGCGAGTAGGTATTAAACCAAACCCTCCGTGTGTTTTTTGTTGTTTTTTTTTTCAGTCTCTTTCCAATCAGATGAGAACCATTGAACTTTCTAATAAACAAAATTAGGCATTTTTATGTGGAACAAGGAAAGATAAAAGAGGGAAAAGAGAAAAGATGCAGACACAGGAACAGTGGAATCAATCCAGAGTGAGGAACTCATCAGCCATTGTGCAAGGCAGTGATTGATGCTTCTTTGTGCAGTGCTGGGCACACTTCCTGTATAAGAAGAAGATAGGGCATAGCATTCAGGAGCAGAAGTAGTACAAAAATGTATCAAGATTTGCATTTGTTCCATTCCCAGCTGACAGAGCTATTTAGTTATGCCCTCAACTATGTTGAATTCTTTGCTCTCCTCTAGGCTATTATGGTCCCACACTTAGGAAAGACAACTTACGTTAGGGAATTACTTAATGTCTTTTTGCGTGACTGGGAGCAGTCAGAGACACAATTTGAATATTTTAAAATCACATGTTGGTAAGAATTTGCCAGAAAGAGGCGTCTCTTCCCATTTCTTAAGGCTGAACGAGTTGGAGCTTGGATAAAAATTTGAAAGGAACTTCAATCTGATGGGCAAGTTCAGTGTTCCAGCAGCTGTTGCAATCCCCAAACACGACATTGTTTGCAAACGTGGAAACTTTCCATGGAACAAAACCTTTTAAGGACTGTTGATCCAGGGCCCTGGACATGTTTCTTTGGACATATCTAATCCAAGAAGGGTATTTCACACAGAGCAGAAAGAAAGTTCTCCTTGTGTGAGATGCTGTCTGGGCAGGTCCCTCATTTACAGCTGGGCACAAAAGGGAAATGCAGTTCTGTTCCTAGAGAAGTTATTCAGGAAAATAAACATAAGTTAATGTTATCTTGGTCCAAAACAAAGCTTCACAGTCAGATTCCACTAACCACGAGGCCAAGCACATTGCTTTGCACTCAAACTGCACTGCTGGTTGGCTTTGTCCTCACCACTAAGAGAATGGGTGCACTTGGATGGGCGCATCTTCAGTGGGGTGGGATGTGCCCCTTCCTGTGCCCATGGAGCATGGGCTGGGGGTCACAGCAGAATGAGCTGCAGCAAGGCAGGGGTGTCCTGCCTGCATTCACTCTGTGTCACACGTATCTACGTGCCTTTGTTCAGCCAGCAGGAGCAGACAGCAATTCTGTGAAGAACAGACCCAACCACTCCAGATGCACTTCACTTCTAAGTGCCTGCCCATGCCACGCTGGCAAATTAAATGGAAAACAATGTTTATTCCACCTCTTATCTGCAGATAATGGTGGAACGTTGCAGGGTTTTTTTAGCCTCTTTCCAGCACCTGTGCTTATTTGTCGAACATTTTATAGCTCCATCGGAAGCATTATCCCACTGACTGTAGGAGGTATTTGCAGTGCAGCACAACATAATCCTCCCCTTGGAGATTAAGACTATTACCTCATTGATGCTCCCGGTCTCTGCCAGCCTTGGCATACCAGAGTGCAGCATGAATGCAGGTCGGCAGCATAATAGCTCACTATGCTACCAGCTAAGCCACTGAATGCTTCTACAGTCATGCCTTTCATTGCCAGAGTGACATGACAGTAATAATGGATAATGAATTCTGTTAATGAGATGACTTATTTCAAAAGTAAATAAAGCTCAGGTGTCACATGGATGAAAAATTTGAAATACCTGCAAATGTGATTTAGACAAATGTTTCGAGAAATAGTAAAGAAATAATAATAATAATAAAGACCAACGTGGCCCTGAGGCAGCCTGAGTAAGATGCCAGGGGTAAGAAGAGGGGTGGGACAGGTGGCCCAGCCATACCCTGCTGCTGCTGTCACCATACTGGTCCCCAGGGCAGCCCAACATCAGCTGGTAACAGTGCTCACTGCGTTGGTGGCAAGAGGCTCAACCTGCCTGAACCAACACCAAGGGGAGCACAAATACTCACCAGCACCTCCACTAAATAATACTTATTCTTTTGCCACATTATAGTGGGTTTCCCCCTCGTGCTTCCTATGAATAAACCACTTCTTTTCACTGCACAGAAATGCTGGTGACTTTTTCCTCTCCTCGCGCTCTCAGATGAGTGAATTGTGTTTTGCCTCATTTTTGCCAACCGGTTCACTGACATGCACAGACTGAGCTTATAGCAGCTTGCTTCATCAGATGTAAGAATGTTATCAGCAGCATCAGCACCATGCAGAGATGCAAACAGGCATCACTTCCAAGAAGCAGCTCTGGTGAGGATGCTAATATTAGAGCTGCCAGACTGCCTTTGTACAATTCGACATTCCTTTATTGGCCACAAAAGTGTTATAGCATCAAAGAAAGAGACTACTCGGTGTCTACAGACGTATTTATCTTCCCTAAGATTTCTTGCCCCGATGTGGACCATGACTACTGCACATCTTTAATACATTTATCCTCACAGTGTGCCTGTGAGATGCAGAAGAGCTACAATTTGCATTTTGCAAACAGCAAACTGAAACTCAAGGGAGGAGACAGTCACGTCCACATTCTGCAGACTTTGCAGCTGAAGCCCCTCTCCTTCTTCATCTTCTTCTTGGCACGTGGTCCACATCAGAGCCATAGCATCGTCAAGAAGACTGGCCTTGAAAATGGACCTGGTGAAGTGAAGCAAGAATATTACCCAAAATAACCACAAAATCCAGGCCGTCCTTCAACTCTCAGCACCACTCCTTTGTAAACCAAGGGGAGAAAGGCCTCAGGGAGATAGCAGAGGGGGGTAAGGGACCCCAGAAAGGCTGAACCATGCCACAGCCACGTGCAATTCTTTCTGGAGAGCTCAGTGTGAGCTCGGGCTGCTGTGAAGCTGCCCCGCTGTTTGGTTGTTTAAGCTGCGGCTGCAGAAGAAAAGAAAAGCAAAACCATAACCATGGCTTGATTTATATCTGGTGGTTACTGTAAGTCATTCCCAAAAGAAACAAACAAACATCCCCAACCATTTTTAAGCTTAAGCGTTTAAAAAGTGGCAAAGCGCTTCTATCATTTTCGGTAATTGAAGTGTGAGCAAAATTTAAAAACTCAGCTGGCTCTATCCATTCGATGACTCTGAGCCTGTTTTTTCCCCCTCGCATACTCCTTGCACATTTCATTCCTCACAATCCCGTCCCCATTAGTGGTGATGACAAAGCTCCCATCGCTCCCCATGTGTGGGAGAATCACGCTGTAAGTATGGATTTAATCATCAACCTTCAAAGTGACTAAGAAAGCAGATAGATGGGATTCCTGGGGAGACTTTCAAACGTGAAGTTTGACATCCTGGCTCTTTTGAAAACATTGCTGTTCTTTCCTAACCATTGTGGAGAGCCTGTTCTGCTGGGGCTCATTGCAGGTGTGGGCATGGAGCTGGTCCCCATGTCTGGGCAGAGGGTATGGGGTGGGCAGTGTTGCTGGCACTTCTGCTTCTCTTCTTAATTGGAAAGGAAAGCTGTGAGCAACATCCACAAATAAGAACAGAAAACAGCTCTCTTGCACTCATCGAAATCTGATTTTTATGTCACTTTGCATATTTAGGAAGGTTATCTCTGAATACCAAATGAACCCACCTACTTTAGTGTGCTCATTAACTATGATTTTATATGCATGAAATGGTATTATTGGGGTAATATTAATATAAGCAGTTTGGTTCCGGATCCATATCTATTCCTATTGAAGTCCATGGGAAAATGCTCATTTATTTCAGTGAAAGCAAGGTTGGAGCTCAGTGAATAGTTATCTGTTGGTGCGTGGAAAAGAGCAGTGCATGCAAGGAAATGTACAGATATCAAGCTGCTCACACGTCTAGACAACCTGAAGAAGCACAGCATGCTTCTTAGCAAAATATCACAGAATCATAGACGATCCCGTGTTGGAAGGGACCCACAAGGATCACCAAGTCCAACATTTGGCCCCGCACAGCACCCCCCAAACCCAAACCCTGTGCCTGAGAGCAGTGTCCCAGTGCTCTCTGAGCTCCAGCAGCTCAGGGCTGTGTCCACTGCCCTCTGGTGCAGACCTTTCCCCAACCCCCTCGACCCTCCCCTGGCACCTGCTCTGCTCTGGGCCCAACAGTCCAAGTTAGCTCATCTTCATACCTCTTGCTCTCTATACCCTGAGGGGTCCTGAAGCAAGCTGGTAATGTCCCACTGCAAAACAGAGCCATCAGGGACATTTCTTAGAAAAGGCAAGAGGAGATGTGGAAGACACAAGCCAAGAACTGCCATCATTGAGTTGTCTGTCTTCAGACACCACACGCTGAAGTGTCCCTCCAGCTATGAATGTGGACCTTCTTCTTGCAGCTTTGCAGGAATATAGGAACACCTTAATCTGTACCGAACAGCTTTCCAGAGCAAGTACAATAAAAGTATTAAGGTGTGAATGTATCTCCTTACTGAGCAAAGTAGCATTGCATGCAAACAATCACTGCATGTTGAGAGAGAAACGTTGTCATGCAGACTGTAGAACCATGGAATCGTTAAAGTCAGCAAAGACTTCTCAGATCCTCTAGTCTAACCACCAACCCATCCCCACCGTGCCCACTAACCACAATACAGAGTGCCACATCTCCACGGCTCTGGAACACCTCCAGAGATGGTGATCCCACCACCTCCTTGGGCAGCCTGTGTCTCTGTATTGCCACCCTTCCTGTGAATTTTTTTTTTCTCATATTCAGACTGAATCACAGCAAGTGTAATTGCTGAGGGGTTGTGTGGCTTCTGTACTGTCAGGGCTTGGAAAAGGAGAGCTCATCGCTGTGGAGCTGTGCTGGCAGTAGTCCTGGCCACTGATGTGAGTGGTCAGGCTATACCTTTATCAGCACACTCTTTATTCCATTTGGTGGTGGTTTTACTCTGCTGGTGAAAGTAAACCAGGGCTAATTATCAGGGCTAGACAGAAGGAAGTGTCAGAAAGTTAACGCACGAATACAGAAGTGATTATGTGTTTCTTGTCCAGGTTCCAGTGCCCCAGTTCAGCCTGCACCAGTAGAAGCTGCCCACAGGCTGCAGCCTTCCCAGCACAGCTCCAGCCAACATCGTCTGCAGCATCCACGCTCCTTGAATTAGAGACAGCTGTGCATTCCTCAGTTATTATGAATTATCTTCGTTCATTAGCTGCTTCCATGTGCCACAGTAGTGCCTGTATAAGAATGAACCGAGCGTGCAGTTGTGAAGAACTGCATGCAAACTATTTAAAAGTCACTCTCCGCTCACTTACAGTGTATTTCATAAACAGTTTGGAAGTTGCTTCATACATGGTTGTGTTTTTTTTTTAATAATGGCTCAACGCTGATTGTATCAGCAAAGTTATTATGCTGAGTCCCTGCAGTAATTTGTCAAATAATCATCTCCTGGCACATAGTTTTTTCTACAAAGGCGCTAATGACTACAAGCATGATTAATAACTGAACTAAGCTGTTATTGCTGGGAAGTTCTCCGTCGATTCAAGGAATCGTGACCTGTGTAAAAAACAATGTAAGAACAACAGAGGCTGATCGTGCCTAGCAGAAGGAATGCACGACCCGCAGTTCGTCCTGTTTCCTTTTCCCTTGCCATGCTTTTTTATTAGATCCCTGGATAGAAACCTTGCGTGGGTCATTTTGCGGTCAGTGCTCATCTCCCTGTTGTTCTGAGGAAGGACAGGAGGATTTCTTTAAGGAATGGCACTGTTTATAAAATAAATATAAAACCAGACCTCCATTTTGCACAAGTGACAAGTCAGAAGAACTCCAGCGGCTGTATATTTGTTGAACACCCGCCTCCTGTGAGTATAAATTGCACCTTACTGAGGAGAAATAAAATACGGTCCACCAGAGACTTAGCTGCAAGGTGTAGCTGCCTGTCTGTGGGCAAGTAATGACTTGCGTTTTCAGCTGCTCCTTAGTAAGAGCCTTAGTAATTGGAATCAGTTATTCAAAACATCTCTAAATGTGATTTAAATGGCAAGGATTTAATAACATAGAAAGAAGTCATTACAGAGGTTCAAGCAGGGGAGAAGGGAATTCCGTTTTTCAGAGCAGAGGGAGAAAAATAAAGCAATTACTTGATGTAAAGGCCAGAAACAGGACTCCTGCTGTCACAGAGAAATCAAATCTGTCAGCAATTAGTGGGATCTTAGGAGGCAAAGAACCCTTCAGTGTTGAACAGTGAATAAGGGGTTAGCAATTATATGAACTGATAAAAGTGTTCTGGTTTTCAAACAGCAGGTTAACAAGGCTTACTTTTCTCATAACTTCGTGCAGATGTGATGAGTCACACTTCGTGACATTTTTCAGGCGGGCTGTATGCAGAGGTAAGAGAATAATAAAGTGCATCGTGTTGCCGTTGTGTCTGAGTTGCTGCTGACTTAGTTACTACAAAGTGACACACAGCCTAATGATCACAGCAGCTCTGATGGCTGACACTTCTCCCCGAGCCCAGACCATAACTTCCTTAGCTCCATACAGATTGCCTTTAGAAGCAGAGTTTGTCTGCCATATGTGAGCACCCATGAGACCAAAGAAAATCATAACTAGGTCTCATTCTGTTTGATGCCAGTGATTTCCAAGGATGTAGCATACTCCAAAGTCCTGGTAGAAGGTACTTATGGCCTATGAGACTGATTCTGGAATAGAAGAATTCATGCAGGGAAAAGGGAACTGTTGTGGTTATGTTGCTCTAGTCTTGATTGTTGCTAATTCTATAGACAATGCATAGATGTTACATAATATATTTACACAATAAGAAAGATATTTGCAGGAAACTGAGACGATGGAACTTTGTCAGTGTGTCAGAGGCTGAGGCAGAACTAGAACTCAGGATCACATCTAGTTATCCACTTTCATTGGGAACTTCTTAAGCAACAAGAAGCAGAACCAGACTAGGAACCCAAATCTTCCAGCTGTCCCATGGCAGATGTGCAGGGTAGTGGCGGGCTTTGAAACCTTCAGCTCCTTCCCAGCCTCTCTCAGCTTGTTCACAGGCACCAAAGCCCTTCATAGCAGGAACACAAAGAAGTGCTAGTGGTTTCAAAGGGCTTTCTCTCTCAAAACAGAGGGATGAAGTGTGTCTAGACTTGAGATGCAAAATCCTCCTGGAATGTCTAAAGAAATTAGGGCTACTGAGATTAACAGAGAAGGCGTTTCAGTGGCAGCAATAACTACAGAGAAGACTACTTTACAGTAACTTTTCAGTCAGTGACAGCTACATCCACTGAAGCAAAAACCTGTTGTCTTTTATGTTGGCTGCTTGATGGATCCACCTGCTCCAGGCAAGGACTGTGGGCTGCTGAGCTCCTCCAGCCTGGGCATCACCTCATTTGGTAGCCCTGGGAGTACAGTATCAGCCCATTCTATCATGATTTTTTTAAAACATACACTAACATAGAGCAGTGGTGGCATTGCAGAATGTGTTAACGTGATGTTGAGCCTTGTTGTGAAGGTAAATAAGATGATAAGGAAAACCAGCACAACCAGAACCACAGTGCAGGTTAAGATTTCTCTTCCCTAAAAATCTTACAAGACATCCTGGGCAGAATAGGGCGTGGGAGATAACAGAAAATACAAAAATTCTGTTGAAAACCTCCAAACACCATGCAAATCATGGTGTGGGCTGTATTTAGGTGAAACATTAGATCACTCCTGTCACCTACATATCTCAGAAAGCAATGTAAGGCTTCCTTCTAAAGAAGGAAAGCTTCCAAGCAGGTTCGCTTTCAAGTGAATCCCTCAGGTTGCTCTGACCTGGGCAAATCCTTTGGATATCATATCAAAATGCTTGAGATAACTTCCTATTTCAGCACCCTTTGAACCCAGCCCTGAGTTTTTGATCCAGTTTTTGGCTCACGACATGCATGTGAATGCACAATTACTGCTGAGCTCAGTAGCAGCTCAGGTGTTTGGTATCCTTCCAGATCAGTCCCTGTTTTAGCTATTTCACAATCTTACATTAAGGAAATCCCAAATAGTAAGTGCCTATTGAAAATCAGAAGAGTAACTCCTAGGTATGCAGTTTTGACAAGAGCACGTTCACTGGGAAAACACCTAGATGTGAGGAAAGATGAAGGTCTGCCACCTTATTCTGGGAAAGATGTATCCACCCTTATTGTGAAAATAAAATGCAAATTCTACTGTGAATTTTGAAGTTCCCTGCTTCTCTCACAGCAGCAACCCATGGGATCTATTCAAGAAGGAGTTGCTGGGAGCTGGCAGCCTTACTGGCAATCCAACTCTCTCTCTGTCTTCTTGTCTGGGGAAAATTAGTAGGTTTCAGAAAATCTTTGGTGGAAACAAGCATCACTTCATATTTTTTTGGACTTCAGGAATGAATGCAGCACAAAGACCACACTTGTTGCATTGCTTGCTGATACCTTCTTGGTCGTGGACAATTTCCAAGTTGTTATAGCAGATTTTTCAGGTACAACAGAAGCTGCTATCTAAGAGGATCCTCAGCAGGGATCCCATTGCCCCCCCCCCCCCACAGACTGCAGGTTGTTTGTGGACATTTCCTGGGTTGCCCCTCAAATGCAGCTCACCCAAGTGCCCTTTCCAAAGGAGCTCACTGCAACCCAGCTCACGGATGTGAAGGATCTTCCTAGCACAGTGCCTCAGGACTTCCAAGCACGGAGAAGATCCTTTGGAGCTGTCACCCATGAGTGGCTGTGCCAGGATGGGCCATCCTTGTGATGAACAGCTTCCCAGATGTGGTGGAGATGATATATGTCCACGGGGCTGCCCCACTCCCTCTCCTGAAGCTGCCCTGACATCCTCCATTCAGCCATTTTCTCAATCACTCTCAAGATTTCACTGATTAAGATCTTATCTTTGACATGTTTCCTCCAAGAATAACTGCAAACACTTCGCAAAACTGCACATGGGAGGCATGCAGCTGTTTACCACTTGGTGAACTGATTGCATCAGGCCAGAGGATGAAGTTTATTTCCTCAAGAAGCACGATCTTGCGAAATCCCTCGGGCAGCCACCTCAGATGTGAGCCTTGCATTGCACTGCAGCCTACAACCTGTGCTCTGCTGGCAAATGGAGGCCACTTCATTTCCAGAATCATTATTTCAACAATAATTGTGCAATTGTAATCGTTGCAAACACTGGAGTTCGCAGATTTGAAAGGTAGGTTTTTTTAAAACTAATATTTCCATCTCCTACATCCCTAAAAAGAAGTGAATTGCTCAAATGCTTCTGATGAATCTCTTCTCAACCTGCAGATGACAAACCAAAGGATGTGCTCTATGAGCCATGGGGCTGCAAGGGAGCCCACACAGAAACTGAGGGGGGGAAAGCAAAGCAGCAATGGGATAGAGCTGCACCTTTCTGCCTAGTCCCCTGCTTTCCATTGCCTGGTGTCCCCAAATAAGGGCAATACAACATGTTGTGAGATGGGGAGAAAAGAAGGATGCAGTTCATACAGAACATAATTCCACCTGCTAGCTTACAGAGGTAACAAAATGGATATTTAGGAAGCTGCTTTGCTGTATGCATTTCTATCATCTATTGTTGCAATGACTGTGTCTTTCAAAAACAAACACAGTGATTTTCTACATAAATGCTGACCAAACCAGAGGAATACTGCTGATTGAAACTAAAACTATGAGCAGTGGCATAATTGTTTCAAGCTTCCTAAGTTACAAAGCGTCAGTAATTGAGGGAAAGACAAAGCCTATTTTGACCAGGGTTATCTTGTCCCTGAGTGCCAATACTTGACCAAATGCCAGCAGTCACCCCTCCATGCAGCTCCCATAACTGGGGGCCTGGCACAATGCAGCCCGCTGCAGGGCAGGGGCAGAAAGGCACTAAAGAAGTAACCTTTATAACAAATACACTTCTTCAGTGAGTCAGTTATTCCCAGCGAATCCTCTGCCAGCTCATTCAAAAATTCAGGGCTGTGTTTACATAAATCACTTTTTTGATGGGCTCCTGATGCTACAGGGCTTGCGTCCGTGGGGAAGGATCCCCCTCGGCTCAGGTCTCAGGTTTTTTTAGGTGCTACATGATTAAAAATCAGAACCTATCCATCATAATAAGACTTTGTTCTGAGGCTGAAGGTATCTACTGCAAACACATCAGGCGCAGCAGCCAAGATAATAGCTGAGCAGGTGGTAATTATCATGATTAACTTCTGTTACCTACCTTCATATTTCAGGCAATTGCTCTGCTTTAGCACCCACCTTTGTTGGGGTGTCTGCCCCGGGCTTTCAGTGTGAACCTGTCTGCTTTGTGGGTTTTTGCAGGTTGGGAGCTCTTTCTGGACACAAAAACTCGCATATAGCTGCTAATTAATGCTAGCAGCAGCACTTAGAGTAATCTGGTACTTTCTAAGCCAAACTTGCAGTTACATTTTTCAGCACTTTAGTCACTTATTGCACAGGCAGGGAGAAAATGAACTACAAGCACTGATCTTTCTCTCTCTTAACCTCAGGGCTTCCAGCTTTGCTCCTCCCTGCTCCTAAATCACATCTTACTGCTATTTTTACAACAGAAGATTAATGGATGTGAATGAGCACAGGTAATTCTGCATTGTTCAAAGTCTCTCCAAACAGCACCTGCTGTAAATTCTTCAGCGCTCATTATCTCAACAACACATCTCATACTCTAAACAGTTGGCTGGGTGGAGGACACGTGTGAAGGGTCATGATAACCTGGTAGCACTGCACAGCCATCCTGGAGCTTTGGGGGCTGTTGGGAGGGTTGGTTTGGTGGGGTCCCAGCAGGACCAGACCCTGAGCATCTCTGAGACTCTTGGAGGGGTGCATGTAGCTGCTTCAGGGCTTGCTGGGGCTGTGGGAGAAGTGCCCATGCCAGCGGCCTCAGAGATGAACTTTTGCTTTTGTAATTTCCTCCTGTTTGGTGCATTCAGAGCTCAGCTGAGCTTTGTTCCAATAGCTGGGAGGGATGTGACTTCACCGAGATATAAAACACACGCACACAAAAAGAAAATGCTTGAAAAATCGCAATGACATGGTTCTGTTGGTAGCTTGTGATTTTCTGAAATGAAATACGCCTAGACAATGAAAATTGAGCCAAGGTACCACATTTTGCAAGCCACCTCTCTAGCCTTCAAAGAAGCTCCTTGGCAGAGCTGCACACCAGCAAGCTACCTGCTCGATGCAATCATTTTTGATCAGTCCTAGAAGCAGAAATGCACAGCACAAAGGTCAGTACATTAGGTAGGCTGGCTCACATCACAAGAATGCATGGAAATGGATGGATAGCAAGAAGCCAAAGGGGCAGGAGGCATCAGTGCATGGGTGCAGCATGGCACCACAGTATCCAGTTGGAGACCCGTGCCCATGCAGGCACTAGCACCTCTGCAAAGCAGCTGGGTGTCAGGGATGCAAATGAGCTGTGCCAGCGCGGGAAATATGGGACTCGTGTGTCTAACTAGTTGCAGGTGGAAAACCACGGGCAATGGTTCAAGAAGTGGCTTTGAAAGTTGGCCCATTGCGACCATAAACAAGAAACTAAAAAGCTTTACAGTATGTACTTGCAGCTTTTAATTTTCTCTCCCTGTTCACAGATATCTGAGTATCTCGCACACTCGCGGACAAGCATTTTGATTGTTCAGCCATGGTTTTACATTTAATAGCTTTGCTACCTTCTCCCAGCAGCAACCGCGCTCTGCTCTCACATGTGGAACAATTTACGTTTCCCTTTTGCACAGCGGTGGAAGGCTCAGCTCGTGCTGAGAGCAGAGCAGGCTCACCAGCTCCTTCCAAAGCCCATCAGCTGCCTGTTTGCTGCCACAAATATTGCACAACAGGAGCCTCTGCGTAGAAGAAGGACCAGGATCTGGTAGCGCTGCCTGCAAACAGGATTTTCCCCTGTTCCACAGTTACCCTGCAGCCCTGTGGCACGAAACATTCATTAACAACCAGCACAGTTTTTGAGCAACTTGTATTTACGTGTAAGGACAAGGACTCATTATCATTGTCATCTAAGTATTGTTGTTTTACATAACAGCTGCAGTAGAGCAAGTGCACTTTGGTCAATAGTTTCATTTATTATAAAGTAATAAATTAGGAATATTTTTCCCTTGACAATAAGTTTTATGCCAAGATTTTATGTAGCTTAAAGCAAGTTGTCAATTAGGCTACTTAAATTAATTTTTGGCAGCAGTTAATTGGAGCCTAGAGTCTTTTGTCTTTAAACAGCTAATCCTAAACAAGAAAATACAATGATTAAATGTTTCTTAAACAATATTATTCACAGAATTTAAAATATAGCATTTAATTAAGATTTGGAATTGTTAATCTCTCTCTCTCTTTTTTTTTTTTTTTTTTTTTTTAAAGAGAGATTAATTTAAACATCTTGAACTAAAGTTGCTACCATGACTCTGATTAAACTGACTTACAGCACGGCTATGGTCTGAGACCTTCCAACACTCCTATAGCTCTTACAGCCAAAGGGAAATGATTTTGGATTCTTTTCTAATATATATATATATATATTGTCCTTTCAAAGAAGCAGGACATTCACCTCTGGAGCTCCAGATGTCTGAGTTGTGTTCATGGGATAGAAGTGTTGTACTACCACACTCATGCTCTGAAATATGGTCTAAACAAATACAAGGCTGCAGTAAGCAAGCCCAACATGGATGGCCTCTGGGCAGGAAACCAAGACTTCTTACAAAAAGAAATCATGGAGCTTTACTTCACAGAGACAAGCTACCAACAATTCAGTCCAAGGTTATGATTATTCTAATGTGTTCAGATCAGTGACAGTAGGGCAGCTAGAGTGAGTCTCTCAGTCTTGATTCAAACTTTTTCCAGTTCTGGAAATCTGCCATATTCCTTCATAACTACAACATACAGTATCATGATTTGCACAGGAACAAGTCCTGATAGAATCATATTCTTGTCTGAATAACTCATTGATACCCACCATCAGTTCTGGAAACGAGAACAAATTAAGGCACTGCTCTTTGATAAACTACACAAGAGCGCAGGTTCATGTCCATGAATCTACATTTGTAGTAATGATTTAATTGAAGAACAACAGCAATGAAAAGAAGCATTATTAATGGTAATTATCTAGTCACCTTCAAAAGATTGTGATTATGGTCTTCAGTGCCTCCTTTTCCAACTGAGAACCTGCATCAGGGTGACTACACACATTTGAGACCTTCTGGAGCACATGTTAAATACTCTGCACATACATGATCACAGAAAGGCAATCACGGAAAACCAGCTACATGTGAAAGATGTGCAGACACATAGACAGATGTCTCCACAAACACAATGCATGTGTTCAGAAAGTCCCTTCTCATTTATGAGATTTTTGAGAGAATTCCTTAATTAACATCTCCAGATGTTTGAGCCTTCAAGCTTTGCATTCTTGACCACCTCTTCTCAACCAAGAGACTAGAAAATTCTTCCCTTCTTTGCTTAAAATTAAGAAAGAAAAAAATAAAAAAGAAATTCAAGTGTGTTCATAAGGCTCCAGCAACTGGGTCTTCACAAAAACCATCAAAATTCATGAGTCATCCTAAAACCACAAGGCAAGCTGAGAATGCTGCTGAAGGCCATATGTCTCACAAAGAAAGAGCTTTGCTTCTTAACTGGAAGCACTGTGCCTGGTTGCTATTTGAAAATTAATAGGAGAACTTCACTGTTATGGTGGGGTTTTCTTATATCTCAGCATTATCCAGCACAGAAGCACTGAATCAATCTACCGAGAAGAAAAAAACAGCAAAAACTGAAGGTGAGAATGACTGAAACCCAATGTGAAATGAGCGAGGCTGTTCTCATTGCTCGAGCTGATTGAATTGCTGAACAGTCTTTTCAGTCATTTAAAATCAATTTCAGTTCACTTGTGAAAAGCTGATTTTGGGTTTGAGACACAATGATTTAACTTTTAATGAAAACCCACACATTGAAAAGACGGTCATCAAATATGAAATCAAAATATAGCATCAAGATCAAATGCTTACTCATGGGCAACCAGTGAAAAAACCTTGAACTATATAAATTAAAACCAGATGCTTTAAATTAAAACACATAAATTACTAATGCTGATATTACTATAAATTTCAGTGATGAAAATACATCACTGAAGACTTTAAGGGAGACTCTAAAGGTTATGTATAGGAGTATTTTGCATTATTAAACAAAGTGCCACCTGAAGAAGTTCCCTGGAAGAATGCAGAAGGTAAAGCATGTCAGATTATTGTGACATGATTCAACTACTTGTGCTGCTTTTATTCTGAATAGATGTTGTATGTCTCAGTCATTTCTTTGTTCAGTTTCTGATGTGTATTTAGTGTTTGAACACAGAAATCCATGTAACTCATTCTGTTTCCAGCTGGACGTATACTTTCTCCCTCTCTCCTATGCAGAGAACACAGCTGGAAACAGTAACATCTCTATAAATGAACTGAACTTTTAAGTTCAACTATTGTATCATGCTTCAGGCTGCTTAGTGTCTTTCAAACCCTATGTTAATTTGGTATTATTTCCACTAAATAGTGACCAAAACTTGTGTATATGTATGGAAAGCTTCCACATCCTCAGAACAGTGGGCTAGTTAAAAATATCATTTATCCAGTGTAAAAAAATTGAAAAAAGAAAGCTTTATTTATAGTTTATTATTTTAGAGGAGTGACATTTACCTCCAGCTGGAGTATTAGGATTTTGCATTGAGCAGTTTTGGTTTTGAACAGTTTGAAACACTGCAGTAGTGTTGAAAAGCATATATCAGTATAATAAACAGATGTTATATAAAATGTGCATGCATGTAAAGCTGAATCATGCGGGGGCGCAAATATATATATTCTCACATTTATGTTTGTGAAAATTGACATTTTTCAAACTACACACATATGAAATACATTTTATCCAGAATCAAAAATTTCTTTTTTTTTTTTTTTTCATAGCTTCACATATGAAGAATTTGTTCATTTCTTTTTAAACTATTTTCATACTTTTCTGCTACGGCCACCCACTATTTATAGTTAATATTCTGTACATAATAAATTATTTCTGAGCTGGAACCTCACTAGATAAAGACCAAGTCTGCCGTATAGAGAAGAAAAATCGACTCATAAAAAATGCACCTTGTAAACACCATGAGGTATATGTTCACAAGTTTCTCTGAATTCTGTTTGTATTATTATTTGTGATGATGATGCAGTCAGTGGGAATGCAGTACTGACAACTGACATAACCAGAAGTTGAAGAGAGAAAAACGATGGAGATTATCTGGTATTTCTCTGTGCTGCAGTATTTGGAGAACATCTGAGGTGGTCTCAACCTTTGACTGGGGGACTGAACAAGTTTTTCTAACTTCCCTGTCCCAAATGCACGACAATTTCTATTTTGGTATGAAGAAAGATATTTTTTACTGCACACTGACGTTAGCTTCTTGGTGACTGAACTGCCTGAAGAGAAGCTGTTGGGTTTGGACATTCAGCTATCATTAATTTAGCAGGAGATTGGATACAAAACCCTTCAAGCATCTTAGAAGTATTGGAAAATCGTGTTACAGAAACATGAATTTATGTTCAGGTTTGTTTGTTTGTCATTCATAATTGTGAACAGTGAAAATCATTCTTTCACTATCTGACTCAGTCACCTACGGTCTCTCTCTAAAGCCAGAAATAAGGTGACCTACCATAGCTACAAAGTTGAGATGATAGCCCATGATGCTTTTCTTCACATCTAAGAGTAGCTTAAAAAACAGATTCTTAAGACAGGAAGCTCTACCAGATTATCTTCAATAACCCACTGAGAGGATTTCATCAGCCTACCATTTATTACACCCAGTGACTTTTTTAGTAATTAAATCATATCTTCTAGAGAAAGACCAAGTTAAATCATCCCCAGTTTCCCTTACAGCTTTTGTCCATGAATAATCAGCAACACTGCATCCTACTTACTGAATATTTACTATCTTTACACCACTTGTCAAAGGATGCATAAAAATGCTCAAACATTGGTTTCAAGCACTGTCCACACTGTGCCTGCACTTCATACTTCTGATGACCACCATCCTTCACCATTTCAGTCAAACAACCTTTTATAAATGAGACCATGTATTTTCCTAATCCACATTTTGTCATTCTTCCTTTCAAGCTTATGCAGCAATTTTGAAGGCTGTGTTAGCCTTCCTATGACCTTGAAAAGGTAAGGGAAAACCCTATGTTAACAATTCTTCTCTACCTTATTTGGGTAAACTAGAAGCCATGAGAGCCTTTTATTGACTTTCACTATAGTTTTCACCCTTGGCAGTACAACTGAACCTGCCCTGACCTCTTTTGACCAAACGCCTTTGTCCAACAAAATGTTCAAAGCATCTTGCAGCCAGATGTGAGCCCCCACACCCTGAATGTACAGCCTTGACTGTACAGATCTCCTGCTACCTCCCCTTGACTGCTTGCACTGCCAGCAATTGCCTTCAGCTTGCTGCCAGCTGGCCTGATTCTGAGATAAGACCCACTGGCCGGGTTAAGAAAATGACACCTGATCGTGGAGCTGGTCTTGTTCCCATGAGCTGCACCCTCTCAAAACGATCAAAAAAACAAAAAAAAAGAAAAAAAGTAAAAAAAAAACCCCTCTCTATGCTGAAGGAAATAAAAGCAGCAGCTTCCGCAGGCAATGGGAGGAAGGCATGCAGCCCCCCTCTCTCCCAGCAGGGTTTGTTCTGCCTATTCCCCAGAGGAACAGAAGACTTAATTTGCAACCACACCAGCTAAAAGGTGAGCACTGAAGTGGGAAGAGGATCCTGAAAGCTGTGTAATTCAATGTATCTGCTTATCACAGAATAAAATAACATTGCCTTTTCGACATATTCTCTCTGCCTGAATGACAGAAGGTCATGAAGACCTCACGTGTCATCCCCTATTTGTCTATCTTAAAGGCTGTCCATGCAGACTCCCAGTAGCTTATGACTGATGAACTGGTGTGCACAGAGCTTGGTTACCTGTTTGTGCAGCTCATTCTGATCTCATGGCTGTCAGGATGTAGAGAAAACCTAGATTAATAGAGGTGAAGAGACAACAGCCTCCGACTTCATGCTTGGACAGAATTTGCATGATTTCTGTAGGCCCTGGATTAGATGTAGGCTTTGGTTTTTTATCAGCTCTTATAATACCTACACTTCTTTGAATCACGCTCTATTTCTTCTACTCTTTGCATTAATTTGTCCTAGATATCTATGAGCAAGAATACAAGTTACTGTCTTTCCCCTTGTTCACCATCCGTTTTCACCGTTTTCTGGTCTTCTGTACTCTCATGGAAATGCAGAACAAAGTCTTTCTTTCGGTCCTATTTTGATCTTCTTTTGAGTCATTTCCCAATGCACTTTGACATTTCTGTGTCTCTCAGCAACAACTATTTGTTTATCAGCTTTATCCCTGACTCACACAGTATTGAAAACCTCAGCACCACTCACCACAAACAGCATGTATGACTTCTTATTTACTCTAATTCTCCTTACACTTAGCTGCCATCTCTGTCTCGCTACTCCATTTCAGTATATCCAACATCTGGAAAGCAGATCAATTCCTGAAGTCAATCTGACTCACATTATCTGGAAATAGCCTGGTTCCATTATAACAAGACCTTCACTGCCCCATTGCCTTCATGGCTGAAAGACATCTCAGCCAATGGGGGCATGGATTAATGTCCTGAAGGGAAAATGTGCAAACCTTCCAAGAGGCTATTTCTTCTCTGTATAAAGAACCATCAGCAATGAAGCTTCCTTGTAGTTCTTCAGTTAAGCGCTCACTATTATTATTTCTTTTCTTTTAAAAGTGAGAAGCATGTAGAAATAAGCCCTTTCATAAAATACTTGTTCAGCAACAAGTCCTCTAGAAGTGAAATTCTTGCCCAATTCTTGTCCAATCTACAAGCCAGCCAAACTCCTGCCAGTAAATACTGACATATTCCCACCTGGCAAAAGTAAAAATGAGTATTTGAAAGCTTAAATATTCACATACCTGTGAGACTTTGAGCCAGCCCTACAGGATGTAATATTGCTGATAGTCCCTGCAAAAAAGAAAAAAAAAAAGTAACCAAAATATGAAACCTTCTTTCTCACCCCTTCGACCCCCGTCAACGCTGTTCATTTGGATCAGGTGTTTTTGAAGTTTGCACATGGCAGTCTCATTTGCATTTAATGTCCTTCAGATTACTTCCTTTTTGTTGTGCTAAACACCTCTCTCAGTTGAGTCTAATTTGATGAGGTCATGCTGTGACTCCTGACCCCGTGGGTTCTAAATGAAACCATCTGACAAAAAAGTGAGTAGAGTGAGTCTTTTGCCTGCTCGTGGACATTTGATATTTGCAGATGTGCTACAAGTTTTACAGACAATTCTTTTGCCAGGCTAACACTTGATTGGAGAAGCGGAAAGAAGTGAGTTCCTAGAAAGAGTAAAATCATCCAAAAATAAACAGGCCACAATGCTCAAGCCTCCACAAATCCACTAGCTAAAATAAAAACAGGTCAGAAGTATGGCCTCTAATCTAAGTCAAAGGAATCCTACATCCTAGCAAAGCTTTTCCACCCCAATAATGACTTAATATCTTCAAGTTTTCTCCAAATGTCTGTGAATGCACACACCTGTGTGGCTTGGCACAGAGATCCCAGGGCTGTCTGATGGCTCATCATGCACTGAGAAAGACTCCATCTGCCTTGGGCTGTTGTCCCCATAAGGGAAGAGCTGAAGAAGTAAGTATTTATCTCCAGTTGTCTGCAGCTGTGTTATGCAGGAGGTCAGCCTGGATGGTCTTGCAGTCCTCATCTGGCCTTAAAAATCTGGATCTGTTACTACAACTTTTGAAATGCTTTCAACTGCTGATCACTTCATTCCAGGCTAATTTCATGGAGAGTCACTGGAACGTTAACACATATGGTCCAAAAAAATGCCAGAATGTTATTGCAGACTTCTCTGGCCCTGAAAAAGAGCCAAGTTTTACTAGAATATTATGGTACAAAACTGGACAAGGGAATCAATAAGATCAGAAATTTCTTCAAAATATTTTTTCACCTTTCCTATGCTCTTCACCCATTATTTTGCAAGGCTGGAACTGAGATTACTCTTAAATAGTATTTGGGTTTCAGCCAAAATTCACTGAAACTGCCAGAAAGACCTCATCAGACAAGGTCGTATATCTCTTTTTGCTTGCAACACTTCCTGTGCCAACTCTTCCTCCTTCCACATAGAAAGATAATTCTCCTTATGAATTGTATGGCTAATTGTTCAGCTGCCTGTGGTATTGCATGCCCTCCACAGCAACACTATTTCAGAATTATCTGCCTGTAGTAAATCATCTTGAGATATACTGTAATTAAGTAGGAATATGCAAAGCTTCAGACAGATTATCTTTGAAATGCATCAAAGTACATTATATTGTAAAAATATTAGTTAAATCTGTAGGTCATATATTCACTGAACTCCTCTACCTTATATGAAAATGAGTCATCTTCCATCATACCCTGAGGGTGAGGAAGCTGTCAGATGAAGAAATAAAAGACACTGCTAGTTAAGAAGAGCAGACCATGCCAAATTACTAATTAAAATTTAGATATGTTTTTGTGTGGAGAGCAGGTGCATGTGCTAAAAGCTTTTCCAAAACTGGACTGACCTTATCTCACTTATTTTGAAATGCTTTTTTACAGACCTGAGTAGGAGTCACAAAGACAACATATTAGGGAAGCAAATTCTTAAATGTACCACACGTTAAAAATGGAACACTAAGAACTATGTCTTAACTTACAAGAAGCATGTTTTCAATTAATTGAAAACCATCTTTAAATAGTTGTATTGATCAAATAGTGTTTATTTTATTCAGGAGTGAGATACAGATATGTGATTATATTTAGTTACATCTTTACACAGCTTTAATTACTGAAGTTTTAAGACCTCATATCTTTTCAGTTGTCCACTAAGCTATCTGTACACATTATAATGGGACAGAAAAAGATTTTCATTGCTGTTTTCAAGATAATGATCCTATGAAACTTTACATACCTGAATCTGAGCTGTTTTTTAATGTATTAATTGCATAGACCAGTAATTTAAATGGTTCTTCAGAAGTAAATGTAAGAGATTTTATAACATTTTGATGCATCCATTTCTATACACGTATCTGCAAATCTACAAAATTATTTGGAAATGTTTTACTCCCACTGCCTTCAGCAGGAATCACTGGACCAATTACAGGATGAACTGTACCAGGTCCTTGTCAGGGAGAGGTACCAAAACCCAAATTCCACAGATAAACAAAAGAATCTGAAGGACTCACCTGCTGCAGTGTCCATCCTCTGGGTGTCTGCAGCTGTATGGCCCAAACTGAGGAATGATGTTTAATGAGCAGCTTGGTACTGCAGGCATATTGGAAAGGTGAGATTTTACAAGGGAAAAAAAAAAAGGCATGCATACATATGGATAGAGAATGCCATTTTTAACTTTGTTGTTTTGACTTAAAGATGTGGAATCTAAACTTGCATCTGAGCACATTCTGGAATTCCAAATAAATTCATATTCATCAGGATTATAGCAAATTTGGGCCTGAAAAAAGATTGGGATTTTCCTTGTACTTCGTCTACTGCAAGAGATGTAGACCAGAAGCACATGCATGCCTGCTAGCAAGTGGAACCTTGCTGATACCTAAAACACTGGGGGCTTTTTCCAAAATGATTCATCCTTATATTACTTGAAGATTACTCATGTAATCCTGTTTGTAAAGCTGAATGAAATCGTAACATACTTCCTATGAATACCCATCTGAATACTTAAATGATTATATATATATATATATTACTGTGTTCACATGTCTTTGGTGTTTATTTTTCCAAGGAATTCCTCCAAATGAATTGACAGACCCAGAGATAACTCTTTCAGAAAATATACTGGAATATGATTATTTGTCTGAATTTTTATAATTATTACTCATATTACAGGAGTATTCAGAGATGCCAATCAGGCAGGGGGCGCTATCATGGCAGACCAAATTAAAATGACAAGAATTGCACCAGCAGCCTGATCCCACGTCTAACACTGTCAGTTACACAGGCAGCTCTTCCCCATTGGAGGCAGAAATCAGCTCCTTCTGTAACACTCTCCATTCTTAAAAACATAAGACAAGTGATAGGACAACACACAATACTGATCTCCCTTTTACTTAAAACATTTAAGTAATTGAATTAATTATGAAGTAATGTGAGTTAAAATGGTCTCAGAAGATCTTCTGTGAGGACATGCCACAGAAACATGGGTCAGGGGTTGTCCCTCTGCAAAAGCCCCAAGTGCCACCTGGGGCCACAGCAGGTCCTCCTGCTCAGGATCCATTCCCAACGCTGGGCTGAAACAGCCCAGTTTTGTCAACCCTCAGGACACGCTGCAATGCACATTTATTTTCCCAAACAGACTAAAACTGGGAGAACTCTGGCAGGAGATCACAAGGACTAGAAATTTCTTTTCATCTGCTAGGTTATGATTTATGTTAATGATTGGGCAAAGGAAGGAGGGGAATGCAAGAGCAGGCTGTGTGTACAGCAAGGAGATCTCCCCAGACTGTGGGAAGGAGTGCTCGGTGAAAGGAAGGGGCCATCCTTGGATATAAAAAAGCCACAAGAAGGGGCAGGTGAGTGCGTGGCAGATCCATCTGACAAAATCCTCTCTCTGTGCTGAGCACAGGGAACTAATCATTGCTTCACTATGTAAATAATAGCCAGAGCTGTGATGGAGTCTGCCGAGAGAACTGAGCCCTGCAGAGATCCCCTGTGTAAAATATGTTCCTTCCAGCTTTTCTCAGGGGACCAGGCTTTTGCTACTAGACACAAGCAAAAGTAAAAAATTCAAATGCAGCGACAATTACATATGAGAGCAAAGCTCCTCTTTTCCTCTGCTTCAGCATGTACCTCTTTCTGAAACCCTTGCTTATTTCACTAAATGCTGAGTTCACGTGCACTGTAAATTTCAAGACCTAGACACAAATGAGACTCTCACAGAATCACACATGTTTTCTGTGACTTCTGCAGCAGCTCCTTTTCTCATTCACTGATGTCTAGGAGAAGGTGGAAGGAGTGGGAAGGCGAAGGCAGGAGCAAATGGCAGGGAAGGACCCAAGCTCTGAAACACTGCAGCCCAAATCCTCCAGGGATCACCAACACCATTCCCATTTTCCCAGCTGATGACTAGCACTTCAGCTATATGTGCTAACATAGGAGAAACTTGGAGTGAAAGTTCACAGACGATCATGCTAATCTTCCTGATGAATTGCCTGTAAGCATCTTTAGCCAACCAAGTGAAAATGCTGCTTACCAGGCACACTGGAACATTACAGACAGGTTAGATCTGGGCCATTCCACCTTAAACTTCAGTTCATTCACCAGCCTCTTCAGTTTTGTCGTTTGCCATTGAAACAAAGCATCTACATCACATATACTAAGGGTTTGTCTCTGCTTGGGCTAACAGAGCCTTCAGTCCAGGTTTCCTCAAACCTCCTATGAAGACCAGTCTCGCTGGATCAAACACAAACACATGACCAAGGACACTGTCACCAATCCTACTCCTCTGATTCCCTCCTATCACACCTTTCTCCAATGAGACATGTCAGTTTCTGTGTGCCCTGTGTGCCTGCAGTCCCCTACCACCAGCTACAGCTCCATGTTGGAGGCACAGCACCTCCAGACTGGGATACCACTGAGAAGGGCCTGAAAGTGTGTAGGAAGCTCAGTGGGAAGTGACCTATGAACGGATGCTGCTCACTCCTGCCCTACGTCAGCAGCAGATATTGTAGCAGTGGTGACCTTCCACTTCGTAAACCCTTAAGGCTTTACCTTAGTTTGAATGTCCCTTTCTAAAACCACCACAAAAACATCAAAAAGAAAACTTACATCCAAGAATCTTAAGGACTTTCTGCACATTAATTAACCCTGTGTCACCCAGAGCGAGGCAGGGAAGTGTGGTTAAACCAATTACATGGAAGATGAAGAAGAAGAACTGGAGGTTAAATGCCTTGCAGATGTGGGGAGTGCAAACCAGGCTTTCTGGCTCTCAGTCTCAGATTGGCTTCCCGGGAGAACTGGAAGTGAAACTTTCCCTGTAGAGCTGTTGCTGTATAAAATCAGCTTGGCAGTGTGTGACAGACATAATCCTTTTCCCATATGTTTTATTTTCTATAAATAGAAAAACATCTCATTAGCATTCAGTAACTTTGTAAGATAAGGAGAATGAACAAACAGAAAAACAAATATCCAAATCATTTCCAGAGAATTGCTTAAAATCCCACGCAGCCCAGGAGGGCAGAACTGGATTCAGCCCTCTTGCTTCTGATTTCCCATCACCTGCATTACCAGGAAAATATTTCTCCGTTCTTTAAGGAGTGGTTGAGCCCATCACAGCACTCTGCACCACTGCTAGTGAAACCAGCCATGTGATGCACCCATAATGTTTCAGTTGGGTTTATCACAGGGACTGTGTAGTCCCAACCTCAGTCTTTGGCAGACCACAGCCACAAGGCCACGAGATGAAATGTTTTTTGTGTTTGTGACATTCATGCCCCATGTCAGAACAACTGTAACCCTCCCTCCGTCCCTGTGAAACCACAATGGCTTTGTTACCATTATAATGGTAGCATTACAGATTTGTAGGCTCCTCCCATGTTTCTGAAGATACAATACTGCTGGGATTGTTCTCAACAATTTATCGTGGTATAGCCTTGCAAATTAGGGGATGATATAGTCTGTCCTTGACATTAAACATGTAATGTGCATGCTCTCAATTATTTTAGTCCCAATTAAAATAATCTTTCATACAATTAGACTAGAAAAAAAGAGTCTCTGTTTTGTATTTGATAATTGGGTGAAGGTTTTCTTAAACACAATAAAGCACGCAAGAACTGCCACAATAAATCGGAGATGGAACCATTTTGCCCAGAGCCTTTCCAACAGTAGCTAGAAAGAATCTTTTAAAGCATCATGAAGATCAACTTGCATAGGAAGGAATAGTAAAACTGCAATTTAGTTTGGTCCAGACATTCACATTTTCCAAAACAGATTATTGTTTTTTTTCAATTCACAATGGAAAACACTTCAGAAAAAAGAAAGTTGAAAAATTTTCTGATGAAATAGGCACCTAAGGTGGGAGAAATTGCTTGGGGTGAATTAATTTCGGTGCTACACCATTGTAGTTGCAGATCAGTCAGTGTCTTTCCACCTTTGGCTCAAAAAATCTTCCCTGAAACATATGCAAAAATATATGTATTTCAGGTATGAAAAAATGCTATTTATTCATAACAATTCTTTGTTATGACCACTTTTGAACATTTATGGAGCATTCTAAGACCTATTTGTTCTTTCTCTAATTAACATTTCTATTTAAACCTGAGATAAAATATTTTTGTTCTTTGTATTATACAAGTTGCAAAGAACACCACCAAATCTGCCTTCCCTTTGGAAAATATTGATTTTAGGTCGTCATCTTTTTGTTTCTTTCCTCTCAAAAATAAACCACCTCGTTCTGCATCATACAGAAACTCACTGTGACTCCAGCTACTGGTGTTTCCAGTCTCTAAAGCACTCCCACACTTGCTGCAGAAACAGTCTACCTCCAGACACGGGTTGGCCAACAAGAACCATCAGGGTTTGAATGGAACCTGAGGGTGTATGCACACAGTGACACAGTCCTTTCTTATAAGAATTTCTAAGCATTTAAAGGATTTTCAAGTGTATGAATTAGTAAAAATTCATGTTTCCATTCTGATGCATTAATGATTAATTCCATCAGTAATTAAAAATAATAGGCTGAGGACAGAGGATAAACATACCAAGGCCCTTTTTTATTTCTTTTTTCTTTCTCTTTTTTTTTTTTTTTTTTGTCAGTAAGAACTCTATCAAAATCATAGGGAAGGAAAAAAACCCTAGCACACTGTCATACCAAAATTATGTGAATGCCTAACTCCAGAAGGATAATTACAGTACAACACTACTTGAAATCTTTTTCATCTGTCTGTCAGGATCTTTTTCCCATAGCAATGTTTTGCCAGAGGCCAGCACACGGCTTTAAAAAACAAGCACTTTTTCTTCAAAGAGGATATCCATGATTACTGTATGATCTCAAGAACAACTGTAGAAGCTCTGGGTAAGATTTATCTTTGTCACTTGCCACGAGCACATAGCGCCTGGTTTTGCAGCCATCCTGTTCTGTGCCTGCATCCCCACTGCCCAGCTCCAGGTGCAGCTTTTGGGAGGGCTGACACTGGGTTGTGATTTGGGGTTAGCAGCATTTGTAGTCTCATCCATGGGCCCCTGGGGGCCCTCCCTCTCTCTATTCTTGTTCTTCCTCCATTCTTTGAGGTTTTAGAAGTTATTTCTATTACCAGTGCTTTCATCCCACGTTTATGGATCCCTCTGATTAAGAGCTTTCTTAGGGGAATTGGCCCCTAAGGTCTAGAAGTCCATTTCATATGGTACAACGGGACACATATAGCTATTCATGTATTATTCTCCTCTGTTCTGAAGCAATGGTAAGTTTGAGCTCTGAACCACAGCATCTTAGGAGAAAAAAGGTAGGAAAGTACGTCAGAGAGGAAGGTATGAGCTGAAGCACACACAGGCTTCTTAAAATATCACAATATTCTCCATGGGAGCCAATACACAAACTGTGCTCAGAACACCATCAGAATATTTTCCAGAAATGGTAAGATAATTAAGTATAAATGGAATCTCTTGGAAACAGCTAAGTATTGAAACCAAGCCACTGAATATCTCTATAGAGATGCACAATTATGATTTTTATTAATTGTTTCCACAACGGAAAATTCCACAATCAGCTAAGCTCCCAGAAATTTAGCTCTCACACAGAAATGTTTCCATACTTGAAATGAGTTTTCTGAGGGAAAAAATCTTTATTTCGGGTAGTAAATAAATCATGGTTAATCTTTCTAAAAATATATATATATATATTTTTTAAAACCGAAATAAAAGAGGGGACTTTCAGAGCATGTTCTTAACCAACCGTACGGTTGGTAGAACATCTTTCAACAGATCTCAAATTTTTTATTGCAACATTTTCAGAGTAAATCAGTTTTTCTCCCTTGTATAATGGTGTCCTTCCCTCTTTTGTTTTATCAAGTTCAATCCATCAGCAGTCTCTGAGAGTAGATTGTAACTGAGAGAGGGTTGTTTGTATGAAATTACAAACTCTGGCTCATATTATGTGTTTGACTCATGCCTAAACTTGCCCAAGATAAGCCTATTAAATAACATTCCAGACAGCAGCTCTGCCCAAGGGAGACACTTGTCACTCCCTTGGAGGACTACCAGTGGGACACAGGTCTGCTGCCCTGTGCTGCGCTCAGCTACTTGACTGCTTCCTGTGGAAAATGGTCTGCGAGTAGCAGAAATGATGAGCAGGTGAGCAAGATCAGAGGCTGCTACTGGAGCAGGTGACGAGGAGGCAACATGAGGTACAAGCAATGGACTTTGTTCCATCTGCCCTTTCTGGAGTGCAGGTGGGGTAAACTCATTCATTTTGGATTCTTAGGGTCTGCTCATTGTAGCAAGCAGTGTCTACCAGGATATTTCTACGTTTGCTAACATGATTGCTACCATGTTTAATACTTGAATGATTTCAAGGCATCCTGTAGTTAAGAGTCATATGCTAAGCTTGCTAAATAGATGCATGTATACATCATGCTAAATTCATTGTTTTTCTGTCATATCAAACCAGAATAAAATAGAATACCTGATCATGTGGGTGGATGTCCCGTCCCTGGAGGTGTTTAAATCCAGCTTGGATGGAACCCACAGCAACTTGATCTGGTGGGTGGCAACCAGCCCACAGCACCGGAGTTGGAACTAGATGATCTTTAAGGTTCCTTCCAATTCAAGCCACTCTGTCATTCTGTAATCATGCAGAACCTTGGAAAAAGCACATGCAAATGACTGATGTGAGTTTGGTTAATCTTAGAGGTCACATCTTGTGCGGACCTCAGTGTGCCTCAGACCTAAACCTAGAAGCGGCCACTATACTGAAGACAGAGACAGGAACACTTACTGGATTGAATTGTGCGTTTAACACGCTTAATAGTAATTAATTTGCTCTCAGGATAAGTGCAGAGTCAAAGTGCAGTCCCCAGTATGTCTGGCCCCATGCATACATTCCACACCATGTCCCTGCCCAGCAGAAGATGCAGCAGAGGAAGCACTGGCTCTGCAGCATGCAGGGCTTGGGCAAAACTCAGTACTTCAAAGGGAACTTTGACTTTGATAGAGAGTGAGCGGGGGCTGCTGGAAAGGGACCTGTGCTACAGAACAAGCCAGCATGTGCTTCACATTTCAGAAATGATATGCAGAAAGTCTTCGCAGATGAAAAAGGGAGGGGAAAAAATAATAAATAAATACAAAAAGCAGACTACAAAGATCCTGGGCATCTCAGCTCTTCATAAGGTAGTCATTCAGAATTCCACAGACACTGTGACATTTTAGCCTGAAAACTGCAGTGTTCATATTTAAATAAAAAAAATGAATACTTTTTATCCCATTTGGACTTATTTTGCATCTCCTGGGATGTGAAAGAATGCAAATAAAACATCCAATATGATCTTTACCAAATGCAAATTATATTAATTTGTTCTTTGGAGAATAACCTTTAAACATCACAAAATATGCACTACTGGCTTGCTTTCTTTCTTTTTCCTCTTTCACTGTTTTCTTGGACTTTCGAAGAGGATTTTTGTCGAATAGATCATACGGGATTATATGGTTATAACTTGCTTTCATATATATCAAAAAGAAAATCAAAAATATGACCTCATATGTTAATAAATCAATTATGGAATGCTGTTTTACACATATGCTCAAAACATGACCTTTTCCAAGCTCTCATAGAGCAGAAAGTTGGAGTTTAGGTTTCAGGCACTTTAGCTTTAAAAACACTGGGACCAACATTATCTGGTAAATATTAAGTAAAACAATTTTTCATTCAAGTTTTACTTTACCTTCGGTGCTTTATTAAAGCTTGCTCAAGAACACCATTTTAGCTGCACATGAATAAGCCTTAGCCTTACTTTTCTTCTAAAACTAAACCCAGTTTTATAATCTGTACTCACTACTTCTGAGTAGATGAAGGAGTAAAGCAGGAGCAACTTGAGTTTCGTATATGCTCTTTTGCACTCTCAGAGGCAATTCAGTGCTGAAGAATTTCCATTTCATAAAACAAAACAATGCCAGTGACTCATTTGTAATGAGGACTTGCATAATTGCTTTTTTGGGAGTTTGACAAGAAAAAATGTTCAGCAGCCAATCCACCACACAACTTTTAAAACTGCTTAACAAAAGATACACAAAGCGCATTTCGTTCTATTTCAGTTTTAATCCTCTACAAAATTTCCTCCTGGGTTTAATGTAAAAGTGTTAGCTTCATTGCTGCCTACCTGAAGGAGATGAAATAGTGCTGAAAAACACTCGATACAAAAATCACAATACTGAACAAATATATTTCACTTTTTTTTCTCTAGCCCCTTCACAGCTTCCACAGCCGTGACATTGGAGCATGCCTTTGTTTCCCCTTAGTGTTCCCCTCTTTGAGCCTGAGCTCTGCTGGTTGGGGGAACAGATGCAAAGATCCAAAGCCAGGCCACTGTGTCCCTGCACCCAGTGCAGAACGGGGGCATGGGTTGCTGCTGGGCTTGGGCAAGCAAAGGTGCTGAAGCTCAGTTTTGCATCCATTTGAGATGAAAGGAGTTCAGAATCTGAAATGCTCTTCCTCAAACCTACAGATAACCAAAATTTCTAGATACATACAATATACACACTCATGCTGAGACCTGCACCAGTTATACAACCCCTTGGTTATAAGGTTGCACCTTTCCCACTCTGTGCCTGCACTCCTCAGAAAAGGCTGAACAAGGCAGGAGGTGTCCCCATAGCTGGGAACATGCCAGCACAGCCAGGTGACACCCTTGTGAGGAGTCACAGAATGGCTCTGCACAATCATAGAATGGCAGAACGGCAAGGGTTGGGAGGGCTCAACAAACAGGGAATAAAAGCTTAACAAAACTGATCACTCTTAACCCCCAGCCAAGCCAGTGTTTCTCCACCTTTCCTGCTTTAAAAGTAATACCCAATAAATCAATGCAGCTGTTATTAGAGTTTGCATTCAGCAGAATTATTCCTTCTGGTAGAGCAGTGCCAGCTTCCATCAACTCAGAGTCCTGCTCCTCTATCTCATCACACCTAACATCAGCACGCAGCCCAATCACGTAGTGACAAAACACCTTCCTTGACTGGAATTGCTGAGTACCTGGCAGGACATGCGTCTCGGCACTCACAAACCCTCCTGCCCTTAGAGCGGGGTGCCTGGGAAACTGAAATGAGTGTGAGCTTATTGCCATCAGGACACTTATGAGAAGTGGAGAGCCTGGTCCTGCGCATTTCAGAGAAAGCAGCACTATTAAGGACACAAATGTGATACTTGATTGGGACACTTTCCCATGCGGATGAAAGGAATCTCTCCTCATGCAATGCTGAAAGAAACTGATTAGATTTATGCAGGCAAGTATCAGCTTGTGATTAGCATTTAGGTGAGGATGAAGCTATGTGCTACAGGAAATGTTGGTGTGTGCATTTTCTGTTTACTTTCATTACCTAATGTGCTCTGCATTAAGCAGGGGAAGAAAGAATCAGTTATTTGGGAGATTTTCAAGCACATGTAGATTTATCAGTCTTTCCTGACAAAAGAACCGTACACAGTGCATGTTCATAACATGGTATTTTGGACTCACTCATATAAAATGCCTCCCAAGCAGTTCCAATAAAAGAATCAGACTGTTGTAGTTCTGCTCCAGACAGGTAGGAAAAGCTTTGAAGAACCAGTTTTTCCAAGGAAAATTCCACCTCACAATAACATTTGCTTTAAGAAGTAATGCTGCCTTTGATGAAAAGTTCAATCACAAAAGTGCACGGGGGGTTATTTACACATTTCTGCAAAAGAATATGCACACACACGTATGTATGTTTTACAACTGATTTGGGATAAAACAAATCTGAGGTTTTATATTTTTCATTTATCAAGCAAATCTGTTACCAAAAAGCTTCACTTTTGGCAGAAGCTGTATTGAGTCCCACAGGGATATTTACCTTCATGTAACCTCAGTGTAATTCGTATCTTCATTACAGCTAATGGGGAGATAGACTTGCTAGTCACTACCTCAAGAAAAACAAATTAAAAAAAAACAAAACAAAAAAAAACCACCCTACAGAAACAGCCAAGATTGTTGTATAAAAGCTCAGAAATCCTTTCATGCACTGTCTAGGCTTGGAATATAGAAGGAAATCTCTGCCAAGAAGCAAAGGATGTTGAAACAGAATCATGCAATGTGTTAATGCCGCAGGGCATTGGAAGTAAGATGCCAGGGACTTCAATCAGAAATTGAATGATCTTTGTGATATAGCAAAGAGGATGGAATAACATCAGAGAACTGTTCACACAATGGAAAGAAACAGCATAATCATTTGTCATCACTCCAAGCAAACAAGTGCTGGCAATGACGTTTTCTGCACCAACCAATTCATGTCATAGTTTGAGGTTCAAATACCTTTCAGTAGCAGATCCCACCAGCAACATCCCCCGGTGGCAAGGAAATTTGCAGAAACATCCACCTCTTCTGACACTTCAAAGGACTTGTGCTCTGGACCTCAGACAGTTAAGTGTGGATATGCTAAGGTAGCTATGAAATCAGATTAACTTAAAGAGCTTGTATAATTCACAGCCTATTAAGTTAACCCAGTTTCAAAACTGGTTCCACTTTGCATGAGAATGGACATCTGTGGCCTTCAAAATCCTCTAGTATATTTCATTCTTTATTAAGTATTCTTCCTTCCTTCATACTTGTTCTGATCTTTAGCTGTGTTTTATAAAGACTCAGCTGAGGCTGGTCAGATATTAAACCTGGCAGTGGCCCATTATACTTGAAATATATAATTACACTGAAATCTTATAAGAAAGAAAAGGTGTCAAAATGTCTTGCAGATGGACAGAATTTGGATTGGAAACATTCACTTTAACCCAGGTGAACAATTCAGTTGCCAGTACTGGTCATCTTTGTGCTTATTTTAACAATAAAGTGAGCCGGTTCCCTGGTATCTAAAAGAATCACAAAGCATCCAGCTCTTCGGTAGAAGGCTATACAAAAAAATAACTTTAGTCCCCATTTCTTAACACCTTGCATTTATCTTAACATTCAGCCTTCATTTGCCTAAAAATAAAGGGATAAAAAATTTCAACTGTATACTAGAAGCGTTACCTAGAAATATAAGGAGTGTTAAGATCCTGGGATTTACTCAGGTATGTACGTTCAGCAAAGAGCAGTACTTCTGTGCTGAAAAGCAGTCTGTCAACACATCCACTTAGATGGTGAAACCAATCCTAAACACGAAGATATTGGCTAGCCAATTTTGTCTTGAAGTATTTCAGAAACATTTCTTGGAGAAGCTTCCCTGCTTCTGGGGTGGTGTGGATGTCCAGAAAGAAGAAAGTGTATGCCAAAATTGTTGAAGCTGGTTGTCTTCTCTCTGGTATTTAGATCTTGATTTCAAAGGAAGGGCATGAATTCACCTTTCCAAAAAGCTCTACCTTCACTCTAAGTAAATCAATAGAATTCCACCTACTAACAATAGTAGCTGAAGACAATTCACTGATTTTAGAGGAAAAGCTTGTTTTTGTTCTGCATTCATCCATATTCCTAAAATAGAGAGCATTCCTTCCCCTGCTACAGTTTTTTCATCTCTGTTTCCAGACACCACGATCTTGTCATTTATTCCTCATGGATTTCCCAAATATGCAGTGCCCCTGATTTTCCTTGCCAGAAGGCGCATGTCGCGGATGCGCAGGGAAGCAGAATTTAGCTGTCCGTGACCAGTACAGCAAAAGGTCTACAGGCATTTTTGATGAGAATGAATGACAGGAACATTTTTCATCTAATATGCATGCATGGATATAGCACCTCAGTGACCCACTATCCAATTTATCTTCACAGACATGTTTTTCCCATTCTTCTAATAAACATGATTCATGGATGAATTCCAGTTGATTGCAGTGCCCTGAACAAAGCAAATGCAATGGAAATGCTGGCAAGCACATTTTCACCAAGATTTGCATAAGTTTTCATTCAGGATTACAAGCTTCATCCTACACAGATGAAGACATTTTACATTTTCTTTGACTTTATCAGCAACTGGAACATAAGTAGGATGGTTAAAAGATTTCCCCAGGAAGCCAAAGCTCCACCATTCTTAAAAAAGAGAAGTTACCCATTTGTAAAGATGTGGCTTTATGAATGTTCTCTGCTACTTATACAAGGGGGTACAGCATACACAATCAAACTGAGATTCTCAGATGCTTTGTTACTGGGTAACGATCAGATGCTTTTTCCAAAGATACATTGCTTGAGGATCTGTAAATACAGGTAGGCCAGAGACATCTCTGGTTACAAAGAGGATCTGAAGGGAGGTTAGAAGTACAGTTATTCTGCAGAATTATGCAGGCATAATATGACTAGCTACTTTGAATGCTCTCGAGTACTGCATTGGAAAAAGATCTTTTTTTGTAAGTAGATATACCTGATATTTTCTTCAATATATTCATTATCACTGAAAAGGCAGTTTGGAATCAGTTTCTCTACACCAAACTTCATTTCTTGGAAAGGCATAAAAAGAAATGGTCATGTACAATCACAAGATAAAAAGCTAGATGCATCCAGAGAAACAACTTCACTACCAGATGTTACATTTGGGCAGCATTCAATATTTAACTAGAGCTTTTAAAATACTTTCTCCAGGCAATTAATACTGCCTGTCTCAAGACTACCACAGTTTTCCTGATGCTTTTTACCTAGAAACAATTGAGCAATTTATATTAAGTTATTTAATTGACCTTTACTGTGCACTGAACTATTGTAACTGATAGTAATGTACCAACCTGTCATGACATCAGCTTCATTGAGCTCGCTGAATCCATCAATTACATTGAACAGATTCCTTGCAAAATGAATGGAATGTTTGTTATTATGAGAAAACAAGTCAAAAGTACTCAATAACATTAATCAAATAAAAGTAATGTGGAAATCTAGACTTTCAAGAAAGAACAGTGAATCATCCATGAACTTGGCACTGCATCAAGCATACACTATTCATCTTCACTCCAAGGGCCCTTCATGACCTATCCACACTCCACCTATCATTTTTTTTCAATGTTATCAACATGTCAGCTCCTTCTGCTGATCAGCGAGCAATGCCTGCCATCATCACCCATTTGTTATGTTTACCAGCAAGCACCTTTGCCCTTTCTTCCATGCCAGACTTCATGCATAGAAGAAGCTCCCATAAATATCAGCAAGCCCAAATCATTGTTTTTCTCAAATGCACCCCAAAATACCTCCTTTTCTGTGATAGCAACATGAAAACACTTGATAGTACAGTGTCTGTTTTGTTTTTTTTTATTATTTATTTATTCTAATTACTCTTAATTATTTCCTTGTGCTTCCCCATCTATCTGGTAAGACTATCTGATATTTCTTGTCTTGGACTCTAAGCAGCTAAGGTCAGAAACTGGATTTTTGTTCTATATTAGCACAGTGCAGAGCATAATGGGTTTCTGTCTATAACCAGGGCTTCTTTACCATCTCTGCAGTACCCAACCATATGGACCTAATCATTTTGCTATTTAAAAATGAATTACCTTAAAACTTTAATTAGATTAGCTATAAGAAAAAAAAAAAAATCAATAGGCAATAGCCAACCAATCAGCCTAAAATTTGTCCAAACCTTTTTTTGAGGGGAAAAATTTAACATGAACAGAGGGTAGTAAGGACTCTCATCCATCCTTTCATCCACATCTTTGTGGCCTGATTTTGCAGAATGCATGCTTGGTGAGCTCAACCGTTTTACTGGCAGAAGACATTATTGCCCCATGGTTCAAGGAAAGGTGTTTAAGTCTGGGGTTTTGGTTTGCATTGTTTTACTTTCATTACACATGCCCATCATGGGAGGAAACTAATTTGTTACTAGCATAGTAAAAAGTTTTCTTTGACCAGTATTAGTATTACTTGGTTTTCATTTAAATGCTTTTGGTTCTATCTAAACCATATTTTCAGACGTTTTTTTCCCCCCACAGCCTTAATCTCAAGTAATAACTTAAGAAAAGCAGCAGAATTTAATATAAACCATTACTGGTAAGACAGGTAATAATAATAACAGTAAAAATTGATTTCCCCACCACCACCACAGTTATTCGTCATTCTCAAATGCCTGGGGGAGAAAAGGTGAACTTTCTGCATGTCTGAATGTCATGAAATTCAGGCAGTTTTAGACCAAGAAAGCATGAATTCCAAAGCTGTGAATCTGTTCTTTCCATTATGGTTCTAAAAGAAATACAAGACCTTCCACAGCATATAGGGAAATAAAAATATCTCATGGATATAGAGTTTACTGTGGTTAAATCCAAGACACTTGATATTTCTGTTGCATGAGTTACAGTATAGTGAGTGGCATGGTTGATGTCAGGTAAATATTTATTATTGTACATAATGTGAAAGACTCCAGAAGTAATCTGTGGCAACTTGTAAAAATAAATAAATAAATAAATAAAATCAAATGAAATCAAATGTAATTTAAAAAAGCATAAAAAGATCATCCCTCATTTTGAAGTTACTTTTCATCACTTCTCTCATGACCTTGTGAGCTGAGGCAGCTTATAGTACACATACATACCTACACACAGATGTATGCAAGGGAAAAGAAGGAGTAGTGGTACCTCTCTTATCAAAGCCAATAGCAAACACACCACTGACTAAATAGGCACATAAGGGTAGCCCCAGAATAAATGAAACAGCTGTATGCATTGTGTCAAGGAAGGGCACCGACAGTTTGACTGTTGGCTGATGTTTCTAATAAGACCTTGAAGTGACACAGTCACCCCCACAAAATCACCTTTTGTAACAAATGAGTAAAGCAAAAAACAAGCAGGTAGATGAGAACTCTCTAAAGCATTAAGGGATGCAAGTCTCAGTGGCTGTTTATGCTTTTCTCATAGCTGCATTTGCTTGGTAGGGTGCGTAGACCTCCCAGGAAGAAACATCAGTCAGCAAAAAGAAATCCCACCACTCCAAACCCTCAGCTTCTCCTGATATACAAACAACCAAACCTAAAACTCTAGCAGCCAAAATCACCATGGCTTATGCCCAGAGATAAGCTCTTCTTGCATATTTCAATGCCATCCTTCTCAGGCTTTCAGCTTTATTTTATCCCAGAACAAAAAATATATTAAAAAAAAAAAAAACAAAAAAAAAACTCACCAACCACATTCTCTTTCATCCACTTGTTGAGGATTTTTCTCTAGTGCAACACCTGAGGAAAAAAAAAAATATATATATATATATACATAAACATATACATATATATTTTCAATTACTCAAGCTTTTAGCATTACTCTCCTAAGAACGATATCCAACCGCCAGCATGCAGCTGTTTGTAGATCTTGAACACTTACCAACCTCCACAACCAAGTGAACAATGCTAGAAACCAAACAACCCACCCAGCTCCAGGTGGGGTGGTTTAACTAATTGCATCTGAGTACAGAGTCTGTCTCATCCTTCACATGACACAACATCCAAAAAGATCTTCCTTTGGCTTACCCAAATGTCATATTTTTGCTGAAGGTAACCTAAAGGAAAAGGAAGAAGTACTGGACCTGCCATCAGAATCTGAATTCCCTAAGAGCTATAGGGGTGCAGGGCTTTGGTGCGGGATGAATTTCACCTCCTAGCCGATTGACAGTGGTAAGGGGAGGGAAAAGTAAGAGAGCAGAAACACCTGGAACCATTTCTTTCTCCTTCCCGACATATTCTCTCTGTGCCTTTCCTCCCCACCTGCAAATTCACTGTTTGAGAACCTTTTCCCCCATCCTCATCTGGAGATAACAGTGCTTTCCCACCTCATTGAAGTAAGAAATATTTAGGAGATGATGAGGTTCTCAGATGATGCTTGAGCACTGGGATATAGAAAACACCTAAGACAGGCTGGTTACATGTCTATTATTACATCTATTTTTCACATAATCAGGCATGGAACAGCTTGAGTCCCTAACAAACCTCTCCTCTTGAATGCAGCCTGAAGTCACAGTACTCACTAGGGCTTTTGCTCCTCTCCTCTAAATCCCTGGGCTTTTCAACCACCTTCTAAAATCAGCTGCACTTTTGGACAGCGTGTTATGAGATTCTGTTAGGTTACATTACCAACCAGAATTTAGGGACACTAAATCAATGGCATGATTGATAAATCATGCTAGCATGATTTGCATCAGCTGAGGGATTGTTTTTTCCTTTGTCAGTTTATAAGGAAACACCACCACTTCCATCACTAAATGCAGGAATCAGTGAAAACCTTTTTCAAGTTTTGTCAATAATCTTCACAGAGTGTTTTCATAAAATCATAGAATCAACAAATTGGAAAATGCCTTCAAGACCATCAGTTCCAACCATCATTACATAGAAGATGTTCATGAGCTCTCTAATACAGAATTAAGCAGACAGAAGCAGAGTTTTGAGTATTCGCTCACCTATGAGAAATTCTGCAGATAGTGGATGGGACTCCTCTTGTCCATAAGCACAGCCCACAATGACACGGAGTAGCTCAATCATTTCAAGAGGACAGATACATCTTATGGAGTTATCCTTTCCAAAAGAGAGGGATGAAATAAACACCTCCAAGCTTGAGGCTCACACCAATTCTTCGTCGTGGTTTTGCTGCAGGTGTCCATTCCTTGCAACACTGAGCCTAATCTTGCTCCATTAAATTTAATGGAAGAAATTTCCTGTCACCCACTTCCTAAGAGTAGAGTAGATGTCATTACCGTGTTGAAATGATGTTTCAAAATACCTGATGTGTTTCAAAAAGATTTCAAAAAGATTGCCTTTTTTTTTTTTTTTTTTTTTGTAATTGCCAGCAATTAAATACATTTATCAGATTGTAGTCTTTCTCCATCATTCAGAGAGGTAATTAAAGGTTTAGTCATTGCATGCTGGGCTGTTTTTGTTTCACATACTGTGGTGAGTCTCTGAGAATCAGGCTGATTCTGCTCTCGCAGTGTTGCAATACCAAGTGTCTTCCAGCAGGGCAACACGTGCCCTGATGTCTCTTTTCAAAACCAATTTCACCAGTGGCACCCAATAGGGTGCAGACTTCCATCTGCACCATCCTCTGTCCCCTGTGCTAGGCAGATGTCCCTAGGGTTGCAATGCAGCTCTCCCAGGTGCTGGGAGGTCATCAGCTACTCAAGCTCAAGGGACAGGTAAGAAGCTACTGGAAAAAGAAGGCAACACAACAGGATGGCCAAAATTAGGTGTTCCACCAGACTGGAAAATTCATTTATCGAAGTGCCACAGGTTTTAGTGGCTAGATCACAATGTTTGAATCACTGTATCTGGAATTTTATTCATACTGACTCCGAGAGTAAAAATTTAGTTGTTGTTACAACATTGTTGTTCTACTAAGATCCAATCATCTCCTTCATAAAACAGCATCACATATCTGAGAGGCTATCATCCCCGTTAGGGCTGTGGTACCTGAGCTCTGTGCCAGGGGAAGGCTGTCTTTGCTGGGCTGTGAAACCAAAATTGCAGGGACTGGAAAAACCCAAAGCACTTCAGGTTTCACTGTTTACTTTCAATTCTGCACTGCACAGGCTGACTTCAAAAGGAAGGCATGCCATTCACATATCACAATTGCAATTGCTGAAGCTATTTACTCTGAAGAGTTTGTATTACAGTGCTAGTGGTGATGTATGAAAATAAAATATTTACTCAGTTGTGGGATTCACTCCTCAGCTTGGGAAGAAGGCTTGCCTAAAAAGAATCTGCAAGCTTTTTACTGACCAAATAGAGTGCCATTATAACCAGGGAAAATATATATGAACCCATTGCTTATATGAAATTATTCATCCCTATGTAAGAGATATCGCACTGACACTCCCCGAAGGTGATGTGGTCATGATATAAACAAATAGAGATCATAAAATTATTGTATGGGACAGATGGGAGTCATTATAAATAATTTTATTTTGCCATTGTTTGGGATATCTATATTAAACTGACAACTGAGAAAACTGGGCCATGGGATCGCAGTAAATGCATATAAATGTCAGTGATAAACTTGCTGCAAAGATTGGTGTCATAGAAAATAACAATGCCTAACCTTAATGTATGGGTTTAGTGCAGCCACAGTTTCACATCTACCCTGTTTTTCTGACCTGATTCTGCTTAAAGCATTCCTACCATGCTACTGTAGTGTATTAAAGAGTCCAGTGCTCAGGACACAGAAAAGAAAATAATTCTTATCTTATAAAAATGGTGAGCATGTTTGAAAAATAAATAAAATAATTTTGTGCGTGTTATAATTTCATACTATTGTACCTTTTAAAATCAGTTTACAAATAATAAAGAGTACCCTTAATTGGAAAATAGATGTACTACCAACCAAATCTTTAAGTGTAAATTCTGTGTGTAAGTAAATTGTTCACAGTGATTATATTCTTCATTTCTTAAAAAGTCACACATTCATTCTGGCATTAACTTCTCCAAGAATATCTTCAATTATATTGCACTTTTTTTTTTTTTCCCTGTTAAAATGTTGGCTTTCAAGAGCTGGTATTAAAGTGGTTGTTATAAACTATATTTTCCAGAATATGCATCATCCAACCAAGCATATCCAGAGCACTTCCCTGCAACATTTTCTCCCTTGACTTACAAGTACAAACTCCAGGCAGTTTTCCACTATTATTTGAACAAACTAAAGGTTTCTCTGGATTCACATTGACATGCAATTGCGTGCTCTTTATTAAGCAGGTATGTTAATGTTGCTGTTTTTGAGATGGAAATCCTAGTTGCTTAATTTTTACCTTACTACTGAAACAAAACTACATAAACTCATTCTAACGGGATTAGGATTTATTCCCTGTAACCACCTTCCAAACGCAGATGAAAGTCCTCTCCCTCAATCAAAAACATCATTAAAATAGAATCACATCTTTTCATTGACCCAATGAGAAGGGAACGCGTCTTCTGCCAACCCAGGAACCATTTAGCTGCCATAATAAGGAATGTTTCTTCTTCAGTATATATTTGGGTTAAATATTCAGTGGACACTTCTGATAGCATGTATCTCTTCAGTGTCTCACTCTCCCTCACAAGTTTCCCCAGATGTTTTTCCTGTTTCGTTATTTGGTTCTTTGGGTTCCCTAGATACTAAAGTGTTCAGCTTACTTGCTTGCTTAGCCCGAATGGATAACTGGTGACAACTAATCAGCTATTCTTCCTTCTCCAACTGAGAATTGTCCACACACAACTGGGACATCCCACCCAGACAGCAAACTGCACTCAAACCCCTTTCCCACAGGCTGTTGCCTCCTTTCCCCACATGAAACAACAGATGCATGTACTTACCTCTCTCTTCTACCAACGGAACATTTCACAAGGAGAAGTTCTAGCACAAAATCTCATTTGTTCTCCTCTCTTATCATTGTTGGGATAAGCAGAGCTGTAAGGAGCTACCTAATGCTACTGAGAGAGAAGAAATTTGGGTACAGCAGAAAATAATGTTGTGTATTATTTTTGCACAATCTTCACAACTTCCGAAAAATGTCTAAGGGAATTGTGATTTTATTTCTAAATTAATTTTAGTGAAACGCTTCTGGACAGCATGCTTCAGGAATTTCTCTAAGTTATATTTATCCTGCCAGTGAGGATTATCTGACTTTTTATAAGCTAATCCTCCTGAGTGTTATGTCTCAATCCTATGAGAAAGCATGTAATATTTTACATTACAAGTGTTTTAATTTTATCTTCATTAATTTCTAGCACAACACTTTAAACACATACGATTTCCACACAAGGGCAGACAGCAATTCAGATGCAACATTCATAGGTTTTGATAATTGTTTTCCAGTATCATGAAATACCATGTAGTATTTTTTTTTTCTTTTTTGAGCAATTCCTTTGTTTTCACTCTTATTTCCATTGCCTCTTATTTCACAGGCCATCCCCATTTCTTCATGTCTTGGCACGTATCAGCTGCAAGAGTGATTCACCTTCTGATGAATTTCTGTCTCAGCAGAACAACCAAGGGAAGAGAAAGAAGCGATTTCATATTTATATTGGATTGCGCTTATTATATAGGGTGGTCAAATTCTGCCTTGACATGGGGGTACAGCTTTGCCTGTGAACACTGGAGACTGGGTTTCACGTGAAGGTATTTTGCCATTAATTTTTGTTTTGCTCAAGAATATGGGTATTTTATGGCTGCAGAAAAAGCAAGACGATAGTTATTAATTTCAGTGAAATCTCAATTACAGCAGCTACAAATCTGCTTTAAATACATAGCTGACACTCTTCCAAAAGCCATGAGTTGGACCTGTCACAATTCTGAATAATCATGCTGCCTTTATAAGGATATATGCAAATATCTACGTGTTAATTTTCCCAACATATACACTTGCAAACAGGATACATTGCATTTTCTTTTTTAAAAACAGACTGTGTGTAAACTAGCCTGTGCTGATATAAACCACTAATTTTCCTTGGATAAGCTGGACATTTTTAGCAAATGGAAGAAGTAAAGCTAGAAAGAACCAGTGGTTCACACTGGATGTCTGCACAAAAGCAGGCACAGTCACAAACTGGCACCCTCCCAGAGTTATCCGTATGGAGTCAATAGGAAGTTCAACAAGCCTGGATTACATGGGTGATAAATGAATGACATTGCATGGGTTCTTTTGGGTAAAGCAGAAGAGGTATAGAACTGTACTTGATGAACACCCAACACTTCTGCTATCTCTAGTGCCTCTACCAGTTCTGCACCCACAACTTCCGGATCTCTTGTACATTGCACCAAGCTATCCCAAGAAGGACTGCTTTATTACCCGCTTTTCTGTTGGAAATGGTATCACAGCTCTTGAAACAAAGAGGCAGCACTGTGCAGCCAGCCACTGCGTCATTTTTACACTCTGCTTAAATCTCACTAATACTATCTCAGGGCTTAAGGGACGTTTCAATCACACACAGTCTTCTATCAGCATTCCACAGACATGTGGATTTCGAGAGAGAAAACATCTCTATTCGGAAAGACATGCATCTCATTGTATGTCCTATCTAGTAATTATGTTCTGTTCTAGATCTTCTGTGGTTCCTGTGCATCCAGGTGCCAAACTCAGCAATGAATGCCAGTATAGCCACACCAAGACTCAGTTTGGGCTACAGTTTTGAAAGCCACAGATGAGGACGTTCTGAGGCACAGACAAGGCTTCCATCACTGGCACATGTAGAAACACTGCGCTGTTTAATAAACAGGTGTTTCTTTTCATACATAATACTGTAAAGGCCATTTTATCTGCCTAATAAAAGTTTACAAGACAATTCCATTACACATTATATCATACAATAGCATCACATATTTTTGCATAATTCCTTTATCTTGGATGGAAACTCACATGTTTCCTATAGAATCTTCTCAGTGTATTTCTGTTTAGAGATATATTCCTTGTGAATTTGTAGATGCAGGTCCAGGAGAAACAGAGCAATTTTCCCCAACTTGAGCAGTATTGGACTGTCATCATCAGGAAATGAAAACGTTCCAATTGCATCTGTATCTCTTGCTGCTCCCTGTACCACAGTTCTTCAGAAACTGAAATCCTCCTAGTGATCATGAGCAATACATTTTGCATTTGGACCTCGGACTTGGCTGACACTTTGTAAAAAATATTATATATATATATTCAGTCAGACAACGCCCTGGAGACTATTGCACATCTGCAGATGCTGAAGGGCACAAATTATTCCTGCTAAGGTCAACATTACCTTACACTAAAAAATTGTCTTCCTGATCACGGCTTGCACACTGTGAACAAGTGATGAATTTTTATGATTTCACCACCAACACTTGGTCTTAATATGCACCCCTTGGGGAGGAGAAGTGAGGAGGTGGAAAGAGGTCCCAGACCACATATAGACACCTAAAAATCTGTCTTTTTGTTTTGTTTTGTTTCATAAGATCCCATTGAGCCAGATGAGCCAAAATTTCTCTTGGAAGCTGTTACCAGACTTAATCACAGTCAGTGTAAGTGAGCCACAGAATGAAAGTCATGAAAGGGATGGATGTATTCAGACAGTCCAGATTTCAGCTCATGTTCAAAGTCTACCGTTTCCTACCGGCAAACCAGTTTGGAAGGCACACAGCCAAGAACAGATCCGACACCTAAGTGGAAGTTAGGCAATTTTAATATTGCCCAGAGCTGCTTAGCAGTAAGTGAAATTCCCCAAGCTGAACCTGTGAGAAGGATAGACCTACTCCTTGAAGCAATATACTGCCTTAAAATATGATTGAATTCAGATGTGGTATGAAAGACAGAAAATTTAGAAGTTCCCCATGACTTTTCTTTAAGCAACTGAAATATTATATTCACCTACACTGAAAAAAATTTAGCTTGGTCATTGTAATACTTAAAGCAGCATAAATCTTAAAGAACTCTACTTCAAAAATGAAAGCTTATGCCTTGCAAGCTTTGTAAGAGTCCCATTCTACTTTTTCCTTCTGATCTATTTTCTCATTAAAAATGATACCATTGCATAGAATATTTTTATTTCAACTAAAGCGTGTTTTGCAACAAGAAAATTTGGTCCCTCAAAAATGTTCCTATTACCTTTACCCGTTTCCTAGTGCATTTCCTTCTTTCTCCAACAGAAGACGGGTGAACAAAGGAGTGGCTGTTGTTTAATACTCTATTACAAGCATTCAGATGCTGAAATACCAGAATGAGGAGACTTAGAGAGGAGCAGGATTCAGAGGCTGCAGGCAAGAACTTTCTCACTTTTTGTTAAGGCAGGCAGCATGTAGAGTCTGGCCCTAATCAGATTAGGTTGTGCATATTTATAAACATCTGAAGACCATTAAGAAAGGCTCCCAATTAAAAGATACTCTGGATTTACTTCTGCAAGAGTTGCAGAAAAACATGGTGATTAGCATTTCCATTAGAGACTGCTATTTGGCACAAAGCAGTCTCGTATAAATGGGTCCTCTCTAAACATCTTTTATACCAGAGCATATCTCTACATTCTATTCTGATACATTGAAAAAATATGCCACATTTTATCTGCATGTATGAAGTTACACCATGCCATGTCACCAAGTGGGATGTGACCCCATGTAATATAATGCACATTTGAGCAAAACTCTCTTTTCCATTATGGGAAGGAGTAAATTACAGATAGGAGTTTACCATAATTAACCACAAGCTGGCAAGAAGGCCTATTTTCTGTCTTTCTAGATTATTATCAAGTTAGCTAAGCTTTTCTCAAGCTTACTTTTAAAAATAGTTAAGAATACAATAAAAGATATTTAATATGAATCATTCTGTGGACAAACATGCTTTGCAAACCATCCCATATAATTGGAGTAGAGATTGAACCTGAGATCCAGGTTAGGTGTGTCCTGTTTGGTGAACAGACTTCACCTAGAGGTTGTTTCTCTTAAAAATGCTTAACCCTTTTCTTTATTTTTTTTTTTCCTTCTGACTCGTTTTCCTTTTTCCCTTCAATTAAAATCTGTGCTATTGTTACCTCTTAACAATAACACATCTGAACCCACAAGCAGCAGCTGTCTGCAATGTGTCTCTTGCAGCTGAAATCACTTCATCAGTTATTATTCCAAAAGACTAAATAAGGGCAGGCATTTTCCTAAAGAATTGATTTTTGAGGGCTCAGTATCAATCAGATCTTTTTGCCTTTGATCCTCTGTAATCAGAGAGCCCAATATTTATAGAATTCAATATGCAGTGCATTTAAAGACATTCTAGACTTTCTGCTTCTCCCATCAACTACCTATTTGCTATGGACAATTAGCAACTTTTTATTAGCAGAATGCTTTATCAGCACAGAAGACAAGCTCAGGGCAGTGCCTCTCTGAAACTCAGGAGAGGCAGATCTAGAAAAGCAAGCACTCTCACTGAGCCATTTGTATTTCAATATCTGTGCAGCAACTCTGATTGCAGCACTGGTACTGAGTCTTCCTTGTGCACCAGCCTTCACTATCTCTTATGGGTCCCAGCCCCATCCCTAGGGTGACAGTGGTCATTGTGTGGCTGTCTGGGAGCATCCAGGTCTGCCCAGCCCCAAAACCACCCAAAGCACAGCTCACAAGTGTCCACAGCTTAGTTTTGCCTGAGGAAGCAGAACAGGCACCTGAAACATCTGCAGATCATACCCATTCATTTCTGAGTTCAAGCACTGGAGAAGCTCCAATTAATACTTTTGCAATATTTTTGGTGAGCAAGCGAGCAATCAATCAAATCCTTTAAAGCTGCACCTTTCCAAACCCATTCACATTTTATTTTCTCTGTTGTAGACTGTACTTCTCAGCCTCTTTAACTCTCAATGTCATAGTGACAACTGACCCTTATCTTATTTAGCAAGTGAGGTAATCTCCAGTTGCTATAAAACATTGCATATGTTAATCAAATGCAACCCCTAAAGCAGCATATCACAAAAGCCACTGCATCCGCACCAATCTTTTACTTCCTTGGCTGTCCATGGATGTGTTCAAGTGGAGAGGGGAGGAATATGGGTGTATTTATTATCAGAACAGAGAGAATACCACAGTTGAAATGTCCTGCAGTTTGTTTTTTTTTCCCCAGTCTTTCTTGGAAATTAATAAAAAAGGACTTAACTGTAGACTTTCTCATTATGGTTATTACTGGAATTGCAGTAATACTACAGTAGGACGCACGTATAGGCAAGAAATGTGTGTGATCACATTCAACTCTTGCAGACTGTTGTTTTGAACAGGGTGGGAAGACTTCGTGACCGTACATAGCAAAACAAGACTCTGTGAGCACCCCGGAGGGTCTGCCTTTCCATTGCTGAGTCCTGCTATAAGACTGCTCCTCACGTAATTTGCACTCAGGTTAATAAGATATGATTTCAAGTCATTTCCAGTCTGTGATGAATTTGGAAAAAGAACCTGAAATGGTGCCATAAAGCTCCAGCAGTTTTGTGGACCTTAAACCCTAGCTCACTGTGTCGTGGAATGCAATCCAGAAACCAATAAACGATCAAACTGATAATTCCTTGAGTCACTTTTAATTGTGGAATTGAGCAGTCATGGGCATTAAAATTTCTTATTATTTTAAGACTGACTTGGAAAAATGGTTTGTGATGCATCCTCCAAATAGAAAATTTTGCTTATATTACTCAAGCATTTTCTAAAATTGTGCTCTTTCTTTTTTAATAAAAATAAAAATCCACTGATCTTCTAGAAACTTCACAGAAAACCAGCAGAAAGCAGCAATCTGACTGGACTCTACTCCAGCCTGCTGTCAGCAGAAGACCAAGAGCGTAACACACCATCCACAGAGCTAACCCCCTTCCTGAGTTCAATCTGATCAACAACAAAATAGCTTCTGCCAAAGCTTTCGGCCCTACGAACATCTCTAGTATTGGTCATAGCCCAGGCGCTCACAAACATAAATCCCATTTCTCTCATATTAACTTGGAAACCTAGGCCAAGGGAAGCTAGTAACTTTCTTTGGATTCTCAAGGCTGTGAGAGGATGGGTTTCCCACCTGGCTGTTTTCTGAACTAGGTATGATTATATACCATGCACATTTCATAAGCATCTAAGTACCTGAGAGTGAAGACATATCCATCTGATAATAAATCCTCCCAGAAGTGGCTACTTTTGAGATTTAGAAGCAAATTCTTATGACTGAATCATCATCATTCAATTGTTCTCTTTTAAAAATAATTTCACTAAGTAAACAATTAAGTATGATTATATGGATTTAGAAAGCTTTTACTCCAACTCACTCTTGCAGTGACAAGTTATAGCATAAGCCTTAACACCACTTCTGACAAGACTGCCTAGACAAACACTTTTCTTTGGTTACCAGCAATCCCTTGGGTCCTTCCTTCTCATGTCACTACACCTCTGGGACTGTAACAAAAACTGATGGGGCACAGGAGAAGAGCACGGGACGTGACAGAAAGACATCTCTTCTCTGACTTGACTCTAGTCCGACATATGAAAGATCACTGTTGATCACACATGAATCCAAAGAGCAGAATTCCTCTGATAAATCATGCTGAAGCAGTGCCCTAGCTGATCATGGCCATGAAACTTCAGTCGGAGAGAAAGATCTTCATCCAGAAAGCTGAACGTTGCTCAGCCTGATCAGTCTCGGTCAGGCAAGGATGAAAACAAACCAGTGGCATATTTGCTCATCAAGATGTTTTGTAACAGTCACACTGGGAGCAAAATCAACGTACGTGTGCAATGGACCCCACCGCTATCACATGTTCTGAGGACTACAAACATGCTCCCAGTTCTCAGTTTGAGCATCATGCACTTCACCTCCCCCATTCTGAAGAAATTGTTAAAAATTACTGCAAAAGCTTCTGTGGCTGCCTAAGCACTTCGAGTGTTTTCATAAATGCTTCATAAGTGCTTCCAGAGTGAAGGCTTTTCTCCAGCTTCAGCTGAAAGTTCTCTTTTCCAAACAAATGCTCTACCTAACTCCATTTCTGTAGCTTGCTTCTAAAGAAAGAATAAAGAATGACACATCTGTGTAAGTCACTAAACATCTAAGAATTCCTCCAGTGAACAACCACTGCTTTTTCTTCTCTCTTTTTATTTTAATATAATTGTACATAATCTTAATAGATGTATTTACTACTAATACCAAGTGAGTTCTGGTTGCTCACGTTTTGAAAGCATAACCCTGAAATGCACGCTCAGGTCATTGGCTCTCTATGCCTTGACCTGCTTGCCTAATGGCTCCTTGGGTGATTAATACTTTCTATCATTAGATCCTACAAGACTAAAAAAAAAAAAAAAGCCTTAATGACTCTAACAATATTAGGAGTCAGCTATTTCATAGTAATGACTTGCTGAAGTATCGTTATTGCTAGTGCTTTAACTACTGTTGTCCATAAATACTGTGTTGCTCGTTATCATGGAAGACTTCGGGAAAAAGAGAGTATGGTGCTGAGACTTATTGCATTAAGAGATCGGTTTAACAGATTGTTTAGTTTTGGTAATATAATTTGACATCTAAACATAAGCTGAGAGGGATCTCCCACAAAACCTTTGATAATATGATTCATTGTCAAATGTTTGTTTTGCCTATCTGGTACTCATTAATTAATTCTTTTTAATATATCTTGGATTTACTGATTTGGAAAAAGAGAATTATTCTTATTGATGTTGCTAAAATATCCAGGTGGCTTGAATTTCACCAACTAGATGGTATAATCTAGCACATTTGTGTAGACCTAATCAAATCTCTACTAACAGATGTGAAGAGCCCAGCATGGGAGCAAATGTTTGTGTCTATATGATAATTAAATTACCTCAATAAAGAGAATAAATGAACAATGATGACTATAGTTTTTTTAAACTTAGGTTATCTTCCCCGTGCACAGCCACTTTTAACCCCTCTAGCAATTGTCAGAACTTAGAGTTTTTCTGAAGGAGCGAAGTTTTTCAGGAAGTGCCTTTGATTAACTCTAAGAATCAGGAAAAACAACAAACAGGTTTAAGAATCCTTATGCATCTCCATTAGCGGAAATCAAATGAATAATAAGTTCCGTGCGAAAGCTAAGCTACATATATTGTACTTTCTTCCACACAAACAGTTTGAAGACTACATTTCAACTCCTCATTTAGTTCTCTTGCTTTTGGAGAATCTCTTGGATCGTTAATGCGGCATTCTTGAAGATCTCTGTCCAGACTTAGAACATGTTAATACGTTCAAGAGTCAGGCAGTTGTCCTTCAGATGGGCTCAGTGTGGGTGTGCAGGCATTTCTGAGAGCCCCCAGTAATCACTGGAGTGAATCACATCCTAGGTATCTTCAAAATCTGCCCCTTCAAACCCAGTCTGCCACGCGGCCTTGGTGACTTTCCTCCAAGAACTGCAAAGTGTAACAGAGACCTCCATTGTAACCCATCACCAAATAATCATTTTGCTATAGTCCACTCCAGGAAGGCCTATAAAAACAAACTCTGGGACATAAAAAGACGTTTTAAATGTATCTTTGTTTTAAAGGTGGCCTTGTGGAAGTGAGATGCTTCTACAAGAAAGAGAGGCCAGCCCTCAGCAGTGGTATTGCTTAGATATCATTAGGCAGGCCAGGTTGCAGCTGGAGTTCAAATCACTTCTGACCATGTTTTTGCTACAAACAGGGGAACAGTTCTTCCTCTGTTCACTCCGCAGCATGCTCTGACCTTGCTGGAGGCTAAGTAATGTCACCAGCTGCATGTGTAACATGGTCATTGGTGATGAAAAGTGAACCAGTGTAGCTCGCCTAGGGATGCAACCCCTTTTAACATATCTAACATTCCTGCAGGTGTGGTGGCTTTATTTGTGTGTTTTACTGTGTTTGTTTATTTGCCTGACTAACTAACTCATGTCCCCTTGCCCACTGCAGATAGAGCTTTCTGATTTAACATTCCTGAAACTCTGACTGTTTAGGATATAGATTGTTTCCAGTCTCAGGATGTAAAAGACATGGGATAGAAGCTAGAGAGATTAGGGCTCTTTTCCTAAAAGTTAAACAACTGTATTAGTTTTCAGGCAGTGGGGCCCTGAAATAGCTAAATAAAAATAGTCTTGCACTTACAAGGAATTCACAGATTGTATTTCTAGAAGGTCTGACCGAGAAGCTGATATGACCAGCAGCACTTGGGAATTGCCAGTGCACACAAAGCAGTTACCTGCTCTGTCATAAAGAGATCTTTAGCCTGCCGAAGTGATGCAGCAGTGGGGCTGGAGTCATTTGGGAGGTTAATTACATCCTCTTGGTATTTAAACGAATCTTTATACTAAGACCTCTGTACTGTGGGAGAGAAACAAAGTCAGGAAACGGGCCAATCACTCCCAGCTCCCTGTGATCCTAACTGCAGAACGTTTCTGAGCAGTCACAGACAAAAAGAAGTTGACTTTTACTGGGCTCTACTGCACGTGCAGTGGAGCTTGATGTTGATGGTCCACGCACATCACCACAGATAAGGAAAGGAGAAAAAGGCAGTTAAAAATGCAGAAGCTAGAACGAATGAGTTCCATTTCAGGAACTGCTATAGTGTGGTTGCTAAATCTTTGATTGCTCAACAGTTTCTATTTCCTAAGTGTTGCAGCTGACAGCTAGCACAAATAGTTTTCAATGTCTTTTCTTAGCCCTCTGTCCAGCCTTGACTACAGATATGGCAGGATATAGACATCTCCCATATTCTTGTGGCTATTTCCACAGCTGTAAAAATTCACACTGTCACCAGGTATCCACAGTACAGAGTTGCTCCTGTATCCTACTGTAAATAACTGGATGCACCCACTCAATGCCCATCTCCTGACCTATTTTTCTTTGGCATTTGAGACTCATCTCTGTGGGTTGTTTCTGGTGGAATTAGTTTTCTCCCCTTTTATGGTTTTCCTGGACTGTGTACATCCCACCACGATATTATTGTATATCTGCTTCTAGATACACTTTGACATGCTAGTGGTTGAACATGTGAGCTCACACCCATACTCCACAGAGCTATGCATTGCATGACTTCCACTTTTACCTCTACAAACACAAAATGAACACTGAAATTGCAATCAAAACAATTTTCTGTTCATTGCTGTTCATGTGATCATTCTTTTCTATGTATTCATACAAATTCACGCAAGTTTGCCAGTGGTGACTCCCTGGCTTCTCAGCCTACACAGCTCTAAAATGAGTACATCAACAACTCTTTTTCTACCTATTTAAAGCAGGAACTGATAATTGAAATAATTTTAAGTAATTTGAAATATTCCCTTCAAGGAAGGATTGGGGGAAGTTTATCCTCACTAGATTTGGATGCCTGCCTACTGAGGACAAGTAGAGAGAATGGTCTTTTGCTACCCCATAAAATTCCTTATCTTCATGGTAAAAGGCATAGCTAAGCATCACCAGCGAGCTGTGAAATTATAGCATGAAATAAATATTCTTGCAGGGTACACCACAGCCAAAGCTCAAGACAAGTTCTGGGCCTGGATGGAAATCCAGGCTGAGCTGGAAAGATGCTAGAATTAAGACATGCCTGAAGGTAAATATGGCCTTAAAAGTTTTCCTGACTGAGGAGAGTTAATGGACAAAGAAACATGGAAACACAAAGGCTTCTCTAAGGAAGTGGAAACTAATCATCTGATTTTGATCTGTAACTCCAAAATCGTTGGATTTTTACAGTTGTGGTGAACTATTTGTGACTCACACCTGTGCGTGATATTAAAACAGACTTCAGATGAGGTAGGAAGTGGTCCCTGTACACCTCTATGCTACCCTGTTTTGACAGCTGTGTCAACCTACTGACACCAAGAGACTAAGGTAGGCACAATTACCAAACACCTTAATTAAGCTCTCAGACATTGACTTTACTGTTCCACATAATTTCTGGTTTACTTAGAGATAGAAAAACCTAACAGAGTTTGAGATTGTCTAGATCCTCTGAGTCTGACAGGATACAAGTGAGGGTGTTCTGTTTAAGTCTGTCTCCCTTTCAAAGGTAGATGGGGCCCTGAGGACACAGTTAGTGGGCATGGTGAGGGTGGGTTTATGGTTGGGGCTGGATGATCTTAATACTCCTTTCCAGCCTTAATGATTCTATAAGCTCTGATGAATTCACAAGTTTGAGAATTGCATTTATGGGGTGCAATTAAAGCATGAACACAATCAGACACCTAAGACCTTAACTCTCTTTCTGTGGTCATTTCCATGACTTCCTTCTCTCAGTTGCATTTTCATCTTTACACTTCCATCCCACCTGCTTTCAAACATTGCCATGAAAACTAAGAAATGTTTCAATGTGAAAAGGCTTGCTCCCTCATTTTGCCTTTATTCTGCTAAGAGTTACCTACAAGGAGCTCTTATCGCACAGATGTTAGCCCAGTTCTTCATGAGAAGGTCTGAGTTACACAAGTGTGATTTTAGATAAAGTGAAAACAGGTTCAGTAGTTTGTAAATACCCTTCGGTTGAAAAGGAGTTAAAACTACAGTCAGAGAGATTTGCTTCCCTCGTTTCTCCCCTGGTTCACGACCTTTGCTTTTTTCAACTTCCTCAATTTAGTTTCAGTAAATTGTCACAGAATGGCACAACACCTGCCTTGGGTACTTGAGAAATTGACTTTTCCTGCAAATTACCCTGATCAGTGACCTTGTCTGGCTACTAAAGCAGTTTGCAGAAGTAGCATAGCTTTATGTGTGGCCATCTTCCATTTTCTGATTGGTATTTAGCTCCTTTGAAGTCTACTTATCTCCTTAATGTGCAGCTACTTTTTTGGGGGAAAAAAAATACCACAACACACTTGTCATCTACGAATCCAAAATACCAGCAGAAAGACATCCTGTGCTCCATCTCAGAAGGCGCACAAAACAACACGAGCTGAGAGCTTCCACTTCCCAGAAGAATGCATAGCATCTCTTTTTCCTCTTTGGCAGTTAAATATTCTGACACAGGCTGCTGTCATTGCAGCAGAGCAGTCTTTACTAGCAATGATGTAACAAGGCTGACCTTTCCAATCCTTCTTGTATTATTTTAAAAATTTATTTTATAAAAAGTCACGGCTCTTTGAGGGGAAAACAGAAATCCGCCCCTCCACCTCCCACATGAGTGCTGGGGCAGAGGTTACTCCTGGAAACCTAAAAGCTAAAATTCTATTTTAGGCTGAGGCTTTGATTTCATGGTGCCACATAAAGGGGACTATTTGTTTAATTAATTATTAATTGCTCTAGCTGCTAACAGGTGCCAGGCCTCATGCACATTCCCTGGGGTAAGAAGCCCTAGGGGAAGAGTGATTCACTGCAACCTTGAGCAAATTGGCCCAGGAGAAAGTTCTGGAGCTACTTCCCATGCCTTTGTCAAATATCAAAGAAAAACAGTTAAAATGTAAACTTATATTAAGCATTGTACTTAATTCTGACAAGCTTTTAGGATCAAATTGCAGGCTTTGGTCAACATGGGGGAATTAGCCCAGGCCCTTCAATGGGGGCAGTGGGAGAGCACTTGGGAGCCGTATGCATAGCTCTCATCTTATTTTTCACATCTGTTCTGTTTAATTTAGCTAAGCATGTTGAGTCGCAACTTGTGGCTGAAAACTAGAATCCTATTTTACCTGGGACTCCGACTGATATTCTAGATCTTAAAAGGAAATTAAAAAATGCCTGAAAGATTACATTATCTAATAAATTTCCCCCACCCCACTCTCTTTATTTTTGCAACTGGTGAAGATTTATTGCTTAATTGCAATTTAAGAAAAATCTTAATGCAGTAGAATGCAAATTCTGTTTGAACGCGTGGGAGGATTTTTCTTCCTTTCCTTCTTTTCCCCTTATCTTAAAAAAATGCCTAACAGAAAAGCCCACAGATACATTTAATGGAAAAAAAAAATGTTTTCTTTATATTGTTATTCTCCTATGTGATGCCTGATCCTTCCCTAAGATTTGCAACTTTAACCTCCTAACACCGCTCTGAACTGTGGAGACATTACTCCGGTGTTAGAGAGAGGGAAGTCAGGACAGGATGAGATGCCCACAACCATGGACAGGATGCTTGTTTGGATCTGAGATGGTCCTCAATCTGCTCAGCTCTCAGGTGGCAGAAGCAGTTGTGTGAGCAGACCCCACTCTCTCAATCATAGTGATGAGAGTTCCTCAGAGCATGCATCCCCCAGCACATGATTCTTCTTCAGGTGCCTCCTTCCAGGAAATCACCAAGTCTCTTATCTGGGTCTCCCTCATTGCTCTATGAGCAATGCCTTTCACTGCAGCTTCAGGGCACACCTTATCTCTGTGAGGACCTCCCAGAGGCTCTGCCTGAACCACATAACAAAGCACAGTGACATCCTGCTGCTCTGCTTCCAGAGAGGACAGGCTGATGAACGAGCCTAAGGTAAGTGGGTCCAAAAGCCTAGTGCATTCAGACCTCAGGGTTTACATGTGATCTCTCTTGTCTCAGGGTCAGCCACTATGCATGAACTATGATCTGAGGCTGCAAATGAGATGGAAAATTGGATGGAAGGACACCTCAAAGTAGCAAAGCGGCCCCACATGTCCAGCTCAGAGCCTACGTGGCTGCATAGAGGTGCTGGGCCCACAGATCTGAGCACTGCAGGCAGGTCTGGGCATCTTTAAGCTGACTCTTCAAATGTCATTTCCAACCCCTACAATTCCATGATTCTATGAGTAACATTTGGCTGAAATGTTCCTCACCCTGCATTGTCGGTTTGGCCAGATTAAAGAGCAAATACACCCCAACACTAGCACAGCCCTGGTACAGTAAGTAGCTGAGTTTGATGGAGAATCATTTGTAGTTTCTTATTTGTTTAAGTTAGAGATCAGCCTGTTCAGAGAATCAGCACCCAACACCATGTTTTACCATAAATTAAAACAATTAAAACACAAATCACATCTTGAATCTGTTAACTTTCAGATAAGTATAATTAGACCCCAAAATGCTTTAAGTAGTGTTTACGCATTTATTTACCAAAAGACAATTATTTAAACAAAGAAACATTTCCAGTTAATTGATAGAAAGATATGAGAAAATGTAATTAGTTGTCATTAGAGCACAGGGCCCTTTATTGTTCAATGGGATGTAGCTGTGGGAAGTGTTGGCAGTGCTCCTGTCTCCAGGGCTTGCTTTAGAGGATCAGCAGTGGCTCTGGTTGGACCCAGGCAGAGCTTCAGATGGCTCCTATCTAAAGATGCTGACAACACAGTAAGGGCCTTTTCCTCTGCCCCATTTTGACAAGTAGGAGAGACTGAAATGATTCAGTGCAAACAAATACAGGCCTGAGTGGTGGAAATCGGACAAAATTTTGTCCACGTCAATAGAATTACACCGGTGAGGGAAGAACAAAAGTCTGATGTCCTTAAGCTATTCAGCTCTCCAAAGCACAATACAACAATTTTACTTTTTGTATGAGAGCTTTTTATACAAATATGATGTGAGGTAGCTTTGCTTGAAATATATCTTCTGTCCTTCCAAAAATCCTTACTGTATCCCAGAGGGAAAATGGGGATTACACCAGTAAACCCTGAACAAGCACGCCCATCGCAGGAGCGTTTGTTCAGCACAGAACCAACACTGATCATTTCCTTAATTGCAGCAACTCAGACAATTACTTTTCTTTTGTCAGAATGACTTTTTGATCTAGATGAGCTGCCTCCTGTAAAACACAAACCTTTATAAACTCAGTCTTCCCAACTCCTTGTAAAGGATTGCTTCAACTTTCTACATTAGCTATTGAGAAACTTCTAGTAAGAAGCCTATAAATCTAGACATCCAAACCTCCAAACCTTCAAATCTTCAACTCAAAGCTGCTCAACTTTTGCTGTCATAAACCCACCACTTTCAATTGACTGAAACTCCAAAAATAAGTAAATTCAGAACTTTTACAAAGAATCACAAAATTTCAGTCAAGACACATCAATCACAGCCTGAGTTTGGAATGATATCTAGTTCTTTATGCACTTGTAGATAAGAGCCACATGAGCTTTGCAAAATATACAAACTATCCAAACCAAGGCAACAAAATCTTGGTCTGAATACACAGATATTTGATTTAGCAGTAAAAGGCTTCCTAATGTTCCTGAAGGAGTAAAACCATCATATCTAGCCAGTAAATAGCAAGGAACTCTCAGTAACAGGGGCCATCACTTAACCAGGCAGAGCAAGGTGCTGGGACATGAGCAAGACAAACCTCCCACAGCAACAGCACCCCGTCCACACCAATGGCAATAACATAACTGACTATAGATAAAAGCTTTGGCTTTTTCTCCACTATGGTGAGTGCAAGGTGAGCTGGTAACAGACAGAGAAGGAGGAGAAACTGAAATGTATTAGTAGTACACAAGGTGAAAAGTTTGATATATTGAAAAAATTATGCTTCTTGTCATACAAATGCAAATTTACAGTGTAAATAGAAAGCACATTGCTCAGTTTTCTAGTTTCAGATTACCTGGTTTTGCTTTTTTTTTATTAAAAGATAATTCTCATGTGTATTCTCATGCTACTTTCACACATAAGCAGTAAAGAAGAGGGCTTGGGAGAAGATGCAGTAAAACATGAACAGTAATTATAATTAATATATACTGCTTCAAATTATTGATGTTACATCACCAGAGTTCTCTAGGGCTACTTGAAAATATTAATCACTAAACTAATTGAGGACTTATGCCCTTCCTGCTTCTTTGGTTCTTTCATTCTCAAGAAGCTCATCTCTGTAGCAGCAGGTCAGGCCTGAGCCTTTTATTAGGTACATCACTGCTGGAGCCTGCATTTCATGTATGGCACACAATCTTCTTTTTCCTTTCCCTTATAAAGCCAGGCCATCTTTACTCAATTCTCTTAATTTACCTGCCTAATTTGTAACAAAAAAGGGTTAAAAAATAGAAAGGTCTGTAATACCACTCTTCAGAAAAACTAAAGAAAAAACAAGTGCGAATGACAAGTTCCAAGGTGCAGGTAGAACCCATGGTAAGAAACCTCTAATTGAAGTGAAGGTATCTTCAATCACTTTGAGCTTACAGTTGCACATCCTAACCATCTGGCTTGATACAGACCTCACTGCTAATTTTACCTGTTTTGAGCAAAACAATTTTTCTGGTTGTATAGCTCCTGATGTCTTGATGGGATCGGGATTATCATTTCTGCTCTATGCTTCATATACATAAATTTGTCACATTTGGCTACCCACTAAAACTTAAGGAGGTACTTGGTATTATGCATAAGTTTCTCCTATGTTGAGCTCACCTGACTTCCAAGTTGCTCTAGATAGGAGCCTGTATCAGAGAAAGGAGAACCAGCTTCCACTACACAAGTTCAAGAAAACTCAAGATACAGGGAAGACATTCCCCCTAAGATGACTGCTGTCTGGGGAGAGACTGTCAAAAAAAGCAAGCTGAACGCTTTCAGCACCTCATTCCTCACAACACTTTTAGTTTGCAATGTTCTGTGCCACACTTTGTTATATATAGAAAGCCCATGGTCCAAATCTCCCAACTAAAAACAGATTTTAGGGGGTAAGGAGAGGGGATGGGTTGACTACAAACTCTATTTCTTCGTTAAAATATACATACATTTCATTGATTAAAAATGTGGACCTTTAAGATATACGATTTAAAGGATGATTTCAGTGAACACATTTTTGTCTGTTCTAGTCCTGTCTGGCTGCATAATCAGCAACAAAACAAAGAATTCCTCTTTCTTCCTGAGACACAAAATAGAACACAGATCCAAGGCACATCTCTTACAAGCTGCGTTCAGAGTGATTCCCTTCAAGGACTGTGTAAATCAACACTCAGCCTGAGACCCCTAATTTATACCTGCCATCACAGTCACAGACCCAGCACCCAAATAGCTACTCTCATTCTCCTCACATACCTTCCCCCAAAGATAACTAGTGGCTTGCATGATATATAATATCCGCTGCAACGTACCAGTGGAGACAAGAAACTGTTTTGTTGATGAGCTGAGGCAGAGACCGATCCTGTCTCCCTCCCAGGCACTCAACAAAACTCTTTTTTTTCTCCTTTCTCCTGTCTGGTTACTTAGATTCTTTTATTATTTATTTATTTTTCCTAGTCGAAATGAGAAGGCCTCCTCAAATTTCTGGACCTCCAGACCACCTGCTCAGAGCCGTGATGGTGGCTGATCCACAGACACTCGGTCTGTTTGGATTCAGGATTGTTGCACAGGCATGAGCCTATTTCTTGACTACATCCTGCTCTCCTGGAAGCCTGCGCAAGTGATCTGAGAGTGCTCTGCAACTCTCCTGCTCCCAAATAATCATCCTATGCACCTAACACAGCCAGACTATAAAAGCACAGTGAAGCCTCTCACTAAGAATGTCTTTGGCAGCTTTAGGGCTGCATTTATTACCTTCATTGTTGTCCAAGAAACCTCAAACTTTAGTACAAGGACATTACAGGCTGCAGGGGTAACTCAGCAGCAGTGAGACACATTTCTGACTACATGCGCATCCTTGCAAGAACATTCAGCTGACATATTTCTAGTGGCTTGCGCAATAATACTGAAGTATTTTATCATCATGTACAGACTTCCCACATGCCTCCAGCCTCAATTAGCAGGGCTGTATCACAGTTACATCCCTGTGCACAGCAAACATGCCCCCTAAAATCCAGTGGGGGAGATGCTATACATTTCCTGCAAGGGGATACATACCTAAACTGTGATGGATTACAAGCTGACCAGGGAAAGAAGTGAGATTAGAATGCAAATAAATAAAATGTGAACAAGGAGATGGAGACATGCACGAGGCCCCCACCAGATCAGGCTGCCCAGGACCTCATGCAGCCTGGCCTCAAGCACCACTGCAGATAGGGCACCCACAGCTCCTCTGGGTGACATTACCAATAATCCAACCTTCCACTCAAACTGTGCTGCAAAAGGGTGAGGAATTAGGCCCCTACCTTGCAAAAATAAGCAAAAGAAACACACACGCCCCTGGGATGAAATTGGGACCTACTGTACTATTATTTTTTAAATCATGGACCTTGCTTTTGTATTCCTCCTAAAATTCTGTTTCTCAATTTCCAAGTTAGAAGCAGCGAGCGACATACAAGCCTTCAGGGCAGGATTTTTCTTCTTGCATTGCTTTTTGTCACAGACCATTAAAAAAAAAAAAAAAAACCTCTTACCAGCCTGCTTCATAAACACAACATGTTCTTATGCGTCACAACATACTCCTACTCCTTCCTCCCCTCTGTGACAGGTATTTAATTGAGCTAAAACTTTGTTTCTACTACAATGCAAATTTGGAAAAACAAGATCACGGCTGCCGCAGGCTAGGTTAGCTGCAAGATAAAAAAGCAACACCTGTTTTAGGTACGGCCATGTTGAGACGCAGGTATTCCTCAGGCAACATACCCATGGTAACCAGCAACAAAACTTGTCCTTCTCGTTTGCTTCCTGGAGACTACAGCACAGATACAGATTGAGAAGGCTGCGTGTAACACGCTTTTTTTTTTTTTTTGGAATAATATTGCCTTGTGAAATGTTGCTCATTATCATTTTTAATGTGACATAGAAGACAGCTTTCCATTTAAGTTGCCCGTTAGTCTGATTAATAACTTATTTTTATTTTACATTTTGTGTTTTATGCTGCCTGCGAGGCAAATATTATCAGTGTTTTCCTACAAGAAGGAACACAATTCACAGAACACATTCTATGCCCCAAGATCAGAGAAATAAGTTTAGATTTATAATACCCAAGGACTGCGGCTTTTTATGAAGTGTATAAAGAGGGCATGTTTAATTATGTTTTGTTTATATCAGTGCTTTGTCTGCAAAAATAACATGAATTACCATACTTTCCTATCATTGGCGGTTATTTCTAATGATTGATTAAATTTCTTAAGTGCAGAATGGATTAAATTGCAATTTCCTGCCGATAATTTAGGGAAGAAAAGATACAACTAACCGCCCAATTAAAGCAGGAAAGATCAGAGTCTGACAGCTTGAGGCAGATTCCTGTCCATCTTCTACAGTGGCAACAACCAAAAAAAGGAGCTCGAAATGCTTATATGAAACCACAGGTACCAAGAGGTAAATCCCAACAGTTGCATTTTTTTGATGTCTGCATCCATTCCCAGAGGTTGGAAACACTTCTCAGTTTTACCCCAGCAGCAGGGCTGTCTCATTAGGTTACTCCACTAAATCCCCCCTACATCCCCTCACCAGGCTGTGCTGGTGTGCAGCTCAACAGCAGTGAGCTGTCTTCACATCTTTGTTTAACATCAAGAGTGGAACACTGGGAAGTGCTGGAAGCCCTAGGTGTGGTAGGACCAGCTCTTCTGCCTTGGAAATGGAAGGCCAAGCCAAAAATATGCTGGAGGGAAAGCAGCCTTGCAACATCAGTGCCAAAGAAGATGCTCGGTGCTTTTCCCTAAGCAAGGTCGACCACAGTCGCATCTAGTCCCCGCAGATCTTTTGCTTTCTTTCAGCTGGTTAGCACAACAGCAGCTTTGTTCACCTGCGCGCTATAAATATAATAAAAAAAAAAAAAAAAAAAATGGAAAGAGTTTTCCCTGCAGCAGGGCAAAGCGGCCGGGCCGGTTTGGGAGCCGGGCGCGGCTCTTGCAGCGGTTGCCAAATACCATCTAGTGGCTGCGAAGCTCAGTGCAGCCGGCTCTCGGCACACGGGGATGCGAAACCGACCCCGTGTGCCACCAGGATGGAGAAGAGGCGGTTTGGTAAAAGGGAGAGGCAAAAAACAGGACTTCCCCCACCCTGGGTGGGCTCCATAGCAAAATCACAATAGACACCAGAGGCACAGGAAACCCAAGAGGCTGCCAGGAAGATGTGGGCTGGTCCTCAGTTTCAGTAAGTGGGCAGTGCAGTGCTGGGAGATGCAACACTGAAACATCCCTGTGCAGGAGCTACAGCTACACGGCTTTACTGGATGAGGGTACAGAGAAAAATGGCCAGGTCTGTCTTGTCTTAGGGCTGAGGAATAGAGCCCAGCCCCCTTAACCTTTCTCCACTCTAGCTGTGAGCTGCACAAGCTCACAAATGGATTAACGTCCCTTTCTGTGTCCTGCTATGCATTTGCAGGGACCAGCTCACAGCTGATGACCAGTGGCCAATCTCAACTCTAACACACCAGCTCTGAGGGCTGACTGGGGCTACTCACTGTGTTCACACTGTCCCAGAGGCTCTCATGCCTGCCAGGAATATGAGTAAGCCACATTTTCAGAATTACTCAGTATATTTTTCAATCTACTAGTCCTCTTTTCTAAAAGAGTGCATCATTTCCTGTTAGACCAAGACATATCTAGCCGAGTACTCAGCTAAACTACTTGCCTGAAGCTACTCCCCATCACATTTAGTCTCATTCATCCTCTTCCACTATTTACAGATATAGGACCTGATCTTGCAGCTAGTAAGACCCTGTGGATAGACCCTTGGGGCTGCATAGAGTTCCACTGACATTAATGAGATCCTGTTGTGCAGACTGTGCAGCAGCAGCATTACATCAATAATCCATAGCAAAGTCTAATCAACATGAAAGCCAAGGTGCCATCTGGCAGGAGCAAAGCACTCAGTCCAACACCTGCATGACATGCTCCTGTGCCAAGAGCATAGAGGGAGAGCTTCTTTCTCACAGGAGACCCCACTGGTTGAGGTGAGCAGGGCTTCATAGGGGTGGATCAACAGGGCTGATGAAGATAGATCAACAGATCTCAGGCTCCAAAGATCTGAGATGCCTACGAATCTTATGGAGTGACTGTAGGGCTTCAGACAGCACTGGCACTCTGTACTCCACTTCCAAATTGCCTCTTGCCCCTGAGGGCAATAGCTTTCCAGGCTTGTGCCAAAATTACCCATTTCAGTTTTTAAATTATTTTTACTATGATAACTTCTGCCTATGAACCACATCTATTCAAAACAGAATAGATAAAAACCATTCAAGACAAAGTGTCCTTGCTTCTTAACAGCTTTTATTCCAGCTTCTCCTCCCCAAATGCTCCCCCTGGACATTGTTATTTCCACATATTTGAGAAGTACAAAAGGAATGCAGGAGTCTGTTTATCCAAACTTGAAACACTGACTCGATCACAGACCTTTGCAGGAGCTCAGATACCAGGATGACAGGTGCAATATAAGAACCACCTGTGCAGATTACTTTAGACTTACTTATTGCTAATGCTGGATTCCTTGTGTTTTGCATTCACAAGGAATTCTTGGACTGTAATCCTGTATTCAACTGCAAAGTTGATAATTATGGCATAGTTGGGGAAAAGAATTATTCAACACAAGTGCAAGGTCACTAGTACAGAACAGGCTATCTTCAGCTCCAACACGGAAAGATAAGTGGCCATAGCAATCAAATCAAGCAGTGCACCTGCTACCAGGGGCTCACAACCAGGCTTGTTAATATCTTTTGGTCTGCTCTCATGCACAAGTTTTGTGGGTTTTTTTGGAGTATTTTGTACTGAACCTCTCTTCTACAAAGCTGAGATCTCTGTGGTAGAATTACCTTTGTACAAAGGACAGCTGGCAGGAAATCACAACCAAAAATGTCTATGAGAAAACTTCAAATTGCTCATTTGTGTTCAGTTCCTTGCAGTACTTCGACCAGGAATCTCTAACAGGCACATTAAACCATACCTCACAGGCTGCATACACATGAAGTGCTAATTAAAACTGCATTAACCCTAATGGATTTAAAAGAAGAAATCTAATTGAGAAAACTTCTGTTTACCTAAGGCTTTCTGGAAAAAACAAATGATCCCATATTTCTTTTCAGTCTTTTTGTTCCCACCTTTCAGCACACACATCCAGAATTGCCTCCTCTTCCTCTATAATTTACTGAAACAACATCTTGGGGAAAAGTTTAAGCACGCTAAACCTCTGATACAGCACCTTGCAACAAACCCTGCATTATCTGCAACTTCAGGATATGTGCTGCCACTCTCAAAGCCACACGAGCAATGAGCTTGTGCCATTGTCACAGGTGCTTACTGCTGCTTTCTACCTAATTATTTCATCATCTTTTTCCACTTCAAGGATCAGTCTGTGTTTCCCAGTAAAGGGTTTAACCTATTGCTGTCACTTCCTGGGGTCAGTCCATCAACTCCATGAATTCTCTCTCAGTTTGGGCAAGTCCTGATTTCTCACATGGATGGAACAGAAGTACCAGCATAGAGTTTCTTCAATCAAGAGCTCCTAGTAACACTATTGATAAGTGATCTCTTTCTTGAGACTTTATTTTTGGTGCACTTTTTTCTCCTACATTTTGCTTTAGGCACAATTACTCACCTTCCCCACACCCATGTGTTGGGAGCATATCTAAACTCAGATTTCTAAAGCTGAGCACCCCTCCTCCTAAACAGGAAAACCTCAGCTGCTGGGGTTAGGGTGGGGAAGATAAGCAGTAAATAGCCCCCTGAGGCTTGTTGTCCTAATGAATACCAGGCTACAAATTAATGAAGGTTTTAGGAAAACATTGTGATTTTTAGTTCTTCAAGTATCAGCCAGCAGGTCTGCTGGAAGTTAAGACAGCTGTTTATAGCTTGTTAAGAAGTTGATTGTTTACAAATTAGATTTTCCCTTTGAAAAATCCCACACAAATCAGCCTGCTATTGTCACTCATCAATACTGAGAGTATCAGTGCTAAAGAAGAAAGGCTAACATTAGGTGGTCTAGCCTGTAGGTGAGCTTGGTTTTATCTCCTGTCATCAAAAGTATTCAATATTTTCCTAGCCTCCTAATTTTAGATGTTTTTAACCTTGGCTTTCTTCAACACTCTTGAATCCACTTGTTTATAATTGTTCCTAACTGAGACTATATTAATGCAGTACACATATTGACTCTGCATTTTGGATATATAGAAGTTTTGGGCTTGTTTTTCTTCCTAGAAACAAAGATGAAAAGAAAGTAGTACAATATAAAAGAGGAGTTTCTGTATAAGATTTGTTTTCTCACTGACAGCTGTGCAGCCCCACAGGCAGCACAAATTGGCTAGGTGGTAAAGTCAAGGCCAGTGCCTGCAGCACTCAGCAGCTTCCTGTGTCTCAATCATTCTGTTTGGGGAGCAAATTACAATATGTTTTAATTGACCCATAGCTTCAGTTGCAGAGTATAGGATTACCTTAATGGACCCAAACTAGAGAGACATCAACTTTCTTTCTAACCCTTCCAGTGCTATGGCCTTTCTTACACCATTTGACCCCCCTAGTCAGAGCAGAGCAGCCCAGAAGGGCGTAAGGATGCTCTGAGGCTGCCTCCAACCCCCAGGCAGGGCCAGTCCCATATCCCTGCGAGTCCCCAGCCCTGTCTTCCTGTGCTTCCTGCTGTCTTCCCACCCCCACATCACCTCAGGAGCCTGAGTAACTATTAGGAATTCTGCCTCAGCTATGGGGGCCATAAATCAAACTGTACCTAGAACACAGAGGCATTCTAGAAGGTAGATTTGTGAGTGCCTTTGCATAAGCTTCAGACACTGAGAGGTTGTTTAGAAAAATACATTACAGATTCCTAGGAGAATCTGAAATCTTCCAAATCCTTTCCAAAAAAATATATGAAGCTCCAACAAATGAACAAGCACAGCCTCAGAGGAAGCTGCTGTGCAACACCAAAATGAAGCCTTAAGCTTTTTTTTAAGACACAAGTCACTAGAAGATTTACCTCCTGCTCACTACAGCACAGGAAAGTTATTAAACAAGGAAATCCAAACTCAGACATTTTAAATCACTTCTAAACAGGAGTCTCTAGTAACCATGCCTGCCAGGTGTACAGGGGTTTTCAAAGAAACACGAACATTCACTGATTTCTAGACCCATGGCCCATCTGCTGTTCAAATTCTTAAACTGGTCCAACAGGCAGTAGGAATTTTGGAGTCAATAAATCCTTTTTTCTTGTTGTTAGATAATGAGCTTTCCAGGGACTTTATCAACTCTTCTCACCTGAAAAGTTTACTGTGTCTTTTATGAGAAGTTTCTCAGTCAGGAGTAATAACTATGTGATCTTTAAGGTCTCTTCCAACCTAAGTCTGTCTATGACCCTGCCATATTGGAGATACGACCAAAGATAAAACAGTTTATCAACATAGTCAGCATATCAAACTGCAAATTATTACTGAAAAAATGTTGACAAAACAGCTAGAAGGCAGCTCGTCATCATTCAGAAATGAAAGAAAAACAATAAAACCAGAACCCAACTACTTGTATCTAACCAGACCCTATGTTGGAGAGGCCACAGAGACCAGACCCTTAGCATTTTTGACAGTCCTCAGCTACACTTGCAAAACAAGAAAAACAAATAGATAAACAAATAGATAAGAAGCAGATTACCTAGGATATAAAAAGAAATGATCCCTAATTTTTGTCTGCTCTTTAACATAGTCATATTTAATGCCATATTCAAGCAGCACCCTCATCTGAAGCAAATCACATCTTACAAACATTTAATCAAACAAATCATGGCAGCAGTGAGCAATAACTTCAAAATTAAAGGACTACACATTTTTTCCACTGTCCATCTTCTAAACTAAGAACATTCATTCCAGTTTTCCAGCTTTTTCCTTTGTTACACAGGCCAGTATGAGGACTGACATCACAGAGTCAAATAAATGACTCATACCAATATCTTTAAGACAAACTCAGAGACTGTAGGGCTTGTCAGCAAGCAAGAAAAATCAATTTGAGATCCACAGTTCCTAATTCCCAACAGGAGAACTGGTTGTTCTTTAGCTTGTCAGACAACATGGGAAGAAAACATTCAGTATTTACAGTTGCATCCATCAAATCGTTCATGCACAATTAATACCATGGGTGAAACAACTTCCTCAAGCAAAGACCCACCAGGAGCAGGTGGCTCAGGAACATCAAATGCTTTGAGACCTGTTTTAGGCAGCACAGAGGAAGAAACGCCCTTCCCTCTCCAATTTTCCTCCACCCACAGCCCTTTCTCTCCTCCTACATCAAACATTGACAGTTGGTGTTAAAGTCTCTGGAAGAAAAGTAGTTTCCCATTCTCTCCCTCACTTTCAGTGAAATAGGAAACCTCAGGTGAAATGAATAAAGCTCTAGCACAAGTAAAGATCCAATCAATCTTCAGTCACTGACCAAAAATTCCTATCTATTCCTGAAACATCAAGTTGAGCTGTAATACTCACTGTTTACTAGCAGGACTCACAATATTCAAAATATAGTTATATGCCTTCAGGAAAAGAAAGAGTTAACAGAATTACCTTGCATTTAGTATTCATCTTTTTTCAGCCTTGTCAGGTAGCAAACCACAAGCCCAGGCTTGACTGGGAGCATCAGCTCTGTGCTAACATAATCTTGTTGATAACCTAATGTAATACTAACAGAATTGACATCTCTGTTGAGATCAGTTACACATGTAGGATTCAAGTTATTTAACAGTTTGTGCAACTGTAGTTGAATTCTGATAAGACACAAGTTAGATTAACATGGCCAGAGCCAGAGTTGCAGAGAGCAGAAGGGATCTGGGACTCATGTTCACAGAGGAGAGAAGCATACTATTCCCATGCACTGTCCCCAGATAGGTACAGTTTTATAACGATAAACATATCATGAAGCCAGTATTTCATCTGAAATTATCCCTAATTTGACCTGTTTGAAGACCAAGAATTACAAGCAGGAAGGAAACACCACAGAACATCCTCTCCTCTACCTGCTGATCCATTCATGTCTCCCTCTCTGGAATGAGACATAGACAGCTACAGGCATTACTTCCTCTTATATTTTAACCAAAGCTTTGAGAATACCCACCCTCCCTGAATTTCACTAGGCTCTCTACTCTTTATTGTTACACCTTGGTCCCTGGAAGAGATTACATTTTCATTTGAGAGCCAGTTTACACTGTGTAATGCTGCAATACAATGGAAAATGCAATAATGACAGCAGAGGGGCAAAGCCCCAGGCTACAGCAAGTGAAAATATACTCCAACCCAAAAGCTATAAATACAGAAACAAAGGAGAAAAAAAAAAATCCACTTACCTTTACAAGACCTCACGTACACAGGGATCCCCAGTAAGAAACCCTCACCTCTACTGCCAACCCTTAAATGAGGTCTGGGAAGGGGTGGATCCTGGTTCCACATTTTCTGGTCATTCAGGTACATTTCATGCACCTGAGCTCCCCTGGGTTGGCCCTGCCTTCCCACCAAGTGCTCAATCACTGCTTCAAACCATGACTTAACATTTCTGCTACACCTGGAATGCTTGCAAAGCCATGAAAATAGAATGGCAACAGGAGTACTGCTTGGGTACCCATCCTACTGCCACAAAGGTCATTTCTGCTCCCAGTGTGTGAGCTTGGGTACATACTTTATTTCCTTATTTAGCTTTGTGGGTGAAAGTGTCTCATGGTGGAAAAAAAATTAGGCAACAGACTGATGAGGGTACATTTTTTCCAACTTGATTTGCTCAGAGGAAACTTTGCTGTATAGATGTGTGTATATATATATATACATATATGCATTTTTTTTTCTTAAAATAAATAAAATAAAATAAAATCTTCAACTTAAAAAAAAATCTGAACAAAACCAAACTAAACCCATCTGCTCCAAAGTGGGTACGGTCTAGAAAACTGGCAGAGTGAAACAGAACAGGAGCACTAAAAATTAATTCCTTGTGCTGTTTGCATTCCTGCCTTGTGCTCCTGATGCCAAAACCCCATGCATTTCAAATCCAATCCGCTGCAATTACACCAGTCCCAACCACACAACATGCATCTGGAGGAGCACAGTGAGCAAGAAATGGATTTACCTCAGTGAAGGTGTCAGGGGAACGGCCAGCAGGCCAGAATCATATTCAGCCATTCGTTCAGATAGACAGTAGTTAAAGGAAAAATCCTTTCCACCCTACACTGAGGTACTGCTCACAAAGCCTTTCTGCTATTTTATCTTTTTTGGCCAGGGTCCTGCTTTTATCCTGATCCTAAAAGCCTTTCAAAGACACTGCATGCTGCTACACAGGTACAGAATTTACCTCTGTGAGCTGTAAAACATGCACACTAACATGTTACTGTACCACGATGGGACAAAAACCTCATGTTTAGATGAAACCTTACAGTATAAGTCTATGGAAGTGAGAAATCTTTTGAAACTGTATCTTCAGACCGCAGGTAGGCAAACTTGTTGGAGAGCCTGCTGGCTAGATCTGTGTGATAGATTTAGACATGGCATGTGTAGGGAGAGGACTATTGGAAGCTCTGACCAAATTCTCAGAGCTGCCTCTAATACAACTGTGTGGCTCTGACCAAATTCCTCTAATACAACTGGACATTCCAGTGCTTCTGTCAGCATCTGGCAGTGGAGGTATATCACTGTCAAGGTGCTGTGGCAGATGTTGCTGCCATCACGCCTGCCGTGAGGAAATAATTGTGAATTAAAACCTGTTTTTTGTAGCACCCAACGTACTGAGGACACAGAGGAAAGCGGAGCAAGCATTCATTTAGAAAGCATGAAAATATCCAAGGGAAGGGGAGCCTATGGTGCAGGAAGTCCTGAAGCCTGGTATTTATGAAGTAAAATGCTTTTGTGAGGAAGAGAAGAGAATAGAAGCAGTGGTCTGTTCTGGCAAGGGTGCAATCCTTTATTTCTAGTCACTTGCTTTAGACTGAACTGTCTTGCTCCATTTCAGTAAGGCAGTTGTAGTTATCCTGGGTACATGTATAAGTGAAACCTAGGACACAGAGAGAAGGACTACTTCCATCTTGTCACAGAGAAGACTGAGGATGCAATTGCACTTTTCCTCATGTCCCCCTTGCCATGAAAGCTGCCCCATACTTCTTGCATAGGTGCTACTTCTGCTCACCTTGCCAGCCCTGCAAGCCTCCCCAGAGAGCTAATATCTAGATGGTTTTCAACTTCAGGATTGTAATCATCTAAACTGCCATCTACCACAGAAATCCATAATTTTTACATAGAAATGTGATGGGAATATCTAAGGTTTTGAGGCTAAGACAAAAGGCAAGGGATTTATTACATTTTAAACACAAACTGACTTGCAGCTGCTGCCAGACCTGGAAGCAGCGAGTAATTTTTTTGCCCTGTTGGATTTCTGTGACAATATACCTCATACTACAGCTGCATAATAGCTGTACTGTTGTTATCATAGTACTTCATAGTAACAACTTTAAGGTCAACCTGAAAACATCTTTGATATCATCTTGAGATCCTTAGTCTTCTCCAGGTATAGTCAAACAAAAAAATTTTGTTTCATTCTACAGATGTAACATTCTCACTTTGGACTGTATTGTCATCACATGTATTCTAACCCTGTGAGAAGCTCTTGCCACCCATAGAAAAAATGAAGATCTTCTAATAGCTAGTTTATCACCCTGGTCTCCATCCCCACATAACCTAGTCCAGTTCTACTGGCTTTTATAGGCTGACAATCATTCTCATGAGGCAAAAACATAGAGAAGTAACTTCATTAATTTAAAGGGTTTACATATGGACTGCACTGTGGTAAAGTACCAAGCTCCTTTACCAATCTGCCCACTAGAACGCTGCTCTGTGTATCTTCTGATAAGCAAGCCTAGCTTAAGACAACAAACTAAATCACAGTTATTCCCAAATATCCAAACGATACAAGAATTGTATATCATCCTTTATCTGACTGACTGCTATCTTTCGGGCATTATTAACGGCTCAGCTGAAGTGGGGATATCTTTTTCAGGGATCACTGGGGTTACAGACAAATGAGGGAGGGTAGGTGCCAAAGCAGCCTGCAGCTTAACTTTTGTAAAAGGCCATCACATGACCAAAGTTGAAGAAAAAGTCAACAAGTGAAGGCACTTGCATTTTTGTACTGCAGTGTGGACGATGCTTATTCCTTCATATGACCCAGATAAAATCACACTCAATTCTCACTGTATCTCCTTTTCTAATGCTCATAAACAGAGCTCTTCCAGTGCTTTAAATTAGATCTGTGATTTGTGAGCGACACGTATAATAATTAGAGTGTGAAGATGTACAGTTAATCCATTTAAAGGTGTAAAGAAGTCCATTTAATGAACATTATAGTCACATTAGACTTGGAAACATCTAACTCTTTTGTTGAATAAAAAGAAGTTCAATGAGATTAACTTCTCTTAGTTGGTTTTAAAGAATACTCAAACATGTCCTACTCTGATAGTGTACTATTCCTTAGTGCATGATTTCTGCATACCAATGTCTTCAGTGTAGAAGAGTAAGAATAAGACTGGGAGACATTCTATTTCAGTTAAATAATTACAAATTAAAGAGGATCACTTCTACTTTCTATACTTACTGTAGCATGATAAGAAGCTGAACTCCTTGAACTTGTAATTATATAACAGAAATGTTAATCTCCTGGTTCGGTATTCAGTTCTACTGCATTAAATGTATTCTTAAAATTATCAAGTTTACTACATGGCACATAGACATTTCTATTGGGAAACCTATTATTTGATCATATCAGATTTTGACCATAAATACAGTAATGGAATTCTGTTTTCAAATCTCTCACTGCCACAAAATGACTAATGAGGGTTAATACACCTATGTAACTTGAGAACCTGAAAAAACACTGGTATAATTTCTGATTTTCAATTTGTAATGCTAACTGAGCTGATTATTTTCCACAGCTTCGTGCAATTAAAAAAAAAATTAAGCTAGAGAACATATAAGTCCAAAATACACTAAGTAACTTGTAATAAAGAAATTTAATTTTAAATATATGTACTTTGAGCAGCTGTTCTCCTCTTAGGAGAAACTCATTTAGGCTTAAGAGTTACTGGCCGAAGCTATCTTCTTTTCACAGCATATTATAATGTGTGCTTTTGGTTTTAATAGTTTGGAAGTACAATTTACATCCTCAACCATTTAAATGTATAAAACTATTTCAAGGGGTAGCATAGTCTGCTAGAAAAAAAAAAAGATAATTCTCTGACTGCTTCTTTCACATTTTAGTGAAAAAAAAAGGTTATCTTCTGAACGAAAAGCTGGCTTTGAGTGTGTTAATGAGGCCATGCTTTGTAAAAAACTGAAGATAAATTCCATAGATAGCATTAGTCACTTCTAACTTTAGCCACTGAAGCACTTCGTTCTTGCAGAGATACCTGGTTTGTTGCATACACTGGAAAGAATTAGTAGTTTGCAGAGCAAAATCTGATAAAATGGAGAAACAACATAATCTTGGCTAGTGCAGATGACTTCTATGCTGTATGTGAAACAGTTGAACATCAGGAAGACAATCCTGACACCTGAGGAGGCTTGGGCACGGGATATGTCCTCTACATGGCTAACTCTGCCCCTAAATGACATTCTTGGGTTTTGCCTACTGAACATGTTGAACCGTGCAAGTCATTACCTAAAAGGAAGGAGGCATTTTGCGCCCATCTCAGGGGGCTGCATACTGGAATCATACAACTCCCCACCATTATCCACTCAGTAGAAACTGTCAGAGCACCACGTGAAAAGCACAGTCACGAACACATCAAAACAACATGTTTTCCAGATGTGTCAGTGTGAGTTCTGTTACTCAGACACCTAGGCAGAGGCTTCTACAGACTAAAAGGACAAAAGGAAAGAGAAGCACAGAAGAGCAGCAGAAGATGCATTGCTAAGGATCTCTGAAGCTAATGCTGCTTCTGTCACATCCTGGACGTAGACAGACTGTAGATATCTGCAGGCACCTTGGATAGAGATAACTTGGTTCGTACTCTAAAAGTTGGCCTCATGTTTGATGCCCAGATTCCTTGTTTTATTGAGGAAGCAGCACCCACCAGCCCCAGGCACAGGGCTGTCCATGTCTGTCACGGAGCTGCTTTCTGCCACCACGGAACCAGCCCTGTGTGCCCTTTAGACTTCAGCTTTCTCAAGCAGCCTCCTCAAGTATCAAATCAGGCATTTGATGCTCACTGGAGCAAGCAACTGAGATAAGGATAAAATCAACTTTGATTGCTCTGCATAGAAAATATATTTCCCTTTAAATTTCCTGCCTGCCTGAGTTATTGGATACGCACACAATACTCAGTCTAATGACTCAGTCATGCAAGCCGAGCTACCCAGGCTGACCCACCAAGCTTCTCTGACCTGGCTTCTCACAGAGTGTGGTTTGCAATGGTACTGCTAACTCCAGGCTTTCAAAGAAAATATGCATTTTCTGAAATATCACACAAAATTCTAAAACACCAGAATTCTTGAAGTTGCTCTTATTTTTTGTCTTCCCATCCTCTCCAGGTATTACTTCATTATCTTCCTGTTAGCAAGCTCCAGCTACCATCAGCACATCTTCCCTGTTTCTGCTGAACATCTGTGATGCACATGCAGGAAGGAGTGGGTTTCAAGTGAAATCCACTCCTTGTCTTAGACACTATGGACATGGGGGGTAAGTTACTGCCTATCTCCTTACACACACCCCTCTGCTTTGTACATGCATGCTTACACAAGCACTGCCTCACCTCCCTTCCTACAGACAAACCAGAACCTTTTTTTCTTTCTTTTTATCATTCTCTCTTTAATCACTTTTTCTGAACTTCTACTCATTCTTGCTCCCTTTCTTCACTTTTAGAAGCATGGTGCCTCTGAATATAGTGTTTCAGCTGAGGCTTTATCAACATGAAGTGCTGCTTCCCCTGTCCAGCTGGCTCTTTTCTTCTGATTAGAAAACCATTAGAAAAGACATGGTGTTAGCCTTTGCCACATGGCGTTTTTTATTCACCTTCAACTTGCAAGCTGAGGAAACTCCAGATCCTTTTCTGAAAGATGCTGAATAATTTTAATAATTAGTTCGTACCAGTATCCACTATCATAAATCCTAAGTCTCAGCTTGTTTTCCCAGTCTACTGTTACTTGTGGCACCTGCTAGCACCCTCACTGATTCTGAATTGGCCTGAAAAACTCGTTCCAGGAAAGGTCTTTTCTGTATCGCAGCTTGGCTTGAGTCACGTTGCTGAGCCACCTTGGGAAACCTGCCCTCTGGCTGCCAGGTCTGCTGCTTTGCAAACAGCATGCTTTGCTTTTTGGGGTAAAGTAAATTCACAGGTTTGAGTAAGCCACTGACTGTCAGTGACCACTGAGATAGGAACATGCTGAGGTAGTTGAGACACTGTTGCAGGAATAAGTAAGAAGAATAAATGTGAGCAGGAATGATTAGGCTCCAGTGTGAAAAAGCAGGGATTCCCACCAAGATCCCAGGGTGAAGCCAGGCCCTGATCCTGCCCTCCATTGCTACAAATCCCTCCCAGCCCTGTAAGCAGGGATGCATCAGCAAAGATACAGAAAATGTCATTGCTGCAGGTGAGCAGAGTCTTACACAACCACAATGCCACTGCAGTGTCCTGCACATGGAACAGAGAGCAGCAGCAAGGAAGCACGTTTTGTTTGTGTTTAAAGTACAGCTGGCAAGTACCTGAAGAATGCATTCCAGTCTCATTTTCTTGTAAGAAATGTCACACTTCTTTCATATATACCGTCTTACTGGAATTCAATATCTCGATTAGGTTACAAAGCTGTTCAGATAATTAAACAGCGTGCATAAATGTGAACTGACACGTTGGGAAATATACTGCTCTGCTGCCTAGATATGGGAGATAAAGATATGGCAAGGAGGCAACAGAACATGGTGCTGTAAGATTAGGCAGATATAAATTCATGTACTACGTTGTAGTGACATTGGAATATGGGGAGAAAGTTATTAGAAACAAAATGAATTCAGTAGCGCCTTGAACTCACTATCATAGTCTGGGGCACGTTAATCACTTCATCCTCATCCACTAACACATTTATCCACCTACTAATTCTCCACCTAATTAGAGAGAAATTCAGAGCTCTACTGGTCAGGGAGGCAGGGATTAGGGTTAAGAAAACACTTGTATTTGAAACCCCCTACCTCTGCTGGTTAGTGTGAAAGATCCTATAAGAAACTCCCACCCTAGCTAATCCATGACCCTCAGCAGGGAGGAGTGTTAACAATTTGGTTTAAAACTCACACTCTCAGACAAATGCATCAAAAACGGCTTTTCTTCTTTGATTTATAGGTATTACTTGTTTTTCCAAGCTCCATTAAGGACTCTTCATCATGTACTGCAAGGGGCATTAAGCACTGAAAGTTGTTCCCAGCTCTGTATTATTCAAAGGCAATTTACACTAATTATTGGAGTCCATGGTGTTACCCATACTCATAGAACGATCCATCTCAGCAGGCTAAAGTACTTTTGAAATGTTAATTTATTACTGAGGTATAAAAACGTCCTTACATTAAAGCACAATTCTTTCTTAAATGCCAAGGGTTTTCTATTACTGATATATTACACACTTACTATTTATTTTAGATATAAGAATAAAGATATAATTTAATTTACTATATAATAGTGCCTATAAAAGCCTCTATTAACACAAATTGCACTGCATTTAAACTCAGTTACGACACTGATCTTATTCTTGTTTTTCTTGTTTAGCAATTTTCCCAATGCACATGCAAACAGAACCTGCAGAGCTGCTTCATGGAGGCAAGCAGCTGAATGAAGTGAAAAAAGTGGTTCGCTGGAGAATGCTTCACTGATTCCAAAGCAATTTCATTCATATTCAAGTACTGATATTAGTGTGATATCACTTCAAGGACAAGCAGAGCAAATGTCTTCATAAACTAGCTAGAGAGAGCATCTGTGTGCTGAACTCCCAACTAAATAAATTTCACTAAAATTACACAAGCTTTCAGTTAAATTCTGCCACAAAGCACATTTGTTTTAGCAAGGATGGTTAACCAGTGCTGAGCGCAGTCAAAGACATCACCTCTTACAGGTTTTGCTTTTTTTGATCACAGTGTGTAAAACAGCATCCATGCCAACAAAAAAAAAAAAGAAAGATTTAACTTTGTGTTGACAAAAGCCCTTGAACAATTGAGGGTATTATTTCTTAACTTGCTTAATCAACCACTTTTAATTCACTCTAGATGCCACTGCATGGCATTCAGTGCTATCAGAAACATTGCCTTGGAATGTCCAGAGCCTTGGGATGTGTAAGCAGTTTGTGGTAAATGCAAAAATGGCCCCACTGCTTTCCTAACTCCTCTCCAAGATAGTTGTCACCCGTGAAATGGACCCTTTAGTGAATTGAGACCGTGTGTTTTACATCTGAAATACCCAGATAACATCATATAAGCAAAACTTGCCATGGTAAGCTCAAATCCTTTTTATCCAAGAATTACTGGCAGCCTAGAATTTGCTTGCATAGCTGAAATACAAAACACAGCATTGGAATAACAGCACTCTATTCCCCAACCCTGATAAGATTTATATGACCTTCTCCCAGATTTCGTGTACCTCTCCAGGACTCTGATCACTGGAGATACCCTTCCTCATAAATAGCAGCTCCTAAAATGTAAAGACTTAAGAAATAAACTGTCTGGTTGACATAAAGCCCAGTCCCCACTAAGACTACCTGTTCACCCAAACAAATCCAAGTTCCAGAACCACGGCCTCAGAAAAATGCAGGTATTCAGGAGACAGACACTTTGCAGAGAAGTCAGGCAATTACATGGGGGAAGCATTGTGCTTGCCTGCATGCCTAAATTCCAGGCATAGGACTATAATTTGCATGCACAATGGTTTGCATACATAAGGATTTTTTTGCCTGCTAGATGCCAACGTAATGACTTGTGTACAAAACCACAGTAATCCTATCTGCAAGTCAGACCTTTAGATATACAAGCTTGGCTTACAAAAAGCAACTCTTAAACTATGAAAATCTGCTTTCAAGGAATGTATGTTCTCACCAAATGTTTGTGTAACTGATCATGAAAATGATTTGCATTGCAAAAAAAAAAATACAAGTCACAAACTCCTCATGCAAAATTTACGTCATGAATTAAAAGTGAGCAGTGTCATTATTTTGCAGCAGGTATTGAAAGAAATGGTACTAGAGCACTCATCTGATCAGCCATCTTTAATCTTGAGGTTGTTCACACTTAGTCTAGGGTTCCTCATATTTTAGGAAAAGCTGGGAAGGAAACTCTGGAAGGAAGCCATCCAGATGTAAACATCCATCTTAAAGAGTAACCTCATCCATCCATAGTACACTGAATTCTGATATGCAGACAAACCTGATTTTTGCAATTTTCTGGTTTCCTCTTGGCTGAAATTTAGCAAGCCTTCAATAATTTGAATCATTAGTGGTCCCCACGTAGAAGTTATTTTCAAATATTGAAAAAAAAAACAACTTGATTTCCCTTTTTCTAAGCTAGCCTGATCCCAGATAGCCAGGAGAAGGATGGGTGATACTGGTGAGCAGCTGCTCAGGAGCAGTGATTCTGTTGGGCAGCATCACCGCCAGACAGTTCTGATTTTAGCTGAAGTTCAGCAGGGAAGAATCAAATTCAGGCAGAGAATGTAAATACCATTCTTGCCTGAAATTCTTATTGTGTCTCAGACTGTGATGTTTCAGCAGGTTAAGCTAAGCAGATAGCAGGAACTCTCTGTCTATCAACACCAAAATAAACAAAGGCCACAGTGGAGCCATTCTACTCATTTGCCTTCAACAAAGGAATGGTTGGAGAGAAAAATGCAGCTCAGGTGTAATTTTTGGCAATAAAACTCCTCTTTATCCACATGGAACTCTAGATAAAGAAACGCTTAGAGCTGTGCAATCTTTCAGTAGTCACTGACATGGATTCAGTGGCTCAGTTTGAGTGGAAAAAGGCAAACTGATGACATTTGTGATGAGAATGTAAGATCTATGTAAAACATGTTATCTATCTCACTGTAGGAAATATTTTCCACCTTTGAAGTAGTGGAAATTCAGAAGACAACAAAAAATAGCACAGGAAAAGTAGTCTACCAAATCCTCAGCTTCTCCTCTAAAAGCACTATTCTAAAGATCCTGGACGTTATTTACTGGTATCTAACCTAGGACATTACACAGATTTCAAGTTGGCTAAATATTCATCAAATGGTAACACCTGGGATTTAGGGAGTTTGAACTTGCAGCCCAGAAATCAATATTCTGTTTCTTCCTAGAATCCTCCTCAGTAGTTCAGTCTCTCCATGTCTCTCTCTGAAATATATATCAGTACTTCTTTGGTATGTATTTATATCAGCAATAGCTTAAACTTTTCTGATGAACAACTTCAAGAAAACAGTTTTCAAGCAAAACAAACGGAAAAATTTCCTCTCATTTCTCAAGAAAAAAAACACAAAACAAACAGCTAAACAGGATCTTCTTCCAGACCTCAGGTTTATGCTCTCACTATTTGCAGTGGCCCAACAGTTTTCAATGACTGTGGATCAGTAAAGAATAAATATTTCATTGTGGGGCTATAAGAAACATTTCTGATTGTCAGAGAGAATAGAAATAGGTGTCAAGCTCTACACTAAAGCCTATCTAACCAAATGGCGGCTGGATTAGGTACTTAATGTTTTATCTTATTAGACAGAAATAATAAGTAGAGTTTGGAGGAAAAAAGAATCTGTTAGATATCTCACTTGTACAAATTAAATTTTCAGTAATATATTTTATTTAACGGGTAAGTTTTCCTCAAAAAATATCAACAGGTTTGCCTAACATCTTCAAAAAGAATACCCTGTATTTTATAAGCTCATCAGGATATTGCTGTGCTGCCATTCAGATCACATAGCAGCTGTGCATTATATATGCAGGACTACTGGCACCAGACAGCTCTTTTTCTAATTAATACAAGTCAGAATTGTTAGGAGGAGGAAAATAGAGCAAAATGAGAGAAAAGGGGATTTCCGCACAATTGCCTATTGCAACATGACTACTCAGCTCATCTACATAATATTAATGACACCAAATATGCAAACAGATGTTTCTCTCATTAAATGCTGTATGCAAATAACACTAGGAGGAGTGGTAATGTTGTTTCAGGGTTGAGAGATCACAGGGGGTAATTAAAGGTTAATCCAGTTTTCAGTTCACAGACTGTAAGACATGAGGGGTTATAAAGAAAAATTGTCACTTAACCTCCAATTCATTACTCACGGCGCATGGATTTTTCTTCTAAAATAACAAAAACATATATGTATTTATCCACGTCGTAGCGCTGAGGTGCAAAGAACAGAAATTATTTGTTGTTATGAATGCCATTAAGTGCAGGAATGCATTAATTAGGGAAGGTAGAAGATGATCGGGAGTTCCTAGATATAAATGCTGTAATCTCACTAAACATATTTCAAATGCAGAGATGTCATCAAATGTTAATAGTCTATCATCTCAATTACCTGTGGAACAAGCCCCCGAAAAAATTAAAAGTCTGAAGTTCAGACATCACGCGAGTTTTGCTGTGAGCCTCTGTGACTTGGACAGTACCAACAGCAGCAGGCTGTCAACCATCACTTTTACTCAGAGCCTCCTGCTGGGCAGACTGAAAGCAGTAAACATTTTAGCACTTAGATCCGAGTTCAGCACACCAGATGAGACATTCCCACTCCTTGCTCATAGGAGAAAATAAAGTGATAAGTGTCTGCGCTGCAGTCTAGCCATGTTCTTCAGCAGCAAGATTTTGTGCTGAGGGAAAGGCAAGGCCGGTGTGAACTACAGCAGCCACAGGTGGGAAGAAGTAGAAAGAAACAAAGAAATATCTTCATTTGTGCAACCTTTTCCATATAATATCTGGGTGAAAATTGATGTGGACCTGGGATACTGAGAGTCGAAAGAGCAAAGAGGAGATTACAATCAGCTCTGTTTGGCCTTAGATCCAACAACAAGAGCACTCTCTCACGACTCTACAGCAAGTTTGAACACTTTGGTGTTTCACTTAAAAATCTGCTTCCATATGTCTTGAAATTTATTTTTTTTTTAAACACAGTTTCCGAGGGAAAAAAATGGGTTTATTCAGTCTTCCATTATCTCATCTTCTGACTGTCTCCACTGTCTCTCACTGCTCCTCCAGCAGCACTCAACATTGGACCTTCTGTCTGGGCTTCATCCATTTCTCTGGGTCCAAGAAGCAGCTTCATTCCTCTCTGGGCTCACAAGTTCCCACTTCTGAGCCTCACACTCAAAGAATCATGACCACATCACCTATCCTCCAACTTCATATTGGTTTCCAGGGAAGAGGACCTCAGGTCTGGCTCAGAAGAACTGAGTATGGTATATCCTTAACTTAAGCTGCCATGACTGTTTGTTCTCTTCATTGCAAATCTTGCTGGTGGAAGCAGGCCTAATACTGCTCGGCACTATGGGTTACATGCATGGCATTGTCATTTATTTTTGAATTGCGTTATCATTTATTTTTGAATTGCATCACTTTCCTCCTTGCCTGATCTGCTCTTTTCCTCTTTGGTCCTCCTAGTAATTCTGGAAATCGCTTTATGGAATTCAATTGGAAAACTTCTTAATTGAGGGTATGAAAAAAAGACACTGGAGGTGTATTATATGAGATAAAAATAATCAAATCTGTATGTTTTCATCTGCATTCATTTGGTATCCTGTGGCACACACTCTGTTTCATAGAAATTCCCCTTCTCCATGATTTTCACAGCTATTTACAGCCTGGTTCTTTTTGAAAAAGGTCTGATATCCAAGAGAAAAAGCATGTGAAAATGTCACATTTCTGAAGACAAGCACAGCAAAGGGATTTTATTAGGCATATTTTGTCCTGCCTGATGTGAAGTAGATGCATTACCTTCCTTGCCTTAAGTGTGCAAGAGACTCGTATGTTCCCTTGGAAAGGGAATTCTTTGAGGTTATCATATTCAGCTAGCCACAAATTTTAGGACCGTGAAAGGGTCAGGATAAGAGTTTTAAACATCACAGTCTCCAGTTACTCCATATATCTTCTTCTGCAGCGGGAGCTTTGCGTGAGGCCCACAGCAGGGACAGCACATGGGGGAAAACCACCTTCTAACCCCGCTCGACCTGAGCGTGGCTGCCTGTAGCTGTACACCCTTTATCCACAGTGGAGCAGCAGCTGCTGTTCCCTCTGAGCTGCTGGAACAAACAGCTGAGGATTACCCCACTGTGAGCGCACACCCGCTGGCGCAGTCAGCTCGGCGTCACCCCAGGGTAAGAGGAGCACACGACGGGATGCAGCACGGCCATAAAGGAGCGTGGTCGGCAGGTGCAGCAGCCCCGTGGGGGCCTGTCATGGGCTGATAGCATTTAGACAGCCGTCAGTGCCCTGCTTTGATCACTTGAACACAAAGGTGGCTTCCACGCCTTCCCCGTCGCACTCATTCCTAGCGCTGGGACCTGGAAAGCAATTCAGGCTGGGAATCTCGCTGTCACTTATCTCAAGATCCCACTGGAAAAGGCATCTGTCAAAATCTCATCTCTGGCTTATCGCCTCAGCATCGCTCACGCTTTCTAGCTGAAGCAAAAGGGGGAAGACTTAAAGTTGTGCCCTCGAAGTTGGCATCGTTCTTGTAAATGCCACCTGATCCCTATTAAAGCAGATTACAAGCATCCCCTTGAAATGTTGCGATGCATTTACAGGGAGAGCCACATGACAAAAATACTGAGCCGGAAGATTTTCCCTTATCACGCTCCAAATGCCGTTTCAAGGAAGGTGGGCAGCGCTAATGGTGCACGCAAAGCAGCGACGGTTTTGGTCCAAAGCTCACAAGAGCATAAAAAAAAAAACACCCAACCAAATGGATTCAGTGGGTCAGGGAGGAAAACATCTCACACCACTGCTCGGAGGAAAACATCTCACAGCTTGTTTCATCCCATGGTGTGCATTCCTCATCCTTCGTTAGCTGGGGGACGGCCTGGCTCTGGGAAGCGAGCCCCTGGGCTCTGGGTTGCACGAGGAAATAAGGAGCTGTTACATCTGTTTATCACGAGAGGAGTTTTGAACGTTTAACGGCTGCAGTCGGTTCGAGGAACCAACAGATCTCTCCTGGCTTCAGCCACATCCAAGGGGATTAATTTGTCACTCTTCAAAAACAAGTCATCAGAGGAATACCCTCTTTGGTTCTTTATTCTCACTCTAATTAGGAGGAATAAGTACGCTAGATACTGAAAAATTAGTAGAAAGAAATCTGGCCGCACATCTCAAGGGGGCACGAAGATCGGGGCTGGGCGGGGTGGGGCAGCCCCTAATACACACGGGCAGCGGTGCAGTACCCGCGGCGCCGCGTGGAGCGCGCCCCCTGCTGGCCGTCCTGGAACACTGCAGCCTGAGGACACAGCCCCCTCTGATCCGTCCCACCCCACCTGAGCAGTCCTACCCTACCTGAGCAATCCCACCCCACCCGCACCGTCCCACCCCACCCTCACCATCCTCGGCAAAGCCGTCCTGCAGCTCCTCAGCACCTGCCCCTGCGAGCCCAGCTGGTCTCCTCTCTTTCTTTCAGTGCACGGAGTGATGTCCTGCTGGAGGCCCTAGAGCATCTCATCCTCCATTCTGTACCTCATACAAAACTAAAAAAAAAACAGATGATTGACTGAGCAATTCTCCTCCAGAGTTCAGTTCTCACAGCCTTGTACCAAACCCCAGCTTCCAGCCATCAGTTTTTAAAATGAGAATCCCCCTCTGTGCTTCCAGTGCCCACAAATCCCTCTCGAAAGCAATTTCTGTGGATGCCTTTCCCACACTTGAGTGTAAAAAGTTGATTTAATATTAGAGAAGATGTGTAATTTTTGACTTTCTAAAGTTACTCAGTGTTAGTGAAAACACATGCTACCCAGAGAGTAATACATGGTGCTGTTGATTGAGGAGGGATGAGTAGCAATGTTAAAATGCACCTTTTCATTATTTAAAATCAGTGCTTCATATTGATGGAAAATAACTGTGCCTCACATAGCAGTGTGTTCAAGTGAATTAAAATATATATAGACACAATACATACAAAAACCACAACGTGCTAAGCTCAAATATCTATATGTTCTATGGGGAAATTTTAAAAACAGGACATTTTTTAGAAGCAAACCATAAAGGAAAACATATAAGATGGAAATTCTCCATTTAAAATCTAGCTAGCAGCCAGCAGTGCGTTGATTTGAAATGCTTTGCCTTTCTAACCGTTCCCCTCCTCCTAATAAGCACTGCATCCAATTTGTATGTTATTCGGATGAAATGGTTTAAGCAAGAGAAAATGAGGAGTTTGAAAAATAAAGGAAAGGTCTACAGAAGAAATGAAGTGCTATCATTGAAATCTTTATTTATATGAAAAGAAAGGGCTAAAACATTACCTCAGAATTCAAGATTACAACATCAGTAGGATATAAAGTAAATCCATTCTAGTAGTGAAACATCAGAAACCATAATCCTTTTTCAAAGACCTTTTGTTATTTTAATGTCTGACAAATTATGCTTTTTTAAAAGGAGAAAAACACTTAGATTTAAGAGGTTTCTTTTACTTCAGTAAAAGTAGTTTCACTATTTAAAAGTTTTAATTTTCTGTAACCAATAGTATTTACTATGCTGGCTAAGTATTAACACAAGAGTAAGGTTATTTTAGCCTCAATAGGACCGAGTACAAAGTTGCTGCCGAAGACTTTTGCATCAAGTTGTTATGGCAACTCAGTGTTCCAGATAGTATTAAGTTTTAGCCGTGGTTTTTGTTTTGTTAATTTGGTTACTTTTCCTTGCACTTTGTACGGTAAGTGTTACAGAATGTTGTGCCAGTGTTGGGCTCAGTGCCACCTCGGAAGGTCTCTGAACCTGTTCAGCACTGGCTTATGCTGCAGCAAGAAATTCCAAGGTGATGTCCAAGGATCCTCATCACTGCCTTTTGAGGGGAACCTCCTGACCTCAATATGAGCCTAGGAGTCATGAGCCCCAGTGTTCTTGGCACTAAGAAATAAGGGCGAATGAAACAAACTGTAATTCATTATGGATAAACACCTTAGTGTACTAAAGGAGAGAGAGGATGGATCAAAGGATGGAAAAAGAGACCTTTCAGTTCTGCATTCAGCATCTCTGTTTCATATGTTCATGTGGAAAAGCAGCGAGAATAAGATCCTAATTTGTATTCTGGACTCTTCATGTCACATGGACAACTGGAAAAGTAAAATGGGCTCCTGAGAGCTCAGCAAACATGGGGCAGGTTTGTCAGGCACAGGAAATTCGTACAAGTCCGTGACACAGGTAGGGAAGAGACAGAGTTGTGGGTTTAAAAAGAGCTGGACAAGAGCTCAGGATCACAAATGTCACGTGCCATTCACAACAGAAACATCCCCGGTGATGTACGTTCTTTGCTTTCTCAACCTAACTATTCTACAGCAAAGCCTCTTCTATTTCCAAATGCACCAGGAGCTATGCAGACTCCAGAACTTCTTGTCAGTGGGGCAGGGGAGCACTGGAGCTCAGCCCGAAGATGTCAGAGGATCAGTCACGCAAAGAGCAGCGTGTCCTGGGCTGACTTTCACATGCAGTCTCACCACAGTTCTGGTGTACTGTTTTTTCTCACTACACATCTCAGCTCTTTCCTCTCCTAGTTTTCATGCTAACCTGTTTTTAAATAGGAATATAGATGGAAGTAAGATGGAGATATTGAAAAGGGAAACAATATACCGAATAATAATTAAAAAAAATAATAATGACATATGCACATGCCTGCAATAGATTTAAAGGTGGCAAAAATAATTTCTTGTTACAACCTGACAGTATTTTGATATTTAAAACAGTGCTTTCTTTCAATACCTAAATGACAGACATCTCCCTACAAGACAAACAGAACATGAACCTTTGTTTAACAAAATCTGCCTAAGATTTCTTGCATGAACTTGGGCAAATATCTCAATTTCTCAGTTTCTCAGTCTGCTGTTTGGAAAATGAGAACAATACTACTTCCTTTTCTCATCCTTTGTCTTGTTTATGAAGATAGACACCACTCCAGGGAGTACACAATCACTAATTATGAACAACCAGTATAATAGCACCCTGATCTCTAGGACCTACCGCAATACAAAGAGCTAATAATCATCACAAGTCTTTCGTTCTGATGCACGATCAGCAAGAACTATGAATACGAACATATGCTGAAAGTTGAGTTTAATTTAGAGTCTTTGAGCAAAAATAAAAGCTTATTTTCCCATTGTTGTCCCTTATACAGGCTTATACTTTCCAGGAAGCTTCTGCCTTTACATTTCTTCCTTATGCTTTTTAAAACAGAAACAAAAACAATGAAAGCCTCACTAAATAAAATAAGGATTTGGAATGGCCAATCTTTTCCTTCCTGCCAGTTACTGTCACCCAGGAACATGCAGCAAAGGATGTCTACATTATTATTTAGTTTCATAGAGATCTGCAGAGTTCTGCCAGCTGCTGGCCATATGCCTCCTGCTTAAAGGAACTATCTATGTCCTGTGTTGTCTGTACACATCTGATTCCCCATTTATGTATTTTTGCTTGGTTATGGCATAGTACAAGCACAACTAGCTTAACTCTCATGGTTAGGATCCAAATCCTTCATTTCTTCATTATTATTATTTTCAGTATTATTAATTTGTCGTTCAAATGGAATTACACTTCACTATGGGAAATTCATACAGCAACAAATGGGATGAAAATGGTAAGATGTCACACAAATGTGTCTGAAACAAAACATTTACAGAATTTCATTTACAATTACATTTCTTATTTAGAGCACTGCCTTTTTTTCTTTTTTCTTTCTTCTTTTTTTTTCTTTAATGGCCTGACAGTATTTCAAAGCAGAGAGGATTTCCTGTTAGCTTCCATGGTCCTGTCCAGAATCTCAATCCACTAAGTGATTTGTGTGGTTTCCACCATGGGGACCTCTGGCCACCCCGGCCATCACAAGGGTGGGAATGTTCTCCTTCACTCCTCTCACCATCCCTGATGAGTGGGAACTGTGAAGCAGAGAACGATGAAGTGAATTGCTCACACTGAGAGGAAATCGCTGACCTGGGAACTGAGCTCCAATTGCCCAACTCTCTGGCAGGAGCCAAACCACAGGCTATTGTTTGCTATTGAAGCTTGTGGACATCCCCAGATACTTGAAGTCTGATTTTATGAGCAGACTTGCTATGCACATACTCATGTTAAAATGATAAAACTGTGTTTGACACCACACAAGCTTTTACATTTCTGGGTGATAGATCCTTACCACAAAAGCATTCTGAAGCACCTTTTACACGGCAGGTTTATTTTTCAGAACATGGGAACATCTCTCAGAGGTGCAGATTTTTTCCTCAGCATGCAATTTAAATGTTCCTGCATGGTAAAGTGAAAGAGGAAGATCCATTGAGAGGAGCTCTCACTTCCCATTTAATTTACTACCTAATACTCAGCAGCCCAAGATTTATAACTCTCTACTGAACTGTCTACATGTTTCCCCTTGTGGCAGATAGCAGATAACTATTAATAGACTTGCTTAGAAAGTTTATTTAAAGGAAGAACTTAGCTATATTATTTTTCCTGAAGGTGTGAACAATGCTTAAGGAGCTTAAGTCTCCATGTAGAAATATTATCAGATAGGTTCATGAGGATGCTAACTGTATTAATATGAAACTCCAAAAAGAGCCTTCGGTGCTAGAGCACCTAGAGCCAGTTAGTAAATAGTGTACTCTCTGATACTGCAGAGTTCTGAGATTGCAGAATATGTTGCTACTTCTGAGCACAATAACATTAGCACATAACACATTCCTCTTATATCCTTTCTGCAACTCCTGTAAATCTAACAACAAAACCAGCCTTGAAGAGTCAGAGCTCTGTGTCTGTTATTTTCTTGTGGATTTTTTTTAGGGGGGAAGGTGTTTTGGTTTTTTGTTTATACATAAGCATCATCTCCTGCCATTTACAACCTAAAGTCCTTCAGCATTGGCTTAGTTAATAGGATCCAGATAACGAAGCTGGAGCAAGAGACTGTTTCAGTTTCACCAGCCAAAGAGAAGAAAAGACTCCTTTTGATAAACGGTGGGAAGCATATTAGATGTATAAAAAACATTTCACTTTTAATAAACCTAGGTGTTACTGACAACCCAGGTAAAAAGCAAAGTTCATTTCTTCAAAATATATCTAAACTGACAGTATCCCTTTAATTAAGCAGCGATTTAGATTTTGCTCTTCTCCACATACAAAGCTTTAATGAAACATGAAAGCCACAAAAGAAAACTGTGTGTTTCATGGCAAGACGTGAGGAATGATTTTCTGTTTAAATTCACAGACAGTAGCTATACAAATAACGTTTAATATTTGTCAGAAGTATTATCTGCCTTTTTCTCTCACAGCATTACATTACTAAGGTAATAAGTACACGAGAATACATGATTCCCTGGCTACTGTATTGAATATGCACCTTTAAACAAAGTTAGACTTGGGAATTTATCCGTATCTTAAAATGCTAATCTAACACTAATTAAAAGGCCAGTGAGTATGCTTTGATGAATTCTAGTTCATAGAATATGACAAATGAATTCAGATGGCATTCTCGACTGTAGCAGAATTACAATACCCGAGCTGCAGTGAGCTGGGGAAGACAGGCAAACCACACTCTGCACCAGTACTGAGGACAGCTGGAGCTTCGTAGCTCTCAGGGTGCTGCTGTCCTCATGCAGTGTGGCCAGCTACAGCTCTTGTTTCTTATTGCATAGACGCTTTCCAGGCTGTGCTGAAACAAAAAAATTTGTCTGCTTCCACATCCGAGCCTCCCTCCAGCATATACAGCCTCCCTGCTATTCACTGTGAGGTGCCTATCTCTAAAGAAAGGACAATAGGTACCTTGGAGAAGAAAAGCTGAATCATAGCATTCCCTTTCTTTCACAAAAGCAGGTCATCCTTAAGGCTTCATCATCTCCTTAAACTGTGTACATTTTTCATTAAAGAATTATACAGAGATCAGGTAGGTATTTCTGAACGAGACCGCATCCAGCATCTCCTGCAATCAATTCTCTCAATGGTTTTCTCTTAGAATCAGGCCAAACTTCACATTCATCCTATAACACCATTTGGAAGTATTCCCTATGAAGAAGCTTCTTTAAACTGCCTGCAGATCTCTCCAGAGGTATTCATTGCAAAATGACATGCGAGAAGTTAACAAAACCGTACTGTTACCTTCATCCTTCCCACATGAGGAAAGAAAACAAAATTAAGATAAATTTAGAACTTCAGGTAAAAGAAGTTGGGTTTTGGAAGAAACCTTCTTAGACTTCATACAGAAAGGGATTTCAAAATCAAGCTTTCCATCTACCTTTAATTACCTATATAAAACAGACTGCACACCCCTTTCTTACAAAGTTCTACATAACTCGTGGCAAATTCTCCATTATCTCTTCTGGCTTTATAACCCCTTGCAGCAGCTTTCAGTACACTAAACACAAGTGAGGCTGCCCACCATTTGAGAAACCTGAAAGAAAAAAGACGAAGTCTACCTATTGTCCTGGGAAAAGTAATCAGTAGCAGGCACCAATACAACAAACGATGCTCGCCAAAGGAACTGGGCTGCTTGGTTTGGCCAGAGTTGAAGAGCCAGGTTCAGAGAACTACAAATACAAAAACAAATCTCTAAGAAGAGAATTGTCCAGTGGGAGGAGGTAGAAGCAACTATGTTTGCTTTCACTGTAGTGAAAGCCTTTATTCTAACAACACAGAGCTCTGTCCAGGAGCACTTTGAAAAGGAAGGAGCTGGGAGCTTAGGTGTTGGTTTATTCAAAGATATATTGCAGGCAGGGGAGGTTCTGCATAGAATCATTCTTTGGAATGGAGGACTTCTTTCCCTCTGCTGAAGAAATATCCTGGCCACTGAGACAACGAGTATCCTGAGGTTGAATCATTCTCCTTAATTGTGTCATGTCAGTTTGTATAAATAATTACATTTCCACTGGATCAGAACAAGCATGTCGGTACTTTGGGGTTAATGCACAAGTCCATTCACAGCCTCCCCGAGAGGCAGTGTCAAAGTTTGAGTGGCTTTATATTATATATATCCTCTGGCAAAAACACAGATTGCAACTGAGCAGTGTCTTTTAAAAGATCAGTAGCATTTTAACAGTGGGCTCTGGGATGCCTCCCTGTGTTTAAAAATCTGGCTCAAGGCATTTTTTCCAGGGTCTCACAGTGAAATGGTGCCAGTGCTGGATATTGAACTAATATCTTCTGAGGAACTTCTATCCAGATACTTGCAAACAAGGCTTAGGGACTGACTCTCAGAGGATTTAACAGAGTGGACACAGCTCTGCACTAATAGAGCTGTACAGATTTGGGATTGGAGCTAGATGATTGCTAGCCATCACGGATCGCAGATGGTGTGATTACTTATACTGCTCTGAAAAGATCACGGAAAAGTATCCAGAGTCCCAGCCCACATCTTTAAACCAGCATCGGGCTGTGCTTTAGGGGAGAAGAGAGATTTTCCAGATTGCTCTTTTCCCTTTGTAAGGGTGGATCTTATAATGAGCACAGCCAAATTTCTAGATGAAGAAAATTCTCCTTCTCACAAGTCCTGCTTGATCCTGCTATCACAGACTGCGTATACGCTCCTAATATGTTCCTTGACTGCTACTTCTGCGTTCCCCTGCTCTTCGATCAGAGATAAATAAAGCAAAGACAGCGTGATGCCTGTTATCTAAAAAGATTCAGGTAGAGTTAGTATCATAGCTCAGTCACGGTGCTTGAAAATTGTATTTTCCTGGAAAGGACTTTTACTAACCTACTTGGATCATACACAGAGGAAGTCCTAGGTCTAGGGGGAGAAACTAACTCTTAGTAACAGAATGTTTGAACATTCATACAGGATTAATTACTTGTTTTATTTTTTTTTTCTTTTAATTTTAAATGATTGTAGTGCGAGCAAAAGTACGAAATAAAGGCTCTGATCTACTCCAGGCACTTAGTACATGCAAATACTCTGCAAGTTTTTCCTATCTTAAAGAGTTTCAGTGTAGACCACAAAGGCAAAGTAGACTGAAGTGATCCCTGGAGAAAACATGTGCAGTTCCACTAACATGAAAAGACCACTTGCTTCAATAGAGCTGTATACACTTATCCTCAGGATAAATTCAATTTTCTTATTGCTATTAGATGGACATCTTTCTTTCAGTTGGCGTGCATGCGATCTAAGCATTTACACCCTTTTCTTTTAGTAGAAATCTGTGCTTATATGATGAATTGCAGCACTGCTGCACAGCGCTGTAAATATCAAGTGAGGTGTGCTTGTAATGCCATTAAGCTAAGTCTGAAATACTAGCCTGAAACAAATAAAATAAATAAAAATAAGTAGAAATAAAAATAGAATAATAATAAATAAAACTTCAGATTTACACAGAAGATGTTTAGTCTGTGGCATATCGCACCTTAGTCTGTGGCATATGGCACCAGCAAATTATCACCCTGAGGATACAACTCTCATAATGCCATCAAAATGGATGAGTTTCACAACAAATAAATAACATAGAAAGAATGCTGGTTTTCTAACCATTACTTCCAAAAACCCGGATGTGTCTTGGATACAATTGTCATACCTAAATTCCCAGTTAACATTTACTTACGACAATAACTGAGTTGAAAGCATTCAGCCTGGGACAAGCACAAAACACAGGAGGCCTAAAGGTTATGAACAGTAGAAAACAGGGACTTACAACAGATTACTCGTGAATCACAAAGGTTGCTGCCAGGTTCTTACCATATAAAAGTCAAGTGTCAGGCTGCCTGTTCTTGCTATGATTCATGTGAGATCAGGTCTCTACATTTCGTGAGTCATGCTCTCCATGGCTCTGGCCAACACTCCTAACTCATTTATGCTTTTACTGGGGCAGGGGGGAAAGGCACGTTTATACTAAATACTCGGGCCCTTACAAGTCAGCACTGTTAACCAAGAGCACTGCAAACAACCAGTGCAATAGGAATGAACATTTGACGAAGTGGCAATGAAAGTAAAATTGCTACTCAAGTCATATTTTGTTCACATCTCCGCAAGCAGTACATGCTCAATCTACCCCAGAGGGAGCTCGGATATGACAAGCAGAAATTACAGCATGGCTTGAATTTCCCCATTGCATGACTAGAGGGATATACTTTGAAAAGCCATTCAAGATTACAGAAACATTCTCCCTAAAATACACTTGCTGATGTCTTGGTTCCCGTTGTCCAGCAGCTTCCTCTCTCCTTTTTAAGCTAAGAAATTGATGAGGAAGGTGTGCACTTCCAAATGGCACTGAGAATTTGTCTTACGTGGTCCTCTTGTTTCTTATGTCAGTCCTTAACAGTCTATTTACAGTGCTAGTGATGGTTACCTGTACACATCTGCTGTACATCTCTTGAGCAAGGGTAAAGAAAGAGGCACGTCAGCTGCAATAAACTCTCATTGTACAACACAAAAACAGTTTTGGGAAGGCCTTCTGCTAGAAGCAGTAGATGTGCTGAATTTTACAGACAACCTTGAGTACCTAACAAATCCTGTACCTAGTTTATGGGCATGTCACTTGCTATGTAAGACATCTTTATTTGCTTATTTGATTTTTAACATACAGAAACTGTCTCAACACCAGTGGACCTGGAAGGATTTCCACCAGCCCTCCTTAATCTCTGTTCCTTCAACCTAATTTGCTCTAAATTACTTCCGTAATGATTCAGTGTACCCTTTGCCTAGCATCAAAGAAATCAGGTCCGGACATTTCACAACATTTTCTCACAGCTGTTGGTTAAAGTCTCCATAATCTGTTCCACTTCACCTTACTTAAGACAATACTCCAAACGCTCTCAGACCAAGATGCAGGTACTTTATGGAGCTCATTAGTTCCAATAGGAATTACATTCCGAGAAACTGAAAATCCCCAACAGAACTCTGGCAACATGCATATCCTAGAATCAATGAATGTTAGTGCTGAAGAATGGAGTTCAGGTAAGTTAACACGTAGGAGAGCTGTTTCAGTGCTACAGTAGGCTTAGCAGCACCAAGCACTGCAGTGCCTGCTTCATTTCTTCTGCCTAACAGTTTCCTTCAGAGATTAAAGATTTATAAAACCTTCTCCACTCAGCATCAAAATAGGAGCTAATATCTGTTCCCCTCAGCAAATGCAGGCAAACATTCCCAGCCTAGCATGCTTTCATACAAATTTTGCCATATTTATTTGTTCCAGTGTGACAAGTTTTGAAGTGAGGGCACTGCTCTATTTGACTGAGGGCAGCAGAATACTGGGAATACAATCCCCAGTGATTTTGCAGAGCCCTGTCTGTGGCTAAGCTGCACCATTTGCACAATGAATGATTCTGGCAATGTATTCCTAGAGCACGAATGAATCAGAAAATAAAAAATTAATTACATCAAGTTATTCTACCCTTCAATCCACAATCACATTTGACAACATCCAGCATTATCAACAGCTATCAAAATCCATGAAGGTTTATTCCATGAAGGTGACACACCAGAACAGGTTGCCCAGAGAGGTTGTGGATGCCCCATCCCTGGAGGCACTCAAGACAAGGCTGGATGTGGCTCTGGGCAGCCTGCTCTAGCAGTTTGCAACCCTGCCCATTGCAGGGGTGTTGAAATTAGATGATCTTTGAGGTCCTCTTCAACCCAGGCCATTTTATGATTCTATGAGCACTGTCAGACTAAGCAAGGGGTTCCTGAGTGCAGCATATCCTGAGGTAACAGCATGTCAAGAGATGCATCCCTCCCTCTTTCCTCTTCTAGAAACTTCACCCTTCTATTCTGACCTTTCTGATGTGCTGTCACTCCCTCTGTTGTTGGAGTTACACCCTGAACAGGAAAGGAAAAAGCTTTAAAACCAAGACACTTGAAAATGAGACTGAAAAGGCAGCAACAACTGCTAAGCACACCAGAGGCAGGTAACCTGAAGCCCTGACCCAACTGGCCTGCAGTCCACTGCAGGGTGTGATCTGATACAGAAGCAGTGCAAAATCATAGTGGCATCAAGGTGTGTGTTGAGGTGGGAAGTGAGTTTTTAGAAAGACTGCTTAAGGTATGGGGGGAAACTGCAGTCCCACGTGCTCTTCTGCAGTACAGTGCATCCAAATCCCTTCTCTGAGCTGTTCTTTGAAAATTAAAGCAATCTGAAGCAAAGCTTATTTTAAAATGTTTGTTAGAATAAACAAAGAGCAGAGCCAGAGAAGCAAAGGAAATAATTTGGAGCAAAAAAATAAAATGAAATCCTGTGATGTGCATATTTCCACAAGAAGGGCCCTTTGCACTGCTGTGGACGTTTTATAAATTTATAGAAATAAAGAGTGAAGTATTCAAATAGGAAACGTCCATTTGGCTGACTCACTTGTTTGCAGTTTGTATACAGAGGACAGCTCTTGCTAGCAGGCTGCTCTCAATGCTCTCTTCATTAACTCCAGAAAAAAATAAAAGCTCCATTCTCAATTCCTTGCGAGCTGAATCATGCTCTTTTCCAATGTGCCAACGTTCTTTGGATGTTTAGTTTACATTGGCATATTATACCTGGTTTTATTTAGCGCTTTCTTGGAAACCTGCAGTATTATGGAGAGAGCAGCCTGGGGAGTTGATGACCTACTTAGAACGTAACTGTGGAATAGGTATTTTAATAAATTATAGAGAAGAGGAATAAATGTTTTAAAAAAAATCTGAATCAGCCCAGTTATGCTGATTTTTCACAAAATCAAATTTATCAGAGGATACAGGTGATTTTCACTCATCTAATTGAACAGGTCTGAAAAATTCAAGGGACTATTAGTTTGGAGTTGCAGTATCCACTGGTAAAAGCTAACCAGTATTTCAGCACTAAGCAAGATCCACAAGGTCATCAACCAACCCTCTAAACAGAAAGACTCAAAATACCATAAATACCTTCCAGCTAAGTAACTCCACAGACAGAACCATGTTTTAGTCAATAAACCACAAGCAGCAAGTCTAGTTATATCGGTCATTTTAGGCAGCTCATCAAAAAGGATGATCAAAATTTCCTCTGCTATAAAAAGGCAGGTGCTCCTCATGTGAGCAACAATCCTTACTTTCCTATCTAACTTCCCTCTTTCATCACATGAATTTACTCTCAGTTACAGCAAATATTAAGTTGTGAAAGGCCAGTTCATTCTGAAACATAAAACACAGGTACACAGCTGCTCAAATCTAACTGTACTTGCTTAATGCTGATCTGAAGTCAATTCATCTGTGGTAGAAACTACTTGGGAAAGTCCAAGGACAATGAACACTGCATTCAAGCTAGGATGATTATTCAATAACTGACACACACCTCTGTGACTTGGAACTCAACCAACATCTTGGCTTAAGGCTGTCATTCCATCACAAATAGCTTTCCTTTACTCAAATGGTATCTGTATTTATCAATTATAATCGAAGCACGAGCTCGGTAAGAGCCATCACATTCAGAATCTATATGGCTCATTTCACATATAAAGTTGGCTGTTCACATTTATTAGCATCTAATTCCTATGCCTTTTGAGAAGTATCATATTTCAAATCTGATTCTAAACAAGGAAATAGAAAAAAATTCGCAATTCTGTCACCCATTTCTAAGGAAACTGGAAAAACAAGATTTGATGGTGAAATAAATACAGCTGTAGGCAGATGAAAAGCAACGCAACCATTTCCAGACAAAGATGACAAGTTGTCTTGAATGAAATTAGCGCTTCCTTCAACTCCTTGGGACATTTGGAAAATTCACATTCAGTGTTTCAGTTTCCTGCCCTCTCAGTAGGGCAGAGGGCAACGAGGCACCTAGTTCCCATTGACTTTCGAAGAGATTTAGACACCCACCTCATGTTTTGAGGACTTCTTTCTTCAAGTTATCACCAGCTAAGAAAACCATGCACAAAACAGGGAAGAGTGTCCATTTGTCCTTTTACTGTTAGCTTCAGTTTGTCCTTGAATAAAATGTTAAAAGATATTTATTCCTCTCTTTTAGAAATCCCATTTGTAAAGTAAAAAAAAAACCCAAAACACTAATACATTTTTTAAATGTTCAGAACTTGAGCTGTAGGTACATTAAAAATAGATGCCTATCTGAACTGGCAACAGTCAGAAATAACTGGGAAAAAGACTTTGTTGGATTAACTCTATATGATCAATACCAAATAAAAACCTGCTCTGGTCTTGCTGAGGTTGTTCAGTGCTGTGCAATTCTCATAAGGCAAGCTGTTTGGTTTTTTTTTCTTTTTGAAAATGGGAAATGCTCCGAGATTAAGCAATAATTACATTTTTTGACCAAATGCCAGAACCCATAGGTGTATAGGAAACAGACATCAGTAATTACAGTTTGTACTTCAGCTATTTCAAAACCCCCTGCTTCAATGAACAAGTATTAACTGGACAGACACTCCTTCACAAATTAGAGGTTGCAAAGGTTTATTACACACCATATTTATCTTTGAAACTTGTCCAGCAGAATTAAACAGAAAAATAATGATACAGATTATGGTTGCAGGCAAAAAAACTATTAAAACTAACAACTATATATATGTTTTTATCTGTCAAACTGTCCCTGCAGCCACTCTTTGGTTTAGGAGCTCAGGAATGTGGTATTTAGAGATATTAATTATTTCATTAGCGTGCTGTTGTCAAACTTTAGACTGTATTTTCTCATAGGAGTTGATAAACAATTTCTTTCTTAATTGCTCAGGCCTTTGAACACAGTAGAGTTGTAAGAACGGGAGTCTGGACAAATCAAAAAGTATGACGTCCATGGGAGTGAGAAACTTACAATGAATAGCATCTGACACTGCCTAGAGGAAATGTGGAGAGTCATTAAGTCGACACAGACCAAATCTACTGCAAAACCCAAACGACTTCACAGTATTATGGTGTCTGCTGTAATAAGTTAGTTAAGAAGCCTTGCTGGCAAAGTTGGATAGCTAAGACAGCTCTGATCAGGTCAGGTAGCTCACATTAAAATTGCACTTATGAACCTACAAGTTTTTCCCTTTAAAAGATGCAAGCTCCTTGAGCTATCCACGAGAACATCAAGACTGTAGTTTGAAGAAATACAAAATTGGTGGATAAAGAACTGGTGCATAGATTTAGGTTTTCCTGAGGCTTCTGAAATAGGAAGAAGCATAGACGAGACTGCTTATCTACTGCCCAACCCAAGATACCAACTGATCTAATAAACATTTTGCTTTGTCAACACAACAGACTTGCTCACAAATTAATAATTTAAGTGCATTCCTATGGGTAAATAATTTCAGTCAGACTGGGAGATAGCGTCAAAGTTTTTCATTTACTGAAAGAATCTCAAATTCAATTCAGTATATTATATAGTTAAGCTAACTAGAAAGGTTTCAGTTAACTGAAACAAGCATTGGGACTGTTTTAATGGTTCAACACCAGGAAAAGTTGGATCTCAGAGGGTAGTTTTACTCAGTTGGTCAAAATTCACAGTGCAGAGCAAGAGTACTCTACCGAAAAAAGTCAGGAATGTAAAACATCTTAGATGAGTAATTTAGAGCATTTATAAAAGGTATAATTATGCGCTCATTTATTATGCATTTAGATTATCTCTATACAGCTGCATTAGGCTTTTATGTTCTCCCCAGCAATCAGCTTTCTTTTGAACACAGTATAATTCTGGGAATTAACTAACATTCTGAGAGCATAGTTTAGGTATACCAAAATACTTGGAATGTGATCGTTCTCAATTAATCACCTAAGTAACTCAAAGCAAATGTTTTGCATACTTCCTAACCAATTACATTATTGTCTAACATAAAACTAATTAGTTGAGTGAAAAATATTACATAACAATTTGCAATGCTCTGACAAATATGAAGCGTTGAATTCCCAAATTCTTGAGGATTTGGAATTCCTTAATATTTTCAAACAACAGTGCTGATCTTATGATTACGATAAATATCTTTAACAATAAAGTACTGCTATTAAAGACAGTATTACAAGCAGATGTATAGCATGCTTAATCAACACTACTTTTACGTGCATCAATAACAGATGTTTAAATACTGATGTTTTCAGTGCAGCAGTATTAGCAACATTTAACTTCTCAGTATATAAGAAGCAGAAAAGGCCACTCTATGTAACGCTCATCTACAGGTGCTCAGAAGTAGTAACAAACTATGGAAACTCACATTCTGTAAGTCTGGGACAAAAACGTTTTACACAAACTTACATCACAACTGGAAAATTCTAGATGTCATTTCATTGTGACATCTAGATTGGGTGAAACAGTAAACACAAAACATACCTTTACAAACACCAGGAGGTATCATTTGCCTCTATCCACAGCAAAGCTCCAACAGCTGATACGTTTGGAAACCAGAGTGTGATTTATGATGTTATATTGCAAAAACCTGTTCAGCCTCTTACAGTCCTGGAGATTGTATGCAACTCCGTCATCGTAACTAATTACAGCTAACTGCAGATTACCATATTGCAAACGTCTTTGTGAAAGAAATATGATGTTCTGTCTAAAAAAAAAAAAACAAACTAGAAAAAACACCTGAAGGCTAGTGAACAAAAATGCACCATTCCACATCGGACTGTGAATCTAAACTCTTCAAATTGGTGCCATAAAACTTCAAATTACTATTTATTGGCAAGTTGTTTTAGCCTCAAGTGCTTACACAGTAAATCACCAGTACACTAATACCATACCTTTGGCCTGAAACATATTAATCTTGGTTAACAGTAACTGACATTTATTTTACCAATTCAATTCATTGTGGTGAATACACATACACGCAAAAGCTTCAGGGAGAAAACTTGTTTCAAATGTGTCCTTTTCACTGAGAACAATTTCGAGAAATCACCATCATCAGTTCTTGTTCTAATGCTTACAAGCATTCAAATCCTAATTTATCCGTAAAAACATTTGGCTTGGAGTAAAATCCTGGTTTCTTGGGTACAGACAACTGTACGATGTAACAGATCCTAGATATATTTCAAGATAAGTGTTTCTATTCTTGATATACTCAAAGAAACTAGGACTTTAAAAACTTGAGTTCTTCAGAAGGAAAGGATCAAGGGAATTTGAAGCACTCAGAAGAACATAGCACTCACACATGATGAACAGCATCAGACTCTCCTAGTAGAGGGATAAGGGACTTTTTGGGCCAGCTTCTCTACACATTTACTAAGCCCATAAATGCATAAATAATAATAGCTGTAAACAAATTGAGAATTTTGGGTTCTGTTTCTTCTTTTCCCCCTCTTATTCACCCCACACACCATGCAAACTGTCAAGCTGACAAAAAAAAAAAAAAACAAAAAAAAAACCAAAAACCAACAACAATGAAGTACTTCATTAAGTCTGTACAGGATAGTAGGAAAAAAACACAGCAAAACTTCTCTCTCTCCTTGTACCCACACAGCGGGCATAAAACAATACAGCACAGAGAACACATCTGCAACAAGTATTTTATTCCATCTCTAGACAGCCTTCTACCAGACTTCAAATGAATTCTGCAATGCTTTACCCTAATAGTATCTTTCTCCAAAATGTAAATATCTGTAACATAGTTCTGACTTTTTAAAAGCATTTTTAAAAAAGCTCTTGTAAGAACGACAAACCAAGGATTTAAGAGGAAGCAAGGGATTTGATGTGTTTCTTTTTCTGTTTTGTTCTGGCTTGACATTTGAGGTTTTGTTTGCACTTTGTGTGTGTGTGCGCTTGTGTGTTTAGTCACCCACAAAAATTCTTCAAGTACAAAATGGGTGTTTGACTCTTGAGGAGAAAAAGATGGACTACATGTATCCCATGTTGCTTTTTGTTTCCCATCTTTTCTTAGCTTCAAACCTGAAAAAAAAAAAAGTACAAAACTACATGAGGACTCATGTACATGCATACATTGGGAATTTAACCCTATTATTTTTTAGCAGTAATGATGGAAAAAAAAAAATCAAAACTTATTTCTAATAATGTAATGAAAATGAAGGCAGTTTTTACTACACAACAAACACATTAATCCTGGTGAAGTGTCCATAGTCACATACATTGCTCAGGAAAAAAAAACAACAAAAAAAACCCCAAGGTTAAACTAAACAAATGAGAGCAACACCAGCTTATTTCAGGCACGGAAACATTTAACTGATACTGCACTGCACACACTGAGTGCCACTGTAACGACAAATGTTTAATTCCATACTCAAATGACTTACCCCCAAGCAAGCTTCTTTTTCTTTCGAGCTTCTTGGGCAGCCTCTGCTTCTTGTTTGGCTTTCACAAAGTTGCGGCAAGCAGCAGCTTTGGCAATTTTCACACCAAGCTAAGACATAAAAGGGAACAAAGGAAAACTGAATAGAAGCAAATGGCTCATGTGAAATGTAAGCCTCACAAATTACTTGGTCTGGTATTGTTTCTCAAAAGTCAATAAATATTAAAATATCTTTCCAATATTAAGCTGATGTTATACGGTAAGATTGGATGGGAAAGAATGTCTCTTGAGAAACATATAAAGTAGTGGGATACTGTAGCAAGCAATCCTTCTTGTGCAATTCCTTCATCTTGAAGGACAAAAGCAAAGGGCAATAGCTGCATGTCTCCCACTACACTCTTTTAGTTTTGTTTTTAATTTTTTTTAAAAATATAGACAGACATACACTCCCTCCCTCTCTCTTTCAATTACTACAGTCAGCCTATAACTTCAATTACACTGAAACACTGTCAGGTCCCACCAATAGGAAGAACTTCCAGTATAAAACTGTTTGGATGAACTGCTACTACAATTCATTCTCCAGCAGTACCTGTACTCATGCTTCAGTCAGTCTGTGCAGAAAGTAAATGAAGCTATGTCCTTACAGTGCACCTGGCATTTAATTTTCGCATTACCAGCTTCCAAATTTTGGGTGCCATAATATACATGCCTTTCAAACAAGGTCTTACTGGCTGTGGGTCAGTACTACTTTACTTTCACAGTTCTCATTGGATGAATAAGTTTAAGTGGACACTGGTGCATATCAAGAGGGAGAAGAAGCGGAGAAAAGGTGGAAGAAGGTACCACAAATCATGAACAAATTATTGTCCTTAATCAGCATTCATAATTTGTTCACTGTTGTCAAGTCATTTTGTGATTGCTGTCATCTGACATTATTTGCAACTAAACTATGAAAGAATTTGGGGTCAGAAGTTACCATTTTTCTCCAATAAAAACAATTAATTTAGCCAGAACTACTACAAGCTGTGATGTGGACAAACAGGCTTTTCTTCTATCCTGTTTTGTAGGTCCAAAACCTACAAATAAGATACAACATGACATTCTGCATTGCCCCAAAAAGTCATGGGATCGTTAAAAGAAAAAAGCATAGGAGACCTAACCCAAAGAATACTCCTGAACACTCTGGTTAGGGGTCCATTATTGAAGTGCATTTCCATGAACAATCTGCTGCATCTGTGCAGGCAATTATTTACTCTGAAAAACACTCTACCCAAATAAGACGAGAGGCTCAACTTAAGACAGTAGATGCACTGGTATATCTTCTACCTTCCTCCCATTTAACACCTTCCCCGAAGGTAGGCTGACACCCAGATTTGCAAAAGAAGAAGAAAAGCCTTTTTACTCATCACTACACATTATTACCTTAAGGTTCTTTCAGTATTTATGAATCAAAAAAAAAAAAAAAATCTTTCTGCAGAAGAGAATCTGCACGCATATCAGGCATTAAACATCAGCTTGTGCACTACAATAGGCTCTAAGCACTGCTAAACACATGATTTTTCCCCCCCGTAAAGGGACTGTACAAAATTACTAGCACTAAACAATTTTTGAATCTAGTTTTTGCAAAGGCTTGTTGTAAGGGCATAAATATGTACCTGTGAAATCACCCTGATGCACAAGAGGTGACAAGACATTTCCAAACTTTTCTATTAGGTATACATCTGTATTTTTTTAATGAGCACCAACAATATTTTATATAAATCATAACACACTGTCAATGCCTGAACTGCCAAATCTCATTTGAAAGGCTACCAAATAACATTTTTATTCACACTGTCAATTTTTAGGCACAGTCATTTATATACTTGTATTATTTTACATGACTTTTCATAAGCATGTTTATATTAATTAAAAAATACTTACTATGAAAAGATCAATTACTGCTCTATATTTAGAGCTAACCTGATGCCTTACATCCATCAGAATCATGCCATCATTATGTTTGAATTGCATTTTACATTCTAATATGCTTAAAAAAAAATCAGCTCATAATATGTGATAATTGTTTCTCCCTAAACATAACATTCTGGGAATCTATAGAACACTTACACACATACAGGCATACACTTTCAAGGTCTATATGAGTGCAAGAGGGAAAAAAAACAAAAAACATTGATCCGTGTTTCCTGGAAGACAGAATGAGTTCTTCCATCTTTGAAAAGTACAGAAAAATGGGATAATAAGATCCTCTGTAGAGTATGTGGAAGTAAAAGCAGAAATGCTTTGCAGTGTTAATGTTATCATTTCTAGGCTACATTGAGACGAATTTGCAAGACGTGAAAAAACAAATGTGTTGAATATAAACACACACAAACACTGCAGTCAGATTAAATGTCTTTTGCTCCTACCCACACCCACACATGCATCTACACCACCCCTCCCAAAAGAAATCCATGAAAGCTTGGTCAATGGGTTTTACATTAAAAAAAAAAAAAAAATTCAGGTCATCAGATAACTCAATAAAATACATTGTTAAAAGAAGTAAGAAAGCATGAATAAAAAATATATACAACAATTTCTTGTGTAGTAAAAGTATCAGCATTTTCCATATAGAACATCCAATATTTTGCTGCATTTTAATTAAGGTGTCTAAACATTATCACAAAGAACTGCAAATTGGTCAGAGCACGCAGTAAGGAAAATTAAGCTCTAAAGGCTTTTTATCACCATATTTCAGGAACCAAGGGTGTAAAATGTTCTAATTTGGGATATATTAAAAGCCATAAAAGGTCTTTCAAAAAGATTAATGGTACTTTGCTTGGATTTAAGATAAGGGCTTTAGCTGGTTGGAAAAGCAGGGCCCTGGCTAGACCCTTGAGGCATTCATCTTTACAGCCACTTGGAAGATTTGTAAAAGCGTCTGCATAACCTCCAGCAAACGCACTGCGACATTTTTTTATTATTATTTTTTCTTCTCTCTTTTTTTTCTTTATTTTTTTTTTTTTTATATTCCTTTCAATTTTACAGGTTTAAAGTCTGTAAACCACATCGGATAGAAAAGCTGATACGGTGGGTCACCGCGTAACGAAGCACATATGTATTTAAGACAAACTAAATAAAACAACTTCGCTTCTAAGAGGTCAGAGACCCTTCCACTTGGAAGTTTACCAATAGCCATGGCAAGCACCTCACTGTCCATGCTTCATGCAGCATAAGTGAAAAATTCCTCGTCCATTATTTTGCATGATATTTCTACTCATCTGAAAGCGTTACCTCGTAACAAATTCCTGAAGCTCTGCTTCTTCAAAAATAGCAATTACCAAACTTTCACTTTTTATGGAATAACAGGTCTCTATGAAAAAAATATTTATGCCGTTCTCTTTTGTTCTTTAATTAAATGAAAACAGATGTTTTCTGAAGTAAAGCGGAACCATTACTGGAGTACTTAAAGTGTTAAGGTCTTTAATTTTTATATCAGTTTGGTCTACAATTCCTGATTGTCTTTACTCAAGCTCAACATTAATGTCAAGCAAGTTACCTAGGAGACGAAAGAGATCAAAGAGACAAAAAACCCTCAAATGTCTGATTAATCAAGCCTGCAAACAGCTTATTTCTTTTAGCCTGCATGCAAGTATGAAAATGAGATTCTGGGAGCCGTACATTGTGCAGATTTGTTCATTCTTATCAGAACAAAGCCAGCGGCAGCTTATTTCATGGATCATTGGCACTGTCATCAGTGCTACACAGAACGGGTGACAGCTCCTCATTTTGAGGCTTGAACAAAATTAGCAAAAAGTCGGCACAAATTAGCCTCTCATCTTTTTAGTAATATGACATTATTCATTTACTTTTTATCCAATTTTTAATTTTTTCCTTGTCAGCTATCCCTTTCTAGTGTTTCTTGCACAGCATCATAAAACACTTTTAAAGCAAGCAAAGAAATGGATGAAGTTGAAATAGTTCAGGCAGAAGAGTAAACATTTGTGTTAAGTTGCACCAGCATCTGCTACAACTTCCAGAAAACTTCCTCAAAAAACATCAGGGCATGGAGCACTTGGGTACTGTACACAGTAAGCACATTTCATGACATCATACTGTGCTGCGTAAATGCTGAGTGGTACAGGCAGGAGACAACAGCTTCCAGAATTGCTCCCCCAAATATTTAGGCATAACATACAAAGTGCTAAACCCGCAGAGGCTTTAAGGGGAAACATCTATATTCAAACAGGTCCTGAAATATCCTATGATCATAGGAGTGAAGCCAAACAGCCTTTTAATACAGTGTTACAGTTTCTCATCAAATATGAATCTAGTTATTTCAGGCTTGCCTTTAGCAATGATTTTCTCCTTTTATGTTATGGAATGTTATCCATTGCTGACGTATATAAAATATATAAAGCAAACAAGAATACAGAGTGGATTTTGCAATGAAAATTGTCCCCTTTCAATGATGTACTCAGCTCCCACTGTAAAATACTTTGTAATACCTTTGTTGTATTTTTATGCCGTGTATTACAACATTAAATTATATTTGGGTGGCACAGTAATGGAGCAAGGACAGAAAACTGTTGTAGCATTAAGCTCTTCTCTAGATTTAAACATTTAAATGCCAGTAACTTCCTCCATTCATGAGAAAACACAGCAATAAAAAATTAACTATAAGCTGTTAGATGCTTTACACAGCCCCCTTATAAGAAAGGCAGTTTTAAAAAAAGAACTGTAGTACTGTTTTCAGCAATTTCTTTATCTCTGTTCTTCTAAGTAAGAAAGCTTATTAACAAGCTTTGAACTTAAAATCACATTTACAATAATGTGCCATCAACAGTTTTATAAGCTAATTAGAAAAAAAGATTAATTAATGACTGGCTGCTAATAAAATGGCAATCATGAAGAAAGAAACCAAGGGTGCTAAGCTTCAACTACCACCAATTAAGAGCTAATTACAAACAAATTATATATGTGTTTTGCTGTGGGCTTTAATTTACTAAAATGGTTTTAATTAAAAGAGAAAACATGCTGATTAATTGAACTGCAGAAAAAATCTACAGTATAAACTGTGCTTTGTCTGTCTCTTTAATTAGACTTGTAACATCTGAAATCTTTTTTTAAGGTTTGTTAAGGAAAAGATATACATAATTAAGGGAGCATAAGAATGTAATTCTAGGTGATAACCCTGCCATGTTCCAAAGGTTAAAAGAAAACAACCTCAATGAAGAGTGATATTTGGAAGCATCACTGGTAAGTGTTAGAAAGAAAATCCTTCACAGATTAGAAATAAATAAATTCTTCCTTCCCTCCACCCCGAGTCCTTCAATGGGCAAGACTTGCAAGGTAATTGGTGCTTAGTTACATTCGGATAAAACTGCATCAATCTCTTAGGTACCTAAAAGCACCACGATAAACTGAATTTCGCACAGAATTTAAAAATGAAGCACTATTAAACCAAAGGAAGAGCAGTCAGTTCAAGGCACTACAACCGATCTGAAATTGTCATGTATGACCTACCCACATTCACAAGACAAAACACAGCTAAGAGAAGGGTTCTCGACTGTTAAAACGTACAATCTTGCTCACATCTTTCCCATTATAAAAGATACAGCTAGAAGTTTCTTACATATAATGAATGCCACCTTGAATGCTACAAAACGGTCAAAATTGATGCAACACCAACTTTGATGACAACAACAAGACCAATAATTCTGCAAAATAAAAAGGACATCCCAGTGAGTAGATAATTAATTTGGTCCGTTATGATGTAGATCTTTCATTTAAGCTTGATTACAGCACCATCATTTCCTTGTAAATCAGAGCTTTAAAAAAAAAAAAACAAACCTCACCAAAACGCCAGAAGCCATGAAGCTAAGCACACACCAACAGTGCTGTCAAAAAGCCTGCACTATTTAGAGACTGACAACTATTTCAGTAGTTTGATGTACTAAATTACTAAATATTTCTAAACTTCCATTTTGACAGGTAAATCTAACATGGTCTTACTGTGTTCAAGTTACAGTCCCCAGGCTAATGTGCTCTTAGACAACGTGGCACCTCCTTACCAGGCAGTAACAAAAAATCCCACTAGCCAGACACAACATTTGAGACTTAGACAGATTAGTGCTTAGAATATTACAGCCATAAGAAGTCTACATTCAAAATCATTTCAGGAAGTACTAAAACTCTTTCGCCTGAAAGAAGCCAGAAAAATATTCACAGGCTGACAAGTTGAGGATGTAGGGGAAAAATTTCTGGAGTCATTTCACTGAACTAGGAAAAGACCTTTTAAAGTATCTCTCCAAACTGAATTCAGTTTACAGCAAAGTGAAGGTGGCAGACATTTCCACACACAGTCCGTACTCAAATGGATACTCACCTCCAACAACACAGCCACAGTGCTCTCACCACTCAACATCCATTCCTCAAAAAAAAAAATCCAGACAGAGCCACACAGACAGTAACAACTGAAGTACAAATCAAGGTATTACACCAAGGTTTTTTTAAACTGCTAAGTGTCAGTTCCTTACTACATGCAGACCCAACTACCTTAGTACCTGCTTCCATTCAATCTCAACCATCCTAGAAAATCATCATTGTAATTCAGTTAAACATCCACAAACTTCTCTCTCACTAAAAAATTCATTCTAGGACTCCTATATTAATATTAGCATTTATCTTGACATCTACCAAATTAAACAACTCGTAATTAAATGCAGGGCTCAAACTATAGCTTTAGATATGCCATTCCACATTGAGAATGCAGAACTTTAAAACACGAGCAGTCGACAATGCTGAATACCCAAGATACTTAAAACAAAGACAGCAACTGGATTACAATAGTGAACCTTAGCTTCTCACATTGTGCCACCGTACTATACTGACTTGCTAGTTATTTAATACTAGCAGTAACCTGATTCAGGCTTTAGAACAACTTCCACTCGTGCACAACACTGAAAATCCACAGTGAATTGCAAATTAAGCACCGCGACACACCTGCACTATGCAAACATTAAAACAAAAATTCATCAAAAAGGAGTGCTGATCTTCCATGCTATGATAGCACAGCAGCATTGAGATGCTCAAGCTACGCTGGGTTCTAGAAGCAATCCAGCTGAAGAAGCAGACAGTTACTGATGGACCACATTATTCTGCACAGCACAATCCAGACATGCACATTATTTCAGGAAGGATGTCACAAATCACGCAATCAAGAATTTTGGGATAACTGTAACTCCCTGGTGAAGCAGAACCCCCCAGGAGACATGCTGCAGGGACAACAGGAGACAAGGGGCAACACTTTGTAGTGAGGTTAGCCAAGACATTAGGTGTACAATTCATTAATTGAAATGTAATTGCCAGAACACAGGTAACACATTTTTGTCAACAGTCTCAAAAGCTACATGCAAATCCACATGTGCAATCACATAGCCTCATGCACAAGGCACCTAAGTTGTAGCTACCATAGTCAAAAACTTTGAACTCTACTAGATTTTCTCATTTTGTTTCCAAAAATCAGCTTCTGTGTGTCTCTGCCAAGCAGAAGAAAGCGACAACTAACATACAGCCCAGAGTCTCATTTACAGCACATTTTTCTTAAAGAGCCTGCAACAAGTACCACATGGAAACCAAAACATCCAAAACCTTGAAGCAGTATCATTTAGGTGCTAAGGATATGCATTTCAGCGATTCACTCACAGCTGCTAGATTATGCATATTGGCCACATCACCACTGATTTTAAGGAAATCTGATTTTAGAAAACCTCACCGTGTCATAACGATAGCATATTGACAGCATCACTTTAGCATTCCTTTGCTTTTTAGGACATATTTCTACTGCCCATTCTCAGTCATCTGTTTATTTTTGGCTTCATTTTTCTAAATACTGAAGCTGCCCTATCAGTTTCACAGGCTTATAAATGTTATACATCAAAAATTAGTTTCACTTATTAAGGCAGAAAACGGCTTTAAGAACTCTGGGATCTGTGCCTCAAAGCAAAAGCTTTATCAGCAGGTTCCAGTCACTGCTTCTTGCAAAAGAAAATGGTGCCGATTAAAACCCCATACACCTGATTTCAAAAAGGAACACCTACCCATTGAATGCTTCTCACATGGCTACAAGGGGAGCTGTACCCCCTGCACCCCAAAAGGAGGCAGCTACTTCTCACACACAGCCCTGCAACATTGCTCACAAAAAATAAAAGCTATACATAAAAAGACGAGGTTGAGATAACAGAACAATAATTCATCCACTTATTTTTCTAGACTTCAGAATTGTTGCACTTTAATACGTGCCTGACTCCCTCACAATACTGTTGTTGGAATTTGGAAGTTAAGACACAAATAACCCCATACTCTAAAAATTAACTCAGCTCATACAGGTATTACGTAAAATGAGTGTTAAAAACGAGCTTCAAATTGCAAAGACCAGAGGAAAGTTGTGATTGAATTGCTACCACACAACATGAAAGCAGTATTTTATTTATTCTACTTTTGCACAAAGTAGCATTGCTTTCAATCAGCCTCTCCTATAACTAAATCCTTTGCTACAGCTCTTCACTGAATCAGAATTAGTCACTGCAAGAAGGACATTTTCGGAGTAAGAAGTACTTTAAATGATTGAAAGAAAAAAAATAAATAAATGCAAGCTGTTAAGATCACAAAGTAAAATAAAATTTTGCAGCAGGTTACTTAGCAAATCCTTGGAGCACCAGAGAACCCTACAGTGAATTCACTGCATTTCTGCCTTCACAGAATTCCTCATGAGATCAAGACAGAGTCATTTGAGTTTTCCTTCTTTCAGTACGTTATTTATTCAGATAAACTCACTTAACCAAAACCAAATCAAGGCTGTGAATACTAATAATACTTCAAGCATTTTGTTTTCAGAATTACAACATGCTAATATTTGAAAGTCAACAATTTGGAGCTAATGTTCCACAAATATTACACTGCTGTAACACCTGCGATATGCTAGATGTGGCAATCCCATGGTTACCAAAATCAGATAACAGTTTATCATAAATATTACAAAGCCTTAAAACTTCTTACACTAATTTGTATTTATAGTCAAACAACTTGCAGTAGAACCTTAGTATGTTTTATTGATTATAATACCCTAACCACTTTAGATGGAATAATGACATTTGTGAAGGAGAAGCTTTGGAGTGTTTTTAATTCCATACACAAAAGGTAGCAGAACCGTATCACTGTGAGAAGTTGGCTGGACTTAAACGGAACGTTAGGCTACATTTCTGTCATTGGCAGAAGCTGTTACCCTCGTGCAGTGAGGTTCTGTGATCACAAGTGGAAAAAGGCTGTCTAGCAATGAGAAACTGCACTGAGTGATTAAGCGTAGGAATTTCTAATGGAATGCATAAGAACATACACTGAGGAAGTTAGATTTACCTTACCACACCTATGGAACATAAAGAACTGCATTTCCATAAACAACTGTACTTCCTGTCCCAAAAATCATCTAGCTTAAGTTTTCGCACTATCACATTCTATGCCATTAAAACAAACTCAAACCTGGTAATTTTACATTAAAGCTTTTCTTAAAGTTTTGTACTTACAATATGCTAAATATTTGTATGAGAATGAGAAGCATTCAGAATGTTCTGGATTCTTTTTCCTTCAAATGCCTTTTATATCTTTGAATACCTCTGAATTTTCTGGTACGTGCAGTGAACAGAAAATTCCCATTTCATCTGAAGTGATTCGAGCACACAAGACAGATGAAAGAAAGCAAAGCCCTCGTTGGAATTATACAAATCAGATGAGAGATGAGTTTTTGAAAGGCTAGTTCTTACACTCACCTACAAAAGCATTATATTTAGGTTTCTCTGCTTAGCTTCGAAACTATTCTATTTCCACCTTAATTTTTCTTCTTTTGCACCTTCTCCCCACACCTGCATTCCCATAGGCACAACAGTTTATGTGGATTTCAGTGAAGTACTGCTATTGCTACTACCCTACCCACCACATATGTACCAGCTGAACCATTTCTCTTAATGAACTGAACTTCCACACCCAACAGAGATAAGTGATAGATTCCCTAGCATTTCCTCAGCACTACATACAAATTTGCTACAACAGTCTGGTCTTTCAAACAGCCACAAAAACATCCAACAAACAGGCAAAAACGCAAAAAAAAAGCCCTCAGTTACTAATAACTGACTTGTGGAGCCAGTATCCAGGTCTCAAGGTAAGGTTACTTGGGAACATTCGTGGCTGAATTTTCAATTCTCATACATTGTTACACGTGTCCAAACATTACAGGATCAGCAGCTAAATCCTTCAGTCAAATACAGAAATCTAACTCTGAAACAGAAAGGATGTCCCAGACAATCTTCAGTAGTACTTTATTAACAACTTATAACAAACAAAAAAATACAAAAAAACAAAACAGATGTGAAAAACTACCTTTTTTTTTTCCTAAAAGCTTATGTTAATAAACCACTTACCTCACGAGTTGCTAATCTATCACTCAGCTCCTCAGCTTTATCAATGTCACCTTCAGCCACAGACTTCTCTATGCTAAGTTCAAGGCCAGACTAGAAAGAAGAAAGCAAATATCTTTAGGATAAATAAATAGAGAAATAATACATCTAAAGGGAGCATCTCCTTTTAAAAAGATAATTTTAACAGAAGTCTTCATTTTAAGACACTGCATAAACCTGTAATTTCTATGTAACATAAATCACTTTGTCTATGTATTGTAATGGACAGTATAATTAAGAATTCACTGAAAGACTGCCTGAGCACAAATCATTGCATTAGTTCCACCTTATGTGCAGGATAATACTGTAGGTTAAAAAAAATTACACGGACTAGTTTATGCCTGTCACAATAAAATTCATCTGAAGATCTGGCTTATCTCTTCCATCCCTGGAGCTTTCTAAACAAAATGTGAAGTATATGTGTCAGGTAACACGAAGAATGGCAATTACCACTGTATCGTTACAGTTCTGTGATCTTATCTTTATCCAAAAACTGAGCTCTGGCACAGTGCCACTCCACTACACTAATAAATTCAGAATTCTAGTTATCCTGTGGAAAACAATGAAAACAGTTCAAAACTGAACCTTTATGATCAGCATAACTCACTTAATGACATTTACAAATAATGTAACAATAAAATTTTTAATGGAAATTACAGTTGGAAGTTTCTGAAAGGAACCAGAAGGATAGCATAGCAGTTGGCACTGACTTCAGAATTTCACAAAAAACTCATTCATTAATCACAAGAGACATTTTACAGCCTCACTGGATTTAAGTATTAGAAATGCTAAAGAAAACAATCCAGTTGGTTTCATAATAAATACTTTTTTTAAAAAAACAGAAAAGCAAACAATTATTGAGAAACAGAACACTTTATTATCAGAGGAAAGTTAATGGAGTGCACAACTGAAAAGCCAACTGTTAGATGCCTTTTCTGGAATTAATGAGACGTGTTCCACTAGCAATCAAATCACAACTTAAATAGAGAACAGCTGCATGTTAACACTTTGGGCTTCATTCCAGATCTGTACTGAGCTGTTAAATGACAAGTTAACGTCCACCAAACGTCAGAACTCAGAAGTGATCAATATGAGTGTCAATGCGGAAGTTTGAGCAAATGAAAAACAAAGTTTGAGATAAAGGGTGCCAACCGAATATTTGATGTCTTAAAATTAACAGGGGTCTACTACAGAAAACCTGCAGAACAAGTTCATCACATTTCAAGTTCCTGACTCACCTATCATGTTCTGTCTGCTATTTCAAATATGACTAATTATGCAGCAACCATTATGAATTAAATGTGCTGTAAATTTAGTAAAACTTCATGGTAGATTTGATCCTCTAATTCAAAAAGCCACTGGTTTCAGTGGACTGATCTGGCACACTGAAGTTAAAACACAATAAAAGGTCACTGTAATCAACCCCTATCAAATCTTTTGTCTCTCATAGAACACAAAACCAAGAAAGGAATTAGGCACGAATATCATCCAGAAAGAAAGCACAGAAATTTTGCAAGCCAAGTACAACTTACATGATACCTAAAAGAAATCCATTTAAAAATATGCACAAAATTATTCTCCACAGAGTGACATGATCATATGCTTACTTCTGAACAGACTCCATTCTACTCTTATCTCAGTTAACAGTGACTTCTTTTACTATAAAGAAAACAACATAGCTTTTGTAACAACAATCACCTTTTGTGGAGCTCTGCTATCCACAGGTGATTCAAATCTATCATTGATTCCAAAGTATTGTGTAAGCTCTTTCCAATGGTCTTCATTGGCCAACTGCTGACTACTAAAAACCGAAAAATAAAACTCATTAAATATAACCAATTTCTTTCCCACAACTTGTAATGTTCCTTTGAAAACTAGAACAACTTCTATTTGGCAGAAGTGTTCTTTTCACCTGATTTTTTTTAATGCAAGTCATTCCTTTTCATCTGTTACCACAATGCCATAATTGCATACAAGCTTTTAACATTGTATGAAAAACACCATTAGGAATAATAATAATAAATTTTACATTGCATTAAATAATACAATTCTATTGTTTTTTAAATCAGGCAATAAGCTATCAAGAAATCACTGGATGTCAATTCAGACTGTGTGACAACACCAAACAACTTCTTAATGTGACTTGACTTAATGTGACAATGTTCAAAGCCAGTGCTCAGCTACACTTTCTACAAGTTTTGCTTGTTATTAAAAACAGACCTCAGATAATCACATTGACATGGTTATACCTCTTAGTCACTTCGTTTTTGTTCTTTTCCAGTCTTTCTAGAAAAGAAAAAGAAATCCAGCGTTACATAATGATACCCTATCGCATCCAATAAAGTTAACAGATCACTAATAGAGCTCATTCCCATTGAAAGACTGTCACGGGAGCATCTATACTAAGTGATCAAGGGGATTTAAACTACTCTGCTGTGAGGCTTTTCATACGGAGAACCTCCTACATTATCTGTCAAGAAGCTCTAATCGGAGCAGACAAAATAATGCATGAAATAACGTACTGAAAATATGCCCACCCATTTGAAGTCAGTATTGACCGAATAAATTCTGCTTCCTCTTTAAAATGAAGAGGCATCTTTCACTCAAAAGTTCCAAGTAGCAATTTACAGTCTAGTCCCAGAAGGGATGTGTAACAACTAGAAAAAGAAAATCTCAGATAATAGAAGACACCTACCCAGGCTTTCAATTATTAGTAAAAGCTAAAACTGCACTTCCAATGAACTCGATACTAATTTAATTCAGAGAAAATAAGGTCTGGAAAAACAGAAAACACCTTTTCTGCGTCGCTTTCTTTTTCGGCCTCTGCTTCCCTGATTTGCTTGCATTTTCATTTCACGGTTTTTCTTCTGAAGCTCCAAAAATTTCTGCAAGATTAAAAAAAGCAAGGATATCAATATTCTTTAGTTTTCTCTATTTTCTTAAGTTATACAGAATGCTGAGAAATATTGCCCTGGTAACTCACAGTTGCTTCCTGTATCTATTACATTCAAACTTAGGCACTGAGAGCATCCAACCCTGATGGTGTTAAAATGTTAGAGCCAATGCCATTTGATCACCTGGATTACTGACTTTCCGCCCTCCTTAAGTCCCAGGTGGATTTAACAAATAGTTTTCTCATGGAGAGTGATGCTGAATATACTTATTTTGGTTGCGCACTCCTGAGCTATACAGTGGCTGGCTAATTCACAGACAGTAGTTTAGAATCCAAGATTACTGACAGTATATTCCTTGTACATTAGGCTACCTACACAGCTGGACAGAGGATAGCAACAAATTTCTGCAAATTCTCATTTTGATTCAAAAAACCTGGAACATAGATTGCTCTATGTTTCATCTTTCCAGTTTTTACATACAAAAATAAAAATAAAGAGAGGTTATAAGCAATTATGAGTTTGAAAACCTGCACCAAATCCCTACACAACTCAGAAAAGTACAGCTCTACTTTACAGGCACAAATGACGAAGATGCTTAGCTATAAGCCCTAACTCACACAAAAAGCAGTAATGAGAAAGCTGAGAACCCATACAACACAGCAAACGCAAGTATTTGTGCAAATGCATAGTTACCCAAACATTTCCCTTCTGCGCTTTTCATCAGTACTACACAAAAAAAAAATTAATGCAAGGTTTTCCTCCCATTTAAATTCACATTCACGCTAATTGAAGTAATCTCAGGTGTATTACAGTGACAACACTTTGATCACATTTTGTTTTGTACTGGTATATCTAAAATATCCAAATTTGAGTTGTTTTAATTAAAAAAAAAATAGCTCTTCATGTATGCTCTGGATATTTGGAGCCATGGTACGATACCCACATTCCACATATTTAAAGGAACTCCAGCTGGGCATTTTTCAGATGCATCTTCTCCATCTTCCACAGATACTGATTTAGCAGGAGCATTATTTTCAGGTCCATCCTCCTGCAATTCAGGAAGCTGAACTCTTTCTGTGTCCTCTTTCGTATCTTCCTCTTTCAAGCAGGAAATACATGATTCCTCTCCATCCTCAGAGCTCAAGTCAACGTCACTTTCATTCAGTCCGGGAGGTAACAGACCGCTCCACATCTTCATGCAAGGCCAAGGCACTGGGGTCACTGCACACACACAGGAGTCATGTGAGCACACCTGTTCCGAGACAAAATCACAGTTGGCCCACAGAGTCAGAAATACAATAACGGAATTACTTCTTCTGACGTGCCTTAGACAAACTCTTTATAACGCTGCTAACATTTATAACTTCAGAGGAGAGTTAAGAAGAGAACTTACTTAAGAACACAGACTAAAGCATGTCTTTTTTCCCTTCCTTACTCCTTACGGTGTTCTCACGTCGGGTTTGCTTACGGTTCCTTCCCAGCTTTCAGCACGACGCATCAGCAACGCCTCTCCGGGGCAGCGGAGGAGCACCCGCAGCCCTCCTGCGGCACCGCCGAGCGGGCAGGACCGAATCTCGAAAGCGAGAGGACGGAGGTAAGAGCCCGCCCCGGGATGAAGCTCCAGAACAGAGAGACAGAAGGACTCGAAGCAAAACACGCACCCCACCGCCTCAGCCGCAGCCTGTTTACCTGACCGCCATCTTGGTACTTCTGGAACACCCCGCCCGCTGATTGGGCGCTGCCTCGCAGCCAATCAGCGAGCGCTTTGCTGCCCGGCCTCCGTGAGCTCCATGACAACAGGGCAGCGCCGTGCAATGCAATGGGGCCGCGCTGAGGTGATGGGGGCAGGACAGCTCCAGATTGGTGTCGTGTCCCCACATGTGCGACTGAGGTGTGCACCTCAGAATAACAGGCGTGCTCTTGAGAGAATGACTAGCCACGTTCTGTATTCCTACCTGCGATAGAGGATTATGGAAGGTGTTCAAAGCTAAATTCTGTACAATTCCCAAACGTTTGGCACATGGGACAGAGAGTAGGGTCTGCAACATTACTCTTCATGGGAGAGAATATTCAGTCGCCTGAATTGTCTCATACTGACGTGGTAGATGGAAAGCCTGAAGTGAGCTTGCTCCAGCAAAGCTCAAATTTCCCTTAGACTGCACTAAGGATGTGGAAGAGATGCCTCTGTGTTTGGAAACCAGTCACTGTGAACTGATTAACACCACACCAAGGGTCTCCAAGGCAAACACTAACTCTCTGGAGGGCACTCAGCGAGGTACATAACTCATTTGGAAGTTTCTCTTCTTTGTGCTCTCCGTGTGCTTTGGTGAGACATGAAACAGATGCCTAGTAGGGGCCTAAATGAGATTCAGCATGAAACCTCACATGCAGAAGGTGACAGAAAAGGTACACAGAAATGGCAAGAAAAAATGAAAGGGTATGATGAAGATGAAGAGATCATTGGCACTGAAATGTGTCTGAAAGAGAGGACAGCTTGCAGCTGACAGGCTGAAAACTAGATCTCAGCCTTCTGCCCTCTGAGAAGGAAATTGCCAGCACCACGATGCAGTCTACTTGTGGACAAACATTTAGATGTGAGGGGAATGAGAAATGGGCATGAGTTCCAGTGTAATGAGAGATAAAGGCAGACACAGTAAGAACTGTGTCTCCTAGTAGGATCACCTTGGACCATCAAGGTGAGTAGGATCCTATGTGGTCACCTTCTGGGACTGGCTGTGCGTGGAAAGAAAGACAAACACCTTTCTCATAGATGTAAAATGGATCTGATTCTTTTCCTTTCTATGTTATGATATTACATCCTCAGTTTCATTTCTGAAATCAATTAATTCCGTAAGTAATCACTTTTTCATGAACTACATGTAAATTTCACACTCAGCTTGCTAACTAGTTTTTCCTCTCATCTGGGAAATCAATTTTTAAGAGATTTGTTTTGTTTACATTTAATACTTGGTTGTATCTGGTATACAGAGAAACGATAAGTAATAAATATATTGCTATTGATATATTGATTTTAAGGGATATATTTTCAAAGAGTAAGTTTCATCTCATGTCACAGTTTGTATCCAAAGCTGTGATCTTGATCTAGTGACCACAGCCTGTTTCTGGCACAGGTAGCTCACACAAATAAAGTACTAAAATCATAGAATCCTTAGAGTTGGAAGTGATCTTTAAAGGTAATCTAGTCCAACTCTCCTGCAATGAATGGTGACATCCAACACTAGTTCATGTTGCCCAGGGGCTGATCCAGCCTGGCCTTGAAAGGCTCCAGGGATGGGGCATTAATCACATCTCTGGGCAACCTGTTTCAGTGACTTACCACACTCTCTGTAAAAGACTTTGTCCTTATAGCCAACCTAAATCTACCCTCTTGAAGACTGAAGCTATTTCTTCTTGTTCTACCAACACAGACCCTGCTAAAGAATCTGTCCCCTTCTTTCCTGTAGCTCCCTATTAGATATTGAAAGGCCGCTAGCATGTTCACCTGTTCACTTGCAGTTGTTATTATAACTTTTAAAGTTGAACGCATTCTGACTTCTCACAGAAGAAACAGAGGAAAACAAACAAACAAACAAACAAAAACATTAACAGAGCTCCTCCTTAACTTTCAGCGTCCCAGAAGCGCTTGCATTCAGAGGGCCAGCGAATGCTAAAGCTACAGTCAGTTACTTATAGGAACTTTGGTTTTGGTTTTGGTTTTGTTACTGTTTGCTGCTGCTGTTAAACAATGTTATTGAGTCCTTTTATGAGGGAATGCAGCCTTGTAACCAACACTGATACTTCCCAAAGTCTTTTTGTATCCAAAACTTGATGCAGTGTTGAATTCCTTTCTAGCCAGCTTTCTGTTTCTCCTCTGACAAATATTCAAGTTATCCGATTCATTTCCTTTTGATTAACGGATCCGACTTCCTTCTTCACTTGAATTCCTGCTCTGGGGACCTGTCAATAATTGCTATTATGAATGAAGCAAGTCATGCCTCTGAAAATCCTGTGGAATATCAAACTAGTCTAACTCCTAGGTTTAGTATTTATGATGCTATTATGAAAAATTACTTGAAGGAAGACCTACTGCAATTAAGTGTAACATCAAGTGTAATTTGAGTCTTTGAAATGTAGGAGGAACCTCATATTCCTGTAGTCTCAAGGTAATATATCTGACCATGTTAGTAATCAACTTTTACTGAGACACAAAGTAACGTTTGTAGGTATTCAACATCAGAAGATACACCTAAGAAAAGACTTTTTTTTTTTTTTTTTTTTCACATCTTCTGTAGCAGAACTGCAGGGGAGAATTTTGCTAATTTCTGGGCAAAAAAAATAAATAAATAAAGAGGACAAACACTGATTGTGATCTACACAACTGGGTATTCCTTGGGATCTTTTTGAAATACTCTCACAATTATTAACTTTAACAAGGTGGACAAATTTGTTGAATATCAGAACAGCTGATGCCCATGTACATTCTAGTCCCCCAGGGCAGGTTCTCAGTTTGGAGTTGTCTACATGAAACTGGCTGGAGCTCATACTGATGGACTTCAGGACATAGTGGAAGCCTGAACTATTTTCCCAGCTGCATGCTTGAAGCCATGATTAGCTAATCACAAGTAATCATATACATGCTTATTTCCACAAAACATATGCAAATGGTTTCCTAATACAGAAATAGAATCTGCTACAACATGAATTATGCACTATTAGCTGTTTCTTGTTTTTTTGCAAGAAATGAGGACATCAGGACCTTTTCCTTAAGCATGGAAATATGCTGCATTTTATCCTTTTGAGACAGTGCTTTGGAAATATGTCAAAATGATCAAGAACTGAATTCTTGTTTAATCATAATAGGAAGGCCTTATTGTATTAGCAGATTACAGTCATTGTGTTAGTATACTATCTACCTTGTATTCATTTTTGCTAACATAATGAGAATTTTTTTCCAGCATGATTATATTTTAATACAGTAAAATAGTATTGGAAAGGAAAATTAATATGATTTTAAAGTGAGATGTAAGGACAATAAAATAACCTCTGTTTTTTTGTTTTTTTTTGTTTTTCCCTAAACTTTTAATTCATAGCTAACTTAAAAATACTTTTTATTAATCCTTTAAAATAATTATATTCAAATGAGCATTTATAGTCAGTTAAAGGGATTACAGAGGGTTGGGTTTTTTTTCCACATACTGTGCTATATAAGAACCAAATTAATTCTTGCTAAACAAACATTACAAGAACCATCATAGAGAGAATTAATGGAAATCTCCAAAGAACATTATCTAAGACAGTACATTAAAGTATATTAGTAAATATTCTACAGTATATATTCTAAGTAGTAACGATGTTTTGTAATATGAGCTCTCTTTACCTCCTTGAAAGTAAGACAGTAATCCAGGCAGCCCCTTGCCTGAGCTCTGATCAAAAGCCCATTGAAGTCAGTGGAAAGATCTCCATCAGTTTCATTCAGTTTTGGATGAGCCCAGGTATTTCTTAATTTCAAATACTTCTGAATTTCCTTGTTTGAAAGCAGCATATAACCAGACAACTGAGGTCCAGATACATAATATCTTGAATATAGCATACTTTCCTATGCAATCTGCAGTCATATGTTTCACCACAAGGAAGATATCACCCTTGCTGTAGGGTCTTCTATTCATTACCCAGATGTATCAGTTCAAGTTTTGTTCTAATGGGCACAAAATCCATATACTGTAGAATCATAGGATCATCAAGATTGGAAAAGCCCTACAAGATGATCCAGTCCAGCTGTTCACCTATCACCAGTCTCTAAATCGTGCCCCTCAACACAACATCTAAATGTTCCCCATACTGGGTTCCTCTGCTCCAGCAAAAGAAGAGAGAGACCTTTTTGCCGTAGCAAAAAGAAAACCCCAAAAAGAATATATATATATATATATCAGAAAACTGTCTTCCAAACAGTTTGCTGTGTTTTTCTTAGTGTATTAGTTTGGATGTCATTAAGCACAGTGGTGAGAATTATGGCAAGGGGTTCCTTTCTGTGGCCTGCAGATGTGGCATTAAAAAAATTCACCTTTTTTTTACTTGAGTTTGTGAAGCAAACAACACTACTTCAACTACTTTTCAGACCTATTGAATACATATCAATTAATTTACTGTTTGTACTTCAATGAGGGTCAACATAATTAGAAATAGTTTTGAGAATCTTTATCTTTTTAGTGTTCTTTTGTATGGATTTTACATGGAGGGCTTAGTTTTGCTACTGAGTACAATATTGGAAATGTGCTATTGTTTCCTTTATATAAACAGCATTTGACTTTTCAAGCTATTGAAATGAATCTACTCTGGCTCTATGTGTACCAATGCCCTCTACTGGTTTGAAACACGACTGCTCAGCAGAGGGTATTGCTATTTTCCTTTACTGGGGAAACTGTCATATCGAAATTGTTTTCTTTTCAGAGTAGCAGAATTGTGGCTGCATTTCCAGACTCTCAGGAGATCAGGTACCTGTACCACGAGCAAGCTGGCAGCTGAGCTGTGCTACACAAGGTAAGCTTTTTCTTACCTTCTGCATACTTATTTTTCATGGGATTTGGTATACTTACCTTGAACGACACGCTTCTAGACAGCTGTCTTGTGAGGGAAAACACTTCCTTGAAACTTGTTGAGTACGAGGCTGCGAGTGCAGAAGTTCCACTAGCATGGCAGCCACCTCTCTAAGGAGCATCCTTTTGCTCTTCGGACTAGTTGGGGGCCTACCTGGGAAGGCAGTGGGGAGTTGTGTTGCCAGGATGTGGCACAAATAACCCTTGAGGCACAGGAGCCACCGAGCTAATGAAGTGCATTAAGGAAAAAGTCTTAACAATCAAGGGGTGGATCCACTCCCCCGTGTCACAAACCAGAGGTCACGTGCCTGAGGAATGTGTATCCAAAGATAATGCTACCTTCAGAGAACTCTACTTACAGGTAAGTAACTCTTCTTTAAAGGAGGTATCTTTGTGTGGCAGACTGTTTATGGGAGCAATTTGAATTGAACTTTAAATGAAAAAGGCATATCTCTGTAAGTGGTAATAATTTTAGTCATCTCGCTGTGGCTAGGGGTTGTGGAATTCATTAGCACAGATTAACATATAAAGTGGGTGAGATATCTAATAGCAAACGTAGAGGTTTAGGGACCTTAATTCATCACTGAATGAACAGCGTGTACAGTATTAGGGACTATGAAATTTTTAATTTACACAAAGTGTCCAAGAATATAGGGAATAAATTTAAACCCAAAACAGATAATGGAGCTGTGCCCTGCCTAGCTGGCAAGTTGAATTGTTTTTACACTGAGTGAAGAAAGCTAATTATCCCAAGCACAAGGAGACTGCTAAAAATAATAAGATTATAAAGAATAATTTGCTGATATAATTACAACAAAATTGGGTACACACAATCGTCAGATACATGTATTGCTTGACCTGGGCGAGAAAGTGAAATAAATCCTTCCTCTATAGCCTTCGTAAATTTGTTTTTATCATCTCCAAGTGGTGTTTGCACAGGCAGCACAATTTGCATGTGTAATGTGGCTGTACAAATTGACAACAAGTAAATTATTCAAGGAAATAGGCTGGTCGTGGGTCTGAACTATCTCGCAAAGCCTATTCATTTTGAAGAATCACTGAGACGTGAAGCTCATACATCAACCATTTTCTGACAATCCTCAGACTTATTGTCTCCTAAAATGTCATTATGGCTATTATTTATGAAGCTAATTCATTTATTAATATATATTTAACTCTGACTTGTCATGCACCTTAGCAGGCATTCTGTGCACTGCATATTTTTGAATAGATGAAAGAGTTTTGCATGCTTTAATGATTACTGTAAGCTGCTATAGATTTAGAGAATGCAGCTTTATTATCTACTTGCATTAATACCTTTTTGTAACTTTTTTTTTTCCTTAAGGCCATCAAATATAAATGGCAAATGACATATCCAAGAGATTGTATAAAAAGAGATTTTCTGAGAGTTTGTTGAATTTTAGAACAAAATGAAGTAGCTAACTGTTAAGTCCTAATTCCTTTTTAAGAGTATATAACAAGTGCATGTGATTTTTGTGCATTTTGCTAAAAATGTAGAATGAAATACACGAAGGCAGATGTTTATTCTACTTTTGTGGACAAGTGTCCACCTTTTGATTATACCAACAGGGGGAGTGCCATTTAGAGGTGGGAGAAACAGCAGTTGCAGAATAGACCTACCCTTCTACAGCAAACATAGAGTATAGATAATTTCACTCATATGGAACAGTCCTTAGGAAACGAACAGCACAGAGTAATGAGGTTGCCTATGGGTCATGGATTTTTTCATCTTGATTCAGTTATCTTTAGGGTATATTAAAAGACACAGGGATCACAGTAACTCTCCTCTGACATTTGCAGTGTCAGGAAATTAAAAATTGCAATCTGCTCTGACAAACATATTTGGGGTAGGCCTAAATTTTATTGCACACACAGAATTCAGATTAAACTTGTAATTATAATAATTAAAATATATAGTTATTAGTACTCTGTGCTCAATTTGACTATTTACAAGTACCCATGTTCACAATTTGAGGTGACTGGACAGCAGTCTAAGAACATAGAAGTTGTACATTATTAATACCACCCATAGATTCGATAGGTTGTGTAGCCTTGGTTCCTCACCCTTTTCTTGTTAAGGACGGGGATAAAGTTTCACATGCCTCCCAGTAGTGCAAAGGAATAATCCACTGGGGTAAATGAGATCTCTGGTCAGAGCTCTTCTTTAGTGTTAAAATCAGGAATTGTGTATTTTTCAGCTATTCTCAGGACATAGTAGGTAGTATCATAGAAATAATAATATACTCTTGAATGGACATCCTATGAATAAGGAGATATTTCATACCGTGCTATGCTCTTCATGGTTGTCTAAAAAACTGTTTCACTTTAAGCTGGAGGAGAACACAAGGAAGTCATCAATGCTCTTTTACAAAACCAGGAACATCCACCTCCTTAAGTAGCATGGAGGTCTTTTGCTGCTAACGTAATGGTAAATACTATGGATTATCATATTGGAAAACTTGCTATTTTGCATTCTTAGACTTTTTTAGAATCGTTATAACAACACAAAAAGAGCAATCTCAAGTGACAGAAATAAAGACATAGTGAGAGACCAATTCAATCCAAACAAGAGGGAAGAAACTACAAATGTGATTCTGTGCTGAATAACTAAGGCTTTTTTAGCGTCTGAAATCAGTAAGAATAATGATGTCCAGTGCTTTGGAAATAGAAACCTATGTTTTCAAAAGTATGCCATCACTTTCAGACCTCACAGTTTCCTTGTGCGTGCCTTGAGACATCTCAGAAAGCAAACTTAGATGTCTAGAATTTTTTTTAAACTGAGACTAGTAAGGTGATGTCCATTTGCTCTATACTTCCCCAGAATATTTTAAAATTGACAGAATACATTAGAGAGCATGTGCAACTTAAATTTAGTCACCTTTTGCCACTTGAAAATGTTTGGGTAGAAATATTGGTTGATGATTTGTATTTCTGAAGACAAATTGTCTTTGCAGTCAATCATTCAGCAACAGTGCCTTCATAACTCCTAAATTTGCTCTCCAGTTTCCACTGGGAGAGGTAAATACACGAACTCCCTGCAGGTTTGCTGAGTACAGCCATTTAAACATAGAAGAAGAGATGAATGCTACCACTGAATTAATGGTTGAATACTGATTTCTAGCACATTTCATGTTAGTTTACAATTAATTATGCTATTTAGGTAATCAGTAAATTACATGTTGAAAGAGAATATTAATTGAGTGTTTCCCAGTTATATCTGAATATGTTAGAGACTTTCCAGCTACAGTTTTCACAATTAAAGCAGAATTTGAAGATTGACAGGATTGTTTAAAAGGAGCTTTTATTTTCCTCTCCCAACAAGAGATTACAGACTTCTGCAAAGATACTCCATGGAATATCAAGCTGTAGTTCACGGCATTGCTGCGTACAGCAGTAGAACTACATTTTTATTTTATGAAGATCAAAATTATACCAGCTATGTAAGATATTCATTCATCTTTATTCAGTAACCTGCAAAATTCAGAGTGCAGAGGGTGCAAATCTGCTTGATGATTCTGGACAAAATTTTTCAGCTGTGATATTCTGAGTGGCTCAGATGTTCAGCTTCAGTATGATGTGCTAGGAAAGTGCCCCATCAGACTGCCTGTGCAGCTCTTGCTGCTGCTCCTGATGACACTAATCCATATTCCACTTCTAAGTTGGCTGCTTCTCAGGGAAATGCTGCTGCTTCAACATCTTTTACTGCTGATCCAGCTTTACATTTTTGGAGCAATGCAGGAATTCTCTCTTCCTACTTTATAACTAGGGAAAGTAAGCAGTTTGTTGTTTCGTAAAACAAAATTCTTGAGCCATAGCATCATTATGAGTTCTAACTGCAACACCTTGTGTTATGTAGAAGATACCTTGGTATATACTGCAATAGTCTCTGTTGTATCAGGCCATATGGGTAGCCCAAGTGACCAGCTTGAGGCTTTCAATATGCTAGGACCATCAACTCAATTTATCTTAGGCAATGTGTTAGGAATTTGCCAGGTGATACTCAGGGGACTGCCTATAGCCTGATGATCCCTTAAAAGCTAAAATCAGTAAGGCAATAGTATGGTGCTGAAGTTGGTGCAGCCAGGCTATCTACCCTTATTTCTTTGGTTTTAACTATGTCAAATGAGTATTTTGGAAATATTTGAACTCTTAAAAACACTACACATCGACATTTTGCAGCTCCTTGCATTCTGATGCCTAATAAAGCATTATCATGCATTGTGCAGCTGAGGGACACTGAACATTCAAGATACCATGGGAATGCAATAATAAGAGCTGGACTGTAAACCTAGTGCTCAGTATAGACCAAACTTGAAGTTAGTTTTGTTTGCCCCTGGACATATAAACAATTCTTCACTTTTTTTTTATGTTTCGACCATACTGTCAAGTACAGATGGTTTCAGAAATTATGGTTGCAATAGAAGTTGACACGCCATGTTTTCAATTTAATTGGCAAAGAACACTGAGATTCTTTGGAATAGATAAGGCAATTGGTGTGTCTACTGGGAGATGGAAGAGGCAACTGAATACAGTTATTTTTAGAAATATCCTATGTGGTGATCTCTTATTAAAAATAAACACTTCATGAGAAAACATCATCATACAATTACTAAGGTTGGAAGACCTACCAGTCCAACCATCCGCCTATCATTTACACATAGTTTAAACAAAACAGGAATTAATGGTCTCAAATCAAGAACCATTTTGGAAAGGACTTCCTCTGGTTTCTACACAGAATTTGTCAGGCAGATCAGCACAACTTAGCACAGTCTTATTGTAAAATGATATTGCCTTATTTTTCAACAGTAATTTTTCAAAAGCTTTAATTTTGAAATATTGCTAGAAAAATTGTGTGCTATAACACACAGAACCATGTTCCCTTCTCATTAAAAGTTATTTTGACTCTTTGCAGTTTACACTATGCCATTTTTCAAGAGAAGGATATGGTTCCAGAGTTGGAGGCAGAGTTGCATTTTCCCTTATCTCTTAATAATGAATATAGAAGAAAATATACAGAGCTCTTCAACATCTCAAACATGGGCTTGTTTCTTTTTTGCTTTTGATAAGGGCCTGAGCACTCTAAATTCTAAATTTAGTGTTCCCACTGTAAATTCTTACTATATCTATTTACATATGTTCCAAAGCGTACAACAGTTCTAATCACATATTTTGTTTATACTGAACACCAGGTGTGCAGCAGCTTTATATCTGATGTGGATTTCTCAGTGTTTGTTTTTAAGATTTGCACCTTCCTTGCTGCTCACTGTTTCATTATGGATAGATACAGTGAGGTTGACTCTTCCAACCTGACTGTTTTGGTGTATGAATGCAAAAGCCGTAAGTTTACATCAGGCCCTTAATGAACCCTAAAAAACTGAAACTAGCTGGTGTGTCCATTTAGGGTCCCAAATTGAATCCAGAACTGTCAGTCAAGAAGATCAAAGAATTGATATCTCTTTTGAGTTGCAGGCAGTACTTGGAAAATCAAGTACTGTTTCGAGAATGCAAAGGTTCTGTTCTACTGCCTTCTACATTCTGCAGATGGTTACATCAACAAGATCTATGCAAATGAGCTTAGTTGGCAGACAGGTGTATAATTTTTGCATTTGTCAATTAACCATCATCAACAGGAAAAGAAGGACTCAAGAACAACACTAAACTTCCTGATCACGCTTCTTGTTCTGTACATCCAACATCAAATTCTGTTCCACAGTGGAAGGTTCAATTTCCACTCCTACTCTCATATCATACACTCAACTTCTTACAAGTAAAACAGTTTAAAATACTTTATTATCTTTGAATTCTTCATACTTTTCTAGCACCTAACTGATGAGGAAAGCAAGGCAAAAGAACAAATTGGCAGGGCCCAAACTTTTCCACTTTATAACATAACAAAATGAGATGTGATACAAAGAAAATCTAGGTATAGAACACCCCTTTGAGCAAGTACGCAGATAAAACTGTATCTCTGAGGTGCTCTGCAAGACCTATAATTCTCCACTTAAGTTAGCATCATAGTGCACTGATTCTGGTTGTGCCTTAAAAAGACAAAATTAAAAAGGCAAAATAATTGTGTAAAATAAATGGAATGCTCAAAGATTAATTACAAAATCTCCTGCAAACTTCAGTTCTCAAGAATGGTCTGTCTAAAAAATGTAGTAATTGATAAGCCTTGCAGAATAGAAGCCGAGATTTAGCCCGCAATAAGCCTTCAACATTGATCAGTTGTAGGAACTCCTTATGACAGAAAAGTTTCTGGTCTTCTGAAGCAGATATTGATATGGAAGCTTTGTCAGAACATTCTATAGCTTTTCAGTACTTTAAATGAGAAAAATAAAAACAGGAAAGAAAGTTAGAGGGAAAACTAGTTACCTGTGCAAAAACCCACACTATGGAATAAAAGAAATTATGCATGTCTTCCTCAAAACATCAGTCACTCTTGGAAGCCATAGACACTATATTTTATCATCCTGAAAGTTACAAATATACTTTCTTACGATACTGAAATAAATATACATAAATATGCTAGGAGCAAGTCGGATTATGGAGAAATCATCTATTTAACAGTCTTCTTCACTGAATAATCCACTCCCCTTTCCCATACACTTGGTTTTGAGTAATTCACATAGGAGATGTTTGGAGATGGTTGTTAAACTCAATCCTGCTCCATACATTATTATTGCAGGACTGTGGTATTGGTATTGGGTCTACTAATCTCAATAATATGTATGTACATATTTTCTTAAACTTCCAGAATCATGTTTCCAAGCATTTGAAGTATAGATCCCATAGGATTATCTAAATCTGACATTTATCTGGGTAAAAGCTAACACATAAAATGTCATAGCTAATCACTAGTTTTTTATACTTTCACTTGGAAAAGAAAGAATACTGGAAGTGACATACTAACAAATAATACATAATCTGTACATGTGAAGTAATCTTTACTTCATTGTTACTTTTTAAATATGCTACCACTCACAAATACAGTCATCTTTGTAGTTTAGAATCATGATATTTATTGTAAGTAATACAATAAGTAATTAATCCCTGAAATTTTGACTTGGGAGAATTCACCTGTTTAAAATTCCAAGACATGCTGCTAGATTTTCAGTTGTACGATTGGACAAATCTCCGACAAAACTCTTGTTACTTGAAGAACATGAATGTTAGCTGAGTTATTCTGCTACGCATAGTATACTAAAATGAGCATTTGCTTTTAATTTCTTTCACGTTTTTTACATTTAACCGTATATATAATCATGACATTACAAGAGAAAACAAACACTGCAGTTCTTATTTTACATACTTTCGAAAAATCTGAAGTCTAGGAGGGAACTCAGGAGTTCATCTTGTTGATCTTCTCTGACTCACAGAAAGCTTTAGCTGTATCACCTTCACCTTCTACCCTGCTCTTAAAGATCTTCAAAGTTTCACAGCAGTCAGACAACCTATTCTCCTACCTCACTGTTAGTATTCAAAAGCATTTCCTAGCTACTTAACTAAAATCCTTTAAACTAACAGTTGAACCTGTTCTCTCTTCTACCCAAACTTGAATCATAAAACAACTTCTAGCGTTCCTTTTGCTAAGACAAAATACAAACAGAAGCATTTGCAATTGTTTGTTTTCTACTTAATATAACAGTCTGATTCCGACATGAAATGTCCCATCCTAATTATTACTAGGGAAAAACATACAAAACCATAACAACGGATGATAAATAACAAGGTTTGTCTATTTCTTCTGCTACAGCCTTGAAGGATATTTGAGACTTTAAAATAATCAAATACAGTACTGCTTCAGACACACTTCAGTACGTATTCTAGTCTGATATTCTTCAAGTGTTGCAAGACTATCTAGTTTCTTAAATGAGTGTTAAAATAGCCCTTGCCTTTCCTGTGCACAGAGAAGTCCAAGTACATGTATAGTTATCACAAAAATAAATTAGCCAGTCTGCATTTTCAGGTTAATCTTCAATTTCATAATTGAATCAGTAATTACTATAAGTTAATATAATTAGGTGCTAACACTTAATTGAGAATTATTTATTCAGGAATCTTCACTACTGTAACTCTTCTTATAGCTCCAAATCATTTTGAGTAATATACTGCATCAAATAAATTTAACCAAAAAATGGATGGGCAGTCCTTGGTATACTACAGTTTAGGATTTCAAAGCTAAATTTTGTTTCAGCAAGAACTTTAGTGATAAAAGTAGGAAGAGGGTTTTTTTACAGTACTTTGGATTCTGCTCGTAGAAGTTCCACCTGAATATTTTCAAAGGACTGCACTGAATTATATTGGACAAAATTCTGCCGTCTCCAGTGGCTGTTGACATAGGTCCCAAGAGGAGGATTTACATCTAAATCTCTCTCAGAAGAATTGATTAAAAGAAGCAAATGGCAGTTTCTGATCAGTATCTGGTGATTGCATGTACGCTCCTGATATCAAAACATGAATTTATAATCCCATTGTTTCAAAAAGAGTCTTGGAGCTAAATTACTGTGTATCAGTGTTTTGCTAAATTGCATAGGTGCTGTAGTTAGTGTACTTGAAAAGACAGCAGTGCAGTTTAAAGATTGTTTCAAAGATCAGATCTGCTTTAAATTAATTTCTGTATTAATTTACTGGAGATGCACAAGTTAGTTTCCTTGGCTTTGTTTCTGCTAGCTATGCTTGAGTACGTAGACTCACCCTGGATTTCTCCTACCCAAAGGAGAAAGTGTTGAGTTTGTATCAGTCTCTCTCTTCATCTGCTGTGCTAGTTGGCTCACTTCAGAGTTAACCAAAGCGTAAGTTATGATGCAGGCTGTGAGGTCATTTCAGAAGTTTAGATTTGAGAGTGAGCACAAGTAGAAAAGTAACATGACCACAAGTAACACCAAGCACAACAGTATCAGCAGAGCTGCAAGATCCAAGACTTCAGCAACTGAAGGTTAACTCAAACACAACAACAGTAAGCACTAAAATAAAGGAAATAAGCTGCTTACTTTCAGAAGGCCTCAGGTACGCAGGGAATCTCTCCAGAAGGATACACTTAACTCCACTGCCAACCCTTACATGAGGTCTGGGAAAGGTGGATCATGACTCCAGCCCTTCTGGTCACTCAGGAGTATTGCTTGCACCTGAGCTCCCCTGGGTGGGCCCTGCCTTCCCACCAGGTGCTCAATCTGTGTTTCAAGCCATGACTTAGCATTTCCACTACACTGTATTTCAAGGCAATATGCCTGTTCCTTTCAAATTCAATCTGTAAAGTGAAAAGAGATACAGAATAACTGGAAAGGATTTCTGATCTTTTGACTTTGGTCAGGTCAGAAGAAGAAAGTGGGGTAAAACACATAAAGCAACTTATGTGACACATCCAAGTTTTTCATTCCTGATTCAGTGTAAATTCTACATCTGATCAAGGTGTGTAACTTTGATCAGTCTCAGTGGTTTCATTTGCTGATTTGGAAGAGAAAAAAGGCATTTTTCAAAGTGGTGTGAGTGTTAAACTCTCTGACTCCAGGGAAGTCAACATTAATTGTGCTGTTAGATCTTATTCCTGTTTTATAAAATAACAATGAAGTGCAGTTAGTTCAACAGAACTTCAGAATTACTTTGATAAATCTGTCAGAGGAAAAAATATTAAAATCTGTGTACTGAATATTTGCTTCTTTTCTTGAAATATAAATTAATTATGACTATATAAAAACCTTTTACCATAGCTAATTAATCAGAATCTCCTCATAAACTATGTGTCGACAGCACTGTATGTCTAATTATCTTTTCACTTCAGAATTGTGCAGCTGAATAATGAAGAAAACATTACCTGATGAATTCTTTTATTTTATGATGATATCTCTAGAGACAGAAAAGACAGAGCAGCTTAAATGCCATCTTAAATTACATCTTGGCCTTGGCAAGCTTTCAGCTGGTTTTGATTTGCATGGAAACCATTTTTGTAAGACTCATATTCTGTGAAAAACAGAACTTAAAGCTGTAACAAGAATAAATTATCTATAGCTATTTAGGGCTCTGTTAAATCTAGATGCAAGGCACCCTTTTCACATGCAGAATGCAACGGAACAGCTTTTAATACTCTGTCAACCTGTTCTGTGAGAAGTTGATTGGGCAGGGAAGGCTTGATTTGGCTGGTTTATTAAAATATCTTTCCCCTCCTTATACCATCATGAACCACTCAGCCTAATTTAAACCAGGTAAAATCACCGATCTGTCTTGCATGTCTACAGAAACAGCTTTTATTTTTTAAAGTGATGACATTTTCCCATAACTATTGGCATGCAAGCTCAAGACAGTTATTCATACACTGCTGATAGGGAATTGATCTCTATAAGGTACACCAATATAAGGAGCGCATTCATGGATTATATGCATCCATGCTTTTCTCTTTTGATTGCATCATCCTCACTGCAGCTAGGGAAGAATTTTTCCCAGGACACAGTGGGAGGGCCAAATCAGTTAGCATTACACTGTGCATCTCATTAATCAAGCTTTTAAGTTTATTATGCTTATATAATTTAGAATATGTCCACCCGCAGCACCACTGTGGAAGGTAAATTATATCACATCACACAGACATTCGTAAGAATGCCTGCTAGTACAGTTAAATTATGATCTGATCTAGTCTTATTAATTATTTAGCTTAGAGCTTAATTTGATCTAACACCTGGTTTCAGTGCCTGTTTACTGTTCTGCAGACCAGCTAGAGCTTCAGCTGAGTATAGGTGAGAAAAAGGAAGACAGCAATAAATGTCTTAAAAGCAAATATTCATAAATTTGAGTGAAAGACTTCAAAAAAATTAAAAAGTATTTTACTCTCTATTTCACCTCCTGTCCTTCCTGGAAACATTAATCTAGATCATGGTTTAAAAATAGGAATTTTAAGTGTTACACTTCCATCTGCCAAGTCTCTACTCTGCAAGTTATTGGTAAAATGTTCAATAATAGAAGGTACTTTCTTCTTGAAGTACCTAGAGGAGAAATAGCCTTAAGTCAAGACTAATAATAGCACCAAAATACTGGCCACTATCTGTGCTAAAAGACTAACAAAACCTGTGAGAGTCGCATAACTTGTCTACATCCAAATAAGCAATCTGAAAATACATACCTTAAGTTCGGATATAGAGCATGTTAGAGAGTCAGCTATTCTGACCTCCATGGTTAATGAATTCCATAAGGAGAGAGCAAACACTAAAAATGCCCTGTAGCTCAATGTCTTCAGCCAAAAAGAACTAATCCAATTGACTGCGACCAAAGAAAACGACTGAGGATGTATGGTTCCAGAATGTCTCTGAGGTATTCAAAACCAAGTCAATTTAAGGACTTGTAAGTTAATAACTAGGACTTTACACATAATCCTGTACTTTACAGGTAGCCAGAGAAGGTTTTTTACAACCAGGGTAATGTGATTTTCATGCATAGTGTCAGTCAAAATTTCAGCAGCTGAGTTCCAGACTAACTGAAGTTTCTTCATCAGTGCAATAGGAAGACCTCAAAATGCCAATGTGAAATAGCCTTACCTGGTTCTGGAGTGGATACAGGCATGCAAACTTGTACTAGCAAGAGCAGATACCATTCTTTTAATCTGTGTTTCAAACCAAGTGTAAATAAAATACTGAATAACTAACGATTTGATAGTAGAAAGCGTTGATTTTTGTCTGCCATTTTATCATAAGTTCTCACCACTAAAGTATGTGGCAAATCAGCTTGGGCTAGATAAGTTGGGAGTCCATATTAGAACAAATTCATGGCATTTACTAGTACGTTTGTTTGCTGTAGTGAACATGTATTGATGGAAAGGGTGGGAAAAGATTTTCTGACAGAAAAAAAAATGTCTGTGATAAAAGTCTGGTTTATCCTTTTTATGTTCAACAAAGTTTAACTGGTATTTCCAGACACTGCATCCCTGTTTAGAATTTACAGAGTGAAGGATACTGTTTTCATCTTCAGTGGTTGTTGTAATGATGAGCTGTTTGTACCTCAGCAGATGATAAATAGATACATAGACATTTAAGCACAGGGCCACCTGAGTTCATCTTTCTACTTGCCTTGGCAGATGAAACTTGCTTTTCAATAGCTATCCTCAGATATATTGCTGAAAGTTAAGATATGAGAATCAATCATTAGGGATGAAAGCGCTGGGTATTTATAGGAGAAAGAGTTATTAAAAGAAGATCAGCAATGGTTTTACCAAGAATAAATCCTGTCAGACAGAATACGACTGATTTCTTTGAAGGAATGACAAAAGAAATAAATGATGGGAACGTGGTGGACATAATTTATGTAGACTTCAGTCAGGGGTGTAGCCAGCAATTTGAAGTTTGTACACATCCTGGCTGATCCCGTGCCCCCTGCCTGCAATATCCCCATAATCTCCCACAGCAGACAGGCCATTGCGTATGATCACTAATGCAGCAGGCACACATAGATGTAGATTTGTATCAGAGCAATGCTTTCAGAGCCCAGAAAAAAAAAGCTGGCCCCGGGAAAAAAACAGATTGTATTTTGCATGTGCTGCTTAAACCGACAGTTTTAGAAAACGTTTTTGCTAAGACAAAATCAGAAATACAGGTATCAGCATTATAATGGCGGAATAGCCTCAGTCAATTAGAAATGTATTTCTGTTGGAGGTTGAGTAATATTTCTTTGAACATCTTTTCTCTGTTATTTGAAGACTACGAACCAAACGTCAATCTTGGGAATTTATCTTTTTTTTTTTCTTTTCCTGAGTTTTCAGAACTGTCAGAACTCTGCCTCTTTTTTTTTCCCCATTTCCATCACCAAGCCCACAGTAAGATTTCCTTTCCAAAGGCCTCCTCCTCTCTGACTGCACCACTGTACATCAAATGCAGAGGCTTTCAGTATGTTTTGCCAGTACTGCAAGTCCAATGAGTCTGAAAATCTGTCAACCTTTGTTCTGTCTCCTCTGAAAAACAGAGTGGTAATTATACAAGACTTCAACCACCATCCCTATACTATTTCTTAAGGTAAGGCCACTTTCCAAATCACTTCCATAGACAGCACATATACAGTGGTTATTTGTAACCTTTCCTGACTGCACCTGCAAAAACTCTATTCTTTCTTCAACTTATCTCATGTAATCTATGATACATTACTGAGTGTTACTGCCTGCAGTAATAACATGTCCCTGGCCCATATTACTTTCATTCTCCATTACATTTAATTAATTAGATGTCATTCTTTCACATTTACCTATATTCCAAAATCCTCTTTCTCTTATAGCTCATCACAGTTCCTCTGGAAAACTCAGTCTTTTAATTATTATTTCTTCTTTTTAATAACGTTGCAACTAAGCTTGAATTAAATCTCTGGATTTGAAGAATCATACACTTACAATTCGAGTTTAGTTTCAAATCTGAACTCTGTGAGTGGGAAACCCTTCTATACTGAGACACTGAGTCCTGAAACTTTACATCTGGTTTTCTGTATTTCACCTTCATTTCTGAATGATAGTGTATTATGCACATATTGTTTCTTTACAAAATTATCTGTAGCCGAGTCAAAGAAGCGTATAGGTTTCTTTGAAGCTGGATATAGGTTTATAAAATCTGAGCTGCATACTTTTCCTGGATTTTTACCAGTCATCTTGTGCTACTAAGATCTGCCACCTGGGATATGGCTGAATGTAAACATAGAATACATTGTGTTGCTTTGGTAACACATAGCATGCAGAAGATCTAGTAATTTTGCCCTCAGGTACCTAAACACGTGCGCTCTTGATGCAAAAGGAGTTCTACTCTTGTTGTTTGCAACTTGTTTTGAATCAAAACATAAGAAGTACTTCACCTGCAAGAACTTGAACTTCCCTTTACCACTAATTTTGCTTTTTTTTCTATCTAGATTTTTAATATTTGCAAAAATTTGTACAACTGAAGTTTTTTCTCAAAGCATTCTGAGGTATGAAAGATTGGAACAGCACTGGGAAAAGACTGTCATTGTTTTTCTTTCCAGACATCATATTTGTTTGTCTTGTTCCATTTGTACTAATGCTCACTGCTAGACAGCCAGGGAGATTTGTTCAAGTAAGCATGTAATCACGTCCTCTAAGAAGTGGTGAACCAGATTATCACAAGGCATGCAAATGTTTGACAGATTATTACTTGCTGTGTGCTTGCATACAAGAGTCAGACCAATCTGTCCTCTTTTCTGTGCTATGCAGGTTCAAATACTAGCTGCATTGTTCTTTGTGTCTTATTATGTGGGCTAACCTGAATAGCAATGTAATGATATATGGTGGTCTCTCCACCTAAATTCAAGCATTGACATGTACTGAGTATTCACATTGAACAGCAGCAGCTGGGATTTTGTTGCGAGTTCATCTTTCTACCAGTTCTATCCTTCAGGGTGTCATTATCAAAGTAGAACATACTTCTCAACCTCCAACAGTGTGAGTCTTGTGGAAAAAAAAAATTCAAGCAGAAAGATATGTGAAATTCTCATTGAATTAATGGGTCTCTTTGATTTTTGCCCAGGAGAATACAAAAATCAAAAATTTTTAAGCCAAAAAAATCTGGCGTCTCCTGGGTAAAATGTGAGAGTTGAGGAGTATGACATAAGCATTAGTAGCCTTTGTGCCTCTTGATAGCTCTGCTGAATCTCCCAAGACTCTAGAAGTTGATTTGTCAGCTTAACATTAGCTTCAGCCTTAGCTGCAGCAGTAGCTGTTGTTTCACCTTTATCAGCATAAATGGTACAGCTACTGGAGGGACTGATGTGGTAAATCTTTTTGTGACACCATTTTGTTTTTGCCACTATCTCTAATTGGCTTCCTTGTGCACTCTGCATCCCAAGCTAGATAGACTGAAAGCTTCATCACACTTTAATTAGAAAAGAGCTATTTTAAAGTTACGGAGTTGGCTAATTTTATTTGCCATGTCTCTAAGGGTCACATTTTTAAACTGGACCACTTAAAAATGTGATTGTTAATATTTTGCACAGGCTGAAATCACAGAATTGCATTATAAGCATCATAATTTGGCATACTAAAATAAATGAATGTTCCAACAAAACAGTGTGGTTTTTGTAGGAATTTAGAGATGCCAGTTGAGATTTGCTCTTTAGTTCTTCTACAGCTGCCTACAGTTTCCTTATATCCGATCAGGTGTGGATGCCCAGAGTTGAGTGGTTGGATATATACTCACTCAATGGTATGATTTCTTCTTTCTTCTCTTCTTTTTTCTTCTCTCTTTTTCTTTTCTTTTTTTTTTTCCTCATTACATTTACTGAAATAAGAATATTGGTTTGTGATTTAAAGGAAGGCAACACCTTGACGAACTATAAAGGTGCCCACAAAAGAAATGTGAAAATTTCTAGGTTATGCCAGGATTCTGTCACAACAAAAGTAAAGCTAATGACACTGGACTTTCTGGGCGCACAGTTCTCTTTCTGTGAGTCAGCAGGTGGAAGATCAGGGGGATCAACAGATGTGAGCTCCACAGTTTGGTCCTTGCAATTTTGCAATGTCCTTGCCCCATCTCGTGAGCCTACATGACAGTCACCTGTATCTCTCACCTGAAAGCCACTTTCTGGATATGTTGTGGGAAGAAACATTTCTTGCTGCAGAAAGATCCTATTGTTCATGAACTTTGTCAAGTGTGCAGTATAGTAACTTACACATTCCCCATTCTATGCTTCTATGAGAAGTGATTTTCAGTTCATTCAAAAATATTGGAATTTTTAGTGTTCTGCATCCTGACTTAGGAGTCTCTGATGCAGACTGTTCATTCTGTATTTAGCTTGTTTCTTCTTCCAAATATAATGTATTTCCTTTATACATTCTGGTGCCACTACAACTTCAGGGACAACTCTGGCTCAGAATTGCAGGTAGGTAGTAGGGCACGAAGTGCCACACTACCAATGAAAAGACAGACTTATTCAGATGTGTGAAATGTCATCTTTCCAAAGTTATGGCCTTGGATTTTTATTCCCTCAGCTACAATAATAAGCGTAGCATCAAAACTTTATAATTCAGTTTTGAAAATGAAGCGCTCTGGCCATGTATCCCCACTGCTGATGTAAGGTGGTGATAGTAGTAAGCCACCAGCGACATACTCAAAAAAGACAATATGATCTACATGCAACAAGGGAGGCAGCTCTTTATTAGTCTTTTTGTGTTTGTGTAGATCTGCAACATTAAATTGCCCTTTGATTTTTAAAGCCTTCTATTTGTTTGTTTCTTTGGCAGAAAGAAACTTCTTAAGCAACAGTTAACATAATCTCTTTTTCTTATTATGGTTTTAGATGCTATCGATCACAGTATCGTTCATCTCATATAGAGAAAGGAGCAGGAAATCTATCCTCACTTGATAATCAGCAAAGAGGGATTCACCTTGATTAAATATAGAGTATATATCCCACATCATATTTTCTATCTCTCTTTGTAAGGCTTAGTGTTAACTGAATCTGGGGCATCATGAGTTATTCAAGCAATTTGTATGACAGTTGAGGCTTTTTAAAACCTTGTTTTGCTTTAAGGCTGTATCTGCACCTTCTTTACAACCTCTAATTTTTGTATTTTTTTCTCCATCATTTTCTCCCCCTTCTGTTCCAAAATACACAGCACTGGAGAAAATACTTTGCAAAGTACTGTTGAAACAGCATCTTTACTAAGTCCTGTTATGTAAAAATGTATGCACAAAAAGTCTGCAATTTATAGTAAGATACAGTTTTGGTGCTCCAGGCACGTGTGTAACCTAGAAGGATGGACTACCAAGAAAGATAGATTGAAGAGTACCAAAATGGCACACAGTTAGCTGAATTAATAAGCATGTTGTTATTTCAGATCTGGAAAATGAGGAAAGTGATTCTGTTGGAAGAACTTTTGTTTAACTACATAGATCTATCTGAAAGGAGCAAACTGGTCAGCAACAGAACACTTCTATCTCACAAAAAAGCAAGTAAAGTGAGAGCTTGGATGATGGATGAAGGTCAGTTAAACACAAAACACGACCGTATGTGTTCTCCAAACTTCTGAAACCCATTAGATCAATCACAAAATACAGGCTTCTGTGTTTCTTCTATGAGCCTATGGGCACATCTTTGTGACAACTTCTTTGGTGGTTATGGGATTTAAGTGATGTTCTGCAATGGCAACATATTACTTAATACTGAATTTACATCAGGTGGAGGGAAGAGGGAATTTCCTGGTATTGATGGCTGGCTAAACTGAAATGAATCACAAATTATTTAGGTGGTTTTGGACTATTATGGCAGTTTCTAAAGTAGCTGACTTATTTGCTGAGCCTCTTAGGATCAAGAAACTCCTGTAGAAGAGAATTTGACAGCAACCCATGTTTCCATTTAGATGATGGCAAAGGATGGTGAAGGTGCTAAACTGTATTTTAGATATCTTGGGTTCCATCTTCAATATGTCTTCAAAATAGACAGGATAATCAATGGTAGTAGAACAAAATTGAAATCCATTTGAAAATCTAGGCCCTGAAGTCTTAGGGCCTAGATTTTGTATATGCAAATACCGATTATTATCTAAAGTGTAAACAACAAATTGTACTTTAAGATACATGTGATTCCAGGAGCATGGGTCAAAAGAGTAATAGTAATATAGCAATAGTAGTTAGCCTGGAACTACTGGTTTTTACCACTTACAAAACATGTCCAGGACTCATGAAATGTTATTAGATGAATGAGGATAGGTATATGAGCCAAAAGGCAATAGTACACTGCTGAGAAGCTCTCGTGAAGGTACATTTACAGTTTTTCCATTGGGAAAAAAAAGAGCAAGTATATACAGTTTAGCTGTAAGAAGAAATAAATTCATTTTGAATATTTTATTATGGTAGGCATTAAAGTTTTTCGTATTTTTTTTTTTACAATATTACATGATTGTAGATATGTATGCATGAATAAATAAATATGTATCTTGTACATATTTAATACTTGTGAGGTTCTTGGATATGCATGCATGAAAAGGAAATAGTGGCTATATATATTAAACAAACACTGAAATTTCTGAAGAGTAAAACTAATAGATTTTACTGAAAGCCTTTGAAATGCAGCAAGTCCCCTGTCTTGTGTGTCTTTCATGGAGGGAGGAGTGGAACCCTTGCATTTCTGAACAAAATTTTGTATATTTCCTTTCAAGTACAGCTTTCTCATACACCCTGGAGAAACAATGTATATGATCTAAAATAGGAGTTGGGAAACAATGCTGTTTATATTAAAAAATACTCTTACTAATTAAATTTAGTCTTTTGTATCTGAGCAAAAACCTGAGCCAGGCCAAGAACCTTTTGAGTATCAACAACACATCTTGAACTGGTTCTAATTTCTACTGAATCCATCATCTGGGTGTATAGAAATACTTGGACTGAATCTGGCTGTGGAACTGTTGCTGTGGTTTCCTATATTAGAACATTCCATTCTTACTCTCCTTTCTGCCATGTAATGTAATGCCTTCTGTTTGGATGGAAGCTACATGATCAGAGAGCGATCCATATAGTGGGTGACGTGAAACACAGCTCTACACCATGCATTTGGATAGACATTGATTTCTGAGTTTTGGAGATAATACTTTACTGAAATTCAGAATCCTTAGAAAAGATTCTTCTTCCACATCACACAGAAAATAATAATAAAAAAATAAAAGAAGAAGAGCAAAAAAATAAGAACAGCAGAAGAAGAGTTTTTATTACAATCAGATTTTTGTATTTTGGAAACACAACTGCATCTGCTTAGGAAAGAAATATTAGCAATTTTTATCCATCATCAAAATGCTAAAAAATATTTTTTCTCATCCTATCTTTTAGCTTTCTTTGAAGTCACAATATTAAACCTCCTTAAAAATATTTATGTGTATTTAGTTAACAAAAGCTCCTGTAAGTTGAATCCATGCTGGCAAAAGGTTCAGGTAAGCTCTCTATATAAGCTTACAGACAATTGTGTAAATCTTCAGCCATTAAAGAGAAAGGAGAAAAAAGCCATCCTCATTACACTGCTGTCATTTACTCTTCATCTCCTGTCCTCTTTAGCAGCATTAAGATGGGATGTAAATTTGCCAGTTAATGCTGTTAGAAAATGGATGGTTCAAGAAGGGCAGGAATTAGAGATCAGTATTAGGTGCAGATAAGCTCCTTTTCCTCCGCAGTGGCGGCTGTTTAACATTCATGGGAAAATCATCATCAAACAGCGTTATCACAGCTCTGTTGATGGCTGAGGAACTTCATCACTATGATAATTTTTTTTTATAGCTGTGAGCCAAAAAGCTGCCTTTTATTTCTGCTGTCTATAACTGTGATAGAAGCTTGTTTGTATGGGTAGGGTATTGCAAACTCATAGCTCTTCAGCCAGGTTTGATTTCTTTCTACCATCTCTTCCCCCCTCAGCCCCTTGTGTGTGTTGCACTAAACAGTGATGCTGATAAAAAATAATAATAATAAAAAAAAGAGTGCTCAAACAATCCTTCAAAGAATAACTGATATTTTTATGATCAGTAATTCAAAGTTTGACAAGTGATGCCATTCTGTAATGACACTGTCATCCATTTTGCTGTAAGAAAAGAGCAGAGGCTGTAAAGGAAACAAGCACGGAAGAAGTGAATATCTAATGTCATGTTAACTTGATCAGGAAATGGCTTAAGGATCATAACGTAACATTTTTTTTCCAGTAAGAGACATTTTTTGCCTCTTTCATCATCAGGTGAGGAGGTTCAGAGACTGTTACACCATTTATCACCTCCAACCCAAGAAGAAAACTGTACTTTTCTGTATTTTCTCAAATCTCTTTACACTTAAAGATGTTTTAGTTCATTTGTAGTTATTTCGCAACAATTTATAGTGTCTGATTTTGAACTCATCAAATTTGCTTAAGGACTCATCTTGAAATGATATTTCTACAACATGCTCCACCATCTTTAAATGTATCTGAGATGCAGATTGAGCCCATTCTATGCCTTGTACTTGGGAGAGAGGGAGATACACAGTTCCAGACTGTATGCATTCTTCCAGGGGAGATAAGGTGCTATTCAAGGAAATTTTTTAATTTATTAAGGTTCTCAGCTTATGCTTCTTTGCAGCTTTGCCCTCATTTTTTTGTAGTTTATCTGCTCTAAATGACATTTCTCATTTTGAATATAGCTGGAAAACATTGTGCTAAACAGCATTTTGTAGCCTCCACAGCACCACCTGATAATTTTGATATTTCCACTTTGAATTCAGTATTGATTTGATTACGTAGGTAATTTACTTTTGACACAAGCTCATTTCTTGTCTTTTCCCGAGCACAGACTTCCAATCATACCATGTTGTGCTGAATTATGCTTGGAGTTTGCAGATAAGGACTTTTGTCTACTCGAGACTGAGCTTAGGCCACCAAACTCATTTCCCATAGGAGGAGAGTTTGAATCCAGTCAGGAACCTAAAGGTGAAAGGCTAGTGCTTTGTAATTTAAATATTACCATATAAACATAAGTTTAAGTTAGATACCGTGTGGCTGGGGGAATACTAGGGTTATTTTGAGTGGAATTTCAAGAAGTTCCTCCCTAAAGAAGAAAGAAGCCCCCAAGTCTTCTGACTTCCAAAGATCACGCTTGTCCCCAAGGTCTCCTTGCTTCTGAGTCAGCCTGCCAGGCCCTTTCTCGGGCTGTCACTTGTGGGAACAGTGCCAGCAGATCCCCCCTGGCATGCTACCCCAGCCCTTCTCTGTGTTACCAGACCTCTGCCTGAAAAGGGAATTTCAGAGAACACTGTACAAAGCTGGCCTTCTTATGCTGAGCTCCACGGCAAGGGGGCCCTCAGCACAGCCTGAGTGGGGTGGCAGGTGGCAGTCCAAGACATTATTATACTCTTGCCTGACATTACAGTACTTGTTTATGGTCACACAAAGATGTAAAGGCACTCTGTTCCGTGTTGTCACTAGACAAGACGATATAGCTACTCTGAAAGTTCAGCTAACACAACAGTGCTTTCCGTTAATGGACTTAAAGACCAGTTTTGTTCTTTTCCAGAGAGAACATGAGTTTCTAGAAAGAATGATCACAATATTATTAAAAGAATTTCTCAGGAACCATGACAAGCTTTTGAGACAGTGAAAGACCTGCAAAGTGTTGTTTAATCTTTCATTTGTTTAATAGGGTAGAAAGGACTGTTACAGAGACACTATCAGTATCAAGCACAGTCTTTTTTGGAGCTGTTCTGCCATCATTACATGCTTTTCCTACTTATGCTTTGTTTTTATAAGTAGGTAACCACATCTAGTTTCATCAGCAAGGAGTGTAAAAAATGAATTTTGCTGGTTTCATATTACTGAGCTGGATTGGGTTTTATCTTGCAGTAGCCATACAATTTTCTTTTCAGAGGAAGCTTGTTTTACTGTAAAAATGACTTTAAGATACTGTGGTATTGTTTAAAAGACACATTTCTAGCCTTTTCCTGGCTGTAGAAGCCTATGGAGCAGGCAAATATGTTGGGGTGTTTCAGTAACAGTCCAAGAAGGCTTCATGACCCATTTATACGTCCTGTGTTATATTCAGTATTTCAGGGGACATCGTAGTTTCTTGTGTGATTCATTTTAAAATAACTTGTCTAAAAAAAAATAGAAAGAAAAGCCTTGGGTTCATAAGAACAAAAGGCAATGATTGTAATTTGCCTCTGCCCTTTAGCAAAGCAATCAGCAATTTTCTAGTATTTTACAGTCATCCATCTAGCTATCTATTCATCTTGTAATACCCTTAGTTTTTCTTGGAAATATTCAAATTTATTAACCTTTTATTAACTGGTAACCATTAAAATGCTGTCATGTATTAATAATGAGAAAATTTGTCTCTATACATCTTTGTGTGTTAATTCTACTTATTCTGTTAACAAAAAAATTGTTGTGATTGCCATCTGAACTTCTTTGACTTCCACATTTGAAGAATGACACACATTACCTACTGTCATAACAGCTAACACTGAGGTAACTGTAGATCTACTGATCTCCAGCAAAGCTCTTTGTTTGAATAGTCACATTCATCTCATTAAGAAGTATAGCTTTGGGAGAGAATTGGAACTGAAAAGTGAGGTTGTTTTGCTTCCCTATCTTGAGCTGTACACTCTGTACATCCCTGGTGTGCAAGGTAATCTTTTAAGACCACAGATCATCATTCTATATTTTCTGAAGTATTCTGAAAAGATATTTGATCAAATCCTGTGATTTATCTTGTATTCTGGTAACAAAACATCTGTAACAACACAACGCTTTGCTGACTAGTTGGCCTTGTCCAACTCAATACTGCAGTGTTGGGCAGGCATAACCTTAAATAGTCTTAAATATGATAATTTAAAAAATCTAGCATTTCTGCTTTGAAAAGAGAGAGATGTGTTATGTGTCAGCTATTGCCATTTGTCCCATACATACTACAAATATATTGACTGTTCATGACAGTCGTGAAAAACTCAAGTGCAGTTTTAAAAGTGGGCCAGACTGTATCAGGAAGAGCAGTTTCAGTAAATCTGGGTTCCTAGTTGTATAAACTGTAAAACCAGGCATTGATCAGTGTTCTGAAGAGAGCAAGGAGTACAAGGAGTTGGGGAGTGGTGGTTGATGTGAATATGGACCATGACGCATGGAGAAAGTAGAACTCTGTCAAGTTAAATGCTAAGATCTCACCCGAAGCATCAACAACTTATTGTTGTTCCAGGAAAGTGACCTTATTTGAATTACATCCAATTTTGACCTTAAACCATTTGTTGATTTTTTGATTCCCTATGAAAGTTGCTGACTTCATCAAGACATTTCCTCCTAGGGTATAGGCTCTCCCGGGATGACATTGTCCTTTGAGGCTCAGCATTGTCACAAATCCCTGAGACTCTTCTCAAGCCATTCCTTTTTCAGGCATAATCTTCACTTTTGCCAGATATGACTCCCCTTTGGAAGCATTTACATTTATTAATCTTTGTGACTTGAATAGATGCTGCAGCCTGTGGACTTCTACGGGTTTGTTTGCACTGCGTTTATGCACTAGGGCTAAAAAATGCAGCTAGTTGATGCACAGTTCCACTGAGCTTTTCAGTTTAATACATCTAGCTGCCCTCAGCTGCTGTATTCTCCAGCGCAGAAACTATGTGATATCTTGTGTAAGTGGCTTCTGTATATACTAGGATAACCAGAAACTAAGCAAATTCTGGACATTTATCTGTAACCTTTAATAATTTGCTATGCATATCCACTCATTCTTTTGTTATACTATCAATATTCTGCAGTGCTACTGGTTTTAATAAGAAGCCTTTTCACTGGTTTTCTTTGTTCTAGTCATCTAATCTCCTAATGGAAGTTTCTAATTAAATTCCTACAGCCATTTTCAAACTGTGTTTTGAATAACAAAGTCTTGCAAATGCTCAAAGTATGTCTCTCCTCCTGGCTGGGACGCCCTACCATCCAAATAGCTGTGGGGAAATGATACAGGTCACCACGCAGGAGTGTTGCTGAGAACCTATCTCTGCTGAGTAAAAGGTGTATAAATGACACATTCCCCATGCAGGGAATAATGCAGCAAATTTGAACAAAGCTTTCCAGGGCCGCACTCACAGTTTGAATGAAGGTTGGATGGATGAGGAAGGAATACATTGTTTTCATGGAGCAAGGAGCATTTTCCTTGTAGACCTGGTGCTCCAAAGTAGCTGAGAAACCAGGGTCATTGGTGAGGTCTATTGTTTCTCCATTCAAAACCTTTTGATCTCAATTTGAACTTTACCAAGAGCTGCAAAGGATTGAATTACTCCAATTAATATCTCATCTGTATTTTTCACCCACTAATGAAGCAGAAAAAAAGAAAAAAATTGAAAAAGAAAAGTCACAGAATAAGTTCAAAATAGGATGCACTAAAGACTTTGTTTGTCTGATTGATCCTTTTATTAGTCCCAAGAAATATTGCAACTGGCCTGAGCCATCATTTCCAGATGTAATGGCGGCAGCATGAGGAAATCTTACTAGCAGGTTGTGCTTCTCAGTGTGCACACCTGCAAGTGGTTCCCAGAAATTTCTGCACACAGACCTTGTCATCCTCTGGCATGCAGCTGAATATTCTTTGACTGCAGACTTGACTTGAAGCCCCAGCCAAAGCTACCACTTTCTCCCCTTACTCTGAAGCACTGTTGCATTTCTACTTCTGCACACCTGCAGAGGATATTGTTTTGGCCAGAATAAGATGAGCACAGGTGGTAACATAATGCACATGGCATCTAGATTCAACATCTGTTTCACTTAGGGCGTAGGAGATTTAATCTGTTTTATTCATGTTTTCAGCACTTTTTCTTTTTTTTTCCTTCTTTTTTCTTTTTTTTTTTTTTTTTAAACAATTTAATTATCGGACAAAGAAGCAGCACGTTTGTGTGGTGGTGATTCAGATTTGTCATCAGAGGTGCTGTGCTTCAGAAGTGATGGCTCTTTTGCAAATTTATAAATGCATAAATGAAAAGCTTTGCACATTCTAAAGATATTTATAAATTCAGCTTTATACGTTGGAGATAATACACCAGTTGTCTATGGCTATCCTTACCTGAAAATCACAGGGCCAACTTGGTTTCCACAAACAATAGATTTTAGGGGTAAAACATTTAAACACACAATCCTTTCTTCAGTCTTTTAGATGACCTCTGGATGAAGTTAGGTAGAAATACCTACAGGGATACCTACAGGGAAGGTATCAATTAGGCAGCATGGGTTTATGTCTTTGCATCTCATGTACTGACAGGTTCCAGATTTGCTACACTTGGCACTTTGTTGCAGGCACATAATGTCACTCTTGTCAAAATTAAATCCCGTGTAAAATCAGGAAAATTCTTTGAGATTCATGCTCATAATCAGAGAAATGATGTCTGCGTCTCTGCTCCCTCAAAATTCACCACTGAGGCTTCTATCCGACACAGCACCCAAGCAGCTCCGCTTTTGTTTGCTTAAAAATTCAGTAGGATCTTTAAAAGTGAATTTTATGATCTGCTAGGAAAAGAAATGAGCCTTCTAGGAGCACTATCTAAAGATCTATTTTACTCTTTTTAACTCTTGCAACCATTAGTCTAGAGTATTTTCTCAGAACTTGAAACTTGTATTTCCAGACTATCTTAAGAAGAAAACTTAGAAAATGCCATATTTTTTGAAAAGGAAGGAAAGACAGAAAAGCTTGCATCATATGTGTCAATAATTTTCCTGAACAATTTTCTGAATAAAAAGACCAGTTATCGCAGTGAAGGGGACTCTCCACTACAGAAAACTGAATGATTCATAGGCTATGTAGATTTCAGGTCAGACAGTACCTTGCCTGTAAATTTGAAGCTCAAATGACGGATGGAAACCAGATAAGGCGAATGCGCTGATCACTACTGAGAAACGGGTCTCTGTAATTTGCATCTTGTCTTCCAATAACATTTGCTCCATTACTGCCTTCACATTTACCTGAGCTTTAAACACAATTAAGTGAGGCCTGAACTTACATGATCTTTATTTTATCAGGTGCAATACTTCTCTTCAGCTGTGTTTCAATTCTATGCTTAATCAAATACCAGCACTTCAGGAAAGAGTTGTCTATAGTTCTTCTCTCTTAAATTTCCCCACTGTGTCTTACATCTAACAGAGCATCCTAGCATCTGTACTTTTGATTTTTAGTATTTTAAATCCTCAAGTTCTTCATATGTCTCTTGGATGACCCCATTCTAAATCACTCTCTGAGCAACAGCTCCTCTCTCCTGAAGTCCTGGGCAACTGAGAAACAAGCCTGTGGGACTGAGTTTTTCTAAAGAGGCCACATGCCCCAGGCGTTGCAGGGCTAGGTTGACATTAGCTAGCCTGAACAAATATTTACTCACATCTTTGCTATTTTTAAATTGTCTGTCTTGTTTATTCTCCTTTGTCCCTACCTATCATGTTTCTGTCCTCCCCATTGCTATTCATGTTCAATCTTTCTATTCCATGTCCTATACTAAAACACATTTGTGATTAATTATCTGAAATACTCTTTGATAATAAACATAAAAAACATTGCTAGTGAACACCAGAGTAAGTATTATTTGTATGAGGTGCCCACCATGCAGCATAAAACATTCTCTATAGCCAAAGGCTCTTGCAGCTGAGCATTGAAATGCCAGTGTACAGCTGACCTCAGTTTGTAGATGTCTTTTGGTCATTGCCTTATGTAAAGATTTACAGGAATTAAAGAGAAGGAGATCAAAGGAGGGGCAGCTATGAAAATCTGATTTTCCTTCCTCTCATATATCTTCACCAGGTTGCTGTGAAATGAAAGACGATCTTGACTTTTGTGCAGTGGCATTGGATACTTGTGGTGTTGTACATGGCAGCAAAATATTCATCCAAATGCTTCATAACAAACCTGTTCTGGTCAGCTAGAAGAATGACTATTTGCATTTGGTCTTCAAACAGGTTTCTTTAAACTAGAATAAGTTGCTATCGAGGACCTTGCATATTGCCTCTATAATCTTGAAAAGAAAATGTTTCATATTAAAAAAAGCTTCACTTGATTGCAAGTGAAAGACATTTCATCACTTGTAGACATGAGACCTTCTGCCCCTAAGGAGGAGAGCAGAGAAAACTGGTTTCAGCTAACAGGTCTATGAACTTGTGGTGTATCTGACAATAAATCTCGATCTGTGCATTTAACAGAAAGTACAAAAGCTCTCATCTTCTCAGTGAGGATGTGAAACTATTATCTTGGAGATATTTATAATCTAGTGTACTAATCAACTAGTATACTTTCCCATATGCCAAGGAGAAAATACATGTTTTGGCCCTTATGCAAGCTCTCTAGCACTACACCCAGCTCAAAACTTAAGACTTCTTTCAGTGGCAATTCTTGAGAATCATTATCTAGAAATTAAAATAGTGATGATCATTTAACGTGACAGTAAAATAACAAAATTTATAGAAAAAAAATCTGATAAAGGCAACAGAAAGTATCTGTGGGTCTCCAAGCTTCATTGCCCACCTAATACACAAGCAGGTATTAGCCTAGGCAGGAATGAGCCACGATGATTCATTTAATTTGGCACAAATGTGCTAAAGCACCAAAGCACCCATGTTCCCATGAACCTACTAATCTTGTGTTCTTCGTATCAGTGGCTTTGTTAATTTGTCATCAATAAATCAGTACATTCATTTTGTCTTTGTTTGCACATGTTTATTACTTCTTCAAATGTACCAGTACAGCAACGACTTAAGAATCCATATAATAGTCAGCATAGTTTAAAACTATAGAAAACAATGTGGTTTTTTTACGCATCTTAAGAAATACTTGTAGCAATTTAGGTGAGATTCAACATAATTTCTCCAAATTAAAAACTATGTGCAAAGTATATTTGTTTTCATCTTTCCCTGTCTCAGTGAGTGCTAACAAGAGTAGCACCATTTAAAGAGAGAACTAAACTCATTTCTCTCAAGTAACCTGGTTGGTTTTTGTAATGATTGTGTGACACTTTACAAGTCTTACAAATACCCAAGTGTAACAATAAAGCTTATCTGTGTCAAAGACACCTAAGAACATACAAGAGTTTGGTAGGCTTTTAAACTTGGTCTGATAAGCAATTCATGAATATTGTATCTAGAGTATGCTCCTCACTTTTAGCTGAGTTGATTTGTTGAACAGATGTCCAGTTTTACGCATCTTAATTGAAAGTAAACTTCATTTGTGGGGGAAGAGGGAAGAAAGCATCATTCAGAAGAGACTTTGCTTTTGAAATCATTCTCTCTCTTTTAACATATACAGAACATTCATTTATTTGAAGTCTGGTTCCCGAATATAACAGGTTTTATCTCAGAGGCAAGAAAAAACATGGTAATTTAAAATAAATAAATAAATAAAACACATAAAAACTGAACAACCAAAACAAAATACATTTTAAACTGTTTCCAAGTGTTTTGAGCTGTTTGGGCATAGGCGGTACCTACATTTGGGGTCTCATGGAGAGTCAAGAATATTTACACTGTCTTTTCTTTTCCTCTGGTTTTGTTTTATGAGCATAATTTGTATCTACCTCACTAAACAAACATATATTCTCACAAACATGTTCTTTTTGCATTTCGTGGCTGTAGCTTATCACTTTTCTTATTCGCTGGCTCACTAATTCATAGACTTCTTAAAAAGTTGGAAAAGTCTGAATAGGAAATAAAGTCTTGCTCTCATCAAACAACTCTGAGAAACTCAGTGGGAATTTTTGAAAGTGTTGGTACAAGAAAAATTCCCAATTTGCATTATATGTCTAAGGGATATGTGAGATTAACTTTCTTCTTCAGCTTTGAAAATCCCGCCCTGCAGAAGCAATCTCCCAGTTCAGTGTGCCAAAGAGGAAGAAAGTCAAAAATTCCCACGTCCAAGATTTGGATGGTAGCTGTATCATCTGTGGTCAGGTACCTTGCTATGGCTGCTGGAACAGATCTCACAGAACTGCTGTGTTCCTGGAGCCACTAAGAGTAATGCACTAACAGCACAGCAGGGCAGTTTACTCCTAAACCTTCTAAGTCTGATCTCTTGCTGAGTGTGGGGCTTTATAAACAATATTTTTTTTAGTTTATTGGACATGGATGTCTCACTTGCCCACCTATACCTGCAGCACTCAGCAACTCAAATTTTTGTGTATTTTAATCTGGCCGATGGGTAAAATAACCCATAAAAGGCCTGTACTGCAGTCCTGCCTATGTGAAGCTACTTGTGAGAATAAGGTTTTCAGGCAGGGAAGGGGGGAGGTAAAGGCAAACTCTTCCAAACACGTTTACAAAAGAGATACAGTGCACCATATTATCTAACAACTCTCTGCCTTTTCACTCAAGTAGACAGACATTAAGGTGCATTAGTCCTATCATTTGTATGTCTGTAAATATCAATAAAGTATGTTATTTGGCATTCACATTTACACAATGAGGATGAGAACTATCCTTTTCAGGAAATTTCACTGAGCCATTCACAAACAAAAGCTCCGTAATTTAATCTTTCAAAAGCTCAATAATGCTAAGTTCAAAATTGCAGGTTTTAAACTAATGTACCCGATAAGTAATGATGACAGAATTTAAAAGGTCCATTATTTGGTAATCTAATATTCCCAATCCCAGTTATCTGTCAAAGAGAATACTCTCCCTTAAACAGCGCTAATGTGTTCACATCTACATTAATCTCTTAGGGAGAAAAGAAGCATTCTTCACAGGCTTTATCTGTTTCCAAATGTCTGACTCCACAAGGAGCCATTTCGCACTGCTGATGAGGCTATGTAAATGAGACTAATGTCTTTGTACGGTAGGTGCTATTTCTTACGGATACACGTGATACCAAGAGGCGCTCCCCAGCCAGCCAACCTTCTGTGCATGTTTGCTTGCTGTGCCAGGTGCCTTTGAATCCTCTGCTGCTTCTCCACTCCAAAACAAACGTTAGCCTTACTAGTTTGCTCCTCACTTGCTTCTCGTGCACAATAAGCTGTTTTTCCATGAGGCACATCTCTCTTCTTTAGTTGTGTCATCTCCCAGCAATGCTACAACTGCTGTGGAATGGGTGGAACTAGTTCACAAGTGGAGAGCACATGTGAAACAAACAGTTCTTTCTGGGGAACTGCTGCAGCAGTGTATGCAAGAGTTAGGGTGCCTAGGGTGGCATAGGGAAATGGGATCACTGCATGTTTTCCATGTTCTTCCAGACAAGGTTCCTTCCTCTCCAGCAACCTTCCGTAGAAATTTCTCAGCTTACAATTCAGATCTTTAGATTTCATTTTTACAGGAGGCTTTGGCCTCAATAAGCCAGATTCTGGCCTCCATTCTAAATTCTACTCCATTCTAATTCAAGACTTTAAAAGTGTGTGCAATAGAACAGTTACAGCTTCAAGAACATTGTACACTCGTCTAAGTGGAACATACATAAGCGCATACAGAGTTCTGGCGTTTTTGTTGTATTTTTTTCCATTTTATTTCGACCCTTCAGAACCAGGGAGCGTTAAATTCCCTCCTGATACATTGCATTTGATTGCCAAAGGTAAACTGATTCTTGTCTACAAAAAGAAATCTGCCAGCATGAAAACATCTTCCTAGGAAATGTTTGGAAGGATACATATTGAAGAGCCTTTGTAATATCAGTAAGTACAAGCAAATGTGTCAGACACTTTGTTAGGAACTTTCAATTCAAAATACTACCCAACAATTAATTTCTGCCTTTAATTAGGCTAGTAATTCCATGTTTTCTTGTATTATTTCACTGCTCCTTTGGGTGTGCTCTTTTCAATACATTTGCCTCGGTTTGTTCTGTCATGAAACATCAGACCTTGCTCCAGTTTAATCAGTTTAACGTGAACTCAGACATACAGATGTTTTCACATTTTACACTGACCTTGCTGTCCTTCTACTTGATGACACCCAGTATCCAAAACTCAGTCAAAAATCTGTTCCAGGCCTGCCCTAAAAACTCTGCATTTTTCCTCAAGAGAAATAAGGCTTCTGAATTTCCCCTTCTTTCTTTTTTCCTTTGAATTTGCTCTACAGGTCTTTAGCTCCAGCTAGTGGCTCACTCCAAAATGCAAATTTTGACCAATGCTTTAAAAGAAAACAGAAAGCTGGAGTTTACTTGTAATTCTTACAGTGTTCTGAAGTGCGTGTTGTGAAGGACAATTATTCAGAGGCATTTGTCCTTCTTGGCTAATTTAAGTTAACCCACACATTCTTCAAAATGTAATAAATACACTCCGTTTTCAGATTACAAGCTCTGGTGTTATCACACTGGGCCAAATTCTGCCCTCAAGTGTAGACTTGTATAGCTCTTCTGGACTTCAAAGGGAGCTGCATATATGTGTCTTAAAGCAAAAAACTGACATTTTATCAAATAAAATGTTTTACCTTAGCTCCTACTTTGACTCCGTACCCTTTTTATTGAGTGTTGGTATAGCCTTTCTATGATGTCCAAAAGCAAAACTAGAAGGCCTTCATTTTTAAATAGAGTTTGAGATTTGCAACTTGAAACGTGTGACAAGTTCCCATTCAGTTTCACAGGAAAAAAAGAAGTGTTCCTGTTCCTTGGAAGAAAAGCTTTAAACTGAGCTGAAATCACCAGGAACAAGGCCCTGTGTACGTTCTGTGATTCTTAGCTGGCTATTTATGCATATGTGTATGCATTCTTTTCTTCCTGAAAGGTTATCTCAGCATAAATTACAAATTATTAGGTCATTAAAAAATATTTCTCCCTGGCCTGTTCCAATTTTCATTCACAGGAGATTAATGTGCTCTCATGAAGAATCATCTAGTCTTAAGAAAAATTATCTAGAGTTGAGGAAGAGACCACTCATGTAATCTTTGGTTGCATCCCATTTCTCTCAGTACTGTGTGGTACACACAGATCCCCTCTAAGATCTGTCTGATTTCTGTCAGGCTGGGCATCTGTGGGAACACTGCTCTTATTTGACTCCCATGGCAAATTTTCCAGAGGAGGATCACGAGTGAACAGCCTTTGGAGTTTCCATGAGAAAAGGGGATGAGAATCCCCACTGAAAACTATATCAAAGGTAAAAATTATATCACAGGTGAATTTGGGCTATGTCTATACAGAAGCTGACATATGTCCTACTTTGCTACATGCAGACACAGGCAGGCAGTGTTTGAGGCACAGTTTGTACAGAGACAGAGGGAAGCAGGTTATTTCACTGTGAGGAGAGTGGTTAAGATTCTCCAGTCACAAATTATAATGCCTTATGTGAAATGCCCCAACCTTCACAGTATCGATTTTAAATTATTAAAACAAAATGCAACTTAAATTAATAAAATCCCACACATCAATTTTTTCTCTGTTTTCTTCAGTTGGAAGTTTGACTTAAAATGTTAATGAAAAAAGTACGTTTTAAAACTTGCTTCTTTCCCTCACCCCAAGGAGAAGAATTTATTTCCAGTACTCTGTGACATGAAAGCACAACGGTCGGGCACAAATCAAGCTTTGTTATGTGACTTTCAACATTGGCACCAGCATAGATATGGCTGCTTTGGCAGCACTAGAGGAAACCCATTTCAGTTCTACTATCCTCTTGTTTAAACCCAAAGACTCAAATGTCTGTTGTTTGTTCAAAGACTTTTATTGTTTCCATTTCATTAGTTGGTGAACTGGATACTGGGACAGGTGTGACTACAGTCTGTTCATATTGACTGTCCATCTAAGATACCAGATAACATGATAATGCATTCCTGGGTTTCACAAACTTTGTCACTTCTGCCATAAAGCTCTGGCACCAAGTGTAAATAAATATATCTGGAATATAGTAAATTCAATCCAGGTCTCTCTCAAAGGGCAGTAATCTGTACCTGAAAGCCTAACCTTCCCCATCAGTCAGAAATTGTGTGAGTTCTACACTATTGATTCAATCCTTTCTTGAAGGGGAAAAAAGCACCGGAGTGCTTTAAGGGATTTTATGTCAACAACTTGAATCTAGCTTTTGCCATAGAGTCTGGAAACAACATACAGATACTGTGCAACACAAAGAATACCTGCCATAATACAGATATAGCTATATCTTTGCCTTGTCTGTCTATATACCTATCCACAAACTCACATATGAGCACAATTTATGCATCTTTATATGCATTTATTTAAAAAGTATGCATCTGCATGCTTTCCTCAGCTCGTTGGTTGGATTCCTTATCTCTCACAAACACTTTATTTCCAACATAAATGTTCAGAGAGTGGCAGAACAAGTAGAATTGGTACGAGCTTCCCAAGGTTCTGTTGTCAGTGAGTACAACGTTATACCAACTCAAAAAGAACCCTACACATATTAGTGCTGTTATTTTCTAACAAGTGCACCAAGAACACACTTGGGACCCATGCATAAGTCTGTTGATCCATTAGGTCAGGGACCTTAAAATATTTGAAACTGTTCTTTAAAATAACCCACACTTTTTTTTGAATTACTGTGGTCTTTCAAAGTCCATATAAAGTATTACGCAAGGAGACAAAGCTGTTTTACCAGGCAGGCAGATATTCCAAATTACTGGTTCTTAACAAGCATGGTAATACATCAGTCAAAAGCAATAAATTTAAACTTAATGAAATCTCAATTTGCCTACAGTGCATTTCACTTTGACATTTTCTACATTGCCACGGTGCTTTGATAAAGTTTTTTAAAATGCAAAGAAAGTGTCTGTAAGGCTAAAGAGCAGACTTGGTGCCATTGTGCCCAATGGAACATTACAGTACTTAAGTTCCATCACTATATGCCCTGTGGCAGACTAAGCCTGAGTGCTAACATAGGTTCAGTTTTCATTATCATCATGTGATTATCCATTTTACTGCATTTAACTGATAATACAACTACCAGCTCACCTTAAAAGAATTAGCTTGGAGGTTTCATTGCTTTCCAAATGGAATTCATTTGACAAACAAATGACAATTAGCCCAGTCTCCCTGTTCTGTGTCAGGATGGTTTTTGATTGAACCTAGACCAATTTACAATTTTTAAATGAGTTTAGACATTTACATTTAAAATGTCTAGAGGAAATTAGCCTTGGGACATCTAACAGCCAAAATGCTTTTTGAAGTTGATTATTATTTGATCTAGTACCCTCTACCTGTACATTTTGTTCTGACTTCAAAGTTTTGGAATGAAAATGCCACCTACACCTCAAAGCATAGGGAAAAACTTAAAAGCAGTTTTACTCATTATGTTATGCAAAGAAACCTATATTTTAATATTCGTTTAATATGGTTAGTTAGCTTTAATGACACCAGTTTGACAGTGTCATAGTTTTCATATATAAGACATTGATTGAAGTTTCCTGTGCTTGCTGGGTTTTTTTTTGTAGAACGAAAGAATATCTTTTGAAGGTGAGATTCATATGCCCCACACTACCATTCTGCCACAGATACAAATGTAATCATTTACAGATGAATGAATGTCTTTGTACAGAGTCAAAAATATGCTGTCATTTCTATATTATTCTGTGTATCAAAATCCTTATTAATGTTTGTTTTCCTGCACAGTAAATTTGTCCAGCTATATTTATGTTGGTCTTAAAGCAAGAGAGTCTCCTTGTGAAAAAAGGGTTGCCAGTAATTTCATTATAAATATGCAGGCTCTGATAACACAGCCATGAAAATTGGGCTGAAATTAGGCACATAGTATCTCAGCCTTGAGGTAATTTGGGTTATACTATTTTTATTTTGTGTTATTAATTTATGCATTTTTGTAAAGTTAGGAAACTGTACATTTGGCCAAAATAAAATTATAAGCATAAAAATAAAAGATGCTTCTTCTCTGGGTTCTAAGTACTCAAAACTCCACAGTAACCATTGGGAATCTTATGACTAAGAAATAGATCTGCTTTATTCTGACAAAATCACTGTTTGGTTTTCAGACACTAATGGTTGCTCGAGAAGTATGTTTTAAAGATGTTTTGTACATTTCTGATACATTTATTGTCTATTAGTAAGTATCATTCCCCACAAAATATGCTCTTTTACTATGAATAAATATAACTACATTATAAAAATTACAAACCTTATTCAATGGGGTTACAGACTTCCAGAGCCTGAATTTGCATCCAAACACAGCTAGAAGCAAATGCAACTTTAGGATAGGTACTTCTGGAAACTCAACGCTGAACCAATAGTGCTAGTGTTATGCTTGCAGAATCCAGAGGACCAAAGAAACAATCTAGTACCAAAATACCACTAGTGCTTAAATTCCATGTAAGGTCAGCTTGTGTTGGTGCCAATATGATGTCAATTGCCTGTGCTCAAAAAATTCTGCTTTACTGTATGCACAGAATCATAGAAACACCAAGGTTAGAAAAGACCAAGATCATCCAGTCCAACGGTCCACCTGTCACCAACTGTTCTCACTAAACCATGCTCCTCAACAGCTAGCAGATCTGAGCTACTATCCTGATAGGATCCACAAGTTACATGTTTCTCCACCTTTGTTGTCTAACAGAATTGACCCAGTGGACCTAAATGTCAAGTCACATCCATACAAATGTGAGTCAGTGCTGCTGATTTTAGAAGAAGCAAGATGGTAAGGACAGCCTGCTCTTACCTGCTTAAAGCAGTCTCCCCAGTGAATATTGCCTCCTGTGACTTAGTCCTTACAGAGCTCAGAATCTTTTTCCTTAAGATTTCTTGTGAATAAAGAGAAAATGTAAATCCAAAGAATGACATGGGAGGAGCTCTTGGACAGACTGTGTCAGGATGGGTCTGTCTCAAAATTTACCATTACCATCAGTTCAAGGTGATGCTGCCACACTCTTTCAGAGATAATTATTTATATAAGGAAAAACATGTATGTATGTATTTTCTGTGTCAGCTGTACTCTAAAATATGTGCAAGGGAGATAAATAAACTTCAGGTGTGCTTGGTAAGCAAACAAACACCCCAGGGCATGGAGGTCAGAGACCAGCTCTCCTGGGAAATTTTAACTAAAAAAATTAAAGTCTGTGATTTCCTACAGTATAAAAATGACATCTTTAAAAGTAGATACCAGAATCTTCAAGTATACAACTGTGAGTCTCTAAAAATCAGTGTGACTGCTCCTTCTAGTATTGCCATTTGGAAAAATACTGGTTTTGTGTTCAAACTAAGAGAAACAGTTGGATTTTTCAGTTGGGAACACTTTTGCTTGTAGCGCATGCAGTGAATTCTGACAGATGTTAATTCCTTCAGTTCAGAGAGGAGAGGTTGGAGTTCTTTAGATCCATTGGCCTTCATGGGCACAAGGGCACTTTGCTGGTTCAAAGTCATCTTCCTCCAGCTTGCTGCATCAGCCTAGCCTCACACAGGAGCACACAGTCCTCAGGGAGGGAGAAAGAGAGAGACTGAGAGAAGGACTGTATTTCTAGAAAAAGTCAGAATTCATTTATTATTTATAAATTTCATTTTGTACATATCTTAAGGGACATTAAGAGATTAGTAGTCATGCAATTTGTTCTGAGCATTAATGCTAATCCTTAGAGATAGGTGAAGGGTAATTTCATTAGTTTTTATGAAGATTTGGAAGAAAACTAACCATTCAGTCAACAGTTTGAAAGGAGATATTTAGTGCTGTGCACTGCTATCCCAACAGGCTCTGCCTCTTGCAGCAATGTGTCAGCACAGACAGGCATATCAGCAATACAGGCACATTCCTCAGACATTGTTTTATGTAAAATAGGTGGGTCTCTCTTTCCTAAGTATGTCAAATAAAATCATTGTCTCTAGCATGACATCCAGTAGTCCAGGAAGGAAAGCTAATCTAGGAAATAAAGGGATACAGACTATTGATGCCAAAATCAGCAATTACATTGTATGAGATCTCATGAATTATTCCTGAGCTGTGATTTAACATTAATCTGAGTGTTTTGTACAAAGCTGGGCCAACACCAATAAAATGCTGACTGATTTGTTTTAAAATAGTGCTTCTTCAGACTTCACTACACTGCTTAGAAATGAACACTTTCTGGTAAAACCTTAGGCTTGCCTCTAGAAAACACAGACAGATATGCTCACATTGCTTCATGCTCAGCTTCTACTGTTATGTTTCTCCCCTTCATTTTGGGCTGAAGATTTTTCTGTGTGCGTTATTTAATAACAGACATTTTTTAAGGCTGTGAGCTTCATAACCTGGAGCTTCTCCCTTTACAGCTTCTTAAAACAGAACTGCTTTGAACCAGGTGTTGATATTTGCTAGGTACATGTATTTCAAGTGCAAAGATGTGGAGATTGTGGTGAGGAAAGCAGGGAACTACCACGTCCAACATTAGAAGAGTTCAATGTGTTATAATTGCTTCAGCATCCTTAAATACTGCCTCTTTCCAATGAACACCAAATGATGATGAACAAATAGGTGAATTAAACAGCAATGACCATCTCAAAGAGCACAACACAATTATTCTGAAGCCCAGGGAATGCTGTGCTTATGTGGATCTCCCATTACATCTTCTTCCTCAGTAATACTGTCTCTGCCACTTAAAAATGGTAATAAAAAAAGTGAATATGTTCCTGGCCATTAGCACAGCATATCTGCTCAGTAGAAACCCTAAACCTGGAATGCTCACGCACAGCTTCTATAGGCTCTTGTTAAGATGCTAAAACAAAAGGCTGTTCTATATAGAGCTAGAAATGGTACTGAAGTGGTTGTTTGTAGGTACCACTGACTGCCACAGTGTCAGCACATGTCTCAGCATAGGCCATAATCTACGGAAGGTGGAGGAATACTTCATGATGCTGCAACACTAATAAAGGAGCTCATTTAAAGCTATTATTTCAGACAGATTGACAGTATTCTACAGTGACTACAGAGTGGTCACGTTTATGAGCCTAGCCAGAGGAAACCACTGCTATGTATCTTCCCATCACAGTGAAAAAACATTTCTTCCAGAACTCTAAAAGAAATCTCAGTAATAAGTGACTAACTTATTTTACATACCAACTTCTGCGAAGTACAGTCTGTACAGCAAAAGAAATTAAGCACTATAGAAAGCATATATTTTACCACATTAGATCACTCAGGATGTAACGGACTTAAGGACATATGGCTATGCATTTCTAGCTTCATTAGGAAAACTACGCTAGGAATACATTAGCATGCCTAGAGAGATTGAGTCTACGTTATAGAAGATTTCTTGAAAAGAAAAATGAGCAAAACAAGTATGTCCACAATTTGTATAATTCCTGCACTGTTATGAGCTCAACATCTCAAAGTTCCTCAGTGTGGAGATCATGAATCACCAAATCAGCTTCATGACCGCAGCGGAATCTGACAATAACAAGGAGGACCAGAATCCTCTGACCTCAGAAGGAAAATTTTTTGTAAGCATTCTAATTAATGCTCTGGCATAATTTATTTTATCCAACACAAAAAAAAAATCCACAGTATCAATGCTAATCTTGACATTGTCTTCAATAGACCATATAAAATATGAATCTTTTGAGAAAGATTTCCGCCCAGACAAAAACAGAGCAAATTAGATTGGAAAGGACTTTAAAGACCATCTAGTTTCTGCCTACCTGCCACGAGCAGGGCTGCCAACCGCTAGATTAGGCTGCCCAGGTTCCCCGTCAACCTGGATGCCTCCAGAGATGGAACATCCACAATCTCCCTGGACAACCTGTTCCAGTTCCTTACCACCCTCTAAGTAAGATTTCTTCCTAATATCTAACCTCTCTCTTCTAGTTTAAAGCCATTCTCCCCTGTTCTATCACTATAATATCATTTAAAAAGTCAGTCCCCCTTCTGTATGCTCACTTCAAGTACCAAAAGCCCACACTGAGGACTTCCCAGAGCCTACTCTTCTTCAAGCTAAAGAGACCCAACTCCCTGCACTAGTAATCATGTGCTCAAGCTGCCTAACCCAGGACAGGAAAGAGAGAAGTATATAGTTGTCAGTACTTAGACTTAAAACTCTTTAAACAGTTGAAGTTTGTAGTGGAAAAAGGCAGTTGAATAAATGCAGAGATTGTTACTCGGGGAAAAGTTTAGACATTAAAATTAATGAACAAATGTATGTTTGTAGTTTGCAAAATGAAAGAATATATGGTGCCAGAAGAGGTTTTATCTTCTGTATATATATTTTTAAAAATTTAATAAATACAAAGCAAATAGCATTGGTTTATCCAGGGGAATATTGAAATCCATTAGGAATCCACTTGGAGTAATCTGATTCAACAAGTCAGTATATTTCTCTCAAAAACATAATATCTGTACTACATTGTGCAAGATGAAGGTTAGATTACATTTCTTGCCAGTGCAATAATTCCCACATCATAAATTCTGATGAAATTATATCAATATATAAAGCAAATGGACGTCTGACCCACCATCATTTTCTAGTTCTCAGATGCAGAAACTGACATACAAGTAATTCCCCAGCTGCTTTGTGCAATACTATTACAACAGTGCCATTGCCTGGGAACTGTTATTAGCTATCTTGACCAAGAGTGGCAGTTAAAGTTTGTGGTTTCTGCTCTGAATATTAAACTTTGGCATACAAGAGTCCTTATTGTGGGGAGCACTTGGAAATGGTAATACTAAATTGCTTTGTATTTGCAGGATTTGATTGCTTTAGATGATACAGGTCTAGCTGGTGGGCCTCTCTTACTGCTTGTATTTCCAGATGGTAAATCATTCCTTTGACATGGTATCTGCCATAACCAGTTCTCAGTTTCCGTAGTATCCTTCTTTATATTACAGCTGGCAACTAGCCTGCTGGGCCATTCAGGTGGAAGGCACTTTTTGCATGACTTATAAGAATAAAGAAAAAATGACTTTTTTTTAATGCATTCTAATATTTTCTTGAAATGTCATTGAATATATGAAATTGAGGTATGGGGTACAGATTTAGAAAGAATGCATGCTCTTTTCCCACTAGTATTACGCACCACTATCCATGCTAAGATCAAGATCCCATATTAATGATGAACTTGAAGAACCCTATAAATTGCAAGAGTACTCAGGATAAAACAGAACTCGTTATGTTGCCAAGAACAGCGCTAATAATACCAAAGAGCAGAATAGAAGCTTCCCATTTCCTACAGCAGAATAGAAACACAGCTTGTCTTGTAGGTCAGCTTGGGGTAAAAAGTTTGGACAGTTTTTAAAGTGTGTGACAGTTTTATTCACTCAGGGTATTTTCTTAAAACACCATAATTATATTCTCAGAAATAGAAAGAAAAATCATTAGTTATACTTCCCTGGTCCTTGACGAATAGTGATGTTGAATTGGAAAAATTAATCAAAAAGAATTATTTTTTCTTGATCTTATAGTTAAAATTTGGTCTATAAACTATTAAATGCAATTTCACAGTTTTTAATCACTGCTAATGCAGAGTGTCAGTAACTTTCTGCTGTCTCATTATGCCTTTATTAGATTAAGACCCTCAATAATATTCCACCCACCGTCATACAAAAGTGACTTCATAGGTCTTTAAGAAGTATATAAGAGATTTGGAAACTTCCCACTTTTTTTTTTTTTTTGCATTAACCTGTCATGTGAGACTTTTCCTCATGTGATGAAATTTCTGAATGCTCAGTTATGTCAGGAATTGTGATTGCTTTCCAGGAAGTCATGGGAACAAAGATGTAATAAAGGGGTAAATCCTCAAATGTAAAACAAACAAGGAATGTTAAGCAAAAACAATTCACTGTAAACACTTCCAAACATTCTCAGTAAAAATGACTTTTGTTCTTAATGAAATATCCTCATGTAAAATGTTTGTTTTTCAAAAATTGTATATGAAATTGGAAAGATTGGTTTAGACTATAAACAATTTTTTTAAAAAACAGAAATCTTTGTTTTCTTTTGAAATATTATTGTCAAAATGCATTTTGAAGATAACCAAGTATCGATTAGTCTATTAAATAAAACAGCAATGTTCTTCACTTGAAAATAATTGTGTACCTCCAAAGAAAGGTTAACGTAGATTTGAAATGAATTCTGTCCTAGACCATACAAACACAGACACAGTGAGAATCTGACTTACAAGATTTTTCACCATATTCTGATTTTGTGCTGTTAAACCTTAACCTACACACTCCATAATTCAGCACACAAACACCAGTGCACTCCTCCTAAATCTAAGCAGAAGTTTAAAAGTTAAATACTATAACAAGGTCTCATGTTACTAGATGTATTGTTTCCTGAAACACAGTACAGAGCATTGACAAGAACGCCTAGAAACTTAGATATCAAATAAAGTAAACTGCATCTGTTACTTTTGAAGAAAAGCATATTTTGGGATTCAGTTGGCTTTTCAGTATGCTTGTCCTGAGGTATTGTGAAATTCCTATCTGCTCTTTAATAGGCAATGTTAACCCAAGACAAGTGAGCATAATATTGATACTGGAAAGTCCAAGATGATGCTGATTTTGACAATGTGATAAAGTGCTTGCTAAGCCGAAGTGGTTCATAGAGCAGGCAGCTTTTCTAAGAGCTGTGCTTGTCTGTCTGCTACATCTTGGAAGCATATCTCCAGCTTATCACCTACTTTTCACAAAATAATGTGCCCAATCTTACAATCATTACTGACTGGCATAAATATTAACATATATATCATGCAGAACAGTTCAACCAGTAAATGCCATTTTCTTTGATGCCAGTCATGGTCAGTAAGGCCACTGCTTCATTCCTGGACAGCATGTCATGATTACATACTACATCCACTCATCAAAGTTGCATCTGGCCCATGCCTTTCACTTGCGACTAAGATGGAATTTACCTATCTATATCTTCCATCTGAGAATTTACACACTACCATGTCACTAACAGCTGTAGGCAGAGACGGGATTTTTAAGCTATGAACATCATTACGTATGCTATGAGATTCAAATGCCATGCTGTAAAAGATGAAGTCTGTCATGGGACCGTGGCAGTTACTTATCCAAACTGTGATTTTCCCTGGGCTCGGTGACCCAGCTGCTTGCTTATTCCAACACTGGAGAAGATATTAACTGTATATCAGAAGTCTGCCTTATATAAATGCTGCTTATTTCCCAAAAGCTCACTACAGAATGAACAACTTATAGCAGCAGTGAGGTAGACTTCTGTACTATAGAAAGTTTTCTGAATTAATTTTCACTGAGTGAGATTTATGCATATGGTTTCTATATCAATGTATTTTGGGTCCATTCTTCATTCACATACCAATAAAAAGAGATGAAGTCCAGGTTATCTCAACAGTCAGGAGTAACTTCACTGGAGATGATACTGCAACTAAAAGCTATTATAGCGGCCCTCTCTCTTTTATCGATTTTCCTCAAAAGCTTCTTGCTTAATGATGATGTAGGCTTGGGAAAGGACAAATAGAGAATGTGTAGCTCTCTTACATATGTTCTAAAGACCTTTAAATAAGTAACTGGTGAGATATCATAACCCAGTTAGCTAAGAAGCATTGGAAAATGTAAGGATCTTGAAATTCTTCAGATGCATGAAAATATAAATTATACACTCAAGGAAAGTCACAGCTTTATCTATCTCCAAGTGGGTGGGAACTGTGCTGCAAACAAAATCTTAAACGCTTTTGGAGTTCATAAAGAGTTTCAACCAGTTTTCAGTATCAGTTTCTTCGTCTGAAAACCTGAGCTACAGGGTTTCCTAGAACTAATTAATGATCACGCACTCCTAACCTGAGACTTTTCACAGGGTCCTGACAGCAAGAGATGGACATTCAGCAATTTCTGTCTCCCTAAGCAGGACACCCTTCAAATTGCTCTTCACTGAACCTAAAAAGCTGCTTATGCCTATATAATATTTATGTAGTTTTCAGGAGATACATGCATAAAAGCCAGGCTATATGTGGAAGATATTGCTGTTTTTATTTGGAGGCAGCCATTGGAGGTGCACACACCAGGAAGTAAAACACATCCACAAAAAAATCCTTCTGATTTTTCTATAGAAAATCCTGTGCATCTTACTTGTATTTGTGCTGTTCCATCCCTCTCTCCATAGCACTTGTCCCCTAGAGCTTCACCCCTGCCATGACCTTATTTTGATACTCCAGGAGCACTATTTGGATCCCTGTGCTCCATCTAGTTGCCAGTCCTGTCTAGGTGAGCTGTCACCAGGTAAACTTGGCAGCTCCACACTGTAGCTTGCATTGTAAGACATTTTTTACAATGCACTGGATGCTGCTTTTCAAGAGATCTTGGATCTCTTCAGAGGAGCAGGAAATTTTGTCCTTCACATCTGGTTAAGTAAAAAAAAAAAAGTTTTCATTTGCAACAAATATAGGACATGAAAATGTTCCTGTACCACATGACTTACAGGAAGCTAATAATAAACCTTGTGGAAGACGTTAATATTGAAGGAATTTAATTTTGTTTATCTGGGGCAGAATATGCACTAATTGTCTATTTAATCATGTTTATAATTAAACTCGTTATAACAATGATTCACACGCCAGCTTCTCTAATTACACAGGCAGGACAGTATTATTTCCTCCTTTCAGCTCTCTCAGGTAGGCTGGAGATTCTTAGTATCACTGTCAGGCTGGTACTGCACATGAGCTGGTGCACGTGGATGGTGTTAAAGCCATTTTCTTAGCAGGAAGGAGGAGGAAGACTCAGCTGAGATTTGGTTCTGTACAGGCCATGAAAAGCTTCTGGCAGAGGGCAGCAGACTAGTGTCACATTGAGATATCATGTTGGAGTGCCAGGTACATCTTGATTTAGTACACAGTGTCATGTGTGCCTCAAAGGGTCCAACACAACTGGAATTCTTTTTCATTCAACAGGATTAGCTGATTTATATCAGTTAGGAGCACTGTGTCTTATTCTGGCTCTGCTTTCAAGTAGCTTGCAAATGAATCTGGCATCATTATCCCCAGTTCACAAATGAGTAGGCTGAGGTTTAAACAGGAAATACACCTCATCCAGACTCTAACAGTAAGATGCCTTTGAAAAGTAGTTCTCCAGGTCCACCAGGTACCTTACCCACTAAACAACACACTCAAAATAAGAACGTAGCTGTTTTCGGCTCCATTTTTTAGGCAAATGAAATGACAAAGAACCAGGCAATATAATGTAGTTCATCCTTTCACTGAGCACAAGAGGTTCACTTATTGCAAAAGATAGGATGCAACTTCTGGTAGTGTGTATGCGCACGTGTGTATATATAGCCAGACGCATAATGAATATCCTGAAAAATTACTTCCATGTCACTGTTTAAATTCTACCAGATACACTGGGAAACCTTGTTTTCAGCAGGCTAACAGTAACACTGTCAAAGATTCACAGTGGGCTAGAAATATCTCAGCCCAGAAGCTAATTACTTTAAAACTATTTTGTTTTTTTTTCTTATGGAAAAATCTTGTTTTCCCTGGAGGCTGTGAGTTAGAAAATATACTAGTGTATGTCCTGATTTAAGGCACCAGCCTCCCCTTCCCTCATCTGCTATAACTGAATTACAGCCCCGTTGTTCAGTTGCAACAATTGCAGACAAATTGAACACCTAATGAGGATCAACCACTCTCAGGATTTTGCAGTGTTTTTAAATTATTAAGGTCTAGAATTTCAAAGCAGGCTTCACTAGGGACTGGATGAATTCAATCAATGCTCCAAAATATTTTTTTCTCTGTGAAAGAGACATTTATGATTTCTCTTACAGAAATAACTAATTTAGGTATTTCAAATGCAGGCTATGCATCTTCAAACTCAACAAGGCCATGAATGACACTTCCATATCAAGATATTTGTCTATCTATGCAACCTTCCATTGCTTCATCAGAAACACGCTTAGGTGGGAGCCCAGCTGAAATCCTCCTCACCCAGTGGTCTGAAGAAGCTTGCTCTCTAGAGTTGATTAAAGGAGACCATTACTTCTCTGGCCTTGGTTCGAAAGGGATACTACAGACAACCAATATGGCCTTTCAGAAACATTGCCCATTGTCTAATTAAGTTAGAGTATAACCCTGGAGTAGTAGATAAAGGGCCTTTCCTGTCAACTTCTGATTGTTCAGTATTACAGTTAGATCATTTGTGCTGTTCAGTAGAGACTTCCCAGGGCAGGAATCAGGGCTGTTAAATGCTCAGAGGTACATAAAAATAAAATGAACTAAAAAAAGGACACATGCAGTTGAATGGTGTGAACTGCACCCCTTCTTCTGAAGAAAAGTCACCTTAAAGCTGTGACCCTTGGTACCCTGCTCAGGAGCACCTTGAGCCAAACTCAGAAGCAGAGCTGCTCAGCACCCTAGTCTGTACTGGTGACACAAACCTGAGGATGCTGCAGGGTGTCATGCCACCAGGGCCACGACAGCACCTCCTGGCATGCCCACCTCACCATGGAGGGCACTGGGCAGGGCTGGGCTGTAGTGCTGGAGCTCTCCGCAGCTAGGCTAACAAGCAGCTCTCTCATTAGGAAAGTTCCCCTGGAACAAAACTCAGAGCAGATTGCTTGTTTAGAAGATAAGTTTCTCTGCCAGCATGCTGAAAGAAGTGCTCAGACTATAGGAACAGCAAGAAGCAACACACTGAATTGCACCTGAAAAGCCCCTCTCTGCTGCAGAGTGCAGGTATCAGCTGCATGTAGCCACAGACATTGTTTACTGGCACTGAGACACTGCTTGCCTTTCATTTGGCCCAACAATGTGTCATAGCATCGTACCAGTTCTGCTATCTAGTGGCTACTCTCGTACAATGCATCCCGTGCCACACTGAAAAATGCCCTGCTTTCCACTCTTTCTTAATCATATAACTTGTTCAATTATATTGTCTTTTCTTCTCTTGATTCCTATCTGCAATTATACTTCCCCAAAGCAGCTATTGTATAACCTGTGGGTCTTGGATTAAGTTCACTACGCTAGTTGACCCTTAGCCTGACCCTCACTTAATTAAATACAGGATTAAGCCCAGAAGTATGCAACTCAAATCTCAGGTCAAAGCAGAGGGAGTTCAGCACACTGGCAGCTAGCTGACTGCGTTCATGAATGAGCTCACCTGGCCTTGAAAACACTAGAAGTGCCTGACAGAGCCTGTTACTTTTGGCAATGCAAGTGGGCTTAACTCTTTCCTGGTGAACCTTTCAGCCCCTACCAGCAGGGTCATACACAGCACAGCAAACATTCACTCATCTGACAAAACATGAGCATGGTAGGAGTAGGGAAGGTAAACAAAATTTCATCAACTGTTTTGAGAAAAGACCGATACCACAGATGCTCAGCAAGTGGCTTTATCCTCCAGTCTGCCACTGCCAGGTCAGACACAGCCAGTTAACAACATTCCTTAGGAGCTTACTCTATGTATGGATCATCATTTTTGCCACCAGATCATCAGTTTTAGTATGGCTGAAACTGAAGTAGTGTTTCTGTCTGTGCTCTGAAGTTATACATTAGCATTAAAAAAAAAAAAAACAAAAAAAACCATCTAATTGCAAAAATGAGGAGTTCAAAGTACTTCTCTCTACTGTAACCACAAGAATGAGTGTTTTTACGTATATAAAAGGAGATCTCATGTAGGTATTGCCTTGGAAAGACAGCATTCATGCTTAACTGTTATCAAACAGAATCATCAGAATGAGAGCCCCAGCTGCAACACACATTTCTCAGCAGCCATACACCATCATGTGTCATCTCATCTTAAAATACTGAAATACAACTTAAGGCAGGAGTTTCAACTCACCTTTCAGTATAGTTGACCTTTTCTAGAGCAGCATACTCTAGTACAGAAAAGATACTATAAAACTTGAAATCTTATTGCTTAATCTTGGATGTTAGATAGCACTGACTATTAAACCACATAGGTGAAGAACAGGGATGCACTGGTCATTCCTTCTTTTCATCTTTACAGAAGAAATGGGAAACTGGGAGGAAAAATACCTTTGGAAACAGTACTAGCATTTGATGACTTTTAACCATTTAACCATTAGATATTTCCATTGCCAGTGCAACTGAAAAGACAACTTAGAATCATTAAGGTTGGAAAAGACTACTAAAATCACCTAGTGCAACCATCAACACACGCCCACCAAAACATGCTCCCAGTATCACGCTTACCCTTTAGTTGAACATCTCTACAAACAGCAACTCCACCACCTTCCCCAGGCAGCCTGCTAACTTCACCAGGAATGTCTTCTAGAACAAAGTTACCCAAGTCAGTTGCTTTTTATATACTCCTGAATTAGAAGGGAGAGGAAACAATGCTACGCTGCACCAGAACTTCAGGTGGTGCTAAGCAAATGAGAAAATCTGCTGACCCTGATTTCCACCAGCTGATCTTTTAATCTGAGGCACATGAAAACTGCCTATTAAATTTCATGGAACAAACTTAAAGCCTCACATATCATGGGGATGATGCAGAAGTAGAGTATGGTGTGTTTCCCATCACATTTGCCCATGAGTGTAAATTGTGAGGAATGATCGCTTATTTCCACTAAAGGATTCTTTGTGAATAGGCTGCATAAGATATCAAGTTTAACTGAGTTTTAAGGAACAGGCAGGAAATCCCGCTGTATTCTAACAGCTAGATCATCAGATTGAAATCTGGGAACCATGAGGACGCAAGGTTGTAGCCTGCAAAATCTTTTGTTTCAAGCAAGTGGGTAGTTCTTGAAAACTGAACGTCCACTTAAATATTTTTCACGTTGTGTCTGAACTTCTCATATTTGTTACTCCAAAGCAAAATGGAGGTCAAAATAAAAATGGGAAGCTTATTGCACAGAAATGAGTATGGTGTGAGTTGCCTGATTCTTAGCTACAGATCGTGTGAGTGAGGACCAGCTTATTTTCCATTTCTGTATTGGATTTTTTTTCCCCTGAGACAGTATGAGACAAACACTGAGCTTATGCATTATGAAGTCACTGAAAAATTGTTCACCACTTTTGTAAGTGTCATGCTGCAATCTATTCACCCATGAAAGTAACCCAGCGGGGCCAAACCCCGGGTGGTGGGCAGCGTCTCCAAAGAGGACTCAGCAAATGCGATGGCAAGTGTAAGAACAATTGCAAACACGTTATTTGGGGTGTCTTGTATAATCTCTATACTGTATATTGACATTTTCTTGACTCTATCTGCTCTACAAATGTCATGTCACATGGAATGAAATGAAGAGCGGTACCGGGAAAACCATGCAATCTGGCTGGGTCAGGGACTGAGCTCCCAGAGAACCCATAGGAGAAGTCTCAGTCTGAACTCTGGCAGGGAATTAGCATTTGGGTACTTCAGGCTTCTAAATCCTTTGCATTAGCTGAAGAGCATTTGTCTAAGATGTCCATTACGGGTAAGAAAGAGCTTGTTTGTTTTCAAAATCTGTTTTAAATCTAATGGGCTACTGAATCTCCCCAAACTCCATTTGGCAGTATTATTTTTTCAGATTAATTTTTTTTTAAGAACAAAGAAGCTTGACACCCCATACAGTGTGGAATAAAAACTTTGAAAATGAATAAAAAGCAACCCCGTGACTAATACATTCACTATGTGAAGGAGCAATGGCTTAGTGGATCTGCTATTTCATAGGCAAAAATGCAGAGATTGCCTCTTTTGTCAGTTCATAGATAAAATCCTATTCTTTGTAATCCCTGAAGAAACAAATCAAATAAGCTCTGGCTGAGCTAACCATTTTCAATCCATCAAAGCAATCAAATTCTGTTTACCTGAATCAGAATGATTTCTAAAATGTTATTAAAAAGTAAAATGGAGTTTAACTATTCCAAAAAACTGAAAATGATGTGCAAACACAAAAGGGATAAGATTTCAGTAATTATGTAGACACAAAGTCGGTGCCATCATTTGTACCACAATACAATGTAGCTATGGCATATAAAGATAAAGCTTCCTTTGTCTAACATTACTGCTGCAAGTGATGCATAAACATAATTAATGTAAGAAGTCTTCAAAGGGGCGAATATTCATTTTGTCAGTTAGTTTTATTGCTCTTTCAAGCAAACAAAGGTTTTATAATGTAATAAACCAATTAACTGATTATATATTTCACCCAAAATATTTGTATATCACACATTACTATCTTTCCACAAATCGACATCGTCTCCCACGAAGCGGAGCCGGTGTGTGGTGCTCCAGTTGAAGCACTGCAGCTAATATTCATTTAGCTTGCCCATTATTTTGGAGGGAATACCTTCAGCACCTGGTGCCTCACTCCACCTCCTTAACAGTGGCAGGTTTCACACAAATCCTGTCCAGTAGTAGCTCTGGAATGAGATCTTTAGGTTGGTCCGCTGTCATGACGCCTGAACCCATATGCATGAGGAACAACGTCATCTTGAAGTCAGCACTCTGTGCATTCTCCACACTTTGAGAGCTGTTTTCCCTAGTCAGCAGTGCATCATGCGGATGATTCCAGCTGCAGCACACATTGCTGCAGTGCATCCCAGCAGGGGTGCTCGCTTGCTCAGTGACAGCTCATGGGGTTTCCCTTTGTGTGCATTACAATAAATGAAAATGAAGAGAAAAAAAAAATAACACACACGCACAAAACATTCTACAGATTCTTTCCAAGCTTGACATCTTAAGGAGACAAAGTTTGATGCAGCAAATTTTTAATACAAAATAAATAGGAAAAGAAAATCTGCACAGAGAAAACAGTATTGAAATCTTTTTATTTTGTCTTCTCTCTCTTTTATATTTTTTTCCCATATACATTTTGGAGCTTTTATATTGAGATTTTACATTCACCATTCACTTTATAACAGCTTTGCTTCTATTTGCTGAGACAAATCCTGTCTGTGACAACTGCAATTGCCCTTGTGTCCTGTCAAAACACAGTTTTAAATTTATCAAAGCTGTAACACAAAAATCACATCCTCTCTCAGTCTGAAGCAAAACTTCAATAGCTAATTATTTCATTGCATAATAAAAGGCTGCATAAGCCAATATTAGGAAAGAGTCTGAGAGCAGGGACTCACCCATCTGTCCCCAGCTCAACCAATGCCTGGGTATCTCATGCCTCAATTTCTCAGGCTAAATTTGGAATAATGATGTTCTGCCTCTTTTTAGAGTCTGGCAGGCATTCAGGATGCACTAACAAGGCCATTGAGGAGCAGAAAGGACTATGCACCAAGTCTGTGGTAACAAGATTTGAGGGAAGCAAATTACACAGCCTCATGATACAGCCCCACTGTCCATCCCATGTAACATTGGAGTTAGTGGGTGACTTTCCATGGGATTCAGTGGGAGAAATATCTAGATGGTGTTGTCATAGAGGTGGTTATTGAACCATTACTTCTGTATGCATGAAAGTTAGCACAAAGTCCTTCTTCCTAAACTTGTCTTTTCATCCTGGGAAGCAAACCAGAAACTTCCAAGTCTGCAAGGCATCTCCAGAGGTGAGCTGAACCCCTCACTGCCTCCACTTCTCCTCAAGGCTTCCTTGTGCTTCAGTGTGAGTGGAGAAACCAAGAAGTATCTTGCCCAGTTTTCTATCTTCTCTGTGTACGTTATTCTTTAAAGATATAAAAACTTTCTGCAATCATTGGTACTAAGAGTATTAAACAGTTATATACAGAAAAAAAAAAGAAATAATTCTTTAAGCTTTGCTTTTGCAACTGCCAGCCTTTTACATTTCACTTTCCCCGTACAGCACGATGCTCATCTGCACTGGTAAATATTAAGTAATGAGGAATATACCAAAACGTGCACTCCTTTCCTTCTCATACACACATTCACAACCACACACGTACACACACACGCACAAAATACTCAGAACATTAAAGAAAGCTGTTAAACTAATCTGGTGCATCTAAATGGGCAATATATATTGAATCCATGCTCCATTGATCATAATTATTGCAGTGCCCTTTATCAAGTAACCATCTTAAACCATTATTTAGAGATCATTTTGCTTTCCATTACTGTCACTATATTGCAGAATTCACTAGGAATTGGCAGCTGTGTGATAGAGGGGTGTGCAGCTGTATTAGCCTGGAATCTGCTCGTGTTATCCAACAATGTTTCTAAAATGAGAGACTTAGCAGTGGATTCACATAACTTTGGGGCAGCCTTTAACTTCATTCTAGAGGGACAAATCACTCCCATAAGCTTTGTTTTCTATGCAACTCTTCCTCACCTCAAATTCTTTGCATATTCTCTCAAAGCAGCCTTTACGTGTAGGTGCACTGAAAATCTTTTCTCATCTCAAAGTATAGCTCAGAGTTATTAATGGCTACACTACCAGTCTCAGAGTGTGCTTGAAATGATTTACTAGCCTTCACAAAGTCCTTATTACTCCCTGGGGCATGCGAAAGGGGGAAGTATTTTGTTCTCATCTGGCCCTCTGCAGCAATGCATCACGCAAACAATATGGTAATTTCACAAGTCAGTGTATAAACATCTGGAGTTGAATTCAAAGCTCAGTATCCTCACAAGTACTTGGAAAACACCTGGCTTGTTTGCCTTGTAAGAAGATTAGAGGAACGTGGTAAGAAAGAGGAAAACATGGTTCTTAATGAAAGCAGCATCGTTTTAGACTGAATCCGTATCGCAAGCCTCTTGAAGTAATGCACCTGCCATGCGCTGCATACTGTGATATTAACAGATGTAATGGAAACACAGGTGCTTAAGCTGATATTTGCCAGTTTAACCAGGTGATAAGGAGATTTGAACGTCGCCAAAAAGTAAGAGGATGGAAAAAACAGAAGTTTCAGACACTCATCATCAGTGTTAGACTATGAAATAGTACTAAGCACGTAGGATATAACTAAGCATTAATCTTCTGACTTATAGCTAGGGGCTTCGCATACTAAAAGTTCCCTTTTAAAGTTTCACTTTGACTCTTGATCAGTCTCTTCCACTCCTTAGCACTAAGCATACAAGTCCTTATGAATAGCCTTGACACTGAGGAACCCCTTATGTATCACAACCTGAGTGACCTCTGGAAAAAAATCACTTAACCTTTCACAACCTTTCTCTTCCTATCTCTAAAATGAAGATAATATCCCTTCCTAGTCTTAGAAGTTGTGAGACTTTAATTGATTATTAGCATTTGTATAATCATTTTGAACTCCAGAGAGTACATACGCCCCATGCATGTAGTGTAACAGACAGAAATATCTTGCTTAGCCATGAAGACACTCATCAGACTTTATCTCATTGGGGCTTAAGGTCAAAGACATAGAGAAGGCACTGGAATCTGATAAGGGCTTAAGTGGTACAGGAGAATTACTTATGTTCTGAAGAAGCCACCAGTATCACTTTCTCCTTGACTCTAATCCACTCTCAGATGCTGTGCCTGCCGCTATCAGGCCAACATCTGTATCTTTCTCCATGCTAGAGGCAGAGAGCATATTGACTAAAACTGAAGAGGAAAACCAAGGGAGGAATGCTCAGTGTCTTCAGAGGCAATAGCAGCTGTAAGTTTCTTTAGTCCTTGACTCTGTATAACTCTTTTTAGCCTCCTTAACCCATTAGGAATCCAATCAGTGGTGAAATAAAGGGGAAGAATGAGGCTAGTTTGAATGGACAAACTGAAATATCATTCAGAGAGCAGCTAAGCTGATTTTCAGTTCAGACAATTTGAGGATATTTGGCATCCCTTCCTTTCTTTGCCTTAGAGAAGAACATGAAAATATGCTTGCCTTTCTTCTTCCATCTTTAGAAGATAATGTTCTTGAAAATATCAAGGAGATCATAAAGGCAAACCCATCCTACCATTCTGGTGTGAATCTGCTATCCTGTTCTCTAACAGCCCTGCTGTAATTCTCCAGTGTGGCTTGATGGCTTCAAAACAGTTTTGCAAGCAAAATAATGCTATTTTTTCCAGAGATTCCTGGTTTTTTAAGTGCTTTTTCAGATGTCTTTCTTGTAGTCGTGTCCAGATTTGCTGCATCTATAAAAGCATCATGTCTATAAAAGTATAGTTTCAGAGTTTCTGTGCACATCTGTCTCAAGTCCTTAACCACCCTACAATGACAGAATAATCAGGGAATTTACTTGAATAGGGAGCAATCTGAAAACTAATCATGGATTTTGCAAGCATAACTCTAAAAATACCCTGCATCTGGGCATTCTGCCTTAACTGTGTTTCTTTATAATCTTCCTTGAGGCTAACACTAAAATTCAAATTAAGGTCCTGATTCTGCCCCAAGATTGGTGTCTGCAGATTACTGTTGCTCATGTTACGTCAGCTACTACTCTCCTGTGCCAGGCAGCAGATTCTACAAGGTGCAGCATTGATGGATGAACAGCCCCTTGAGGCTCAGCTCATGTGAGTCATTAGAGAAAGATTTATTTCTCCTTCACTTAAAAACAAAGAGGTTTCCCACATTCAATGTTTACATTGAATGTATTGACTGTTTGACTAAATAATTGAAGTCGCATAATTAATACTGTTAAGAACAATAAATGATTTCTTGAAAAGGTACAAAAACTGATGTCTTCTCAAACAAGTTACAACTGTAAGTAAAAATAAATGAGTGTCATCGATATCACAGGTAAAGGAAAGTAGAAGACAAAGTGACTATAGACTTTCCAGCAAATACATAGTTTGTATTTTTAAATTCTTCTCTAGAGCTAAGCTTTTTCTTCTCATCAGACTATAAGTCAATTATGCTGTAGCACAAAAAGAAATCTGCAGTATTTTACTGTCATTGTTGGTAATTTGTCCCTTAGGGTGTTAGTATTCATACATAATTGCACATTGTCTCTCCCTGTAACATTTTCTACTTTCTTTCTCTGTTAGAACAACATAAGAATTATTGCATTCATGGGTTTTAGCAAATTATCTAGCTAACTTGATTTACATTCTATTCACAAACAGAATTACAGAAGGGAGAAATACGTGGCTTTGTTTTTTATTTTTTTTTTTCCCTTAGCTATCTCTTGGCCCTGGAAACATAGAGTTTATTCTTTTTTTTTTCTTTTTTTTTTTTTTTTCTGTTTGTGCATGGGAGCATTTCTCAAAAGTATAAGCAAAAATAAAGAAATGCAATTGCATATAATACTGAAATCACTAAAAGAATCTCTTCTGAAAGACCAGATACAGTCTGCAGAAAATTGCACTGAAATATAAATAAGAAGTGTTTATAATCTGTAAAAACAATAACCCCAAACACTCATTACAAAGGTAAAGGCTTTATGCTGAACTTCTTGGAATCCTTGTAAGGAAAAAACTCCTCAAAGAACTGAAAATACTTCTTCCTATAAGTGCTGCAGGCTCTGAAGTGAACTGATCACAGTCACAAATCTTCTAGATACTGGAGACGACTGAAACATCCAAAATTCCCAGTCACTTACATATGGATACTTCACTGAATGTGCTACCCTGAGCTTTGGCAGGTTTCTAATCTGGCTGAACTTCAGGATTTACAGAGCAGCCAGAAGTGTCTTCAGGGTTGCTTGATCAAAATTCAAAGGCCTCCTTGGTTCCCTAACCAAGTTAGAGTGTCTAGAGACAATCTAGTCTAGTGACTGCGGTGTTGCAGTCATGAACAGCAAGCAAAAAGAGATTCTGTCTCAGTGAAGTCTGCTGAAGACACTCATCTTATTCAAGACAGTAAATATATGGGTTGGCTGTGAGAAGCTGTAGAAGCTTATCACTCTGTAAAGTGAAAAGGCAAGAAAAGGGAATCTGAAATTCAATATAAGTAGATGCAACATGATGAAGATGGAAAAAAATACTGAAATTTGTGTATATTTAAATTTAGACTTGGTTGTCTACAAGCACAAGGAACAGACAGCTGGGATTATAATGAGATACCAGATTAGTGCTGGATAATAGTTAAAACAAATGGAAAGCTTTATATTACTAGGAAATAAGTAGAGATCATGGGAAGCAGTTATTTTCTTTTATAAATTCAGTATGAAATCTTGAGGATGGTGTAAAGGTAGAGACCTCTTGTGTCAAGGGAAGTATGTAGGCCTGGAGAAAGCACGAGCAAGGCACCATAGATGGTCAGAGCCTTGCAATAGTACCTGCTTAAAGAGATTGAGAATTCAGCCTGGAGAGGCATCAGTTGAGAAGGAAGATAATATTCCAAAAGGAATAGAACAATGCTACAGTTTAGGCATCAGGATGCACACTTAGAGAGACAAGCTGTGAACTGGAAAGATAAAAAGAGCCACGTCTTCATTAAATTTGTATAAAACCTATTTCACTGTGCTACAAGATGTAATGAATGCCAAGGACAGGTTTCTGGACAGAGCTTGCCCTGCTCTTACCCTTCCCAACCAGACACTGGCTCTTGTGTGACCAAGTATGACCATGTGTTTATCACCTTAGCAGGGCTTCTGCCCATCCAGTGGTTGGGAGATGACATAGAAACCTCAGATTGAAGAGACTTCTGTGTGGATGAAAACTCACTGACCCAGAATGAGCAGTGCTTGGCACCACTGCTGCTGCTGAACTGACAAGCAGAGAGAGGAGCCTGCCTGTAATTAACAAAGCAGCTTAGCTACTAATACCTTGGTAATGTCCCTCATATTTTAGATGAAAGGCTCAATTGGTAATTTGAAATGAGAACAAACACATTGAAAGGATGGCTACTGTGAGAAAAAGGAGTACATGAAAACAGAACTTCATCCAAAACAGCTTGAGTGCAGAAGATGTAGGACTCCTTAGTGTGACCCCTTGCTCCCACTTGAGTTGATGTTCCAGGAATGCAGTCCAACCCTCCTGGATGACAGTCAGTCTGAATAATGCATAGGTCCCTACTGTTAGGGTTGCTTCCTCACCCTGAGTCCTGCTGGTGTGGCTGCATATAAATTGACCTTTTCTGAAAAGGAACTGACATTTGGCAGCAAAGGTACTGCCAGCTCTCACTGAACTAGATGAAGTAAAACTGATGATTACCAGCTGACGATGTGACACATTTCCACTTTCTCTTTAGTTATTCTTTGAACACAATAAGACTGGAGAATATTCCTTCATGAACAATTGCTTTATACATAGAAAAAGAAATGTTTTCATGCATCACAGACACAGACCTTTTGAGGGATAATACATCAGTCTTCTAACTCTACAGTATAGCAACTGTGACTTCCACTCTGTGGGTGCTTTTGGACAAAATTAATCTATAGCTAAACCAGAAAACAGTGTTATCTGAGGTAGAAAAGCAGCAAGTCTGGATCTGACAGATAATTCCTTCCAAGATTGGTTTCTTTTAAGGTATCTTTTGCTTTGTTTTTGAAATTCAGATGATGATGTTTCCTCTATTTCTTTTTTCTCTTATAGAGTTCCGACTTTCATGGTTTAGTGGCTCTTTGTATTCATTGCCCATCAAGCATGGGCTCTGTTTGCTTTGCTCTACTCCGTCTCTCATGAATAACAAAACCAGAGGAAGAGGCTGAGTGTATCTGGAATCATTCAGGTAGCAGATGAACTTTGCATGTTGACTTTTTCACCCTCACAGGCATTGTCCATTTACTTTCTTCTCATAACCTCACTCTAATTTGTACAAAGCTACTTGTGATTAGCTGCCACTTACAAACAGATTGATTTTTTTATTATTCTATAAAGAGTTCAAACAAATAGTGGTAGCCAATTCTATCAGTAATCCCCCAAGAGGCAAGGAAAGACATGGTCAAAGCTACACGAGCTATAGGCAGTGCACTGTGCATTAGAGAGTCAGATTTCAGGTGTCTCTGCATACTCTCAGAATAATGCTTTGTCTATCAGTGCATTGAAGTTGGTAAATACAAATGTTACGAGAATATCTTCAGTAAAGGTACTACTTAAAATGACTCAAAGTCATATAAAAAGCTGCACAGTCATTCATTAAGTGTGTGCTGTCAGGTGTCAAAGAACTCCTCCTGAGCTTAGGCACCTTTTGAGAAAAAGAGCTCAGTTTAAATCCCACTAAATGCCAAACACCACAGACAGAAACAGAATAGTTAATTCAGTGCCTTAGCTCACAATGGAGGAAGCTGTCTAATGGGGCCCTTGTCTTTATTCGAGGCTTTTCAGGGAAGGAGGGGAATGCTAAAATGAAGTTCATTTCACCTCAAGAGTGTGGAGGTACCGGACCATTTCTGCTGGGGGATACATACCCCGGGGTGAGGCAAGCTTCAATGCAGGAAACTTCTATAGAGGAGTAACTAGGGTGGTTAATATGGGTGTTGGTATAAAACACTTTTCTTTACTCTTGAGGTATGGCAAGTTTTCTTTCCCTACATACATCAGGTTTTTCTTCACTTGTGAGTACTGATAAGCAGTGAAGAGGTCATGATTCAGTTTGGTCAATTTTTTGCTGCAGAACTTATTTTATTGAAAGGGTTAGTTTGAGTAATTGAATGTTTCAGAGGAATAATCATCTGTTTTCCTTGAAAATGCCCCCACCTATATTTAATGGTAATAAGAAGTGTTTCAAACAGCTCTGCCAGTACTACTGGTAGCATGTTAACCTCAGTGGTGACTATAGCAAGGTTCTGACTTGAAACAAGAATCATCCCATGCCTCAGTGCAGCATCCCTGGGATGAAATTCCAGCCAGCTGGTAGAGGAATGCACTTAATAATTCCTAGTCTTTACCTTCCACCCTCTTCTGAAGGGTTAATAAATTAAGAGCACTGATAGAGCATAGGGGTTTCTAATGCAATAAAATGACCTGCAAATATAGGAGCAGAATGCTGGCAAAGAATTGCAAGAATCTAAATAAAATAAGAACAACCATCAGATAGTCTTTGATGATGTGTTATAGACAGTTATTAGCCAATGAGTCCAATAGTCCCACGGTATTTAGAATCCTCTGGCATTTCAATGACCTTTTATAAGGTGTACTGCACTGAACCATTAATTTATTTCATGGCTGTCTCATTGTATCCAAGAAAAAATGTTAGTCAAAAACAGGTGTCCTGATCCGAGTCCTGTATTGCATTTCAAAACCCATTGAGCAGAAGCTAATTTCAACAATTTGCATGAGAGCCTTATGCTATCACTTCTATCATAGTATCAGTGTCAGCTCAATTTTCAGAGCAGCTGTAGCTCAAACACTGACCTGCTGCCTATTACAGTAGTGTAATGAAATGCAATGGACTAGTAATTATTCTACATTACCGTAGATCAAGTAACATGCAGCCCTTGGTTATCACAATGGAATCCCAGTTCTTGCTCAAAATGAGAAAACTGACCATGAAGTTGATTTAAGGGTGTCATCAAAAATTACTTTCAGAGCCTGGAAATATACAATTATTTCCCAGATAGCATCTGACATTGCTGTGCAAATGTCCTGGAGTCGCTGCATACTTGAATAAACTAGTTTCAAATAACAAAATGAAGAGTTGTATCTGAGAGGAAGGAGTAAATTGAGATGGGATGTTCCTAAAATTTCAAGTAATGAAATTACATTAGGCAAATTATTTCAATGTCTCCCTTCTAACACCATCTGTGAAACATCCTAAAAAACTTATTCAGGAAATCGTATGCTTTTTTTTTCTGTTGCTGCATAGGAAATATTGAGCATTATGAATTTGACTTGAAAGCGTGGCAAATCACTCTCTACCTGCCTGTTCAATAATGAGTTCAGCCTGTACAGATCATATTACTTCCAAAGAATAAGCCAAGATTGTCATCGGCTGCATGCTAAGATCTACTCCTTCCTCAACCCTCTTGACACGACTGTCTCCAAGCCTGCGTTTAACCCCGTCCTTTGGAGGGTAGAAGCCTCCCAACATCACCCAGCATTCTGTGGGGGGCAACCACTTCTCAGGTGCCAGGTTTTATCAACAATTACTGACACATCCCCTCAGAGAGAGCTCCTCATAGGAAATCTGCATTTTCTGTGTAGAGAAAGGGGAGGGTGAGTTTCGATAGGGGCTGCATGCTTTTATTTTGCTTTGCATCTTTCTTAACTGACTATTACCAGCAGGTACTTAGAAATGTTGTGTTGCTGATGATAGAGGTAACGATTTACATTTCTGAAACAGACTTCTAAAAAATCTATTCATAAGTCATCATCAGTATCTGGCACAAAATTTTAGCACTTCACTATCAAGAGTAAGACAATATTAAAACATATAGAACCAGCAGACTGGAAAGTTTAACAGCCAAAACCAGTAACATCATATCAGAAGTAAAATTAAGTTTTAAGAAGGTAAAATAATCCCCTCAGGACCATTTGTAAGAATCTGTGTTGGTTTGGGTGCTTTTTTCTCCTTGGTTTTTATTTTTTCTAGAGTGAGTGGAAAGGGAATGTGGCTTAGATTTTCACTTTCAGCCCACACAGAATTCACATGTAGTAATTCATGTCAGGTATAGTGTGTAGGGACGCAGGGCTGGCAGGAAGATTGTGCAAGATGCACAGTGAGGAGTGTCCATGTTCTCTGAGACAGCAAGGGGGAAGAGGGAATCCACAAAGCAGGGCAATCATGAGCAAGCATAGGCTGTAGCATATCAGAGAAACAGCTTTGTCTGTAGGCTACTGTTCATGGATATGTGGGTAGGTGACTGTCAGGATAAGAGCTGTGCATCCTGTTCACATGAGAGTTTCAGACTACCTGCTATATAAGCAGAATGAACTCCAGCTTCTGAGGAATTATAAAACCCAGGCTCCAGGTCTCATTTCTCACTGTTGTCTTTCGCTTGTCCCGCTGATCCTGCTCACAGGTTAAGGAAGCCACAAATTTATGGCAGCCATGGGATAAACCCAAGGGAAAACTATCTCTCAGCCTAACCCTTAAAGCACTGCTCTGTCTGCATGCCTATCAGTTGCTGAGCTGAATGGCCCCACTCCATCACCTCCAGGGGGCCAGGCTACCTGCAGGCTAACACAGGTACTTGCACACTGTAATGGAGAGGAATGCTTGGGCAGATAGAATATTTTTTCCCCCTTTTATATTTATCTATAAATCATCACTGACTGAGTAGATTTTAGAACAGATTTTAAACAAGGAGTAGATCTTAAAGGAGATATCCCAGTGTGTCTTCCTAAGGCAATTGGAATGGGGTGGGAGGAAGCTTATTTATATGATTTCAAAATCTGGAACCTAGTTCTAGATGTGACAAACCTTCAGCCAGACACACACACATCAATATGACAAGATCAAAGCTGATAGCCTGTAGAATTTGCATAGCAAGGCTTGGTTATTTGCAGTGAATGACTCAGTAACAAACTATAAGAGTTGGTTCTAAAAACTGTTTCAAAACCAGTCACAATAATAATAACCAGAACAGCCATTTTGTGTATTTCTGATAAAAGGAAGAAAATTATGTAAAGTTTGTTGCAAAGACACATTCACCAGCACTTAATATTTATTATTCATTGGCGCTAAATTATAATTTGAAATCATGAGGGTAACAAGGTGTTTTCTTGTATAAGGTTTAGCTAAACCTCTGGAGTTTTTAATCTATTTTCCTAACAAAGTTTACTCAGAAACATTGGCTCTGTTCTGGCTGTCAAGAGACCTCAAGTCTCTCTGTGTAAATTGAAAGAGGCTCCCCATGTTGGCTCATGTTTTTATTATGGGAATCACACCAAATGCGATAATTTTAGTGAAGTGTATATTTGCTGTTGCATCAACTTCTAATTGTGCTTTCCCAACATCCACGGAATATGAATGAAGAACATCAGTCTAACTTCGAGGCTATCCAGCAAACACGGGAACAGTCCCATCAGATCACTAGCAGAAGATACATTTAAAATGGGGTTAATTGCAATGAGTGGTTTTCGGCTGCTCATTTAAAGAGAATCATCTGTATCTTCTGCCTTCATCTCTTCACCAGCTGTTCTCTGCATATAAAAGCTATGTGCCCAAAGTCAACATTCTGCTTTTATTTACATTGCAAAATGTCACCAGGAACGCTCGTGAAAATAAAGCAGTTCTCATCAGCATCGTGCCCACAGTAACTTGGCTGTGTGTTTCAGTGGCTGCCAGGATAAGCATAAAATTTACATCTAGAAGGGCTGTAGGTAGGAGTCAACTTCAGCAGTGCATCAGAGCTCCACACCTTCTAGAGGAAGTAAGTATGGAGAGAGAGGAGACTGAAGGGACAGCATAACCTTTGGATGTTCTGAGGAGTGCCTCTGCTGTGTGGAGAGCTCAATTTGGCATTCATCTATATGATATAAGGAGAGAGCACTGAAAAAATGTAGAGATGCACTGTCCTTTTTATGTCAAGCTATGTGTTTTTATTGACTTGAATCTGCTAATTCCTATCTGCCAAAAATTTGGCTCATGAACAAGACATACTTAAAATGCAAATCTCTGATGCAAATATCCAGAGCTGATTGGGAATCTTTTATCAGCATGATAAATAAAATACATTAAAAAATGTTAAATCACTTAGTGATATATTCCTGCTTGTGAGTTTCCCCATGATTCTGTGCCACAAAACAGTAGCAGTTCAGCTTCCAGCATTAAAGGCTTCTCTGAATGATCCTGTCATTCAGAGCCACTCACAACAACATGACCCAGAACAAAGGTTTCACACAGGTGTGAAATAAGGGGAGTGACTGTCACTCATTGCCCCACTGCATAAACCCACACAGGACACTATTGCCCTGGTTCCCAAGGTGGCTGTAAGCCAACGTGCTGATCTTTTCCTAACTTGGATTGATGCACATCAAAGGACTTGGAGGCATTGTAGAAGCTGTGGCCTGGCTAGGATATCTGGCTGTGGGGAAGAAGATCTCGGTTACAGATCCATCACAGCAGTGCCTGGCTGCTTTATGCTTCAGGGAAATACAGTCTTGATAGCAGGACATTTGCAGTTGTTCTATCAGTGACCGAAGGAAGAAAAATAATTCCAAAATTGCTGAAAGTTTCTGTTAGAAGAACATCCAAATGAATGTTTATCATTTCCTAACTGGAAATTCTGTGCAATTTCCATTCTACTAAAAAAAAAAAAAATAGAAAATCTGCATCTCACTTTTTAATCCTGTTTTAAGTAGAGAGAAAGGCTGAAATGTCAACATCACTCCTGGGATGGAAATGCTGTACTTGCTAGGGTCTGTAAACAATTTCAGATAGGAAACTGTTTCAATGGAGATCACATTCTCAAACGCATGATTTATGGGCTTGCTGTAGTATTAAGCAAAGACTGTAAAGATCTGACATGACACCGACTATTTCTTCCTTTGAGTGAGCAAACTGGCTACAACTTGAACGTAGTGTCATTCTCCCTCCTTGCTGTTGCATATTCCCCTCTAGTGGCTAGTAAAAGATTTATGAGATGAATTTCCTCTTGAGAGCTAGAACCACATTAATTTCAGGGAAATCAAGAGGAATTTAGGCATGGAAATACTTCGCACAACCTATGCAGGGGGTCTTTACATCATGCAGTGACAAAACTCACCCTGAGTGTGCTGCAGGTAAAAATCAAATAGCTCTTTTGGCCAGACCAAGGCTGATTACATCAAGAAATGAAAGGCTGGGTGATTAGTGCAGTTTGCTGTGGGAATGATGACATGGTTGCGAAATCTGAAAAAATATTCTGGTTAAGTTAGAAAACTATTTATATTTTTTTGTCCTTATTTGTTCTGATTTAACAGTTTCTATTCTTTACTCTTAATATGGATGAGTAGCTTCATGGTAGCTGTTATTTTGCTTTCATGTTATTGTTGGGGTTTTTTTGCTAGTGTGAGTGTACTCCATTCTTGCTGAGGTGCTGAATTTCATTTCCATCTGTGTTTCCTGGATTTGGGGATTGGGGTCTGGAGTGTATTTGCTCTGGTTCTGAGCAAAATTACAGTGTGTTTGCTCTGAGCACACTTGGTTCTTTTGTTGATTGATGTGGTGCACATTCCCAAACTGAGGAAAGGAGCAAACAGGCAGAAGTCACAAACATACTGCGTGACCCTCTGTCTGCATGCTGAAGAGAGGGCCTGAGTGGCCATCAGGCTCTGTTAGTTCCCTTTCGAAAAGATACAGGCACCAGGACTAGACCTGAAGTTCAAATTTACCCTAGCACACATGAACCACAGGTAGGCAACCTGCTCTAGGTGTCCCTGCTGGAGCGGGAGGTTGGACCAGATGGCCTCCAGAGGTCCCTTCCCTCCTCAGCCACTGTGACTGAGCTAGGCTGCAGCTGCTTCTCAGCCATGCTCCCACTCAGACCAGCTCCAGTACTGGCTGGAGCTGCAATTAGCTGCTTCTATTGCATCCCCCCTTTACCTATGCAGGACCTCAGCCCAGTGCATGACCATCACAAAACAAATCTGATCCCCACAGCCCATCTTTAGCACACTGCTGCTCTAGGAGGGTCAGACTCAGGTACCTGATAAACACACGTGGCTTCTTTATGACTTAATTATATCAATTGAAATGGGCATAACCATATATAATCATAGAATCGTTAAGTTTCAAAAGACAGTAAACTAATCTAGTCTAACCATCACCCAATGCTTGTGACTGCCTTGAAACGCCTTAAGTTTATCAGCTTTGCAGAAGAAAAAAATAATAATAATCTTGTTATAAATGATCATATAACTCCTGTTAATACAAGACTAGCAATGTTTTGATACCAGCAGCCAGAACATATGTTAGGTAGCAAGGCAGGTTTCAGTCATTCCTCTTACAGTACCAGGAGTGAACCAGGCTCATCAGTAGGCGAGTGTGTCCCTACCACCTTCTGACTGTGTTTTCAAACAACATTTGGGAATGATTTGTGCTACATTATGTCTTCGGTACCATCTGCTCATCATCATAAGTATAAATGAAGTGATAATGAAGAAAATGTTCTAAGCAGCTAACAAGATGATTACACTGTAATAACATAATTTTGGCATAATTTGGATCTTCAACGATCTACAAACACTTCATTTCAAAATCTTAAGGTTTGGAGACATATTTGAACTACACAGAATTCTCTTCTGACTTTTAATATCAGGGAAAGAACAAAATTGGTCACGAAATGTGTTAGAAATCCCGCTCCACCTGTCTGCTGACTGACACCTTTTCATTCACAGCATCTGCTGTGCTTGACTCCTGATTCATTTCCTTGCCTGATCTTCAGCGTTTTGGAAAAATTTCTTCAAGTAGACACAGTATCTCCCCAGGGCAGGAACTATCACTTTCCTGCCAGGGATTTCCACCTGATCTAGTCCTTTCTTAAGGGAAAACAGCAGGAGATGCTCTTAAGACTTCTATCAGGGCCCTTCAGTATTTTTCAATAGAGAATAAATTGGAAGGTTTGAGAAAATCCGAAGCAGAATTGACTTTGCATTTAATTCAGTGAAGTTTCAGGCATAAAAGAACCAATAGTCATCCAGATGGACTTCATATAGCTGATCAGTGTTCAAAGGGTAACAAGAAAGGGGAAAGATCTTTCTGGTGCAATGTTTTTTCTTGTATTTTCAACTAGAGGAAGAAAAGAAAGAAAGCAACCACATGAAAAGGAGTAGTACTAAATGGCACTTGTACAAGCAAGTGATGTAGTTGCCCTGAGGATTGGCACACAATGGGTGTGAGTCATGCAACAGTTATTCCTTCACCAGGTGGTTAAAACTCAGTAATGACAGGTTTACAAGGAAATCATCCTTTATTTTTCTCACCACATGTGTGAATCAATGGATCTGCAAGAGGAATCATGATTCTCAGTTATGTTACATTGGGAATTCTGGGTCTGCTGGAAACAAATTCACCGCTTCTCCAAGCAAGGGCATTTCAGAACCTGCTCTAGTATCAGAATGGAACTGAAGCTACACTCTGTCCAAGGCACAAGCTTGTTCTGGGGAATTCCATGAATGCTATGCTGCTTTTCATCTGCTCAGGAAGTTGGAAAATTATATAGACCAAACAATTAAAGAGAAACCTTTCATAGCAATACTGAGATTTTTGTGGGGAAGTGAAAGGTCAAAGATAAGTAACTTATCCAAAAAAGAATGGAATGAAGAACTAGATGATATTTCTCAGTGATTTAACGAGGCAGAAAAGTAAACTAATGAGAGCCTACATGCTGTAAGAACTCTGCAAAAAACAAAGCAAAACAAACAAGCTGATGGAGGTGTTGTACAAATATCTTTCCTGATTTATTTTTAATTGAAGAGAAGGAAATGAGGGGGAGAAAGGGACTAACAGCCTTTGCCAAGTGTTCAGTGATTCTCATATACCTGATTCCCAGCTGCATCTCGCTCATTATCACCCTTGTGAGCATAACACTTCTCTGCAATTGCTCCAGCCACTTAGATTTTTGAAGAGGGTTTTTCAACAAGGATGGAATGTGATAAATGCAATTTAAACAAGCCTCTTAATAAACTTATTTATATTAGATAACAATATAAGCAGAGGGAGTGAGTCTTTCACACAGAAGCACACAGGAAAACCTCTCTGGAAAAGAAAATATCCCTTCATGTGCAGACACCCTCAGAATTTTTCCCTACTGGAAACCATAACCTCAATTTGGTAGGACTCAGCTGAATTTGCCCTGCTGATTTCAGCAGGCTATTTATCTGCTCAAAGCCATGGCTTTAATTTTCTGGGAGAACATACAAGTGGAATCTGGGAAAAGGAAAACAACTGAGGCCAGTGGGCCTCAGGAAAACGATCAAGGAAGAAATCTATGACAGCAAGCTACTGAAAATTTCAGTGAACAAAGCTAGCTTTTAGAATTACTTTCTCAGATCAGAAATAGGAGATGATCCTCACATTAGGTGAGGAACAGCAAAATAGAGGCAGATTTTTATTATTATAATTCATCTTATTAATCTGAGAATTTAAGTTTATCCTCATTTTACAGCAGCTTGTGGAATCCCTAATTTGTGATAAGGTCTAAGCAGGGATCAGAGACCCCAAGCAGAGAAGAAGACTGATAGAAGTTTAAGCTGACAGAAGTTTAAAAGGAAACAAATGGGCTTTGCCATCCTGAGAATGTAAGCAAAGACCACAGTTCTGAAGGGAAAATAAGACAAAGTCATAGTAAAATGATTCATAAACTACAGACTCCACTTCAGGAAATGCAGAGGCAAAGGTGAAATTACAAGAGAAGACAGGGCACAACTAGAGCGACTTTTGAAGAGGCGTACCCTGGAAGTGTACAGACAAGCAGAAGCCAGACAAATTTTGGAAGCCTTTTTGTCTATATGAGAAAGTTAAACCATTGTAATGACTCCAGGTACTCAAAGATAAACAAAATATACATAATTTGCCCAAACAAGAAGGATTTGTAGGGAATGTTAAATAGATAGCTGAACACAGTGAGTGAGTATTAATGGAGCACTGCTATTTGTCTTTTAAACACCAGTGCACAACTCCTTATGAGACTGGAAATTGCCTTAGAAATCTTGAAAAGTAAAACTAGTATTTTTGCAAATAAGAATGCAGGCCCTTGCTGGAATCACTGGAGAATCTGAGAGAGAAAAAGAGAAAGAACATATCTTTCAACAACAGAATCCTCCAATATATGCAATAGAACAGGAAATGACACTTAAGGCCCAAGAACTCCTTTGAAGACTTGCAAGACAAAGAGGACCAGTTCAAACTGATGCAGGCCTTTCAGTATGCCTGGTATACGCTCTTGTCTTTATATATCCTTTTCATGAAGGAGAGAGAAGTGAAATTAGACTTCTATGAGATTTGGGATGAAAAATAGCACTTCCTACAGCACTGTAGCTAGGAATGAACGTTAAAACAACCTGGCGCGCAGTCTGCAGAAAAAGCACAGACCAAATACCTTCCTTCTCCATCCCAACAGTCTTCTCTCTAACACCATCAAGGACATTTCTGCATTGCAGCTCACATTTCTCCTATGTAGCTGTGTAGGAACACAGCCCTAGCAGCATCACTCTCCCTTCCTTCCCCTGGAGACCAGCACAGACCTGCCCCTCGCCCTGTGAGCATGGCTTATGCATTACCAATAGCCTTGATGGTACTCAGGATTGGCCGTAAATTCAGCCATTCAGGGCTGCCACATTGGCCTTACTCACAATATTTACATTTATACAGCAGCAACAGCTGTCAGCCACTGATGGCAGGATCCCAAGTCTCAACCAGGTCTACAGTTTCAGAGCAACACGCGCACTTGCCATATGGACAGCCCTGTAGCAATGTCTCTGAGAGCATCCTGGGCTGAAGCGAGAAGTTCATATGGAAATATTTTTTTGTGTGTGTGAGCTGGTTTTGCCAAACGTCCTGTTTTAATTATTCATCTCTTCTCATGAATAAATGAAAAAGGGAAACATCAAAAGTCGCCAAATACTCTGTGCTGGTCACAAACACTGAAGGTTTCTTTTTAATGTACAATCAGAAAGTTGGATTAAGATTCACTCCTTTGATATGCAGCTGATTATTTTTTTATATATAAAAAAAGAGAGAAATTCCTGTTTCCTGCAATTAACTGTATTTTTTTTGAAGCGCAACAGGCATAGAGAAATCACATATCTGTGGCGACTCCTTTCAAAGAAAACAATTAGCATCCATATCAAAAAGCTAATTCAGAGAAATTAAAGAACACATACATCAGTAAAATATAATATTTCCTCTTTAGCACATCTCATTGTGTACAATGTGTCACTGTAAAATTGTTAGGCTTAGAGATAATGAAGAGTGACAGTTGAAGGGTTCAGGGCTCCATATAAGACTTTTGGGTATGTAAAGATTTTAATTGCACATAATTATGAATGTGAAAGTGGAACGATTTAATTTTTTAGCTTTCATGCTATTAGAAGGCTAATAGAACGAATATCAAACTGAGTTAGTTACAGCAGAATTACTAGAAGAAGCTAGTTTTTCATTCAGCAATTTCAATTAAATCAAAACAAAAAAAAATAGCTCATGCTCTTTTAAATTTATGTATTGGTATGAAGATAAGTGGTGTATGCCATTAACAGAGATGAAGAAAATAGTTCCAGTAAGATTAGAGTATCCTGGAACAGTGGGAATGGATAGTGGTGGATGCAGAAGGGGCAGCTATGAATCACGGACTCATAGAATCACAGGATGGCTTATGTTGAAAGGGACCTTAAGGGTCATCAAGCTCCAACCCACTGCAGTGAGCTGGTTGCCCCCAACAGATCAGGTTCCTAGGGCTCCAACCAGCCTGGCCTTAAGTGCCTCCAGGGATGGGGCACCCACAGCTGCTCTGGGCAACGGTAGAGTTAAAGTAATAGCGTTCTGTTAGTTTTGAGATACCGTTGATACTGACACTAGTACACATTCCATAAAAGCACAGGTTGGGATAAAACAAGCTTTCTACAGGGTTCAGAGCTCACCCTGCCTCCTTCCTGTCTGCTAAGCAAACACCCAGGCTGGGGGAGGCTGGGCTTCTCCCCTGCTTTTCATCCCAGTGCCTGTCCATCTCCTTGCAGCTGGAACACAGCCTGCCCAGCGCAGGGGCAGGAAGAGCAGCTATCAGCAAAAAAAGAGAGTGAGAGGAAATAATGTCCAGACTACTCAGTGCGTGCTGTATCCATAACCAAGAGTTGCAGCTCTGGAGTGCTTTTGCGTTTCCCATGTCATCCCTTACAACAGAGGGAGAGAATGAATTTCTATCTACTGCTAAACCTTATTTAAGCCCATCTTTCAGCAGCAATTAGAAGTTTGTTGATGTTAGGATCTCTTTGCAGATCTTGGACCTTTTCAATTAATTTTAATCAGGTTCATTAGCACTTTTTTTAATGTGTAAGAAATGGGCAAATACATAACCAAAGCACCACTTACCTTTTAATGAAGGTAACAAACACGCAATTAAAAAAGCTCTGTCTTTCAGCAACTTTGTATTAAATTAGTTGTTTTGTCATTACTGTACGTGCAGAATGTCACTTGCTGGGGAGTTTTGACATAAAATTCTATATCACTGGCAGAATTAGCAAGTAACATTAAGAACTAGGAAACGACAATTACTTCACGAATTAGGTGGGATATACAATGTGTTAATTACAGAGGGACCAAACTTCATGCAATTAAAATTTTAAATCAAGATAAGAATACTGTCTTATTAGGCATCTGAGTGTTTAATGAAGTTGCAAATGATTACAAAATTTTATAAATTAATTCCAAGTTTCCTTGACTATTCTTAGATATTTTGGTGCCTTGGGACTCATAATGGGCTGCAGTTGCTTGCGAGCAGAATAATAACACAAATCTCTGAAATAAATAAGCTTTGGATTTTATCAGCTGTATGTATACCTCAAGAAATATTTAATAACTGCCTTGCTGTACATCATGTGTATACACTTCACCGCAATCTTCCTTTCAAAGCTGTGTTTGGTACATCCCACATCCAAAAGTTTGTTGCCTGCGTACTGCAAGCTGCTGGAAGCTCACGCCTCACTGTGGGCTCATGCAAAGGCTCCTTAAAATGAACAGGCACCTTCCCAAACAGGCCACATTCTACCCTTGCCACATTCACAGAAACACAGAGCAAAAGCAAACGGCAGCTGGCAACAGTGGGACAACAAGCAGGCTCTACCCCAGCTGCACCACTGAACAGGTTCCACTCATTTCTTGTCTTTGAAAAATAATTTCAGGACCATGTTGCCCTCACATTGACATCCATCACATCACACCAAGCCACTGCTCCAATGCAGGCTGGGTGTTCCTTGTCAGACCTGCACTGCAAGCAGTGCAGCATGTGGCACTGATTCTACATGCAGCCCACAAACAAGGCTCTGTGTAAACTATCATATTTATTTCACTATCCTTCCCTCATTCACCAGGCAAATTATCACATGTGTATTCAGTTTCAATAAGATAAAAAATTGCCTAATAAAATATTTACTCAGCCTTTGTCCCTGTAAGTGTAAACTCATGTAATTACAGAGTACTCCAGAACCTGTGGCTATAAATCGCTAGAAATAAAATCCTCAGCACATTGATAGAATAAGGCTCCCACTTACTGCGAAAATGGGAAGCTAGTCCGTGCCAAGCTGTTAGATTAACTTAATATGCTCCTACTCGTGCTTCCTCTCTCTCATCAGTCTTTAGGGAAGGATGCTTATCTCTTCCCGCTGCCTCATGGCAGCTGTCATTGTCCTGCTGTCATAGGCTGGAAAAGTGATGATTCCACCTTTCTTGCTGAAATCATTGTCTCTCAGCCAGCAGTGGCTCTTGTCACTGGCTGCCACAGGGGCTGCGGCCAGTGGTGCCTGGGACATGTCATTACCAGAATTAGGCACAGAGAGAAGATAAAGGGACCTCCGGAGCTGAGAGAGGCACAAACTGGGCAGCACAAGTGACGGGTGGTGGGAGCTACAGAAATGTGAGCGTGGTCATACTTCAGGTAACAAGGGAGCTGTGTTTAATAAGGCGACGTGTATGGATGCACTCAGAAAATTCAAAGTACGCTGGTAACAAAGCGGCTTTGATTATCTCAGCTACAAGTAAGTAGCTGATAGATACTAAAGCTCTCTAACCTGATCTTCCTCAAGCAGCTTTCCACAAGAAATACTGTCAGCAGAAACACAGTGTGACAAAGCTGCTATTTCCAGGAAAACATCTGTGAGACTTCAGGGCTGAACCTCAACAGGGAGTGGGAAACCTCTGCCGGAGGAGGCTGCTGGCAGAAGACAAACAGTTAGTGATAATCTGCTCGTTAGATGGGCAGATGAGAAGAGAGGCTATTATTTCTTCTTTTAACTAATGTTTACATTGGGACTTCAGTGCAGAGGGATCAGTGGAAAAAAGAAGTGCAAAGAATAACAATATCTTTCGTACCTGTCACTTTAATATATGCCTTCTCCCACTTTGGCACAGCACCAGAGTTTTTGAAACACGGTAGCTTCGAGCAGTAGGGAGTATATTTTGAAGGAACTTTTAATTAAGTCTGCCCTTGGGCTCCTGAGAAGTGAAAGGTAGGAGCTCTCGTGGTTGTTTTTAAAGGGTTCCTCTATAAAGGCATTTTTTTCCCAGGCTATCAAAAAAAAAAAAAAAAAAAAAAAAAAAAAAAAAAAAAAAAAGGAAGAAAGAAAGGCAACCTCTCTAGTTCAGCAGGTAACCTAACCCACCTGCCCCTGAAAAAAAGCACAGTTCTATAGGCTTTTTACTTCTCAAACTAATTACTCTGAGAAAAAAAAAAAAAAAAAACACAACAAAACACAGTGCTTGGACACAAACCAGGTATCAACATCACTATTCAGCACCGTCACTCCCAGCCACAGCAGCAGGCAAATAGAAAATAGGAGAAAGCAGTGAACAGGGAAAGAAAATGCCTTTTACTACCTGCCCTGCAGAAAGTCAGAGCAACTCAGAGAAAGTCCTCTGCAGAAACAGGCCACTGACTTAATCCATGAGTTAGTCACGACCTCAGGCTCTCCTTTGAAAACCAGTGGAATATTCCTAAAGAAAAATCTGCATGCTTGTTTTATCTCCTTAAAGCGCCATTAAACACGTGCCTTCCTTAGCCTGTACTTTTTCCATCTGAAAACATTTTGTTGAAGAAACCTCCCCAGCAAGGTCTGCTACCAGCTTCTCCCAGAGAGAACTGACCGAGTTGGAAAGAAAGATTATTTTAGCACAGCCACGTTCATCAAACATCAGTCCTGGAAACTGTGGAGAGAACTCCATGGGTGACGTGCAGCCAGGCTGAACCCTGGCTGCCACACAGCTTCACACAGCCATTTTGCTGTAAAATTGAAAATGGGAACACAGACATCTTGCTCACACTGACTTAGTCCAGCAGCACTTACCATCACCACAGGGTGCTTTGCTCTGGTTGTCCAAGTTGTTTCAAATTCTGCTGCATGAACAAAGGAAGGGAAATATGTATTTCCTTCAGCTTTGGTACTCCTTCATTTCCTCTTTAATCAAGTTCTCTCTCAATTTCTCTCCACCTTGGAGTCAGAACACAGCTTCTTCCTTTTTAAGTGCATCCCAGGTGGGCTCTAATCAGACCTGCTGCTCACCTTACTTGCTCTATGCCATCTCACATTGCCTGTTTCTCTTTCCCTACCAAGGCACACTGCACCAAAAGAGTTCTTCCCAGTCATACATTACCCACCTAAGTGGGCTTTGCTGCCCATTTTCTAGCAGAGGAGAAGACAAGGGTTGAAAGTGATGTGATATAAGACAGTTTTCAGGCTGATGAGGCAGGGTTTCATTCCTGAGAGCAAATTCAGTCTCACCCTGTAAAAGTCAAGCAAGTTTGCAACTACTTATGGCCTGCTCCACATCATCTCTCTGTTGGGAATAGCACACAGGAAGGGGGCAAAGTCCCATCCCAGGCTGTGACGCAGAGGGGACATGAACCCATGTAGTTATTTCACAGCTTTTTGCTTTAAAAAAAATAAATAAATAAAGTACTGCAGAGGCTAAAATAAGTTACTGAAGTGTTGATTTTCTTCCTGTTTCTGCCCAGCCTCAACAAAAAGCAGAAAAACCCCGTGGGAAATTTTATTAAGGAAGGAAAACTGATTTATTATTATTTTTTTTTTAAGCCAAATTGGAAGACACTGGAGCAGCATCAATTTCTGTGTGTCCATCAGACCTCCAGTCCATGACTGAGGAACCCTGCTTGCAGCCTGGCTGAAGGCAAGGTATCTGCTATGCATCATAGCAGAGCTGGCCCAAAGGAGAGATGTGCATGAAGCCTGCCACATGCTGACACCCAGGGATGCTCCTGCACGTATCCCTGATTCAAACTACATTGGATCTCACCCAGCACTCTTTAATATACACCAAACATGGATGCAGAGATGCTTGGGTGTCACTGTACACAACATATAGATCTATTTCCCATATGGGAGCTGTTTGAACACTTTGATCCTTCTCACCCATAAAGCCGGGCTTGGGAGGCCTGGCGTGGTGAGCAGGGTGGCGGGCTCATGCTGCCGCCCACCCCTTTGCAGAAAGCAGCAAAGGCCAGGGCTGTGTCTGCATTTTCTCATTTCCCATGCATGTTTGGGAACAGGCTCTCCCTTCACAGCTGGAAGCAAGCGGGGGAGCAGCACTGGTGTCATCTCCAGCCAGTGTGGGGCCTCTGTGTACTTGGGCTGGCCCACAGCCAGGCTGCACCTCCAGCTCTGGTCTTTAAGCAAGTGGAGCAGAAAGCCTCTAGCGAGAACCTCATTGCTCCTCAAGGTCTGCATCTCAACTGCCCCCTACCCTCTGGTCCTTCCCTGTGGCTGGCAGCTTCATCTGCATCAGTAATGATGGTGTAGGCACTGATGAGACAGGGCTGGCAAGCAGCTGCAACTCTTGATTTTCTCCTTGGTTTCCACCATTCCCTGAGTGGAACTGTTTTATGAACTACAAACACTATATAGATGCAGTTATTCCTTTTATATTTCACTTCCAGGAATTAAAATAAATAATTCCATTTGCAAAGACAACTAGAAATATAGCTGTATTTTACATGGCCTGGTGGGCTCTGGGTTCTAATTCCCCAGCCTGTTTGATTTCTGACTCAGCTGCTGAGCTGCAAGCAGCCCTGACCTGATCACTTGTCAGCTATGACTCAGTTTCTTCTTTTCTCTTTCCTTTGCTCACTCCATAAATCCCTCCACGACAAAAACTCTATAAATCTTTCCTCTAGCTGTTAGTTTGTATGTACAGACCAAGCAGGGAGAGATCCAGGCTGTAGTAACAGTATGGAAGAAACCCCGCTAACAGTGTGACAAAAACAACCAGCTATGTTTCCAAAAGCAAATGGCCCAGATCTGATCCCACTTTGTTCACCAGCTAAACCCAAGCCTGAACACAAGCCAAACCCCTGTGCCAGTTCACATGTGGGCTTGCCAAAACAAGAGCTGGAGACCCCCTGTGCCTCTGCCTGGTGCCACAGGCTGCACCCACAAATCCCCATGGGTCTAAAGGATGCTTGCGTACTTGAGCTCATACCAGCCAACTCCCCTGAAGCTGTTTATTCCATCCTCCTGCTGCTAAAACATGAGAAACAATAACACCCTTCCTGCAGTTGGTAGTATTAACCTTCCTCATGCACACTCCTTACTGTCAATAAATTCCTAAAACAGACCAGGTACTTGTAAACTCTTCCTTTGGATCCTATGTGGATAATGCTGGGTTTTATTTAAACATTTCCCTTATTTCTCAATCTTTTTCCAGGCTATTCGAGCCACAGAAATGGCCAGCAGACACAGCTGGGAAACACACTGCAGCACAAAGAAAAATAATAAGGGACTGGGAGGAGTGGTTTGTTTTTTTCCCTCCAAACTACAGAACTGTAACTGGGACGTGTATTTATTTATTTTTAAGCTCAAGTGGGACATGAACTCCTTAATGTTAGTATGAATTATGGGAAAGGGAGGGCATTAGCATATTCATAAAAGTTTACCTTGTTCTGAAACTGTAGACATGCTTCACCTTTTAATTTCATGATTAGTGTCATTTCATCATAAGGGAAAAGCCACTTTTTCTATCCAGCGGCACAAAATGAATACAAATCAAACACATGCTTTCTGGAATTATTCACACAATGTTTTCAAAAATCGACATAGTTCAATAGTTGAGCAATAAATTTTCTTACTAATGAGACACTAAAAAATGTTTTTGATGTTACGCCCAGGGAGAACTAGTTACTGCAGATTTATAGGCAATCTGTGCAAAGACTGTCCTTTGCTTCCAATGAGTTTCTAATTTTGATTTGATGATATCCAGCTGCAGAGATTTGGCCACGATATTATATAACTTGTGATATCACATCTCTACAGTATTTTCTTCACCCTCAACAACTGGCCTTTCCATACTCACTCTGGACTGTAACATCTCTTGGCTTCCACGCGCAGACCCCTTCACAAAGCACACACAGTTACAGTAAGTGCATCTCATAACTTCCTGAATTATACAAGGCAACCTTAAACTCCACTGAAAACACAGCTTTTCCTTTCAGACAGTATTTTCCTCTCATTCCAAGCACCTATTCCAGCAGGGAAGCCTATTGGTCTTGCACCACTTAGTCAGGCATGACGTCAAGAGCTGAAGTTGATACAACCTGCCCTGCACACAGGGAAATCTGAGGGCTGCCACTGGGACCCAACCCATGCCATACACATAATAACAACCATACACAAGTCCTCACAATGGTAGGCTGCATGAAGGCAGTCCCTTCTGCAACCATTATAGTGACGAGGAGCCTGAAGTGTTTCTCAAGCTGAGCAAGGAGTATAAAATACTTCTTCGCGAAGGCAGAGTGGTGCGTAACCACCAGCAGCCCAGTGTAGAAGTTGATTCCCATGACTGCACCAAATCCCACCAAAGAGAAGTACAGATCTTCCCTGGGGACATTTTTAATCTGAAACAAACCAAGTGATGCCGTATTGATATTGCTGGCAGGCCCCCTTCCATCGGAAATGAGGGAATGTGGTATCTCTCAGAGGGTAATAACAAGGCTCCTTGCCTGGATACAAGAACGATGAGTGCTTCAGAAGTGAAGATGATTAAGGCCCATGTTTAGGACGTTTGGAAATAGCAGCCTCCAAAACGAAACAGCCATCAGCCAGTTCTCTCTGCCGCTCGCCTGCCTTCCACCCACATGGCTGCCTTGTGGGCAGCCTGCAGACAGGCTCCGCGATCACGTCTGGCAGCCGGCTCCCGCGCCATGTGTGCCTCAACACGCAGGGGCTGCCATGTGCTGCAGCTCAGCTGCGCCATGCCTCACAGCCCTACTGCCTGCACCCCGTGGCCTGGTGCTTTGGGCCCTCCTCAACCAAGAGCACAGGCATGTCTGCATCCCTCCTTCATCTTGGTGCCTCTTGAGGTTAACACACAATCATCTCAACAGACAATGACCGTTTACTTCTGTTCCCCCCCCCCCTTTATATTTTTTAAATAGAGTGTCTTCAGCTCATACTGTAACTGAAAAGCATGGCTTCTGACATGACACAGAGATGTACAGTATACCATGGTGTATTAAGCTGAGCAACTGCAAACAAAACTCTGCAAAGCCATTCCTGGTTAAATAAGCCTTTCTATCATCCAGAAAATGATGAGGAGTCTGTGTCCATATTCAATTAACTGATAACTCACAAACTTGTAAGCCAGCTATTCCTCCAAGGTGCTGGTGGAAGCACACCCATAGAAAGCAAAACAAGTGCCCGTTGCAGGGACTTCTCTGTGAACAGGGCAGAGCCATCATCTTCTTACTCCTTGCATGTCTTGTGTATGCATAGTTCCACATAAATCATGTCTCTGAACAACACAGAAGTACCACAGAAAGTTGAAAGTTCACAGAAGCACATTCAGAATGACATCTTATTCCCAGTTTTCAGTAGGCGCATTATACGTTGAAGAGTTGCCATTTATTTTTTCCTCATAACCCAGGCTTTCGGTCCCCTCCTCCTCACGTGCACCTTCTAGTGACATTTCTATCTCCAAATTCATCGCTAATACAAATGATTTCAATAGCACTTCACAAACATATACAGAAAATGCAGCCAGATGTCTTACTTGGATTTCAGAAAGGCAAAGAAGTGTCAGAATTAAATCTGGATTGCTGTGATGTTGCCAGAAATAGTTTATGCACTCACTCTGTGTCTGTGAAGATGGATCCCAAGGCCAAACACAGAAATTAGCTTCCATATCAACATTTTACTGTCACTTTCATCACCACGCCAATAGATTAGTTAAAATAACATCGTTTACTGGCGTGGAGTGTTATTGCAAACAGATGTCATTGTTAGGATAAAGACCAGTTCTTCTGTTTCATCCAGAAACTTATTCATGGAAATTTTGATTTTCCTCACTGAAACTACAAACATTTTTCAGTCTTTGAATCTTTCAACCTCCAAAAGCATCTCAGGGTCTGTTTTCTGTTTTGTTTTTTGTTGTTGTTGTTTGTCACCTTCTCCATTAAAGAAGTGAGATTGGGTAGATATTTCCAGTTAAAGGTTTTCCTCCAGTGAAAGACAAATGTTAATGGGAAAAGTAACCATGAACAGCTCTAACTTCCTCTGTATCTTTCATAATTGTACCTAATTGCATACTACCTCCTTTACCTCTTCTTTGTCTGGAGTTGAATAACTCTTGTCTCAGATATATTCATGTTTTTCCATAAGCCTAGTGGCTGAGCTGCCTTCTCTGTGTTATTCAAATCAAACCAGACATAGCAATACAGGTGGGCAACGAGAAGCCCACGAGAATCATTATAAACACTAAGGGAATACGTATGGATAACTGTTGCACATTTTACTCCATTCTCTAGAAGGGAATATGAAACTCAGAACAAACTTTGCCCATGGAACAAGGAGTATCTACATTTCATTTATTTAAAATACTTAAAATGTGTTTAATATTAAACCTTAACACATTCTACATATATCATAGAGAAATAACTACAAAAATCACCCAGCACAAATAAAAAAAAGTGTAGTAGTGGCAAATTTACGTTTATTTTCATTCTGCTCCAGAGAAAATAGCAACGAATAAGGTCATGTTTAACAACTGCTGTCATGACACATTCGTAGACTCATTTCTCCTCTCTGGTTCTGTTTATTCCATGTACTCTACCTAATAGAACCTATATAGCTTCTACATGAAAACTGCAACACGTTTTTGACCTCTAGTGATGAGCTAGAAATCTTAGCATTTCACAAAGGCCCTAGACTCTACTCCTACTCGGATCAATGGGAAGTTTCCTTAGACCTCAGTAAGGGAGGATCGGGCACTAAAATCAAAATCCATTGGGGGAAAAAAAACAAACAAATAAAAAAAACCCCTTAATAGAATCCATAGTTAAAGTACAGTAACTCAGTCTTTCACATGCTCTTGAACCCTCTTAGAGTATAGGACAACTGAGGCTGGCAAGAATAAATTTCATTATAAGGTATACATTAAGATGAGGAACAATTGAAAGCATTTAGCACACACTGACACGGCTGGTTGCTAGAAAATCCTGATCTGAACCTGGAGATCACAGAAAAATCACAGAGCAACAATGGAGTGCCCTGTGGCAGCGAGTCACACACACTGACACTAGTCCTGTCTGTGGGATGTGTTTTTCAGGGTCTTACCACATGTAATGCTGCAACATGATGGAAAGTACAGCAATAACAAAGTAGCACAATCCTAGGCTGCAGCAAACGAGAACAAGCCCTAAAACAGCAGCCATGGATGCAGAAACAAATAAAAGAATCTGCTTACCTTTAGAAGGCCTCAGGCATGCAAGGATCTCCAGTAGAAAAGAAAACCCCTTGCATCCACTGCCAACCCTGAAATGAGGTCTGGGAAGGGGTGGATCCTGGCTCCAGCCCTTCCGGTCACTCAGGTGCATTGCATGTGCTTGAACTCCCCTGCCCTTCCACCAGGTGCTCAATCACTGTTTCAGGATGTGAGTTAGTGTTTCTGCTACACCATAACACTGCAAATGTCCATTATATCTTGAACTGTCTGTTGCAGAACCAGTATTTGTTCATATCCTGACTTGTGGCTGTGTGCTGTATTGCCTTAGTGGGTAAAAATCTTTACCCTACATCTACTATAAATGCCTTCAGGGAGAGCTGCTAAGTCTCACCACTCAGAGCTGAGAAAAGAGCAAGAATTAGTTGCTGATGGAGGAGGAGCCCAGAGAAACTCCAGCCAGAATTTCTCTATTATGTGTTTGCCTTGACTGTAATTATGTTTCAGAATAATTTCTGTGTCAATCTTCTGCTTCCAAATATAAATGTCACTTATCTTACCCAGGTTCAAAACAAACTGTCAGTTTGAAATAGCTTCTAACACGCTAATAATGAAATACCATTTTACCCCCACTGAGAATAAAATGCTAGCACTAATCATACCATTCTAAAGGGCTTATAAATCAATAAACTGAGAGGCAATGAATGAATAAAATGCTGATTGAAATCACAAGCACATCAAGTATCTGCAGATAATCAGTGTCACATGTTTAGGAAAAAAAAAAGGAGAAATAATTTTCCCTAAACATGTGGATACACAGAGTGCCTAGCTAGATTTTATTCTCACAACATGGTTTGATTACCTCACCGAGATAGATGAAAGCACAATTAAATGCTAGAAAAATTAGAGCAGTAGATCACTTTACGATGTGACATTCATAACCCAGAGTGGTACAACTTCATAATAAACTGTCGCCAGTAGCTAGGATTTTTCTTGTGCCTATTTTCTCTCTTCACTGCTGGGATGTCACCCTGTATCCTTTGATCATGAGCCCTTCTGGCGCAGGTCCTGGGGCCAAGGGCTATGTCATCTGGCCAACAGAGTGGCCATAAGCTAATCCCAGTGTCTGACTGGGGCTGTTCCCACCACACAGCTCAGATTCAGTTCCTCATTAACCCAACCCCATCCCATCCCATGGCATGGGAAGTTTGGGGTATGGCTCTCCCCTCCCACATCCAACGTGTTCTCTAATCTCCCATTGCCTCCCTCCCCACAGCATATGCGTTGCCACTCTTGGCCACGTGTAGACTTCTGTGAGCAGCTCCAGGCAGGTGACTACCTCTGGTATCTTGTATAACATAATTGCTTGGTGTTGGCAGCTATGGTATCGTTGTCAGCTGAATACAAAACACAACTTAAAAGTTCCTCCCTGGGTGAGTCATGTTCCTCCCCATCCCACAGCTACTGAGAGACCTTTGTAAGCAAGTGCTGGGAAACTATATTTCTCAAACATGCTTTTGCTGCTATTGCTTTAATCAGTGTTTCACACAACTGCTGTTACAGAACTGCCATCCCACCTGGTGATGTCCACTAAGCTCAGCTGAATGAAATGCAAATGAACATTTCAGTTTCTAAGTTTCCCTGGCATCATGGAAGCATCCCAGTGCTGAATTTCAGGACTAGCCACCATGGCAATACAAACCTCTGTATTCAGGTGTAGGTCCTTCATGGGAAACCCTCCTGGAGGAAGGAATTGCACTGTGTTAACCAGCTGTTGGCCACCAAGTCACAGCACATCAACCCTGCATTTGTCACTTCTCAAGGAAGCTCCCTGTCTATAACTGATAGGATCATGCTTGTCACCTATCAGCCTTTGGATAAGTGCTGTTTCCCAGGGCACAAAAGAATTGTGGGGTTCTACAGCACTTCACAGCTCACCTAGGTAGCAAGTCCCATCTGTCTCCTTGCTGGAAGGGAGCAAATAAGGACTCCCTCGTACCCAGGAAGAGACACACTTGTATTTTTAACAAGACTTGAAGTCTTTTTCATGGAAAGGCTGGCACTGGATGTACAGAGACAATGCTAAATGCAAATCACCAACAGATCATCTCTTTCATTTGATGTAAACTGGTGACGCCAACAGATTTCCTGTGTGAGAGTTAAGAGTGGCCCTTATTTATTGTCAACTCCAAATTAGTTCCTCATATACTTTTTGAATCTTCCATACAGGATAGATTTTGTAACTCTCATTGAATCTTTTTCAAGAGAAAATTTTGTGTAATGCATAAAGAATCCTCTGTAACTTCTTACTGTGAATCTTGATACAACATAACGAATACAGTAAAACAGAAACGAAGACACTGGGAATTTATGACAGAGCTTTTAATTATACATCTAGGAATAAATGAAGATGGAATTTTCTTCTTAGACAGTTATACATTCAGGTAATGAACATTAATACTGTCTTCTTTTTTTTTTTTCAATACTTAATGTTAATATGTTAATAGAGACCGATTTTATGTCTTAGTCCAAGTATTTTTAAGGACTTACAGAGTCAGTATTCAACAATGGATCCCTATTTTAATGAATTTGCTTTTCTGAATAGGTAAATTGATTAGCTGATAAAGAATCATGACAAGCTTTGCAAATGTCTGTTGATGAACTTGTTAATAAAATATCACACAATGTATTATTTACACAAGAACTGGTATGAGAACTGCAGGAGTAAATACATCCAGCAGTGCTATGAGACTTGGGCTCCGGTCTTCAAAGAGTATTGGGAAGCCTAACTACTGCAGGAACCTAGTACAAATTTAACTCGGTGCTTAGGAACTGAGTATTTAGCAACACAGAGTTAGACCATGGGGTTTTAGGAATTTTGCCTCCAACTACACCAAGGCCCAGAAGTTCCAGCTCCAACCTCTGGGGCAGGATGCTGGAGGTCTGCTCAGCCCTTGTTCATCGCCAGTGATTGCAGTCACTGGAGGCTCAGATTCCTTTAAACTGACTGGGATATCAACTGAAAATTTCATAGTAGGTGTGCATAATGTGTATGCGTGGGCACATTCAGCAGAAGTCCAAAGAACATCACAGACAGCAGGACAGCACGAGTTATTCATTACCATGTTAATACTAAGATTAGATTGTTTGGTTGTTTTACACTGGAAAACAGAAAAATTGACCATTAAATTGGAAACAGTCTTGTAGAATTTCTCCTGCACACCACTCATCAGAAACATCCCATGTTGTAAAATGCCTAATTCTGAGAGCTTGGGGACAGCCAGCAACAAATTGTCCTAAATACTTATTTTTAAGTATTTTTAAGGACATTATAGAGTTCTTAAGCAGGTTTGCTTGTGCAGAAGCCTTCAGTAGACTTTTGCATGTGTCCAGAGTACACATGGCAGTTCCATGCAAGCACAGAATGAGGCCCAGACTTGAACATTTCAATGTCACTGGCCACTCTTTCATGTTTTCACACGCATGTCAACAAAGTATTCTAGCCTTGTGCATATTCATCTGATACTGAAAACATTATACTGTGGGTTTTCCTGGTACAGTATTGTTTTCTTAAATCCCTAGTATGTTATGCTGCCACTCTACATCACCAGTGAAATCAAACAGCAACAGAAGGTTTTATAAAGATGTGTAACATTTCTGTGAGAACAGTCGCTGCTTTTTGTAAGGTTTAAGCTGCCCTGCTCTGACAGGCACCCAGCAGCAGCCTGCCCATGGGGCTGGTTTGGCTGCTGGGATTCAGCTCACCTGCTTGCAGCCTTTCTGTTTGCTTGGAGAGATGCAGAAAGTGTGATCTTTATGCAGTTTTGATCAAGTTTGCAGGTCTCTGCCATTTCCTGCTCCTCCAACAAGCTGTCTGGATACAGCAGCACAGCTGACTTGGTAATTCTGAGAAGTCCTCATCAGTGCTCCAGTGGGAGCCAAAGTAGGGAAGATCACTCTGACTTCATCCGTCTTCATTCAACCCATATTTGTGCAGTAGTGTTCATAGGAACTTGACAGAGAGCAGCCACACACAGTCCCTTGTATTCAAGCTGCTTTTTTTGGCAGCAGCCAATAAATGCCATTGACACACAGCAGAGCAGAAGCCAAGGCTGGATGTACCATGGCTCAGCTCCTTGCTGGCACAGGGATGGTGCCTCAGGGACCATCCCACACCATTGGCAGCCATCAGGAATCCAGGGGGTCATAGTAGGTGACAGCAGCAAGGAACACTGGGGCTTGTGGGTTGGGGGCTGAGCAACCAGCAGTCTAAATCTTGTGGGAAATGCTCCAGTGCTGCACACTGAGTCTGGGGGAGAAGTAATCCCTGCCTCTGAGATGTAGGGCATTAGGTAGGCAGATATCAGACTGGCATGTCACTGGAGTTTTCACCAGTTACACTCAGAGCACTCTAATGGTAGGAAATGTCAGGATGTGAGCTACAGAGAGAACCTTATCTCTGCCCTTTTGTGTGCCTGCATTGCACAGCGTAAAGCAGCACTCTGCAAAAATCAGAGACACAGCTTCATCCAGAAGTATGGGGGAACTGGGTCACTATTTCAAACTTTCCCTATTTTTCTCAAGTCCCTTCAGTAAGGGATTTAATACCTTGCTAATTACTGCGACAGTCTCCACCTAAACTATTTTAAGCTCCACTTCAGGCAAGGAAACAAAAGAAATAATGAAGTAACCTGGCTCGAAACACCATTTATTTGTAGAATGGTGCACTCGCTCCCTGAGCAGGGAGAACGCCGTAAAGCGAGGGGAGAGTACGCCTGGCTTTGGTGCGGTTCCTCCTTTCTGAAGCTTCTGCTGACATCTGCTGGAGAGAAAATAGAAATGCTGGCAGTGCTGGGCAGATTTTGCAGGCCCAGCACTCAGTGCTCTTGCATCCTGGCTAGCAGATAACACTGGGAAACACTGCTCACATTCGTTGTCATTGTCGAAGTGATGTAGTGCTGCACCTCTAGAGTCAGCAGTTGGCTTACAGACAGACTGATGGCTATGACTGCTCCCAACATCTGCAATCACAGAGCTCTGAGGCTTGGGGCAGAATGGCTTGAGGAGTGTATAGAGGAAAAGGACCTGGGGGTGTTGGTTGATGCTCGGCTCAGCATGAGCCGGCAGTGTGCCCAGGTGGCCAAGAAGGCCAATGGCATCCTGGCCTGTATTAGGAATAGTGTGGCCAGCAGGAGCAGGGAGGTGATCATCCCCCTGTACTCAGCTCTGGTGCGGCCGCACCTCGAGTACTGTGTTCAGTTTTGGGCCCCTCACTACAAGAGAGACATCGAGGCCCTGGAGCGTGTTCAGAGAAGGGCAACAAAACTGGTGAGGGGTCTGGAGCACAGGTCTTACGAGGAGCGGCTGAAGGAGCTGGGATTGTTTAGTTTGGGGAAAAGGAGGCTCAGAGGAGACCTCATTGCACTCTACCACTTCCTGAAGGGAGGCTGTGGTAAGGAGGGGGTCGGCCTCTTCTCCCAGGTAACTAATGACAGGACGAGAGGGAATGGCCACAAGTTGTGCCGGGGAAGATTTAGATTAGACTTGAGGAAAAATTTTTTCTCTGAGAGAGTGGTCCGGCACTGGAATGGCCTGCCTAGGGAGGTGGTTGAGGCACCGTCCCTAGCGCTGTTCAAGAAGCGTTTAGATGAGGTGCTGAGGGATTTGATTTAGTAGCTTGGTGGGTAGGGATGGTGGTGTGAGGAAGGTTGGACTAGATGATCTTGTAGGTCCTTTCCAACCTAATGTATCTATGAATCTATGAGAAAGGACAATTAAACCCTCATGAATGAAGGCAGTTCCAATGAGAGCAGCACAGAGATACACAATGTGCTCTGCTCTAGCCTACAGCAGCCAAGTAGATAGCTGGGGGGATCTGCTCAGCCTGCAGGTCATAAAGTGGCCAATGGCTTTCTGCAAAGCACCCCAGCACTGCACTGCACAGCTGCTCAGTGCAGCCCACGGCATAGAGCAGCACAGGGATCAGAGCAAAGGATTGTGCAACCCTATGTCACGCTACAACCCTAAAATACAGGCACAATCCTAAAGAAATTCAAACTAGAAAAAACTTTGCAACTTTAATAGATGATCTGTGCTGGTGCAACACTACTCTGGTGAGGAGTCTGCAGCCCAGGCCCCTGGAGTAACAGCTAAGGGAGCTGGGACTGTTCAGTCTGAAGAAGAGGAGGCTCAGGGGAGACCTTACTGCTCTCTATAACTGCCTGAAGGGAGGCTGTAGTGAGCTGAGGGTCGGCCTCCTCTCTTGTAACTGCTGACTGGACTAGAGGGAATGGCTTCAAGTTGTGCCAGAAGAGATTCAGACTGGATGTTAGGAAATACTTATTCTCTGAATGAGTGGTCAGGCACTGGAATGGGCTGCCCAGGGAGGTGGTGGAGTCACCAACCCTGGAGCTACTCAAAGAACATTTAGACATCACATTGAGGAACATGGCTTAGTGAGAACTATGGGTGGTAGGACAGGGCACTATTGAAGGTCTTCTCCAACCTTAGTGATTCTATGATTCTTCTGTCTGTGCATGATGCAGAGCAAGCCACCGGTAGGCCTAAACACTTCCTTCACTTTCAGGTTAATAACATTAATATATTTGTAACAACTCAGAAGTAAGATGTCTCAGACTGAAAACACCTTTTCTGTAGTGTCTGGCTTGCACCACCAGATTTTTAGCTAAGTCCTCAGACTATAAGGTACTGTAGAGATCTATATGTTTTTTCTTCCACGCTCCAGGATTTTCTAAAATGAAGTAAACATACAGTGGGGGAATTTTCATTTTATATACACAAAATTGACTTAATGCTTCAAGTTCTGCCCAACTGGGGACAATAACAGTAAAGTTTTTCTTCTTTGCTGCTTGCTTGTTTTCCTGTTTTTGGTGGTGGTGGAGTTTAACTTCTTCCTGAAGGGAAAAACAAGGGATTCAATTTTTCCTTATCAGCTGTTCAAGTTCATCCATCCCTTCTTTACCACCAGAAGGTGGCAGTGGGAGAGCGCCGTTGAATGCTTCGAGCACACTTTGCAGAAGAAATTTGAATACTACTGCAGGCGACAGTGCAGCAGACAGATGCGTTTCTGAGAACTTTAAGAGGCATTTTCTGCCTCTGAGTGCCAAAATGCGTGACCCCAGAGCTGTGAAGGGTGAGGAAACTCATTTGTTTGCTTGTAAAACAAATAGAAAAGTTCTTTTTAAGGTGTCATTGCAAAAGGCTGTGTTTTGAGGTGTGTAATTAAAGTAACTACATCTATTTGAGTAATTACATCTGAACACCTGAATTTCAGGCCCATTTTAACAGCCTGAAAACATAAAGGACTGCACTATAAGCAAACATCTCAGAATTTTCCTGGCATTGAGTTTTAGGTCTGAATTTAGGGATACGTTACCAAATTCTTTGTCCTTGCTGCTAGAAAAGCCCAGAAAAACCTTCCATAGGAAAAGTCACATGCCATGTCTGTACTGTACTGATCCTGCAGTCAGACTGACACTGGAGAGAGATGCAACAGGTGCTCTGCCCTGTCCCTTGATGAATGTTTGTCTTATTCTCTGCAAAAGAGGGAAACATCAGATCATAAAGGAGCAACATTTTATGTTTTTGGAAGATAACTAGCTTTTCTTTGCTCCCCCTCACTATACAGTTTCTTAATAATAATAAATCCCTTCAATAGGAAGACAACAGAAAATCTTACAGACAAGTGAAAATCTTACAGACAGCTTCGACTGAGGTGTCTTAATCTTTAAAACTTATTTTAAAAAGAAAGTGAAGAAAATATTCTCTGATGGATGAGTGAATAGGGAAGAGCAGAATCCTGAATCATTCTTTTTATTGAACAAAACAGGACATTAACAGAATTAAAAGAATAATTTGGCAAAGTGAAGTGAAGTGGGAGAAAGTTCAGGAATGTTGGAAGTCATGAGATCTTCATTCAGTTTAAAATATAGAAAAAGTGCCTACAAGAAGGATCAAGCTGCTCAGGCAAGTAAGAAAACAGCATAAGTATGCAGAGGAAAAACTTAACAACAACAATGGTGGTAGGTGGGATGAAACAACTAACGTCAGGACAAGCAGGAATCAATTATAAAGATACACAGAGAGAAAGGGACCAAGCAAAGAAGGGATTTACTGGGAAATAAAAAGAAGAAGGTCAACAGCACAAAAAATATATTAAAAATGTTAAAAAGGAAGGCCAAGACACTCAGTGTCTTATTTTGTATTTCTGAGTGAAAAATTGAAGGGTGGACAATGGCTGATGTAAGCAGCAGCGACAGAGCACTGGGATCTCTCTATAGAAGTGCAAAAGGAGATGTCAACACACTGAGGGTGCTCCAAAGTCTTCCCACTGTCTGAGCCTGATGGATTTATCCCAGGAACCCGAACAAGGAGGTGGCAAAAGTAATGTCAGAACCTTTCATGGTTATCTGTGGAAAGTCAGGAAGTGTCAGTAAGCATCAGAAGGCTGGAAAAGGGCAAAAGTATTCAGTTTCTAAGAAAGGAAGGAAAAGACTAATCAGGGATTTGCATATCAGTCAGCTTACCTTCAACTGACAGGAAAAACCCTGGAATGAATAAAATCTTTGTGAGCACGTGAAAGAAAACAAAGGAACGATTAAGAGTCAGAATGGATTTGTCAACTGCAAATCCTCTCAGAGCACATGCATTTCTTTTTATGAATGGGTTGAAGGCCCAGATAGAAAGAAAACAATAGATGTCATCTAAAAAACAAAAATTACTGAATGGTTGTTGATATATTTGCTAAAGATCTTTTCATTCTAAAGATAGAAGCATAAGTAATATTTGAAATGCTGATATAGCACAGGTCAGACAGACTGAACAAACCCACAGCTTTAAGCAAAAATGTAACTTGTATTGTGTGTACAATATTGTATATTGTATCGTGGTTCATAGGCAAAATCATGTAATTACCTGTTGTAATGCAATGGAAAGCACAGCAGTGACAGCAGACCAGTAAGGCTGCAGGAAGGATTTGCTCAATACAACAGCAGTGAGCACAGAAATAAAGAAGCTGCTCACCTTCAGAAAACCTCAGGTACACAGGGATCTTCAGCAAGATCCCCTTGCCTCCACTGCCAACCTTTAAATGAGGTCTGGGAAAGGGTGAATCCTGGCTCCAGCCCTTCTGTTCACTAAGGTACATCACATGCACCTGAGCTCCCCTGGGCTGGCCCTGCCTCCCCACCAGGTGCTCAATCAGTTCAGGCTGTGATGTAGCATTTCTGCTACAGCGATCATAGAGCTGGCTACGTTCAAAAGGATTTATAACAACCTGGTAGATGCAACTGGAATCTGTACTGTTAAAGCTCTACAAAACACTAAGATGGGAAGAGATGCAAGTATATTAATGATAGCACTAGAAACCCAAACAAGCTGGGCAAACTGGAGAAATGGTATAAAAACACTGGATGAGCCCTTAACAGTTCCAAGCAGAAATACGTATGGTAGATGGGAATGATAAGATGCAAAAATACAAGACAGAAAACAAACAGAAACTCCAGAAATCCAGGGTCACATGAAATCATGAGCCAAACATGAGCCAGTGTTTTCTCTGTGGTGTCATCAAACATGGGTAATCCTCACTGCCATACAAATTATTATTTTCTGAACAAAACTCGTGAAGCTTGCTTACAGTGAAGTGATATTCACACAGCACAACGCTCAAATTCATTTGAGCCTGTGTACAATGATCCATTTGCTAATACCATGCACTTTTACAGGGCAATTAAGCAAAATTGCTTACATGCTGTGAGAACAAACCTTGCTGGAAGGGACTGCTGTAAACATGGGACCCATCTCGCCTAATGACACTAACTCATTTCCCAAAGCCTGAAATGGCTAAGTGCCCATCTGCAATCAAATGTTTTGACACATTTTAAAGAACTCTTTCCTGCCATTGGCCACTCCTGAGCCTTCCCTCAGAGCTGCAGGTGAAGGGAATGCAATATCCATTGATTCGGCACCGTTTAAATCCCTTTAGCACAAACACAAGAAAGCACAACTTTCTGATGTATCTTGTAAGAGGCAACCTTTGCTAGCCAACATTTCTAAGTTTTAATGTTGTTTTCTGTTATCCTAACTCTGCTGGACAGCGGCCAAATGCCAAAACAGGATCCATTCTGCAGGAAATAGGTGGCTGATTTATAAAGCTAAACACCTGAGCCCTTGAACATTTCTCTCTATGCAATCCTTAGGAGGTGCTGTGAATTAGCAAACAGATGACTGGCACTGGTCACTGTTATCTGCTGCATGCATGGATGTAAAAACCCCAGCTCCTCTCCCAGGCTCCTTTTATCTCAATAGAAGCTGCGACCTTTACAGGGAAAGGATTCTAGGTTCCAAACTACTCATATAAACCTTTGTTTGTACGGTGCAATAAATCAAAGGCAGAAATAGCCTACAGGTTTCCTTGCTACACTGCACACTGTGAGCAAATCACTTACTTTCCAGGGGACCATTAATTAGTATTGATTTGTCTTCTTGCTCAGACAGTTCACAAGCATATGGACAGAAGGCTGCGTGCCAGCTCACACAGCATCCAGAGCCTGTTGTCTGCACCCTGCAGCTTTTCATACAAGCTGAAAAGATTTGCAAACTGAAGACATGCTGAAACTAAGGTGATCTTCATTTCACCTGTTTTAAGCATCTAGTGAAAGGAAATAGATGAGAAGTGAGGATCAAATCACTGGCATGTGTTGCCCAGAGAGGTGGTCAGTGCCACGTCCCTAGAGATACCAAGGTCAGGCTCTGAGCACCTGGCAGAGCTGTTCCCTATTCATTTCAGAGGAGTTGTGATGACCACAGCTTGCCACCAGCTGCTTGCCATTCTTGCTTTCGCTGCACTGCCTGAAAAGGAAGCATGAGGAACAGTCCTAGGGTTGCACTGAGCTCCAACTAATTGTTGGCACAAACTCTGCAGCAAAAGCCAGTTTGGTAACAAGTCTGGCTTTGTAGTGATTGCACTGATCCATCACTGTCCATCCTCTAGACAGCCCCAGGATCAGCAGGCATCTGAAAATTGGCTGTCAGTACCTTCTGCACAGAGACAGCAATTATAATTAGAAGATCAAGTTTCTTGGAATAAGAACACGACAGCTTAGGAACAGCACTTTGCTACTTCGGTAGAAGCAGGAGGTCTACAATTAAGTGGAAACTTGATTCCTTCACTGCTGCCTCCTCCCCCATCCCATTTTTTGTTTGTTTGGTTGGTTGGTTTTTTTTGTTTTGTTTTGTTTTTGCTTTTTCCAAGTTTTCAGTATCTACATTCTTAACAGATGAGGAGAGTTCCTTCTATTTCAACAGGTTTCTCTCTTAGTGTCAGCTATTTCAACCATCCTCTTGCATACATAGATTTTATCTGTCTTTGTATACCCACTAAGAATGCAATCCTGTAAAACGTATTGTTTACTGAGCTGGAACTCCCTACAAAGCATTCCCATACCACCCAGCCTTTAGCAGCACTGCTGGCATTTTCCATGGGATTGCTGCATGCCCTATTAAAGGCTGCTGCATGGGGTAGGGGGTGAAGGGTTTGCTGGAGGGTGGATACTGAATATTGAAATGAAGGGAATTTGGTATTAGTTCCAATGGAGCTTGATCTGCTGGCTAGTTCTGATTAATAGAACTCGCTTCAGCTCTGGGTTAGGATGATGGTTGTCTCTGCTTGTGCTCTGCTTTGTTGCATGTGCCTCATGGATTACAGTCCTGCATCGGCAGTGGCTTTCAGGAGGAGCTGTCTCTGATCTTGGGCATTGGGAAAGCCCCTTCTACTGTGCCTGTCCCCTTGAATCTGACATGAAGACTGCTGACATTGATGGGGCTGGAGCCCAGTTTCTTGGGTACCTTGGAGCAGCCCACACTGTGACCCCATGCAGCCACTGAGGCACAGTATGGATTCTCTTCCCTTTTGTTCAGACAGTTCTAACCAGATATTCTTCAAAAGGAGACATTTGAAGCTTGCCACATCACAGTGTTTAAGTGCTGTGATTCACAGAGGGGTTATATCTTCCTGTCAGGCTGAGGCTGCTCTCTGCTTCTCAAATGTGATACAGCGTGCAGTGAATGCTTATCCCACCCTGCTGCTTATTCTGAACTGAGTGAAAGTGTTACCCTGTGGTGGATTCTGGTAGGGCTAATCAGCACTTACTGGTAAGCACACATGTAGCGTTGAGATTTACTGGATAATAAGCATCTGTTGGATGCTTCTCCATTAGTATAAGAAATTAGCATGCACCTGCATAGCTAGGCTCTGCTGTGTTTAGTTGTGAGCAATGTCTTGCTTGCTGTGTTCCAGCGGTTCTAGTTAGGGTGATTAAGAGCGGCAGTATCTAGCTCTGGAGGAAAGAATATTTTCTGAAAGACTACTGCTCTCCCTGGAAACATCTGTGCTTTGGGGCTGCCAAGACCAAAAGCAGAAGGCAGAAATTTCAAGTCACAAGAGCTGTAGTTTCACAGAAAACACCTCTAGCTATCCAGAGATGAAACAGACTACTTCAAAGCTTCCAGCGTTCCTCTGTCATTTCTTTTGGTTTTAAAAATGTTTAGTTGCTGTAAACGGGCCAATAGCAAGAGTTTCTATTTACATTGCTTGTTGTTTCCTATCCCCTGGTTATGCTGTGAATGTTAAATTAAAGTCTTGTGGATAGACACCTCAAAGCTCAGTCTGGAGCTATTATCTACAGCAGAAAATCAGAGAGGCTTGGTTTAGACTCTGGACTGCAACAAAGAAAAGGCGATATGAACACAGCAGTTCCTGCTCAAAGCTTTCTTGCACAAAGAGCTTAGGCTTTATGCAATTAAGGTAATCAAATTAATTAATCAAACTGCACATTTTTGTCAAAGATCTAAAAGTTAGTGTAATCTGGAGGGATTGTGTGGTTCTTAAATAGGTGAATCGCAAGGCCTGATGTAGTTCTAGATGACCTCAACCATTCTCTGGTCTCAATCTTTGAATGTGAACAGCCTCCCAAATCTGTACTCTCCCTTCAGTCTTTATGTGAAAATTTATAAGAGCACTCTTGTATCAGTTTGGCCTTCCTCCAACCCAAATTCCACCTCTGGTTTCAAACGCCATTATGATTGGATGCAAAAATGTTTGCTGAACTGCCCCTATTTCTAACATAGGTAGCACTGCAAATTAGGCTGTATTTGCTGAACGTGACATTGCTGGTCCAACTGGCTGAGCTAATTTGTTTTGCCACTAAATATCCCATGTTTTTTCTTCTTGCTCTCAAATCTGCACTTCTCTGATCAATCAGCAAACTTGTAGTAATCTAGACAGCTACCAAAGGTTTTAATGTCTGCCTCATGGGAGTGAAATATCTTCTACCTCTTTTATAGGGGACCTAATCACCAGGAACTGAGGCATTTTAAGATCTGTTCATTCTTTTATGTTGATTGATTCCTTCAGTGTATACTGTTTTGCTTTGTTTCACTTGATAATACATTTCACACATCTAGAAAAGCTATTTAACCCAGGGCCAACAGTTACTGAGCTATTCTGCTTCAAATTCTTACAAAGCAGATGTGAGCTAAACCCACAAATTAGATTTCAGCTTCTTAAGAGCATTTGGCTCAATGCATAGGAGCATCCACAGCGCTCCAGAAAGGCTGTTTATACAGTGCACTGGGAGAAGATTTCACCCAAAATGTTGAATGCTAATGTGCAGAAAAAGTTGTTCAATGAACCGAGCTGACAGCTGTCACTGATGATGAAAGTGAAGGTGTGGTTTTAAAGCCTACATCCATGAGTCTGGGTGCAGGGAGATGTCTGTATGAGAATTAATAGCTTGGAACTCAAGCCGAATATGTGGGGGGAAAAGGGTAAATCATCTCAGTAAGCAACTACAAGACACATTTTGAGTTCATAACCATATTCCTCCAACAATTTAGTGACTTCAGGATGTGGGCGGTCTGGCTTTTAATTCCTCTTCTGAAGTCTGAGCTGTCTTTTATGTGCTCATCTTAACCTGATCAACAGCACATACAGGTAGCACCATTTGAAACTGCTTCATGGGAAAACTACTCCTTTGCAATAAAGGAACAATTTTACGAACTGTGAGAACATGAAGACACTACTAAATTATTTTTTTATGAAATGGATTTGGACAGTGCTTTCCACAATGTCTTGGAAACAAAGAAGACCATTTTTAGGATCAGAGAATCAGTAAGGTTGGAAAAGGCCACTAAGATCACCTAGTCCAGCCATCAACCCATCTCCACCACACCCCTCAGTGCCACATCTAGGTGTTCCTTGAGCACCTCCAGGAACTTGTTAGATGCAGCAGAACTGGGCTGTCCAAGAGTCTCCCTGCATGCTGTTGGTGCTGTTGCTGGAATTCAGTTTGGCTGTTGACAGTTTGCATTTCATCTGCTCTCAGTTTGTGGCAATCTTCCAAGAAAAAGCACTATCAAACCGATTTGCCATTAACTGTGACTGACAACAATTGCAAGGGTTGTACTACAAGTTCTAACAAACAGACATTATTTTATACAACAGACGTGAATACGTTTTAATGAAGAAGTGATTCATAATGAAAATATTATTGACTTCGTTCAGATTGAGCAGGTCTGCCATATGCTGTGTCTAGTCCTTCAGATGGTTTCAAATTCATTTTTAATTTTTCTAAGTTAGGCATATTAACAACAGATGCTGAATTTTAAAAGGATCTAATCACTGAGAGGCAACTGTTACAAAGCTGAATGTTGTAGGTTTTTCTTCTTAATGATTCAAAATAAGTTGTATATATAGTTACTCAAAGTAATTTTTAGTTAGCAGTGTAGCTTATAAATAACTTTTTCAAATGGCATTTGGATTACTTTCATCTCAAGGCTGCCAGATCTGTGTGCAATTTCCACAGGTGCCATTGCTGAGGGGTGGGTTGGTTGAACGCTAAGAACTTCAGCCCAACATTTCAGCCATTTTTATAAAAGACCCTTTCCCAAATGCATTCCCCCCACCATTCATCCATCTCTGGACCAAGCACAGTTGGTTCTGGTGCTGTATGTATACCTGGCTTGCCTTTATTCAGACTCGTCATATTGCTGAGGGATGCAAGGCACAATGCAGTAAGGCTGCTGAGCTCAGCTGGCCACTGCAAGTGAGGGACCATGCTCACACGAAGGCTTGAGTATCTCTCTGTTACCTCCCAAATGCAGCTGTTACATGAACTGGACAAGCAGGATGTGCTATGACTGAGCGGTGACCGTGAGCCAAAGCTTCTACTTTGTTCCACTGCCAAACATCCTCTAGAGAGTTCGCCTTTCTTATCACTGGTGCAACGGGGGCAAATGAGCACAGCTCCCTGTGGCTAAGAAGCCATAGACAGAGCAAGGCCACCTCAGACAGCTGCAAGCCCTCCTGCTGCCCAGCATCACATCTCCAGCTGCTGCCAGATGTGCTCCCCTGACCCTGGAATCCTCAGCTGTGCAGAACCTGTCCTCAGCACTGCACACATGGCCAGAGCCAAAATCCCTCCTGCTGCAGTGAGACACAGGGTGCCATTGTAGTAATCTATCTGGAAACCAACAGTTGTAAATAACAGAGAGGGAAATGCTGCTCCTTTGCAAAGCACCAAGCTGCTCCGCACAGCCCTGCTCACTGCTGAGCATCTCCAGACCCGAATGGAAATGTAGGAATTGTAGGAAATGTAGATGTTGGAATTAAAGCCATCTCCTCCTGCTCTTTTGTGTTTCCTGCAGAGGAAAATTAAAAAAAAAAAAAAGAGAGAGAGAGAGAAAGAGAGAGAGAGAATTACAACTTCATGTTGTTAATTAACATAAACAAGATGCAAAGAATGCAAAGCCCAGTCAGCTGCTGGAAGTGGTGATCCTAAATTGGTTTCCAGAAGGTTTTAGACACAAAGCAGGGAGCTCCTGAGTGCATGTTTTATTATTTATATCAAGTACTAGACTAATTAACTTAGTTTGACAAACCAGGCTGCAGAAAGGCAAAGCAAGCAACACCAGGCAGGCAAGAAAGCCAACCCTACCAGCTCCTTGTCAGTGAGATCCCAGAGTGGAACAACTCCCAGTGAGGGCAGTTTGAGCTTCATGCCCTTGACACCTCACTTTTTGGATAACTCATCAGCACTTTGTCAAGAGGCAAGAGGACCCATCACTAGTTGTAAACAATTTAATCTATACCCTGTGGATGGCATTGTCCCCAAAGTGAAGAACAATGACATTTCATTTCCTTCCCTGAATAGAACCAAAGCAATGCTTCCTAATTTCAGACAGCTACCAGGATCTGAACATCCTGGAGGCTCTTTTCTATACTTTTTGTTGCGGTTTTTTTCAGTTGATCATTAAGTTCAAAAAGCTGGAGGTGGATTGTGAGAGCAGGGAGCAGAGAAACGTGTACAAGACAGAGTTGAAATAAGCCTGGTAAAATAAGTCATCTGGTCATATGTACTTGGTAGGAAGGTCCATGTTTGTAGCTTTTCAGACAGGGAGTTTGATACATGTTGTGGAAGGAAAGGTCTCGTTCCTATGAGCAGGTGCCTTAGATGCAGCTCTTCTGGTACAAAGGATATGATACATAGGAGGACTTAGAGTTCTAGAATCATTTACGTTGGAAAAGACCTTCAGGTTCATTAAACCCAACCATCAGCATAACCCAGACAGCACAATGTTGGCCCCAGAACAAGGATGCACTCCATGGGGAAGGATATTTACTCAGTGTAATCATTAAAGCCAGTGCTGCAAGTGGCAAAAAAGACTGATGCCAGCATGCAGAGTCTGCTTGGCAAATAGATACATATATGGTCTGTGTGTCAGGGAAACGTCTTACTTTGGCTATTCCTTCTTCCAGAGAGACGTTGAAAAGAGAGTCATAGAATCATAGAATATCCCAAGTTGGAAGGGACCCATAAGGGTCATTGAGTAACTCCTGAAAAGAGGAGAAGAGGATCTCCACTTTAGATCTCTGATTTCTGTATATTTTCTGAGGTGGAGTACAACCATAGAAAAGAGGAAGTCAACTATTTTCATGATGAAAATCAAAAATAAGTGGACAGTGAGAGGGGAAGTCTGGAGATTAACATTTGAGTTTTAGTTCTTCATGCAGAAGTGCACACAATTTCTCTCTGTGCTCTTCTCATCTTGTGGGCAGACTGATGGATGTGCTGTACAGAGCTGTCCAATTTGGCATTTTTTCCCAGCTGCGAGTGTACTGTTTTCTGCTTTTATATGTACCCTGCATACTCTTAGACTTCTAACTATAGCTCACCATTGCCAGCTCAACAAGCACAATTCACTCAATTAAAGCTACACAGAGGATCTGTTGTTCAGCTGGCATGAAAAATATCAGCATTCCCCGCATCTCTCAGCTGAGAGGTGCTCACTGTGGTCCTGTAACAGTCTGCCTCTGTTCATCCCAGGTAATCTACCATTCCCCCAAAATAGCTCTCACTGTTATCTTCATCCAGGTACAAGGAATGAACTTAAATCATCGCACCTCACAAACATTTTAGTCTTTGATGACTGCTCTGGAGGTCTGTGAGAGACCAACTCTACCTGACCCTGAGGTTCAATTATCTGTTGTTTTGCTTTTATGGCTTGATTTAGAATGAGAAGAAATACCCTTAAATTGTACCAGGAGAAGTTCAGGCTGGATACTGGGAAACATTTATTCTCAGGAAGAGTGGTACTGCCCTGGCACAGGCTGCCCAGGGAGGTGTTCAAGAACCATGGAGATGTGGCACTGAGGGATGTGGTCAGTGGGAATGGTAGGGATGGGTTAGACTGGATGATCTGAGAGGTCTTATCCAACCTTAATGATTTCAGATTTAGTGCCCTTTGTTCTGACAATCTCTTTTTTTTGTTTCTGCTCAAATACTGATTTACATTTTGACATTGCTTATAGGTGCATCGCCTTTTAATACCGATCCTGTGTTTGACCACATGTCTGAACAAGCATTCTGCATCTACAGTCATTGAAAGTGCAGCGTATTTGCTAGAAAGATATCTTCTGAGTCCCTCCAAGAACTAGCTTCAGATGGTTAAGCTGTCACTCCTGCTGGTTTAATCTGTGCTCCTCACTCTTAATATAGACATCTCACCCTCTCCTGTCTTTTCCCATTACCTCCTTCTGTATCTCCTATGATCTTCGTGTTTAAGATATATAGAGCCTTCTGAGATGCCCAGCCCTAATAAAATCTCCTCATTTCCATGTTCCCTCGTGTCCAAAGTCCTCATTGTACCCTGATAACCATAAAGTAAATGCTTTATGATATTGTATGGGAACTGTTGAACCAGGGCCTGAACCACTGATGGATTACCTGAGGTGAACACTGAGTCCACTGCAGGAGCACAGGTGAAAGCAATGCACCTGTGTGACTGGAGGGGATGGAGTCTGGCTCCACTCTCCCAGACTCCATTAGGGGTTGATCACCACTGAGGAAAGATCTCTTGCTGGAGATTCCTCCCTTGTGGAGTTTACTTTGCAAGCCTTGATCAATGGAGAAAGGTAAGCATTCCTCTTACTGTTGATTGTCTCTTTACCATCTGGATAATTCTTCTAATATATACCATCTATTTTTAATCTAACTGTACCATTCAATGTTATTCATTGGTGTCTTACTCTACAGATATCTACTTGGAAGCACCTCACCATGTGTACATAAATTTCACTGTACACCTAGGGGTGTTTTCCAGAGACTGGCATTTAGGAGCACTCCAAGGAAGCATCGTAAAATGCAGATGACTCAAGTCTCTACTTGCCAAAACTTTCTTGGTACATGGAAACAATTCAAATGAAAACCCAGCAGACAGGGAGCACAGGGCTCTGCTCACCTCATAGAGTACCCACTTCAGCTCAGACCTTGCTCCATCCTTCACTGTGCGAATCCTTGGATTTGGATGTAAACAGAAACAACAAAAACCCTTGCTGGGAAATTTAATAGGCTCACTAAGTTTAGAACTGCACTACTTTATAAAATCAAAGCGTGCAATGATTTCTTAAATTGTAATTTAAAATTATAGCACCAAAAATACTGTAGTGATGAGCCCTGGTCCCTCAGAGGAGCACAGCAGCTCCCCAGAGAGGGGGACGGATTAGAAAACGCATTCCACATGAAGGCTTTTACTGTAATTATTTGCATAACTGGATTAAAGAAGTATACCAGTGTGCCTCTAAATCTTATTATTGTTTATTACTCTGGATATCAGAGAAAACAGTAATTACATTTAGCAGAGATCGCTGGGGCTAGGTTCAGAAGTGAGACCGTGTGAGCATATTTTCAGTCACTGCTGTGGCAGTGGGACAGTTAAGAAGAGAGAAGGGGCCTCGGGACTGAAAGACAAGACCATTTGGGGCTGTTTCTGTAAAACCTAATCCTGCAGGTGACAGTGCAAGTTCAGTGTTAGCAGCAAAGCCCCAGGACAAACACAGGAGCTGTAAGATTCAAGGCATATGTGTGGTGCACCTGCCCTTACACGAGGGTGCCCACCGTGCTGAGCACCTCCGTGTGCAGCCCTTGGTGCTGCTGTGAACACAGTTCTAGGGGCTGTTGATAGCAAAAGCTCATTTGTAGTAGTTAAAAATAAAAGACATAGAAATTCAAGCTCTTGTTCACTTCCTTCAGCCCTTTGCAACAGCCATCTGTAGTCACTAGCATGCAAGAGAATGTTAATAACCAAGCCATGGTGCCTGGAAATAGGGGTAGAAATGTGGTAGGGAGGAAAGAAAGAATGCCAGGCCTGCAGTGGTTAACAACGGTTTCCCTAGTCACTCCATTGCACAGATAAAGTGCTGTCTGTATTTAGTGCATGGGATTGTAAACATTAAGGGCCATCTCAATGCTAATTAGCCTTTACAAATTGACAAATTAAGAGCTTGAAGTAGCACAGTCCCATAGAAGAAAAATCTGCAAAACTCAGGATTTTGTTGTTAGTTAAAGCTTCTGGTGTGAGTGCTCAGTGCTTGCTCTCAGTGCTGTGCTCTTTTTTATAAAGCTCTGAGGCAGAAGTCAAAAAGAAATTTGGTTGGTTTGTTTGGAAGGTGGTTTGGTGTTGGTTGGTTTTGTGTTGTTTTTTTTTGGGGGGGGGGGGGTTTGTTTTTTGTTTGTTTTTTTGCCTTTTTCAAAATCTCCAGTTATTCTGTGTACTGCAAGAAAATGATCTCCCAACAATCACTGAAAGCATCTTTCAATAAGACATTCGGATGTCTAAACCACAATAAGTAGGGCGGCTATACTTTAGTGCAGAGTAAATGTAAACAGTGATCACTTTAGAGAGACTTCCCTGATCTGACATCACTGTAATCAGCTTCCAATATTCAGTTCCTCATTGCAAGCAGCAGGACAGCTTGAAATTGTAAGGAAATTTTTGAGAAGGGATTTCAAAAGGTTTTGCAGTGCTTTTCCCAGTGTGCGCATTGGCGTCTGTGAATCTCTTTTAACCAGATAAATTTACTGAATACTGATGAGCATAATGGTAGTTTCACAGTAGGAATGCATTTATAAACTTGTGAAACCGTCATCTTTTTCTTCTCTGTCCCCCCTTGCCCATTTGCCTTGCCTGGCAGCACATGCATCGCTGGCCATGTACAGGTACAGTAGGTTCAGCCTGGCTGAATAAGGACAAAATTGCCCCCGGGACTGTGCTTTTTCTTTAGCTGGAATATCAAACAGCTCCTCATGTCACTTAATGTTCTGGCTGGAAGAAGCCTCTTCAGAAAAGACGGCTGGTGTCACAACTTTTTCCTTGACTCCTATCAGTTATCTCAGATATTTTCAGTTCAAATAGGGGAAAGAGACTAGAAATCATTTGTTTGATTATAGCTTTTAACTCCCTCCTTCTATTGAAAGGTGGATATCAAAGGAAATTGTTTCCTCCCAAGAGACTCCTTCAGTAGAGAGCACTTACTCTGCTTTCTGACAAGCCTTTCTTCTCTTGGTCACGCAGTGCTCATCACAGCTCAATGACAGCAGCCCCTTCTACCCACCATCTATTGAAGTGCTCTTGAAGGCCCTGTCAAGGTCTCTGGCTGCCTCTGGAGATCAAAGCTGATGGCAGCATTACCCATTACACACGTCAAAATCTGTTCCTCAAGGGATGAGCAGAAAGCATCTGTCTGACAAGGCGACACCGATCTCCATTGGCTGGGGACGTGTACACCTTGCTGAAGGGTCAGCAAATTGGGGTTAATAGGAGACAACAGCAAACACACAATTCAATGTCTTGTGGCATGTCTTAATGCCACAGAATCATATATGGCCCAGGGCCACATTCAGCCTTGCCTTGAATGCCTCCAGGGATGGGGCATCCACAATCTCTCTGGGCAAACTTCCTCATATTTTCATGAGATTCTACCACGCAGTTTCCAGCCTGATCACTTCTGATCAGCAAATTTACCATGTGATTTTGCAACAGGCTGTCGATCACTCTGCATCAGCCACACCTCACCAAACAGCTTCACCCTGGATTTGTTTGCCCTCTTCCAGCAGTGCAGCTCATCTCACTACCTGCTACGATACAGCTCCCAAGGCACAGCAGCTTTGGGACCTCACAGCAATGCTCCCAGCAGCCCTGCTCCCTGATTACAGTGTCAGCTCTGCAGGAAGGGCATTTCAGAAAATTGAGGCTGTTCTTCATCATGGCCCTAATGGAGGAGATCTATGGGAATGCTGTCACTTCTTTACTCTGAAACTTATGCTAGGGTTTGTATTCTGGGTAGGTAAACAGACTTAATTTTCACCTGGTCCAAAGATTTAATCCCCTCACTGGGGGATTGTATCTTATATTCATCACTGCTTCTCCCCAAATCTATGCTGCCAGTGACATGAAAATGAGATAGGAAGGATCCCGGTGGTTTACATAAGGGGATTTTGTTTTTCTAAGATCTCCATGGCTTCTAGCTCCTGTCAAAGATAAAGACATTTTGGGATATGATCTCTGCCTCTCCTTCTCCAGTAGGGCTGGAGGTGCTGGGGAAGTAACCCATGGGACACGTGGTGTTATGACTGAGCCCTCAGGATGAACATTAGCGCCCAGAGCTGATTAAAAGTGGAAATGACTTACAGTGTTGCAGGAAGTGCACTCCCACCAGCTCTTGTGATTACAGCACCACGCTGGCCATAATGCAATTTGTAGTGGGTCCAATTTTCTTCTTTCTCCAGGCAAACATTTTTTTCAGCTCCCCCCTGAAGCTGTCATGCAGCCAGGCATAGAGGAAGGCATTGGTGCAAGCAGACATCATGGCAAACCAGTGGCACAGCAGCTGGATGAAATTGAAGTACTGCTTGTCGATTAAGCTGATATCTATGTCCTTTATCATGTTGAAGATGTGCAGAGGCAGCCAACAGACTCCAAAGGCTGCCACCACCAAGACAAGCAAGCGAAAAGTCTTTCTTCTTCTTGCTCGGTCCCATTCAGCTTGGCCCTGGGTGACGTTGCCTGGGACCACTCGGTTTTTTAGCTTGACTGAGATTCTCAGGTAGGACAGGGAGATGACAGCCAAAGGCAGCACGTAGGTGATGATGAGAGTGCTGTAAGCATAAGCCAAGCGATCTCTTTTCATGTGGAACCAAAACTCCTCGCAGATGGAGAAGTCCAGCTCTGGGAATTCTGCATGATAAGTGTGGACCAGGGCAGGGGCAGCCAAGGTACAGCTCAGCAGCCAGATAGCAGCCAGGATATAGGCACAAACAGGGATAGTGAGCCTCCTCCGGAACGGGTACACCATGGCGTAATACCTATCCACAGCTATGACAGTCAAGGTGAAGACAGACACAAACACAGTGACAGGTTGCATCAGGAACACGAAGTAGCACATGAAACGTCCATACACCCATCCTCTGGGCTCAAAGGCGTACGCAAGCGTCAGGGGCACGCAGGTTGCACACATGAGCATGTCTGAGAAAGCCAGATTGCCGACCAGAAAGTTGGTCACGTTGTGCATTTTTTTCGTTTTGCAGATAACGTAAATGAGAAGATAATTCCCAATGACACCAATAAAAACTACCAGGGAGTAGCAGGGGATGATGAGTGGCTTGAAGGACTGAACAAACTGGAGCCCTGAGAATAAATTGCTGGCGTTGCTGTGAATGGCAGAGAGGAAGCTCTGGGAGGTTAAATTGTCCGAATTCATCATTTCCCTCCTTTTGTCGTCTGCCATCAGCTAAGTGAAGTAGTTACCACTGCACTGCTCTCGCACTCAATCAGTGAGGATAATGAATGGATTACTGGCTGTGCAGAGGTTGCCACATGGATAGTAAACAAGCATCTGTTAAAGCAAAAGGTGAAGTTGTAATCCTCGAGAGGCAGCTTTCAGCAGTTCCTAGGAAAAATCAAATACAACCAATTTCCATTAAAGTCCTCCGGTATTTACTATTAAATCTAGGTTTTGACAGCATGCCACTTAATAAACATTTAACGCAGGGAGTACTTACTGCAGTGTTTTCTAATCCCACATGATTTTCCTGTGGATGCCAAGAAGTGCCCTAGATGTCTGGCTTCTGCAAATCCAAGAGCGTTGTGTGTGTGTGTGTTAGAGAGAGAGAGAGAGAGAGAGAGAGAATATATGAGTGAGAAAGAGAGTGATGCGCATTTACAAGCTAAGTGGAGATCAGTGTTTTTAAACAGTCTTCACTACTAGGTCATGACAGATTTGTCTATAAGCTTTTATCCCTATTGGCTGCCCTGGGCATTACGTTGCTCTGCGTGTGTCTTACTGATAGTAATTAGTTCTTGAATATACTTTCAAGAATTCCCTTTTCTTTGCAGCGTGTCTGTACTTGCCCTTCCCAGCTAAAATTCAATTTACATTCATTAACACAAGCCTACACAGCATCTAATCCCAGATCCACTTTGTCACAGTCCTCAGAGTGCCCAAAAAAGCTACCTCTGAATTTGCTGCAATAATGTGACTGTAAAATGGGATTCTAATGACATGCAGACATCAAACAAATGTTTACTCCGCTAGAGGGACTCAGCTACACACCTGGTGAACGTAGTTATGGATGGAAATGAGCATTCCGCATGGAACGTATAGAATCTTATTTTCTAATGGGGTTAAAATGTTTGCTCATCCCTGCTGAGTGTTTTCAGAGGGTTTTGCATATCTTTGAGAGTAAAAACATTCAAGAATCTCAAAGGAAATAATAACACCCAGACAGCTCAGCTGTTAGAGCTCACCTGCAGTGAATTACAACAAATGGTTTATAATATTGCAGCTGCCCAAATATATTTGGGATTTCAATCTTCAATCAATCTTCTCCACACTAAACAGCAAACACAAACCATTCTCTAAAACAGCACAAATTTGTTTTGTATGGTTCAGGCGTTAGAAAGGAAAAGATGAGGATAGGTGTGCAGAGAACACACATGGAAGCATACATCAGCATCAGACTCTTACTGCCCTAATTCTCCCTTTACTCTCCTTCATTTCAACCACTTGTGGACCTGGACCTCTGCTAGTGGAAAAAAAACAAAAACAAAAACAAAACAAACAAACAAAAAAAAACACAAAACCAGTGAAACTCCACTGTTTTTCATTTACAACCTCCGGAAATAATTCTGAAAAAATAATAAAATAGAGTAAAAGGATAATAGAGCAGCCCAACAGCTTTCAAATCCTTGAAAGCAGGGAACGCTGCAAGGTTTTCCAAGGCATTGAGGGGATTTAGACATACTACAATGGTCAGTTCATGTCCTAATATCTTTGACCACTCAAAAAAGTATTAACCCAATGTTTTCTATGAGGCTGTTTGTTATTCTCTCAATTTGATGGGAAGAGTAACGTACACAAACCAAAAATTTAGATTTCAAATGCGTCATAATCCTTTCTGTATTCTTGAAGAGGAATTAATCTTGTGTAGCCTTTGCTCAGACCTGAGCAATTCTGCCACAAATGGTTACTGATGGTCGGGCATTTCAAATCTAGTAAGTGCTGATTTTGCGACTGCATTTATGATTAGATTATGCTATGGACTGGAATATGGCCATTATTCCAGCCTGAGGGGAGAGTAAGCATGTAACTGAGGTGCACAGATGCACCATCCTTCACTTCATGGACATACTGACCTACCCATGACCTGTACAAAAAATTGAATGCTATATCACACTTTGGAGTCCAATCTCTGTACCTGAGCTGGAGGGGACTCAGAGGAACATAGTACCTATTTGTCTGTACATACCCAAATCCAGAATAGCAGGAGGACTTGATTCCAAAGAGGAATCCTACTGTTTTCATCATCCCACGTCACCACACTATTGTCTCGAAGCTGAATGCTGCAAAACCATTTCCTTATGCTTGTGAATACATTTGCTTCACTTAGCATGGAAGAAAACTGATCTCAGTCCCAGTGAGGTCAAACTGAGTCTCTCAGCTGATTGCTGTAGGCTTTGGACTGGGTCTGTAATACAAGCCAAAACAGAAAAATGAACAGCTAGCATTTGTAAATAGACTGTGTACTGCCCACAGTCTACTGGAATTTTAACGCTTATACTAGGAAAGAAGACTCACAATAATGTCAGTGCCCACATAGTACTTGAAAAATCACATTATCTAGCTAAATTTTATTTCTCTATCTGAACAGCTGCAGAGAGAATCCAATGAATATCCTCATTGTACCCCTGTGAGCTAAAGGTTTATGCTTTACTATGTGAGAATAGAAATCAAAATATCTGAAGCAGCCTCCAAGGTCACCTTAACATTCAAGTCACAAAAACCTGTAAGCAAGTTTAAAAGTTCTTTTATTTCAAGATGTAGAAAGCAATTTTCTTGCATTTTCTCTGATCTTTGCATGTATTTTCTTCACTTCTGAAGCAAGTAACCGGTCCATCCTCCATATGAAGTCTCCTATCTTATTTCTGTTAATGATTCTCTGTTTGTTTTGGCTTCAGGCAGAAAGTTTCCTCAGTTCAGCTGTATTCCAAAACCAAGACCTGGAAAGATAATATTTACTAAGGAGCTGAACAGAAAAAGTATTTCAGCATTTTAACCCAAAGAAATCCTCTTTTCTCCTTTCAAAACTGCAAATATTAATCTTGTCTAGAATTTCCTCAATTAGATGGCAAAGTCCTTCATGAATGGAATGTAAGTCTATTTCACACATAGAAAACACTTGTTTAAAGAGAAAAGGTACAGGAACTGCACACAGCTGAGCTTCCACGATCTCTCACACTAATCTGTCCAGCCCTGTATGGGCACTGAACTGGAACATTGTTAGCTGCTGCGACTTTCATAAAGTGGTAAACCCCCTAACACAGTTAAGCTGCTCTGCACGTGCGTGTTTAATCACCCCCACAGCTCCTGGATGAAACAGCATCCAAGCATGAGATCTGGTCCTACACTGGCAGAATTAATAAAGCTTCTAAGTTAGGAGGTTCTCTTCTGTTATGTCAGACTTCCAGAACATTTCTTCTGTCATTTAAGCCTCAGTTACAGGTGATAGTTTTCTATGCCCACATTCATTTGATATGTGTCTTCTTCCGAAATAAGGGGACATATAAATAAATAAATAATATTTGTTAGCACAGAACTCCTCAATAAAGTCTTGAATATTCTTCCAGGGCTGTCTGGTAGAGAGCAGAGCAGGTAATTTGTGTAGTCTACAGTAAAATTTTGCCAGCACTGCAGAAAGCACGGACAAGGGTTCCTTTGCCAATTTCTTATCACCAATGAGGGAAGAAGAAGGGTGTGTGTCAGATAATTTCAAGACAGGACAGCCTGTACCTCCAACTCTCATTTAGTCATCTGAATGCATTGTGTCTGCCCCTGCTGTGGGCTGAGACATCACAAAACCTAAGAAGTGTGTTTACAGCTAAGGGACTTGTTTGACTCACTTGCATTTTTTTTATTGTTGCAGCTGTTTCTCTGATCGTGAATAGGGTACGAAAGGAAGTTCTTGCCAAGTTAGCCTTCCATCTGTGAGCTATTAAAATTATTTTATTTGTTTATTAGTTAGGGCATACAGCAGTTCCTCTCAGTTTCAACAGACATAACACATATGACGTGATAGCATATGAGGAACTGTCAGCTATATCAGAGGAGATGAACTGTAAGGTAGGCAAAGAATAACAACAATGATAAAGTAATTGATCTAGAAGGCAGTAAATGTTTATGCTTATAAAGAACTTTGCTTGCAATTTAACAGCCTTGATAGCTCTTTATTTTTATTGTGCTAGCATGAAAAGCAGGCTAACACCAGCAAATTTGGAAACAGAGGTTATACGAAGGGTTACTACTGTATTACACAGGGAAAGTCAGAAATTTTGAAGGTAAAAAAAAAAAAAAGAAGTTTGATAGTATTACAGAGGCAAAACATGTCATAGAAGTCAGGATCAAGGTCACCTGGTAATAAACATTTTCACTGCAGATTAGGAAGGAGAAGTTTCTGCACAAAGAAGCAAGCAACTAATTTGGAAGTGCGGGGAAAAGAATATCTATGACTTCATGAAAGATGCCAGGGTGAATTTGTCTCTACACTACATCAATTTCTGGACAAATTTCCTGCTGCGAGCGCCTATTCACTAGAGCAGAATGTTGTATTATTTAAAAACACTGGGGAGGATGGTAAACTCTAGAGCAGGTAATGAGGTATTTTAGCTAAGGAACAATATGAATGAAAGAGCAAATTCACCACTGACAAATTTAGGATGGAAAGAACACTTCTAAGTGGGAAGGCAAAAAAGCACCCTTTTGAACTGCTGACTTTTGGAACAAACAGTGTATTATGTGGATTAAAACACCTACTTTTAACAGAGAACTTGATTCATTTATCACATGCACGTGGTATAATTGCCTGCATGGGGCTTGGGCTTCAGAAGATGTCATCCAGCATGCATCAGTACAGTTTTAGACTTAGAACTTCAGTCACTTTTCCTTGAAAACAGCACCACTAACAGTATTTCCATTGATCAAGTTCGAAAGATAGGATCAAAATTTCTACATGTGTACACCTACACATATGGACACAAGTGAGAGAAAGTCCTAAAATGTTTTCAGTGTTCTTTGTGGTTCTTTGATGGGAAGATTTGTGCTTTAGTGCCTATGTTGCTCAACTAGAACTGCACTTGAACTTTTGTTGAGTGAATTTTCACTGCTGCTGATCTTGGCACCTGTTTAGAGCATATGATCTACAGAGTAAGGAGAAGGGCAGAGTCAGCAGAGTCACTCCATAAAAATACTTAAGTTCCAAAGTAATTTTATCAGCACAATCACCAGTTCTTCCTCTGCTCTTGCTTTCTACTGCAGATTCCTACCCAGACACTTGATACAAACAATTTCATTCCCTCACCTTCGCACCCTCTTCAGATTTCCTTTGCCAGCCAAAACCACTCAGGACTTAATGATAAGGAAGAAGCTAACCCAATTTTGTTTACTTTTTTTTTTAAATGTTAGGGTGCTGGATTTTTTTAATTTCTAAACACAGGACAAGAAGGCCAAACTCCATGGTGATTGAAGAATTATACAAGCTGAAGTTTTTGACCGAGCATGCTAAAGCAGAATTTTACTGAAAAGTAGGGGCTAGGTGAGAAACTAACCATCTCTCATCTGGCTGAATTGAGTTCAATAGAGTCTAATAGCATCTAATATTTGAATTACCGGTTTCTCCATAAAAACCCCAAAGAAATTAAAGGTCTCAGTTACAAATCAGGATTAAACTGGAAAAGTGTGGAATCAGATTTGCATATCCATCAATTCCTACTCAGCCCCCAAGAAATCTAGCATTTCCCCTTCTCCTACAAGCCCAAGAGGGATGTGCAATACCAATACATGCCCCAAGTTAGGACACACTGTGGGAAATAATTCACAGAAAAACCTTCAGATTGAACACTGAGCCCTGGAGAAACTTAGGGTTGTAAATGTTCCCTGCAGGTGTAAACAACCAGGAGTCAGGTTCACTATACACCCCAGGGGCACGTGCACAGTTGCACCCTGGTGAAGAAGAGAACTGACAAGAAAAGTTGACAGTCAATTGCAGCAACAGGGTAAGATACTGCCTGGCCAGTGGCACTTCTCTACAGTACCGTGGAGAAGCTATGCCTCTCTGCTTCCCCAGTCTGCTAGGGTCGGAACGTCTTCCAAGGGACGTCTACCCGGGGAGAGCAGACGGGAGAGGAGCAGCAGCACCAAGGACAGCGTCCCGCCCCAGGGCCGAGTACTCCCAAGGCTGCCCTGACAATGAGCGATGGGCAGGAGCAAGAAAAAAATTGATACCCAATGTTCTGTAGTGACCACATTGCCATTTCCACATGTTGTTTCCACGGGGAAAAGAGTTCAATTAATGTTTTTCAAGTAGAAATGGAGAAAAAAAAAAAAAAAAAAACCAAACAAAACAGAATACATAAACTTATAAAATCAAGTTTCTAATCAATTAATTATCCCACTAGCTACAATCTGCTGTGGACCTTTGGAAGCTCTTTATACTAAAGGTTTATCTGAAGGACTGACATCTGGTTTGATTATAGCTGCATAGTAAAACCATGCCATAAGAATACCATTCAGAAATACACCTTTCTGCTCTTTTACACAAGCTCAGGTCTGAAGAAAAGGAGGAAATGAGATATTTCGTTAAGAAAAACCCTCCAGACATTTCTAATGAAGTCTTCTGTATGTTTTCAGCACAGCCTCATTTAGAGTGAGATGACATTTCGAAAATAAAAGAAAGATAAAATAGAACATTTTCCAGTACATGGGCAGTCACAACTCAAGCGCAGTACTTTCTGATATTATATAGCACACGAGGAGAACTTGGATGGAGTCTATGAAGTCTGGCATGCACCAGATGTTTACATTTCTTACATCTTTTTGCTTACATTTTATCATCATAAAGAAATAATTATTTACAATAATAATAATAATAAAACAACCCATATCCTCATCAGATTAGATGTGAACTGATGTGCTACACTGGACTCATGTACCTATTGGTCTAAAAGGACTCTGGGTGTTCAGAGAAACATGCTGTGAAAAAATAAGATCGTTCCACACAGAAGACAATTTAATCACTGCAAGTTTAACAAGCCAAAAATCTCGCAGCATTTTACACATAATAACGAATGTCTTTCTGACAGAAAGTTCACTATCTTGTCGCACACTAGAGAGGGTGAAGCTGATGGCTCTTACCCCATACCAGTAGTGATGGGGTGACAGAACTGACAAGGTTTATCCTATCTAGTCAAACCACTGTTAGGTATCACTCCAGAGGAACAAAAAGGTAAGGCAAGAATTTTCTAATTAACCATTAATTCCTTCCCCCATTTCTTTTCCAGTGTTGCTAAAGCCTAGATTCAAGCAGGCTAATTCAAAATACACAGCAGACTCCTCCAAAGTTCTTCTAAAGATGTTGAAAACATAATCCTGTAGACAAATCCAAAAATCTATCCTACATCAGCAATGGTTCCTATTTTAGCTTTAATAGGCAAAAGTGGCTGTTTCCATGGCACAAAAAAAAGCTTTTGAGCAACATTAGTTTTACTTAGCAAATACGTTATACAATACTCTGGTTAATAGAAAATGAAGAGGGGGAAAAAACAAAAAAAACCAAAAAAAACCACATTGATTTCTGACCACACAATAAGCCTCTCTGAGCACTGGATAGTCTTTTTACAGTCATGAACCCAAAGACCATTCTCTTCAGTATCTGGATAGAACTGAGAACTGAAGTTCCTCAAAAATGGAAAAGAAAATGTTATTGATGAAGCGATTGAGATGCGTATGTCAAAGTTCAGAGGAAATGGACTAGCTATATTCATTTAAGGTGTTTTTACCTAAGTATTTTTAATTAAAAAGAATACTTCTGGGCGCCTCCAACAATATTTTAGAAAATGCTATTAAATCCTGAAATAAAGGTTGACTTGTTGAATGACATGACATACCTGGAGTTGTGCAGTGTCACTGACACTGGCATGTAGTTTTCAATGCAAGGGCATGGTTATTTCAAAAAGAAAGAAAATGTCAAAAAACATCTACTCTGTATTGGGATTACAAAACAGAAGAAGTAAAGTCAGTTCCTTCCTGCCCTTGTAAACATCAAGAAGCCACAAGAGCTGACATAGGGCAACATACTTGTAATCAGGCTATGCAAACTAAAGGCAGGTGGAGGCAGTGTGATGTGGGTCCCCAAAGCCACAGCCCCCTTCTATGCCAACCCTGTCAGTCCAGCTGTGTTCCTAGACAAGACAGAAACTTTCCTCTGCTAGCATTATATGAGCAGCAAGAGGCTTATCTCTCAAGTTTTTCAATGTCTTGCTCAGAACCACCTGTCTGGAGGTCACCGCTGAATGAAATCCAGCAAGGAAAAGAGCTTTCAGAGTACCTGCAGCACTGCAATCCAGAGGCAGAGAAGCAGTGGGCCAACAGTCAGGTGATAGGTCTCGTTTTTCAGGACAGTGCTTATAAAGCCTCAAGCCTCAGTCTAGCCCATAATGAAAAGCTAAAAATTCTTCAGATTGACTATTATGATCTATTATATAGGTCACTTTCCTCTAGTTCCTCTGAGCTATTTTTTTACCCCACAAAGCAGCAGCGAAGTCAATGCCTCTAAAAATTCTTTCATTTTCATTCTTGGGAAAACAGAACTACTTTGAGCCTGGAGCTTAAATACCTGGGGTCTATGCCCTGGTCAGTGGCCTACTGCATCTAGACTCATTCTCCTATTTCAAAACTAAAATCCTATCTTTGCTATCAGTGCAGCAACATGAGATGATGAAAGTATTCCCACTTCTGGCTTTAAATACTCAAGATTGCATTTCCCTTTCACATAGCCTCTGAACCAAACCTATATAGCCTGGGGTTCACACCTTGCTTCATGATGGGAAGCTTTAACAAATTGCAGTGAAACCTCAATAGCTGAAAGCCAGACAAAGGCATCTTTTAATCATCCAATTAGATGGAGGGAAGAGCTGGAACTGCTTTCAGTCTGGAAAGAAGGGGAAATCATTAAAGGAAATCATCCCCCTTTCTTTTTCCAAATAATTAGAAGAACCATCTGTATGTTCATTCCACCACAGCTAAGTGTGCAGATTAGCATTTCAGAGAGATGTGAGCACAACCAGCAATACTTTGATGTGTTAACATGAATGATGCTAAAATTTCTAAGGCTTTCAATGTTGTACAAGTGAAAAAGGGTACACATGTCACTTTCCAGTCACTCTTTTCTAAATGACTATTCAGTTGAGCCAAATTTCTGTTCAGAGAATTTTCTTTTTATCTCTGAAAGCATATTAAAAAAAGTTCCCATTAAAATAAATATAGCACTTACACAGTGCCTAGCTATAGCCACATGTATCTATACTGCCAGACTATGCAGTACATGCTCCCATAATGTAATCAAACCTGCAAACACTTTTTAAAAGGACAGATATAAAACAAGTTAAGAAAACATTCCAATTATTTATGTTTTTACACAAAGTAATCCCTAAAATATTTCTTCTGTGATTTAAAAGCTTATGGCAAAATTTCAGGCACAAAATCAGAAATAATTAAAGCACACTGAAAAGGGAAAATGAAAACAGAAAAGTTCTACAAACACAGTTTTATGTATATACAATAAATATTCTCTAGCATGAGACCACCACTGATTGATCTGTAAATAAACTTTTCCCACTATTATTTCTTTGAGCACTAGAGAAATCTGTGTTTGACCTGAGGCAAAATTGAAATTAATAAGGTAATATAAAAGACACTACAGATCTCATAAATAAAAGACCATGGGATGTCTAAATCCTTCCATACAGACTTTTCTTCATGACCAAAGTTAACTCATATGGACAAGTAAAGCTGACTTTAGTTTCCCTAAGATCCTTTGTGATCATCCTATTCCCTTAATATACTTGTTCCAGTCATTAAGGCAGAGTTCTGCCCATTTATTTACCAATAAATTGTAAACTTCAGCTCCCTTAACCTGAGTCTGTCCTCATAAGCTTTCACATGAAAATGCACATCCTAGAAGAGTCCTCCAGTGCACACTGGATGTACTTCACCTAACTTCCCTCTCTCCAGCTGTGAGCTGCTCCTGTACTTTCTGTAACTTCTGTCTGCTCCTTGCTCAGATACGTTCAGTATCTTCTCATATCGAGTGTAGCAGTTTCTCATGACTTAATCTACTGATTAATTCAATTTAAGTTAAACGGCACCATGTGCCGTACTTGAACACATACATTCAAGAACAAATGCCCACTCAGCATTCATGCTTTATATTGAGAAAATTTCCTGCTAAAATAGATTCTCAGTTAATACTGTGTAATAGTCTACAGCAGAGGTAGGTATTCACAAGGACTAAATTTAGCCTGGTGAGATATCTCTCCTCAAGCTTCCTGTGAGGCCAGTGGAACATGAGACTCAGATGCTAATTTAAAAGGGGCTGAATCAGTCTTCTGTATTACTGACAGGAGACACCTCTCTTCTTCACCTTGCCTCTTTCTCCTCCCCATTCCCATTCATTACAGAGGAGCCAGGAGGGTTAGCCTTTGGGTATCACTCAAGTTCCCTTTCTTTCAATTCAAAGCCAGAGGTATAAAAGTATCTTTGGACAACACACGAAATAAAGACAAAGTCATCAAAACCTCAAAGTCCATTCCATACCAACAGACATTTTAGACAACTTGAAAAACAAGAATAAAAGGTTGGATCCGCACTAATCAAACCATCATTTCCCTGCACCTCATTGGGAACTGTTGCCTTTAGTGTTTTCAAGGAAACACTTTCAGTATCCAAGTAAGGTCAGGAGCTTCCAGTTTCCAACCTGGCAATCCAAGCTGTCAGCAGTGGAACAGCTCAGCATCCTCTGAAAATCCATTTACTTTGCATGAGGGTTGAGTATCCAAATTTACAAGTGCCTTAGAATTCTATATCAAAGGACCTAGGAGGATGGATCTGAATGTGCAAAGTAAAATAATTTAGTATAGTTCCAGTACTTGTCCACAAAAAATAACCCATTACTAAGGGAGCAGTTTTCTTTTAGTACCATTTCTCTCTGAAGTTAATGCTGCTTGACTACAATGAATCACAGTAGATGATGTTCCCATTATCAAGACAGCACAAGTAGTTTTTAATTCATAATAAAGCAATTTTTAAGCCATTTCAAACACTTACTGCGCTTGGAGTCACTCTATTTTCTGCCACTTACAGCAGGAGTTGTCTACCTGCAGTTTAGCTGACTGGTTGCAACACAGAGACCTGTTTCACAAGACTGAAATTACACACTGCTTGAGGGCTACAGAAATGCTGCAGAAGCAGAGAGAAAGGAACAAGATAGCAAAAAGATCACAGAAATTGCGACTGGCTGAAAATCTTGCTTCACCTTGACAGGTTGCAGAGGATACAATTGTATTTGCTCGTGTGTTAAAGGTGAAACAGAAGCAAAGCTTTGAGAGACTGAAATGCAAAAAGCTAGAACTCTACACATCCTTATTGTGGAAAAAGACACATCCAATCTGTTGGAGCATCGGTTTTTACAATGTCCAACACCACGTCCACAAACCGAACAAGAAGATCTGGAAGGCTCAGCTGGAAACATGTATTTTGTGCAGCATGGAGAGCAAAAGAATCCAGTTAGATTTATCAGCCTCACAACCCTTTCAAAGCCACATATCACAGACATAGCATTGCTACTAAATTACCTTAACAACATAGCTGAAAATGACATGTGCCAGCAACCAAAAATAAGTGCAGTTCTGCAGCTCTCAGGGTCTGAATGTGTGTTAAGCATCCAACTGGGGAGCATAAAATTATAGAGCAGAGGATGTCAGCTCCAGCAGCCAAAATAGTCATCTTCCTGCGAGATTCATACAGGGACACTCATACTTCTGATGGGGTTTTATAGATACTGGGTGGGGAAAATGAGCTAGTTTTCTGCATTGTCACCAAATATGATTGAGGCATTTGGAGTCTTACTAAGTCAACAGACTTTCTGCCATTGACTACAATACAAAAAACTCAGGGTTGTTGCAAAGATCTAACACGTTGTTCCATAAAAAGCAGAACACAGAAGCCTGGATTCATATAGATATCTAAGTTACATCTCCCATATCACTGTGGCTGTCCCACACACATGTCCTTAATTACCTGCACACACAATGTTCTTGGCTTCCCATTACAGTCACCAGTTGGTGAGGACTGACTGGCACTGGGAGCATCTAGTAGTTAAGAACTAACTCTATTACTAGACCCATTTGCTGGCCAATGTTCCTGAGGTTTTATAATCCAAAAATAATGTAATTTTTCAAGAACTCCCTCCCCACCAGCATACACTTACAGCTAAATTTTACAGTGCACTAAAATTTTTCCATTGAAAGCTTAGTCATTATGCCTAACATTATGAAACGTAATTATTTTATGCAGGAGTTATCTAAAAAATTTGTGGAGAAATTAAAATATGTAGATATTTCAAAAGAAAAAAAAACACGACTGTCTGAAAAACAAGGTGACAGGATAATTTTGGGTGGCAATGAGGCACAATAAAATGTAAAAAAGGGTCTCATATTTTAGAAGGAAAGTCAAGAATTGTAGTTAATGGAACTTGTGATACCACTACACACAAATTATACATTCTTTTGATACAGAGTTTGAGCTCATGCCTCATTAGGAATATGATGTACCGACGTCAGTAGGATTTAAGGATAGGAGAAATATTCACATAACAACATGAAAGGGGTAAATTACAACCACAAAACAAGATGTGGGAAAGGAACTATGAGTTTAACACTGACAAAACCTTCCTGCTCCTCGCTACGGGTTTTACTTGTGGCCTTTTGAGTCACAAGGGAAGCCCATGATGAAATGCATTGAAACTGCGTTACAGAAGAACAGCAGCACTAGGATAAACTATGCTACCCAAACATCCATCTATGCTTGTGTCTCTTGGGAAAAGAAAATGAGGAGGAGAATCAGTGCACAGTGTTTCTTTTACTGTTCCTACTGTCTTTCAAACAGACCTAATGTTTTAGGTTAATCTAAGTCGGCAGTTAAATCCAGTTAGACAAATTCTGCAGGCTTTATTCCACAAGTCTAATAAAATATTTTCTGAACTCCAATCACCATAGGTAAAATGATGCCACATTTTAATTATGCCACTGACTTTTTGGCCTATAAGCCTACTGCCTGACAACTTTATGAGTTGTTTCCCAGTTTCTGCCTCCTCGTGCTCTACCACATAATTTGTTTCCTCTGCTAAACCCATAAAGTTATCAATCAGGCAATAGGCTTTAAAAGCAAAGCAACATAATTAAAATGTGATACTTTTTTTTTTTAGCAGGGATTGTGTCTGACTGCTTAACGCATTTAACTACAGAACAAGGAAAGGAAAATAACTTCTGTAGTACTGCTGAAGGCACAGATTGAACTTCAAAACAGGAGGCTGTAGCCAACAGTGGTTGGTACTTCTGCATAATTAGAAAAAAATCACTGTTGGGCTTTTAACATTAACAGTGATCAACGTGTCAGATATTACACAAAACAGATATATCTTATTGTTAGATTTTGACAAGTTTTGTATTCCATCCCTTCCTCATCAATTCTCTCCTGTGTTCATTAGTTAATTATTTCTGCCTAGAGCAGTAAGCTTCAAATGTTTAACCAGAAAATCAGTGATTTGAGAGACCCTCAGAAGCTTTGATCATTTGTTTGCTTATTTTAACCTTCAAATATTTGTTTTGTCCCCTTGAAAATCCTTGCTATGTGTTCCCACAGCAGAGCCTCAAAATTTTATGTTGGGGTCTTCTCAGGTGAACTCCTGGTAAACATCCTCAATCCCATGTTGCTATAGAGAGCTCTCCACAGGAGCAGGATGCCATGGAATAAACACACTAACCTGTTAGTCAGAGCTTCTCCAAACAATTTAGCACCTTTAGTAAGAAAACCAAAGATGTGAATAAACACAGTAATTTTGACTTCTAATTATAGCCCTCAACAAAACATCATATAAGGCAGTCACAAAACCATGACGAGCCAAAGTTATTTGGCAATGTTAGCTCTGCAGTGAGGTACCAAGAACCTCATTCAAAATCATCAACAGTGTTTACTTCTGCATACAGTAATTACTTCCTTTGTCCTTCAGTAGGTTAACAGATCTGTAATTAAATAGTACAGATATCTTGCATCTATTAGTCACCTTAGCAAAACCAGCAGCTCAGAGATTAAAAGAAACAATTCTGAAAATTCTGCACACTTCATCTGGAATCAATACAGATTTGTTACGAATAGTTAGTGCTAATGGCTATAAATTCTGCCAGAAATAAAAGCAAAATACGTTTTAAAGGACTTCTTCCTTCTCCAGGTAAGAAACCACTTCATCAACCTCTTCATTCAAGTGCTGCCTGCATGAGAGTCGTGCATTTCCCAGCACAGTCACTGATTTCAGGTTAAGCAATTCCATGGAACTTGAACTCATCTGCAATTTAAAACTGTTTATAACAGCTCTTGGACTGTCTTATTTACTGGATGACTGGAAATTCAATAATGCAACAATTAATTTTCCAAATTAAACTGCTTCCAGAATGGTAATCGCACTTCAAAAGTCTTAAAATATGTTAGTGATGTTCACAAACCCAAATGGAGGGACATCCTCAAAATCTGCAGTAGGGAGATTTTGTTCATGGTAGCAAGAAATTATCAGAGTGAGGCCAGGTGAAGAAAGAAGCATTTAGGAATTCATGGGCTGTCCTCATTCTACCTTAGCTTGAGCATCAAAAGTGTGAATGGTATTTTAAACACACAGAATGTTTACAAGCTCCTGCCACATAATCTACTAATCACTTAATATTACAAGGACACGAATTTACCAATATTTCATTCTGAAGATGCACAGTAGTGAAAATTTTGCATGCAAAGCTGAAATTCCAGGTCTAAATCTGCCAGAACAATGGACATGCTTTGAAAAGTGTGCACCTTGACAAAGGACTAATATCCCCATCTTCACTTGGAAAGGAATTCAACCGGTTATGCTCTTGAGTTCCACATCTTTCTAATGTCAGCTTCCTTTTCAGCTTCAGTCCCCTTTTTGGTTCATGACAAGGACAGCCAAGGAGCACTGGTGACAATGTGATGAGCATATGACTTCCTTCCTTCCATAGCTCCCAGCTCTGGGCACGTCCTGAACTTCACAGAAGCTGAAGCCGCTTTTTCTCTTCTGTCTTTATGGTCACATTCAGGTCCACCTTTCCAAATGTCTGTGCTCAACCAGCCAAGAAGTTGCAGTGTCAAGGCTGCTGTTGCAGCTTGATGAGTTAATTTGCTTTGCTTTGAAATGCAGAACTTATTTAAATAGCACAGGCAGCTGATGTAGTTCCCAGTTCCTCTCCATCTCCTATTGCAGTCTTGCTCTGCCACATCCGTGTCTGCAGCTTGCCAGGCTGCTGCCCAAGGTGGAACTGATCTGGCTTAAAAATAACCCAGCAAACAGCAAAATGATTAATGGCCAGGGCTGGTTCACAGGCTGTTCCACAAGCGCTGTATCTGTAACTCAGTGTCATGGCCACAGAGAAGCAGACATCATGCTGACACAGCTCTCAATGCTCGATAGTGGGGTAGAAGAGCCAGGTGCTTGCAAAGCAGCCCCAGGATGCTGTCCAGAGTTCTAATGAACATCCCAACCGGTATGAAAGCCAGGTCTGGACTAACACTTCAGTGATCTTCAGGAAAACCTTATTCAAGCAGATCATGTGCCCAAGTCACCGCGTGATGTCCTCATTTGTGTCACTAGAGCCACTCACACATTTTTAAACCGATTGTGTAGATACTCTATTGCTATCCACTACATCCAGCTAATTTTAGCTGCATCCCACATACACACATTTTTCATTAAGTGTCAGCCAGACCTGAATGAATCATCCTCAGAAATGATCTTCTTTTCACCAAGTCTCCACTGATACAAAATTCCAGGCAGGTGACTTGTCATCTTGTAACAACTGATGCCACTGGCTGAGTCTCTCTTGGAAGTGGCACTACAGGTTGGTTCAGTGACACACGATAGTGATAGAATCGCTATGGCTGACACAGACTCATCCAGCTTATCACAGATGCGTTTTCTGGCACGCTGATTGTTTTCCACCACACGCTCTGGTGCAGACAGGAAGATGATGTCTGTGTCAAAAATCAGAGGGCTAGATGTGACATCCAAATTTTCCATGGTAACATCCATCACCTTGAAATCTGGTTCCACATACCTGTTCACTGTGCAGACAAACAAATGTGGTCATAAAAGCATTCCAAAGGAAGCAGGCAGAGTAACAGAGCCAATACAGAACTGTCATATCTAGAGGTGAACAAAATAAGTTCAAGAAAATCTTCTTTTTTGTGTGTGACACACAATCATTTCTACTGCTCCTTTCTCTCCCTTCTCTTCCAGTTCATTTGCACTTATTTCTAAGTGCACCTTTTAGCACGGTTTTTGGACTCTTTCATCAGACAAAAAAAAAATAAAATCAGTTTCTTCCCTTGAGAATGAAAGATAGTGAAGGTAGTAGTTAGATCCAGCCTGTGCAGATGTAGGTTCTATTTATAACTGCAGTGTGAGTAGCCAGTCATGCAGAATTACTTTCCTCCCACTGGCATCACGCTGTGTTCAGTACCAGCAGGACTGCATACACCTTCATCCATTCAATGTTCCTTTAAGCTCTGCAGATTTACAGCTTGCAGAGACTCAGAATAGAGCAGTAGTTAAGGGCCACGTAGCAGTGTCCCATGGAAAAAGTCTTCTTTGACAGTATGACAAGCTGGGAGTTAGATTTAATGATACATCACGCTCTCCTATCCCAAATGCAGTTTGTGCACAGTGTATACGGCCAATAAGCACACAGAGCTGGAACCCACACGAAGATCTCCAATTTAATTCTGGCCATAATCAGGTACTTGGCATTCCTTCACAAAGCAAGCACATCCCCAGACAGACGCACAGTTACTTGTACTCAGTTGTTTACAAAACTACGTCTCTTTACAGCATCCAATCTGTTACTCAGCATCAACTAATCTGAGTATGTGTATCATGGAGTCAAAAGCTCTTGTTCTAGCAGGGGACAGCTGCTGTCTCACATACATCTCAACATCTTTCTCCCAGGAATATTTTTTAATGTGCAATTAATGAACCAAAACGTCACTTGTAGGGCATTTTCTCATCCTCACTTGTTGACATCCACTCATCACAGGTTTAACATGCCTCCTGTAAAATACTTTTGTATTTATTTTTTGCATATTTGTGATCAATCATTTCTGCTTTCTTGTCTTTGATGGTGCTGCTAGCTGCCCTGCTTGGGATCACTGTGTCTGTTTCTTTGTCTCCTGGCAGACTACACCTGGGCAATCAATGGGATGCCCTTGAAGAGTTGGATCTGAGGGTTCAATAACTACACTGGAAGATTTTCTTGAATACTTCCCCCATTAAATAATCATCACCTTTCCTTTTAACCTTTGTTTGCTCTGCATAATAATTAGATGTAATAGGAACAATTAGGCATAAGAGATCCATTTTTTTCAAAAAAGATGACTAAGTACTTAAAATGTCCACAGACAACATTAATGTAAACACAGTGAAAATCATTTGCATTTTTTAAAATATAAATCAATTGACTTCCAAACAAATCAAGCAACATGGAGAACACTGGAAACAAAATTAGCCTTTCATCTACACAAATTACTGGAAAGTAGTTAGACAAGGTGATAGTTATGCAAATATAGATTCAATGCAATCACAAATCCTGGCAGTATTTCCTAAGAAAGTGCACCCAATGTTTCTAACACACCCTATCTTCCCCCTTCCAGCAGCTTTTCTTATCAGTTTTGTGAACTTTTTCTTAAAGGAAAGATTTGCAGTTGTGAACGTTCATTCATTCCAAACCCTCCTACAGCGTTGGCTATGGGTCCCACAGACCTCACACTGCCACTTGAAAGATGCACAGGTATCTTGTGCACCACACTTCTCCTGTAAGCACTGTTTGGAGGAAGCTGAGCCTACAGTGAAGAAACAGGGCACTGTATTGCATACACATTTGAGTAATGCTTCGTGCACAGCTACTGCACAGCAGCAAAGGAAGACAATCATGGCTTTTTGCTGACAGAGTACAAACCTGAACTCTGCATATAAAAGCAGAAGTCTGTCACCCAAAGGAAGATAGATGTTTTATGGCTTGATCCAGCCCCATCAGAAGCAGAGCCAAAGCCTTGTTTAGATGCAGCTCCCATGGGTCTTGCTGATCACTGTCTGCAGTTTCTGCCCTGCAACAGTTTTCCAGCCCTGTCCTCACTTTCTGCATGGCCCCACTGCTCTCACACAAAATGCCCCTTTTACTGAAGTAAGCAGCTAGCTACCCGGGTTGCCTACCCCTCCCAGATCACCCAGTTCCCTCAGAGAAGAAAGCCAGCAAATCCAGTTGCAGCAGGTTGTGCTTGCCTCATTCCTACCATTTATATCACCACTCTGGTATACTTTGCATTTGCTTTGCTGTTTGCTTTTTCTCAGCTTCCCAATACTGTTGTGAAAGAGACAGGAAAAAAAAAAACAAATCCACTAGGGCAGGATTTCCTAGAGTTCACTGTTAACACGAAAGACCCAAAGGAGATCAATATAAATTCATCCAACAGAAGGTTAAAAGGTGAAGCACTTCCAATCCATATAGACATGGGGAGAACATCTAATAATGCAGGGATTATTAATCTGCCAAGGGAGTAATGAGAGCTGGAGGCCAAAGATGAGCTGGATAGATTTACGCTAAAAATAAGGCACGAAATATTAGCTACAAAGTTAATTGGATATTTTCTGAGAATATAGATTCTCCATTGCTGGAAATCTTTCTAAAAGTTTAAGGGCTGACTGCCTTTCTAAATGGTATTCTGCTGCTCACATAGGATTTATGCAAACGGATGAATGAGGTTTCTTGTGCCATACACAGCATTTGATTAGACAGAGAGCTCTCCTCTGTCCTAGAAATAATACACTCCTCAGGAAGCAAGAGGAGCATATATATAGCTCTACACATTAAGAGTGTGTACATCCATGTGTGCTGTACATCTTTTCTTCTTTACCTGAGATTTGACTATGCACCTTGCTAAGGATTTTGGCTTTTATTTAAAATAATCAGCAAGGATGTTCACAAACCACGTGCTTCGTCCCTGGGTCACAAGCACAATTTCAGATCAAATCTGTAACAAATGGCCATGAGGTTTCATTGCTTTCATGATGAAGGCTAGGGAGTGAAATTAAATTATGGGGACAGCAGCTGAATATTCCTAAACAAAAGGCTTCTACTGGGATGAGTACAGACATTTAAAAGCTGGACAGATGCAATTCAAGTCTATTGTGCAGGTTCATTGCACTGGATGAGAGCATGCCTCACTCCTCATGCCATTTTAACGAGGCCATGCATAGAATTAAAGTACACTTCTTTCACTATGCTCTCTCTTCTCTGCATTATTCCACTTCACAGCATAAAGAGAGATTACCACCACAGCAGAGGGAACGTGAAGCTTTTTTCTTTTAAGGTGAGAAAAGTCAAGAACTCTGCTTTCTTTTGAGCCAGCTCCCTTATTCACAAGTCATAGTGGAAAAACTACTGGTTGCAGCAGCCTGTGTATTTGACCCATATCGCTGTGGATTTTTTTCTACTAACAGTGCAAAATACCTGAAATAACTGCAAAATCACTGTAGGTTTGTTCAGAGGATGGTGGTTCATTGTTTTGCTTTAACAACAGTTGTAATAGAAGGCATGCTCTTTCCTATCCCTTGGATTTATTTATGGCATGTCATCAGAGGGGAGAAATCCATAAATGGTTCCCTAATTAACAAAAATCTCCCAGAATTGTGTGCATTTTTTCATTATTATAACAAAAGTGGACCCTTGTAATATCAGCCTGCCAAATACCTTCCCAAATCCCAGCATTTCAATCTTTCCAAAGGGGTCCAGTCATTGTATACAGGAACCAAAACCATGGTGCCTTGTCTCTACATGCTCAGCTGCCTTCCTTTAAGCTTCTTTAGCACATGCTCCACTTTTAATGCACTGTTTTGTCTTTTCTTTACCTTAAACAGTTGGTGCAAGAGAGCTCTGCTGTGCCTGGTTTGACTTGCACCTCATTTAAAAACACCAAATCACTGCAGATTTGGTCTGCGACGCAGTTTCAACTCCTGACACTGTTTCAAGTTATTCTCAGTGCATTTGGTGGCTGCAAGGAGCACCAGAGCACTAAAGCCCTTTGCACTCAGAAAGCTGGTGCTCTCAGGTGCTTGTAAATCCACCCCCTCCTGTTCTGCAGGCATGGCCCTCCACTGTTCTGCTCTGCCAATTACCAACTACCTCTCTGCAGTTCATGTTGACAGAGTTACAGTTTAATATACCAGTAGGTAGGGCACCTGTTCCTACTTGCTAGATGAATACTGGATTTTTCAGTTTGAGGGAAGAAATTCAGAAGGATTCTAAAAATCTGGCTTGGGATTGTACCCATGAGTCCTATTTATCAGGGCTGTGCTCCATCCTTACAGCCCCAGCTTGTCCTAATAGCAGGGGTTGCCACGACCCAGGGGCAAGACTGTACACTTGGATTTATTGAATCTCATGAGGCTCACCTGGTCCTACTGCTCAGCCTGTCTGGTTCTCTCTGAATGGCATCCCATCCCTCAGGCCTGTCAGCTGCACCACACAGCTTGCTGAGGCTGCACTACTCAAGCCCACCAATGCAAGCAAGGATGCCCCACAGAATGCATTCAAGCTCTGCCCCTTCCACCTGCACTTCTGTGACATTACCACAGATTCATATATATTTTTTCTGTTTAGATTTGGAAAGACCACTAAGACAATTAAGGCCCATCTCTACAATGCCCACTAAACATGGTAATCTCCACTCTTAAAACATCAGCCATCAATCAAAAGCATCAAAAAGTATACTCTGTCTATCTGTATAGACATATCTGTGGTACATGAGTAAATCACAGTAACACAGGAGGCAGTACATTGCATTTAGTACTCTGAGCTCATGTCCCTCAACTTTCATTGCCCCTGGCGTTGCCATGCCTACAGAGCCAAAGCATCATTCACATAAGGACTCCTCCAAGCAGCACCTCCTCCATCCTGCTCATCATCAAAGCTCTCAGCCAGCCACCACTGGATGCAACCAGACAAACTTTCTCTCCATTGTCTGCAGATTAAGATCCTCTCCTCAGTTCCAGCATCGGAGAGCTGTGGGTTCCTCCCTCTACAAAACCTCTGCTCAAACAAGCCTCTACGAGCCTTGGGAGGGCAGCGCACCAGTAGATGACACGAGCAATGCCAACTGAGATCAAGAAATGCCACATAACAGGCAGCACAAACCCCTGTCCTCTCATTCAACAGGCACAGTCAGTCCTGACATTAAATAGATTCATGCTGCCAAGGCTGCTGCTGCTCCTCTGGCTGTGAAGTGGCACACATGAGCAGCAAAGCACAGCTGTCCTCCCCTGGGTGACTGATAGCCCTATTGCACCAGGGAGATTAAACCAGCCTCACACCCATCTGCCACCGACACAGCAAGGAACTAAGTGTTCTCAGCCAGGGGTTGAGATTGCTAGGTAAATAAAAGGAGCTTGTTTGTGTTTGTCATCAGTAGTTCTGGCAAAAATGCGGGATTTCAATTAAACTGATTTTAATACATACTATCTTTGCTCTGTGAACAATTCTGTTCTGATCAAGGGATGAAAATCATATCAAACTGAGATGTTCTGACAGGATATCATACCAGGCTACATTCTGGTAATAAAAAGTTAAGAAATAGGACTTGAAGGGAAACCTAAGGCACAGCCTCCAGCTGGCAGAGACACTCTGTAGCATATAACCCCTTAAAATAAATAGATTCAGAGAGACATTACGTCCATGTTTTCTGCCCAGGTACCTTCTAGGCCAGGGCCTCAGAGTCTGCTCCAAATCCCACTGCCGCAAGAGAAGCTTCTTCCAATTGAAATTTAACCACACACAGTGACAGCTCGATCCTATTGCTCTGCCTCCCAGCAGAGGGAAAGTCCCAGCACTGGGATCCAGAATGATGGGTTCACTTTGGTGGATTCTGTCCTTTCCTCACCTTAGCGGAGTACTGATGGTCACAGTGCAGGAGCTGCAAGAAGGCCACTCGTCTGGTCATCCCCCTGTTCCTTTTCCAATCCTCAGCGTTGTAAATGTTGTATTCTGACAGCTGACCACAGAGTTACATAGAGATTCAGCCAAAATCAAGTCTGCATCCTGCACAATCTCCTTCTCACCAGGGAATAGCCTGTGTTCTATTGATTTTACAGCACAAACAATATACTGAATTTGGGAAGAGGGTTATTTTGTCTATGTTTGGATACTGGGGCAAGGTTTCAAAGAAAAAGTTCTGAAAAGTGAATAAACTTTCATTGTCTCAGCACCAGTCTAGTTCCGTAAATCATTTGCAAAGAGGCACCTAGGTATGTCCCATCATCTGCACTTCAATTACAGAAAAAATCCCCAAGGAAATTAAAAGACTGGCTAGAATATCCTGGACTTTTCCAAGATAATGACAGAAAGAAGGAACAAAGAGGAAACTGTTCATCAGAAAAATGCTAACAGCTGGACATATCTTGCTTCTGAATATATATCAGCTCCATTGGCCTTTGTCAGATAGACTGAAACAGATAAGCAGAGGCTCTTTTTAAATGCACTTGTTTCCACTGGCAACCAAAGGAACAAAAGGATTTAATCAATTGATTTCAATGTGCTATTTTCACATAGATTTCCTTTAAATCATTCAAGAGATGAAAAGAGGAAGAGAAAAAGTCAAGCAATAAAAATGCAACAATTCTCATTAACTGCTATGAATTGACCGTTTCATAGATTAATTTTGGCAAGGTCTGAGAGTTTCTCACATTTTCATCAAATGAGATCTTATTTTCAAGCAATGCCTTAAATCTAGAATGCAATTCTTTCATCGGATGCTGATTTCAGAGCAGGTCTATTTCAGTTTAATTTGACCCATAATTGCAAATGATCAAATTGAATTTTTCTGTATGAAATTTCTACATTTTACTTTAATAATTCTTCATATATGAATCATCTGCATTTTTACACTATTGCTAAAGGAACACAAAAACCATTATAGCCAAATTGGAAACACTATGAAGCCAGATGACATTTGCAAAAAACAACCTGTCAGAATAGTTTTCCACCTATCACTTAATTTTATTTTCCCTATATTTGTTACTGTCAACAGAAGAACATTTTGTTCTATAAATGTATTTCTGGCCTATCTTTGTCTTTGTTGCCCACATCTCCTGGTTCAACCTGTTCACCATGTCATCCCTGTCAAGTGGTGCTTTTGTTGGGCTATCTGCCCTTTTTCTGGGGAAGCTTCTCCTTGAAACCCAAATAGTTTTCTAAAATGCATTCCGTAAAGTATTTCTTAATGCACATACTTGTAGCACCATTGCATTTTGTTAGAAGTATGATTGCAAATGACTTGAGATGGCCCCAGAGGCCACATCCAGCTCATAGACCTGATGTTCCCAGTCCTTCATTTGATGTTTTTAATAGCTCTAAATATTTGTTACGTCCTATTCAGAATCCCCCAGCTTCCAGCTCAGTGTTTTCCAAGCTCCAGCCTCGTGATGAGATTTCCCTAGCTGGGATTTTTACATGATAGCCTCAAGTGAGAATCGGATGTACGCTACCAACCCACAGAGCCATTAACAGTTCCAGTTTCTCTTTGAAACAGCTCTGTTGTTTCAAGCACTTGTCAATATTCATCGCCTATTCTCAGGAGTTGCACAGTTTCTTAAGTTTAATGAGGAAGCTGAAAAGTTAGTAAAGAAGCTGAGGAAGGGCTAAGAGAATAGAGGAAAGGTCAGGCAGAACAGGGATTGCACTGCATCAAGGACTGATGTGAAGACATCCCTTGAGATTTATTCAGTACCCAATGAGCCACTCCAAATTTCTGCACTCTCAGGGCAGACAGCAATCCTCCACAGGACTGAAGGTGAGAGGTGTCACCGGTACATGTGAAAGTCAGCTCAGGAAAATGTTAATTACACTGTAAATCACTGGTAAAAAAGCATATTTTTAAACAGTTCATTGCTGGTAGTACAGAGAGAAGAGGAGATCAAAGTTCAGAAGAGACCTTAATTACTGCCTTGTTTACTGTGTTCCATCAGACTCATGCTAACAAGAAACCCTTTTTGTCACACTGGAGAATGGCCACAGCCACGTGTGGAGACCAGAAGAAGAGCAAAGAAAGAATTATATCCAACAGCATAACTTCAAAATGTTTACTATCCGTAAAGACCTATGGTTAAACCAGGAGATAAGCCAAGCCAAAAGGATTTCCTTATAATCATTCATAGCAAAACAATTTAACATCATCATCTGACTGGAGAACAGCCTTAAAGACAGGGAGGAGTGAAAAATATCACACATGCCAATTTTCATGAGGAGTTTTGGACCTCGTATAAAGAAACTAACAAGCCTGACCTCTCTAGATCAAAACATGAGAAAGTTACAAAACCCTTCGCAGGTGCAACCAGAAATACTCACTGTCAAACCATACTCCTCCTATAATAGTAGGATTTGAAGGTGATAGATCATTGGTCATCCAGTACTTCTGGTGTGGACCTGGATGATTGATGGGAAAGGATGCATATTAAAATGCATTCAACGACCAGCTGAAAATGGCTTCAGGCATGACTGAAGGCAAGGCTGGAATACAACAGGATCTTGTCAAACTGGAGAAATGCTCTGAGACAAATAACGTGTGTCGTACAAAATGGCAAACACAAAACATTATGTTTGAGCAGTAATAAGCTGCTGCATGGACACAGACCATAGAGACAGTCATCTCCAACACAGGAGTACAAATGAACAGACAAACCCCAGGGTGCTGCCAATCAACCACGTCTCAGTGACCCAGCACCTACACACAAGAACTTGCATTTCCATGCAGGAAGCCAATATTCTTCCCCAATATGCACTCAACAGATTTCATGCCTCTTTCCTTCAGCTCTGGAAACAGTAAGATTATTAATCTACAGGCAAAAAACACATTTCACTCTACAATTCAGATCTAAATAAATTGTTTTTCCCTTCATCTGTCTTATTCTTATCTGATTGATTTTTGCTTTGTTATCAGTTACTCCAGTGTTCTATTGTTTGCTGTGCATTCAGATACATTTATTATCATGGATCAGAGTCAGTAAATCTTTTCAGTCCTTACCCATCCCTTCTCTTCCACGCCCTCCCCAACACCTCCTCAGTAATTTATCATGTAGTCAAAGAATTTTTCACACCTTTGTTTTCCTTACCAAACAACAACAAAAAAAATATTTCATTTTAGAGGTGGGTGGAGAGGTGGCTGAGCATGGAGATAAGAATTCTGTGTAGATTCTCTTATATTTTCCATTCACCAAGGAAAGCAAGGCGGACTGATTTCTTGGCTTAGTTACAGCAAACCTGTTGGCTATTTTTGAAAGATTTGAGTAACCAGTCCTGAAGGCAAATCTATTAATGCCAATACTGGCTCAGATAAGACAGAATTGAAGACAAGAATGTTGTTTTACACTTGCAAAGGTACATTAATTAATGGCTGGAACTGACCTTCCAAGGAGAATTCCAAGGTGAGGCTGGATCAGGCCCTAGGCAACCTGATATAGCTGCGGTGTTCCTGTTCATTGCAGGCAAGTTGGATGAGTGACCCTTAAAGGTCCAACTCTGAGGACCCCATGATTCTATGAAACAAAACAACACAAATAAAACAAAACCAAACCTCCCATGAGCTAACAAGAGAACATAAATATGTTAACAATTAGGCGAAGGACAGATCATAAAAACTTCAGTCCAAGAAACTGGTCTGACAGTCTGAAAATATTGCTAACTCTGACTGGGAGACAGCTACTTCCCCCACTTCATTCATTGCTTTTCAGCAAGGATATTGGAGAAAGATGTCACTGGGGAAAAATCACAAAGCATGGATTGATAGGGCTTGGGGCAATCCTTGAGTTATGAGCACAGCATGCTGAAGGACCAACACCCTCAACCTTCGCAGGAGTGCATGCTTAGTTTTGTAACTATCCAAGCTGAGATGTATGGATCAAGAACTGTATTTTAAAACCTTTAAATCTCAGGATTTTTTATGTGGAAAAAAGTAAACGTTTACTTCTTTCCCGCCTGAAAATAAATGCTGCACTATCCTACTATATCCATTACCCAACTATATTCTACTTCCTTCTCCAACACTTATTAATATTTCACTCAGTGGAAGAAGTCTAATGCACATTTAATATAATTGAACAAGGGGCAACTGTGATTCATTCAACACTTGACTGTAAATTAGATAAAAAGCATTGTTCTGAGAGTGCCCTAAAGAACAAAACTGAAAGACAGAAGTAGGTGCCTATGAGAAACAACACCCCAGCAGTTCTCTTACGTTTCTTTTTCTCCCTCTTTAGTCTCATTATATCATAAACTACAAATGGTTTTATTATCCTGCCTTTGGCAGATGAGCATCTTGACAGCGAATGGTAAAGTCAAGATTTTTCATGAAATTCAAGCAACTGAGACAGTATGAATGTAAGACTGTTAAAGGAAAACAAAGAAAACTCGCAGGGGACAATTGATTGTTATATACTGCATAAGCCTCAAAACATTGTTGCCTAAATCACTAAGCCAAGATTTAGCAGATCAAAAGGCCAATCTCCTCAGAGTATGTTATGATTTTATGTTTTGGAGCTACTGCAAGCAATAAACCAGATTTGCTGTTGTTCTCATGAGTTGCCACTCAAGCATTCACGTTGCTAAATCCATTAGACAAGAGTTTTTCAAGGAGTTGAAGTAATTGTGGTTTTTGCAAGCTTATTAGTCTGATTATCAAACAGAAATCCTGTCTATCTACTAAGTGCTCATTAAAACAGTGAACAGGGGATTTTCATGGATTTTTTTTTATGTGCTGACTCTAAATACTATATTGAATAGGCTACAGCATAGAGGATTGGAAACAAACAACATGACCAGAGGAGGTCAGGGATTTTCCATCTCCCTTTTTGTATTCACCATACTCTATAAAATTTCCACACGACAGCAGCATGCACATTAAGAGAAGAATATGCCAGGGAATGGTTTTAAATTATAATAATTTAGCTCCAACTGTTTTCATTATTTTCTGATGCGGATACAAAACCAGTCAATTCTGAATATAATGAAAGACATTCTTCTGCTTCATGTCAGTGACTTAAATGCGTCTTGCAACAGAGTACAGAAACATTTAAAAAAAAAAAAAAAAGAGTCGAAGATTTTGCAATATGGTACAGAATTCCAGTAATTAATTACATGCTGCAAAGACTCAGCTATGTAACTTGTGGTTTTCCATGAAAGATAGCAGTTGTTTCAGCTAGTCTTTATGACTCTGCTTCAATTTCACTGAAATGGATCACAATGCCTCCACTGAGATCACAGTCCTAAATACTCAATGCTAATGGCAGAACAAAACAATGACCACAGAAGAACAGAGTATGACAAGAACAGGAAAATCATGGCCTATAGACTGCCCACTACATTCAAGAGGAGAGCAGGGAGTGCTGTTCCCTCTGTACATTGCGCAAATACGCACAAAGCGATATTGCCTCTCTGGAAATAGAGAATTTTTCAGTTTCACACTGGAGGTCTTAGGTGCTAGAAGAAAATCATTTGTTTCTAAGGGTTGCAGATAACTTCCTAACAGCAGGCCAGAATGAGGTGATTTAAGCTAATCTCCCTTTCTTCCCACGTAATCATTTCCTGCCTCACAGAACTGCAGATGGTAACACCTCAGAGCTGGTAATTGTGATCATCTAAGGGCTATATGATAGAAGGATTAATAAGCTAGTGCTATAGGACAGTAACAGACCCACCCAGATGTCTAAACATGGGCCCCTAGGTGCATTCAGACACTTTAGAGCACGCAGGACACACACATGGGGCTGGAAGATAGCATACAAGCCTAAGGGTGACCCACACCTTCTTGGAGCCACAGTTGGGTACCAAGAAAGATACACAAAGGGACATTATATTCCTTTATTTTGGCCAAAAAAAATTAAGACCTAATTGTTATAACCATGTAGAAGAAGTTACTGTATAAGAGACCTAAAGACCTCTGTTATCAACATGAAAAATCATTAAATGGAAGAATTTAGAGTCAGCACTTCCAGGAATAAACAATCATTTCAAGATAAAAGTGAAATAATTCAATCAAAGAAACATTGCTTTGGTGCTGCATGAGGATTGAACCTTACCTTCTTTATAATTCCACACTCCCAGCAACAAAAACAAATGCCATTCCTTGAGAAACCCAGAAAGGGAGGTCATCCTTGCACCTTAACTAGATTTAGAGAAAGAGAAAAATCTATGAGAAAAAGGAAGGCCCAGAAAATCCCCACCTATATTACAGTAATCATTTAAAAATAGGAAGTTTTTAAAGAGGATGGGAGATGTCACTTCTGAGCTGATGAAACCCAAAACAACAGTTCTAATATCTGAAGGTGAATCGTGTCCCTGGAGATCAGAGTGCTGTCAGCTACATCAGAACACACACCAGGAGCTGCCTCTTCTGCTAGATTTCCTTCGTTTGCTTTGTCATCCAAGGCTTTCTCTCGTTTCACTTGGGGTATACTGAAAAATACCCCGGTTTGAAAGCAACAGTTATACTTTAAAGAAAAGCCAAACCCTTGTTTAAATGAGAAACCTTGTGTGAAAGACATGCTAATTCACTTTTAATTGAAGTGCTGACGTTAAATAAGCAACATGCATTGCAGCAACAGTTACCTGATTATCTGAGCAATCTAGTCCAAACCACAGGATGCCTTAATTGTAATTAACGTGCACTTCCAGGTGACTCAAGAACCCACACACAGCCCATGGCACACTACTTGTGAGATGAGTGGCAAGGAATGCGTGACAGGCTTCACGTGTACGTGCATGCAGAGATACATACATTCCTGTATATAATATGGGCATGGTGATGATGCGTTGACAACTGAACTGGATGATCTTAGAGATCTCTTCCAACCTTACTGATTCTATGAACACTAAGAGCTAAACAAATCCTGCCTGGGAGATTAACTACATGCAGTTCCGTGGTTCATTCCATTCCCTAACTTCTTGTCTAAGTTTCCCTTCCTCCCACCTGCAATAAAGTAAACATACAGTTGTTAAAAAATGCAGAACTTGAGAGGGATATCCATAGCAAAACAGGAATTTAGAGAAAGGAGAATAGATAGATAGGACACCCTGCAGTTCGTTGTGCCTCCTGGATGGAATACATATCCAGGCACTTTAACAAGTAGTAAACAAACATTTTAAAACTATATGCATAATATACAAGAAACACCTGGAGTCCAGGGAATTGATTTGTCTCACCAGCACACCCTGAAACAGATACAACACACTGAGACCTATGCCTGCTGCCAGAGATGTTAAAAGCTGTGCTTGTGATCAGGCAGCTTGGTCAATCTGAGTGATCAAGGCTGCTAGGAGAATGCCATAAATCAGCAAAATAATCCTCCTCAAGGCAGAGTTTATCAGCTTCAGGTTTTCCTGAACTAAGCATTGTCTGACAGCTCGCTACAGACTGTGCAGCCTCAGAATACCAAGACCATAAATAACTCATACAAAATCAATTTTAATCTACATATTTGAGCCAATGTACTCTCCTCCAAATCATGAAGGGAAGAGATTAGCCATTGCCTATGCCAGGAGCTGGCCTTGCATTGAAGAAGATAACACTAGTCCAATAAATTATGTCTGGTGCATCACCAGCCACGTGGAAGTTCAGTGTCAACTCTATTGATATTAACTCAAGAGGGTAACTCATCTTAAAGCCCAGTGACCTGTGATTCAAATAAAACAAGAAAGAAAGTTTGCCCTTTGGTTTATGTACATATTCATAATTCATGCAGACAGGCACTTCCTTCAGCATATGGGGAATGCATTTCTAAACAGACACATGCAGCAGTTTCAACTTCTTGTGCTATTTTATAGTTAGGTTATAATAGCTTTTTGAATGGAAGTGTGGATGGATCATAAACAAAAACAATACCAGCATAACCATTACAAAACAGCATTAGAAACCATAAAGAGTGGGTGAAGCACATTTATACACAAAGCAACTCTTTCCAAAACATCACAGCAGATTCTAGGGGGTGGGAAAAGGCTTACACATAATGTAGCATCTTCCATGCATAGGGATTCCATGTTGGGGTCAAAATTATGCTTCATAACTCCTACATACACCTAACTCCCTCCTTCAAGACTGAGTTGCATTAAGCGTAATAGAGGCATGAATAAACTTAGAAGGGCAGGTCAAGGTGAAAGAATAAGATGGAAAAGCAAAGTCTTCCATCTTCAATACACTGCTCCTCTAATTTCTCCATTCTCTAACTTGATGATCTCAATGCCCAAAGGAGAAAGACAAAAAAAAAAAGTACCAGTCAATATCAATATGCATGACTTCTACAACAAAGAAGAGGCTACGATCAATAGGGGCTGTCCCTCACCAAACCTAAGCTATCATTTTCCAATGATTTCATGGCCAAAGAGTGCCTGTGCTTCCAAAGACAATGCTTCTTTGCTAAGAGCTGAAGCTGTGGCTCCTCACCATCATTCACAGTTCAGTCACGTTTCTGAGCATGGACTTGGTTGCTCTCTTTTGTTCTTTCTTCAGCTGAGCAACACTGTTGATCCTCAGATTCCCTTCTTTTATGGGCCTCACTGATTTTTCCCTCTCTTCAGAAAAGCATCTCAGCACTTCAGCTTTCTAAGCAACTCTTATTAAGAGGAAAGGCTTTGAGCTGGGCTTTTTTTTTCACTCGTTCTGCAATCAACTTTACAAGAAATGTTCAGTGCTAGCCTAGAACAAACAGAATTTGCTGAAAGCCAACAGCATGACCAAATGAAATGGTTTGATTGCTATTTGGTTTGCAATAAAGTATTTTGACACAAATAGTTAATCTCTCAGCTCACTCATCACACCTCTTAAAATGCTATTAAGTCCCCATTGTCCTTTATATTATACCATAAGCACCAATTTCCTACTGAAAGCTTTTAATACAGAGGTGTGGGTGCAAACAGAAAAGTGAGGCTGATGCAAAACAAATCAGCTGTCACAGGTATTACTGTTCATATTTTCACATCAAAACAATAAATAGTGCATTTAACACCTACAGGAAGCTACTAGAAAGGCCCACAGAACCAACATGGTTGAGTTTTATGTTTAGGGATAACACCTGGAGTGATCAATACTTAAGACAGAAGTTAAACCACTGAAATGCTGCTTGTCAGGAGGCAAAGCCAAATCACCTCAAGCAAAGCAATTGCTGGAGGAGAAACGATGCTCCAGAGATAAAATACTCCAGATATGAAGAAAACCTACACATGTAGGCAGAGAAATCCAGTCAAGCCTTGCACATCAGGACTGTATTAACAAGGCTTACTTTAAAGAGATCAAAGGATATCGATTTTACTGACAGAACAATTCTACAGAGAGGAGGAGGAGGATTTTCATAAGTTAGGCAAGTAATAGAAGAAAGAAAGCAACAGAAGTCCTGGATACTACTCTATGCCTCAGTTCCTCCATGTTTTAAAGCAGTTGGGGATTTACATTACATTTCAAGGTCTCCTGTTATGCATGTGGTTTTTACATAGGCCATTTTTATGCAGCCAGTTTCCTTCATTCCCAGCTGAAGCTAAGAAGGATCTTTTAGTTACAAGCATGTTTCTCTGGGGATCTTTCTTGCTCAAGTATCTTTGTACCTAAAGCTCCAGTTTCTAGTCATTTAACCTGTGAACTCACAGTCCAATTTATGATGCTAAAAGCTCTGAGCTATGAGCTAATAACAGTTTGGCTCAGAAACACACTGATCTTCTTCACTAAATAATGAGAAAATGTTTTCCTAAGCTAATATTTATGTAGGATTTATAGTTTATACCTTTACATTTCATATTCTATTCTAGGATTTAAGAAATGGGTCTCTGGTCTGGAAAGTATTATTTCTGAGTTGTTTAAATCAACTGTCATAACAGTAACACACTTGGAGCTCACAGACACAGCTAGTGTCCCCAAAGCAATCACAACAAAAGAGATTATCGCGGCTCCATTCTGTTTCTGAATAAAGACAAATAGATGGACCAGTACACCTAGGTGCATTTCCTACAGTGGAACTCCACATCTTCCAGTGTTTTTGGGAATGAGACTGAATAAATACAGATACGGTAGCAAGACAGCTAACCTAATAACCGTAACAACCACATTCCTCATTGCAGGAGTCCAGAAGTTTTGTCTTGCTGCTATTTCACCATAAAAGTTCTTTATCTGTCAGTGTTTGTAAGGAATCATAGAATGGCACAGGTTGGAAGGGACATCAAAGAGATGATTCTGAGAAGAACTAGAGAGATTCTGACTTCTCAGCTATCCAATTGCTAACTCACTCTACCCTGTCGGTTCTTTTCTTGATACCAAAATTAAATCCCCATATTTCTTTCCCTGCCACTTCCTTTGATCAGCAGGAATGTAACCTTCCTATATTAATTGATCTGCTCCTGTCCTTTGCATGCTGAAGACCTCTTCACCTTGTCTGTGCCACCTGAAATCAGCACAAACTATTACAAGGATATCTGCCAGCTAAAACTATTCATTTTTAAATTTATGTATTTTTCCATAGAAGTACCTTTGGCACTTAGTTTATTATCTCCCACATAACATAAAAAAAAAAAAAACACTGTAAGTCATTCCCACCAAGAAAGCAGCAGCCTATTAATGAAAAATTAACCATCTCTCACATAAGGAAAGGCTGGAGGAGACATGGGGGAATCAAATCAAGGTCTGTAAGTGTCTGAAGGGAGGGTACAAATAGGTTACCCAAAGATGCTATGGGTAACTTGCCTTCCCAAAGCATCTCACCATCTTATCTATGTAGGGTCTGGGGGGAAGATAAACTTAGACAAGTCAAAGAGAACCTCATAAAATACCACTGATAGGGAATTGTCTCTGTTGTGAGCCTGTATTCCAGCCTTCCGGGAGCATATACTGAAGTGGGGAGGGCAAAAGAGGCTGAAATTGAAAGAAGATAGTAAACAGTTATTTCAAAAGCATTCAAATTGATTTTTATATATTTGAGATATAAAGAGCATACAAATCTCAGAACAAAGCATGCTCTTGGGTTCTGCAGCAGATGGGAAGTGCTGGAATCACTGGCCGTTAAGGAGCTCAAGAAGCACACTGAAACATCTAAAGGAACTATTCAGAAAGGCAAACTTTCTGCTAAATCACATCAACACTACAAACCCTGCCATGGTTACACTTCCCACAAACCACTTCTTCAGTGTAACACAACTCTGATTTTGTTATCATTTTCATTAAAAGCTCTATTATCCCTAACAGGAACAAATAAAAACATAATTCAACCCCATGAAAAAATAAATAAATAAACCTCCCAATTTGGCCTAAAAGCTTCCATTAATTTGAAATTTATCTAAAGAACTTATTTCTACCAGAAACTTTCACATTTTGTCAGATTTGCAGATAATCCATCAAAATCTGGTTTCTAGCCTGTCCCATTAAGCAGAACACAGTGGTTTGAGTCAATGCAGCTATAACAATCATCAGTCACATTGAGCTGGCTGGAGCACAGCGTTCTGCACTGACTGTAGGAGCTCGAGAACTCCCTTATCATTCACAAAAATCTACTTTGTACCTATTTATTACTGAAAAATGGCCAAACTGGAACACATATGTAGGGGAGGACCATACTCCAAGTCAGCTGTTCAGTACATTGATGATTGGTAGCAGATGACATTGCTATTTTTGCCTTCAAAGAACACAGAGAATTCATCTGAATAAACACTGAAGAGCAGAACCAGTACAGCAATCATTGTCTTCCTTAACTGATGCAAAGAGCATTGGAGTCTTCTTGTTTGCCTATATACATATACCTGTATGCAATCAGATTGAGCAATCTAATCAACTACCAGGCATTCTCATGTAACTAAGAGGTTGTAAGTATAACAGGTTTGCATTTCCACACATCTGCAAGCCAAGAACACTCTCAAAATGGAATAGTTGACACTCACAGAGAATCTCAGGCAGTAACAACAGAGATCAATCAGTAACTCTTACTAACAAGGGTGATAGTAACAGATTTGCAATGAACCTCTTTATCTGAGGAGAACAAAGAATCATAGAATGGCTTGGGTTGGATGGGACCCCAAGGATCATCACCTTCCAACCCCTGCCACAGTCAGGGCCACCAACCTTCAAATTTGGTACTAAACCAGCTTGCCCAGGGCTCCATCCAATCTGGTCTTGAACACCTCCAGGGACAGAGCACCCACAGCCTCTCTAGACAACCAGTACCCCCTAAAATTTTTTGCTACTTTGAAAATAAGGACCTGCAAACAGTGCAGGCGCTTTGAGAGTAGCTTCTTCATGAAAATTTGCGGAGGAGTAGCAAGAAGAAATCACAGGCCTCACTTTTGCACAGAAATGTTCTGCACTGAGTAAAAGCAAAGGGCCAATGGGAGGAGCAGCAGCACAGAGTAACACTTTGATGGCATAACTGCCCCATTTTCTGAGCTCAGTCCCCTGACAACAACCTAAATTTGAGTCTGGCAAGACCACAGTGCACTGTTAATGCTTACTCTTCATCTCCACTCCCAGATACCAACCTGTGCCCCCATCAAGGTGTTCCTGTTGTGTTTTTCCATCATGAAATTCCTGGCATCCACAGGCTGGGGCAGCTCACCCACCGTAGCTGGTGCACCCTACGAGCCCCTTTGGCCAAGGCATGAATGCCACCCAGTGGGATAGCAGACGTGCTGGGATGGCACTCAGGTGGCACTGCACAGCCAGAGGACTGGCTGCTGTCACCAGAGGTCAGCCAATGGCGCAGTTTCACTGCACATGTACATCAGGATGAAGGATTTCTGCTGAGAGTAAAATGAAGGCCTGATTTAACAGGAGAAAATCTGGAATTAGAATAAAACAGTGAACAAACTGATTTCACTGTTCTCATAGCACTGCACTTGAGCACCTCAGAGCCCTAAAATATCACAGCAGCCCCAAGAACACACCTGGAACTGCCTTAGGCTGATCAGCACAAAGTTCCTGTGGAGCACACACAGGCCACAGCACCTTATGTAAGAGTAAATTCTGACTACTGTGAGAACAAAAGGAAGCTAATGGAGACGCCTATTTTCTCTCAATTAGGCAACAAAACAGTGATTTGCATTACATGTTGTTATGCACATTTTGTATATGAGCAGCCCTTGTAATTTGACTAATCTTTTGTGCTATAACCAAAGGGAGTCACTGTATTACTATGCACTGCTATCATTTCCCTCACAGGAATGAATCTCATCCCTTTACAGTCATTGGTGCTTGTCTTGTTTTTGCTTGGAACACACAAAGTGCTGCTTTCTAAATGCCAAAGAACACAGACCTGGCTGAGGATGTATGTGGTAATGTAAATAAAAACTCATCCTAAACATCCATGAGTTCATTAATTTGTTTCCTCCGTAATTCAAATTGTTCTGTTCATGGATAGATTTCAACCTATGCAGCAAACACATTCCCAAATTTTTTTTCCTAGAAATTAATTCCATCACAGCAAATGCTTACAAGAAGATATCTATTTTTACCTCCATACTGCTAAATACAGGAGAGAGATAGAAGTTATCGGAGAAATCCAGAGATCAACTTTTGGCTTCGGAAAGTCCAGGCTTGAATAGCTAGGAAATGTCTCATCAGGACTGTTCCACCTTAGTGTTCAGAGCAGCCCCAGTGATGGGCAAGGTCTGTTGAACACATCCACCTATTACATCTCTTTTTTGTGGGCACTGTTGGTACAGACAGTACTCTCCAACACAATAATAGCATGGTCAGCCAAGAAAACCAGCATGCCTCCATTCAGCCATGCCCTCTGGTTTCCAAGTGCCCGATGCTGATCACATGCTCTCTACAGAAGGACTCCTGCAACTCAAAGGCTATGAGGCACAGCAACAGAAACCCAATAAATGGCCTTCCCAAAAACATCCTCAGTGCATAGCAAGGCAGAAATCCAGGGATAAGATTCCTCAACACAGAGCAGTGTTCAGAATCTACCACAGTGTTAAAATATCTTAAGCGGAAAGTCAACAGACCCTCCTCAAAGGGCAGACAAGCAAATAATCCCAAACAAGTCCACCAGGAAACCTCTCTTCCACTTCAGCTAAAGCCACAGGTTATTATTTTAGTGAATAATTTAACTGTAAATTCCATTCCATCTCTGACAGCTGAGTAATTCAAGAGTATTTTAATAGAGAATTATAAACCAGGCTTCTATTTATTTATTTTTAATTCACTTTGATTAGATCTCATATTTCATTAAGTCTGTACTGGAAAGCTTCAAGTCATAAAGGTCACTGAAAGATGTTGGCATATCTGTCAGTCTGTGCTAGAAACAAAACATATATATATATGTGTGTGTATATATATATAAACACATATATAGAAAGCACAGGTCCACTTTCAACATATGCAATAAGATAATCTTAAAGGAAACTGTATGGCATAAACAAAATATCACTATAAACTGGTTTGAATTGAATTACCCAGGGTTGATTTGTAATTTCTTTTTCATTGCTCCTCCAGTAAGTTAATAAAATTAAAATAACACTGCTCTCCAAAGGGTGACTAAAACTTGATAGATAATGAATTTTGGAGATGAACTTTGGAAAATGGTTTGCTTCCAGATAAATACAACTTGAGACTTTCCCAGCTGTCATTGTGACAAGCAAAGAAGAGTAGTTTGTTTGGAGTCAGTCTACAAAACTCTTCGACTTGAAAGGTCATTTAAAGTTGTTTATTAACTAATCAATTTCTAAATAAGGAAAAATGTTTGAAAAATAAAAAAAAAACTTTTTTTTCTTTAAATAAGAAAAGTCAGCACTTCCAAATAAGGAACTAAGACAGGAAAGGATTCTGTTTTCCTCTCAGCTGACACCATTCACTAACACTTCTCTAAATTCACAGCGGGCATTCATTTTTGTATCAATTCACTCTGTTGTGGACTCTTCGCCCAGATCTAGTTAAAACCAATTCCAAGGAGTTTTCTCACCAGTTTTCTAACAGCTCTGCTCACCATCCAAACTGAAGGGAGCAAATGAGCTTGGCTATGTATGCCTACCAAACTCCAGCATGTTTCTCATTCAACATCAGAACCCAGAGTTTGGCTGAGCATTCCCTGCAGCAGAGGTAAGGAAACCAGAGACAGAAGAAAAAGCCAATATCCAAAGGGCTCCACCCTTAAATGAAGGCTGGTCTCCATCAGCACCCTTCACAGCTGAAAGAAATCAGATGAGTCTCCTGCAGGCCTTAATTGGGCTGTAAACTCATTAGGCTGCTCAGATTTCTACAGAGATGGTCTACAGGGGTGTACTGCTGCCTGTCAGTGCTTATGTGACGACAAGTAGCTAGTAAGAATAAATGCATATATTTGGAATGATTTTGCAAATACGTTTGGGAAACATACACTGCAACTGGAATAAGGCTGCACTTAAATATCTTCTGGAATCGTATTTTCAGTCTAAAAGGAAGAGCACTGACATCTTTTGTCTTAAGTCAGCCTGGATGGGAACAGAGCCAGGGATCCTTAGGGAAACGAGCTCATTCCTGGCTGGTGAGGGGATTGGGGGCAACAAGACAGAGCACAGGCCTCAGTTTGCACATGGCTGCACAGCCACCTCAGGACCACTTTGAGCCTGATGCTGGGCCTGATGCTCAGCAGCATCCACTGCTTCCCAGCAAAGAGACTCCCAGCAGCCAGACAAGCCCTGGCTAGTCTTCTGCCACAGTGAAAATTGGATCCACATCCACTTGCTGGGTGAAAATATGTTTTGTCCCTGTGACAGCCCAAGGCCACAGAAGGACACTTGCAAATAGTGATAATATAAAAACTAAAGCAAACCTTGCACTGAATTTGTCTAAGTTTGGAGTCTTGGGATTTTCAGCTTGCTCAGTGAAGCAAGATTCCTTGTAAATTCCAGTTCAGGCAAGATCGATGTCATCAATGCCATCCAGAGCCACGCAGGATTAGAAACAAAACAGTATCTGGAAAGTCATGTCGCTCATCAACATTCGCTGCTAGCTGGCTGTTTCCAAACCCCAAGCCTTACCCACCTCCCCGCCAGGAGCCAGTCACAGCAAGAACACAGAGCTGTGAGCCATCCATCATCCTCGGGTTGCTCTCCTGGCTTCCTGCTTTGAGACAGGATAGAATAAGGACTGTGTGTGCTGGCTGTGCCTACAGAGCTCACAGAGGATGCTCATGGGGCAGCCCATCTCCGTGCACACCCGTTGTGCAATGGCCCCGCAGGCCTAGGGAGCACCCATCACCCACACCTGATGGCCCCAAGGAAGAACTGTTCCTCCTGAGCTCCCACAGCTCTGTGCGACTGCCAGGTGCTCCCAGCATGGGCACAGGGACAACACCCACAGAGGGACATTGTGCTGGGGTGTGGAAGATTGTCCATCTGCAGAGTACAGGAAAAAAACCTTGGTGGTTATGCACCATTGCACAGCTTAATTTGCATGGCTTCATCGTGGCTCTGGGGTCATAACTGGGGAAAAAGAGACTTTGCACACAGGGTCCCCGAGATTTTGTGTGCAAGCCAGAGAGCACAGCACGTAGGCACAAGCAACAGGATGTATCTGGGAAAACCGACCCACACAGATATCAAATCAGATCTCAACCAGGTACCCCTGCGGACACACAGCCTGGCATGCAGAAAACCAGATGCTGCCTTTTCAGAAGGAATGAGAGACTAAAAGGATGTACAGAACAAAAGAATAAACCTGCACAGTTTTTTTTCCTCCCTGTAGGATTTACAGAAGTATCACGTTTGTCTCCTGTTCTTCCCAAAACCTCTTCCTGCCAAAGGTTGTACATGTTTGTTTTTGTCTGTTTTCCCAGTGCTGACACAGCCAGGCGTGAAATGCTTCACTTCCAAGCCAGACTTCTGCCTGACTTTGTGAGCCTGGCCATCTCAGAAGCAGGGAGCAGCTCAGCACCCAGTGCTTCCCACCTGACACCATGTCCCCTCACACCTGAGGGCAGCAGCCAAATCCAGCACCTGGAACCAACACTCTGGGGCCCTCCAGTTCCCACTGGCACTTACTTGCCGTGGAGAAACGCATAACACTGATATTGGGCCGCTCTTCAACTTCTGAAGTGTGAAATCCACTTGGCTCAAAGTGATGCTTTCTCAATGAGAGCAACCAAGCAGAATATCTACTCAAACACAGAGCACCAGTTCCTGAGACGTGGGGCCCAACCTGCATCTTTTGCCCATCTGTGTTCCCTTTTAGTGTGTGCTGAAGGCCTCAAAGCAAAACTCCAGGCAAACAGCTGTCAAAGCTGATTTCCTTCCTTCCCCTCCTCACCCCAACTCTTCACTCTTTTTTTCTCTTCAATAATAACCATTTTCCCCTCTGTGAATCCCCACTAGAATGAGGGTGACCAAACCCCCTCCAGCAGAGCCAAGGGAGCACCAGTTACAGGCCAGCTCCCATGCCTTGCTGAAGCCACCAAGCACGCCCATGTGTCCACAACTAGGCAGAGCTGGGACCAAGCTGCCACTCCTAACCCACAGAAAAGAGGTCAGACTACAGCTTGACTCCAAGTGCCAGGACTCAAGGATGCTGCCCACATCCTGGAAGAATTCCTTGAGGCAGGAAACTGGTCCTCACCCAGGGTGTGTGACTCTTCACATTGACCTCATTGATAGCATAGGTGTCATACTAACACGGTCTTCATTCCTTTGGCTATTTACTTTCAAATCCATTTTACCCAAGCTAGGCACCCTCAACACAGCCATCTTAGTTTTTTGCACATACAGCCCCTGCCAACCTGACCTGACCCCAGCACAACTCATCACAGCCATCGTTCACAGCAGTATCCAGCTGCCCTTGGCTGAGCTCAGCTCATCTCCTCTGCCTTCAGACATCATCAACATCAACATCAGTGACAGGAAATTCCAACCTGACCTAGTGCCTGGCAACTCTGGGGTTGGAACAAGGTGATCCTCGAGGTCCTTTCCAGCACATGCCATTCTGTGATTCTCCGAAAGTCACCTGAAAGCATTGTCAGCCAGACTCAATGCCAGCCTCAGCCACCTCACCTGCAGGGCACAGCTCAATAAGCACAGCTCTCAGGAATACTAAAGGCATTGCCCTAACAGTATCGTCCTGTCCACCTACCCCCATAACTTGCCATATTATTTAAAGCACAAGAAAGGGAAATCACAGAATTTCCCACTAAAGCATCTACAAACTCCCCATGGAGGTATTTTCCTCCTTCAGCAGACTTTGTGAGCAGAACAGAACTCAGCCACGGGTGATTTCTGCTGAGCCTGACTTGGGCCCACAAGGATCTTTTCCTAAGAAAATGCTTTAAAGTACAAGGAGCTGACATACATATATGAAAAAAAAAAAAAGGTTAAGTTCTTAAAAAGGAATAAGTCTGGATAAGGAGAACTCAACACTCCTCAGCAGTTCATTCCAGCCTCAGAATCCATTCCCAGTTTGTCCAGCATCACTTCTAACCGGCCTCTCTTACATTATTTTTGCTGCTGCATACAAAGCCCTTTTGACACAGGAATCATTTCCATGAAGGCACTGACATTTTGCTAGAGAGCAGAGCTACCTATTTACCAGCCATACAGCAAGCTAGTGCACATTCATTCCAGATAAATTTCAGCAATAAATTAAGACCCACAGCTTAAAAGCTAGATAGTGAAAATTATTGTTTTCAAAAAGAATAGATGCACAAAGAGGCATGAAAAGTCAGAACATGTCATTCCAGCAACAGATATACCTGAGGACATCTGTTCTTGAATAGTGAAACACCTATGCCATGCTCTTGTGCAGGAAATGTGTTACTGGGATCACAGAATCACAGAATTGTAGGGGTTGGAAGAGACCTCTAGAGATCATCTAGTCCAACCCCCTGCCAAAGCAGCTCCCTACACCAGGTTGGGATAGTTGCTGCAGCCAAATTGCTGGAAAACTGGAAGACTTCAGGAATTTTAATTTTGATGTGCCCCTGAAAACTGCAGCTTTGGCCAGACTGCAAATAGCTTTCTTTCAAGTCGTAAGTGGGTCCTTTTGTAAACTTAAGAGCATGGAAAAGACACAGCTTGTAGTGTGTGCCACACACCAGGAAAATAGAAAGGGAAGCATGAGCCTGGCAGTCTCCAGTTCAGTGCTTTGTCTGAGAGCCCAGAAATAGCCCTTCACCTATAGAGGCTTCCCAGCAACAAAAACAAACCCACAGGTTTTCCTAAAGCACATCCTGGACAGCACCCACTCATGCATGATTTTAAATAGCTTTCCCTTGGATGCAGCAACAAGCCCAGGGCCATGGACAAAGGTGTGACAGCAGAGACTTGGAGGAAAATTAATAGGTACAAAGGAGCTGCACACAGCAGGAAATCTAAATATGAGAGAGACAATGGAAATGATCCACCCCAGACAGCCCAGAAGGTGAATTCCCACCATCAAAAGGCATCCTTAATCTCTTAATGCATCAAGTGGATCCAGCAGTCATTACAACTGCATTTAAAGGTCAATTGCAACCAAGATCTTCTAACAAACCGATGCCAGTGAATAAAGGTTTCAAGAGATGAAACAACTGTAATTAAAAAGTTGATATCACAGATTCACGTCTCCCAGAGATTTGTTCATTGCCCAACAGGACAGCTGTCCCCTGGGCAACCTGCCCACAGCTGGGATGTTGCAACTGGGTGATCTTTAAGGATGCTTTGAACCCAAGCCATGCTAATGCTGATTCTTCAGCTTTACAAGCAATACAAGTAAATGACCCACAAAGAATTGTGATTCTAATAGCTGAGTAGATATGGAGTCAATTCTTTCATCACCAGTTGGGAAACTGGCTTGGTCCCTTATCATAGACTTATCACTCCTGTACCCTTGCCAGCACTGGGTAATGATGAGGTGCTGAGCCCGCCAATCCATTACTCCAAAGCTGCCCTAATCACTTTCCAAAAGTTAAGAATGAGGCTTGTTTCACAGCCTTAATTGCAGTCATAAGTTTTTTGCATTGCCCAAGCAGCATCCATTCCATTCTGTGCAGGGGGCTCAAAAGAAACGGGTGCAGGCGAAACTACATTACACAAAACTTAAACCTACTTGCATAAAATAACCTGTAAATATTCTCTTAACCAAGCAGGGTCTCACAGCCTCTCAACCTGAGGACAGAGTTCATCCCATTGATCAGGGCTAGGACATGTGTGGCTAGCAGATCTCATCCTGGTACACCAGAAGTGAAAGTTTTTGTTTCATGTCCAGTCTCTTTCAAATCAAGCAGATTCCTTCAAACTCAAGAATATTCTGTTAGCAAAAAGTCAGGCCCAAATGCAGACACGGTAACAAGATCTTAGACAAGCATACAGACCAATCTGGACTAAGCATGAGTACATCATATCCAGTTTCTCTCACTCTGGCTTTACACAAGTGCAGAGTAGATGTAAGATTAGAGCTTTGCCAATTTGAAATAGTAAAAATACAGAAGTGTAAGTGAAAGAGAAGAAAAGCAACGAGCCATCCTGCCAAGGATGTGAATGTGTAAGTGCACCCTTCTAAAATATTCCCTTAACAGACACCAGGCAGTTTCCTCCAGGTCTGGTAGGACTCCAGAACAACTTTTATTGCTTTCTATAGGGAGTTTTGGTTGATGAGTTGTCCTCGGGAAGGAAAACGCTCACTCAGCTTTTATCTTGTTTCTCATTAGCAAGGTTGAGAAGTGAAACATTGGGCCACCCAACTTCAGATCCTGCAGGATTAAGTGCAAAGCGTATGGCTAACAACCAGCAGAAGAGTTCTCTGCCTCTGAAGGTCACAAAGCATACCAAAAGAAATGCCAATAGCTGCGTGAGCTGACAAAAGTTGGGAATCTCTAAACCTCAGCAGCAGCAATGCAAGCTGGCTCTGACAGTCAGCATTCATCACTCACCCAGCACAGCAAAGAAATTCCAATTAACACAGAAAGAACCAGTGATTAACACAAAGTGTCTGAGTGCTCTAGTATTTGATGTTAACGGCCCTCCACAACCAAGGACAGGTTCCAGCCACCTCAGGCCCTCAAGAATACTTCTTCAGAGCCATAGAGAGCCGGATAAGAGAGATATCAAGATCAAACTCAGGAAATCAGCTCTCATCTGTAACACAAAAGCAGTGCTGCTATAGGGAGAAGGCCACAACTTTGGGAGTCCCCAGGTCCTGCCAAACAGTTTTCGTCTCCCATCACTATGAACAGCACAATTCCCCCAGCAAGCAAGGGCAGGCTTAGAACCCTCCACAAGAAGAGGATCAAGAAGAGATCACACAAAATTCCCCCTGACAGAAACGAGAGAAAACCACCAACCCGATACAAAAATGAGAGATTTTCCTTAATGTTCTTCTGGAAGGGTGCCCAGCTCAACAACTTGTACAGAACAGGCAGCAGAAAGGTCATTTTGAAATTAAATTCTAAAAGAGACACAACAGCTAACTTTTTCCATGCTCAGGGGGACGGAATTGAGTTATTTATTCAGAATGCAGCAGGTCTGGCTAATGTAGAGCTCGCGTGTAATTGGCTCTGATGAACAATAAGGTTGCAAACTCATTTCACTAGTGCAAGAACGTGCAGAAGGCAATTTACCATAGAGTACTTTATAGAAAATACTGTTATCCAGCTACACGCAGCCTTCTGCCATGTGGATCACTGCCCGTTTAACAGAGACATCGATGCTAGGCTGCTCTGAGGAAGGAAATGCAGCTCTGCCCATTACACAGCAGCCAACATCATTAGGGTCAATTACCTCATTAGCGCTGAAACAAACCACAGAATCTTTACGCACGAACAGAGCTTCAATGCTCACCAAGTATCACTTTCAACTAGCGATCTCAAAATGGGTGTATGAAGATAGTCAGCTACTTACAAACAGCACTGAGCACCTAGCAGAATTGGGTCCTTAATTAAGGTTTAATAAGATAGTAATTGTAATGGTAGTGGTCTCATTAGCCTGATGCCTCATTACTGTGAACACAGATCAAGCAGAGAAAGCCAGTCAACCTTGCAAGCCTTTCCAAACAGCGAGACTAGAGTTGATTAAAGCAAGCACTGCTTTTGTGGCAACTACTAATTAAAAGCTATTTCATGGCCAACGGGAAACTAATAGCAATTTGTGTCACTCTTTTTAAGTACGTCTTTAGTAAGAAGCATGGGACCAGGAAGTTTGTTAATACCAAATAAATGCCAAAAATAGAGAGGAAGAATTTGTAGTCAGCACCACAAAAAAAAAAAATCAGGAACACTGGACTGGAACGATGTTTGCATCAAATAGTCCATGGAAATTACTAATGACTGTTCATTGCAAAATCTCTAAAGCAGACCAATACATTTCTGAATCATGAAGAGTTTAATGGCCTACAGTTCCCTGCTACATCTATTTAAGCTGCCAATTCAGGCACAAATTTGAGCACTGCTCTGCTCCATAGTAACTGAATTTTCACTGCAGCGTTCCACTTGTCTTTGATCAAACAAAAACACCTTTCAGGTGATTCTCCTCTGCCTCCATTCGTAGAGGGCAATAGCTACACATCCAAGACAAAGCTGTACATTTATTCAGGACAGTATTTATAGCAATGTGTTTCATAATTTTTTTTTTAATTTTTTTTTTTTTTTTTTTTTTTTGCGATTTTGCCAGGTTAGAGAAAAAGCCAGAGTACCCCCACAAACAAAACGGGAGTAGAGATGCCTCTTTGTGCTGGGAAATCCCCCAGCTGCCAATCGATTAATGATCTCTGATGGTAGACCAAGATGGTGCATCCTCTACACTGTTGCTCATCTGCTTTCAACTGAGAACACAAGGCTTGCTGAGGCTGGGAGCTCCCAAGCAAGCCATTCTGTATCATCCTCTAACCATCACAAAGCAATGTGAGAGTTGGTAAAATGAACTCAAAAGAAATGGTTCATTAAAAATAAATATTGAAGTAGCTTTAGCAAAAATTAATCACTTAAAAAAAAAACAAAAAACCAACACAGCTTCTGGCCTTGATCTCTGGGTATCCAACTAGAAAATAACTTTTTTTTTTTGCTGATCTATTTCTTTGTTGTTTTAAGTCTTTGAAGCTGTTCACCCCAGGAACAAACATACAAAGCATTGATATCATTGCTCTGAGCATCAGCAGCGTGCTTACAGAGACAGTGGTGAATAAGAAGCACCACTCAAGGATGTTAATGCTCAGAGAGGTCCACAGATAGCACAAGGTGAGTTAATATATAAAAAAAAAAAAAAAAAAAAGAACACAGAGCCACAGTGCTAGGAAGTCCAGCTGCCTGCTATTTGTTTTACACCACAGGCTACTGAAATCCAATGAGAAATCTTTGCAAAAAGCTCCACCAGCCCTCAGAGAGCTCGTATAACACCAAGGCACCATGGCAAACACAAGCTTAGGGTCTGAGAGAGGGATTTTACCAGCCATGTTGTGCAACTGCTCTTTCGAAGGAAATAGGTAATATTTCATTACCAAAAATGTTATTTCTGGAGACCATGCTGCAGGGTACAATCCACACCAAAACCCTGCTGTGCATCAGAGAACATCCAGACAATGGGTGGGCAGCAAGGCAGTGGATGTCAGTCAGATGGAAGACTTCAAGCTTGTAAAATAATGAGGCAAGAAGAGATTTATCACCTGTGCAGCATCACTTGCAGGCAAGCTGAGCTGGTAAGACTGAGATTTTACCCTGGTCAGAGAAACATCTGAAATGGAGATGAAGAAAAGCAATAACAGCCTCTTCATGAGCAAGAAATGGAGGCACAGTATGACTAAGAAACATATTTTTTAAATACCCTCAATATGTGGAAAAGCATCTAGATTACTAGACAAAAGAGTAGTAACAATACCCAGTACCAGGCACAGTGGTATCTCCAGACCAGCATGCTCTTTCCTAAAGTTGAAGCAGCAGACTGGCTTTGGCTGAGGTGCATCAAGAAGTGAAATACAAACTCCCCGAATCACCATCATCCTCCTTCTCATCACACTGTCATTTCATAATGAAAACTCAAAAAAAAATTCATTCAAATCTCCATAGCCAGGGCAAACTCAAAATTACGAGGCACGGAGACACCCCCAGGCTCTCTCAACGGCCAAAGAGATGAACAGAGCATAAGGTACATACGTAATCATTGCAAAAACAAAACAAAAAAAAACAGGTATTTGACTTTTTCCAGGAGAATGTGTGGGAGTGCTGTGCAAGAGGCTGTCGTACCAGCAATCTGAGTGAGGAAAAGCAGAGCTATATGGTTTTTTTAAACTCATAATTTTGTCATAAATCTGAGTATTTTAAAAAATTGTTTATAAATTGCATTACTTTAGCAATTTACATCAGTTTTGAGGCTCATGAACAGTTGTGCTTTATGGAGCTTAATGAAATACAAGAAAATTCTCATTTTAGCAAAGGAAATGATGTTGTGACTGGGACACAAAGTCTCTCTTGGTTTCTTCCACCTCACACCCACTTTCAGAGCCTGTATCACCTCCACCACCCTTTCTTGCTGAAGAAAGCGTTCTGCCATGAATTCTGAGGCCCACAGCTCTGGCAAACTCTTATCACCTTGCCTCATTTACTGTCAAACCAGTTTCAGTATGGCTGAACCCTTCACTCAAGCCACAGTTTCACACAGCATCCCTATTCAGCTGTTGCATCACTTAAGGAACAGATGAATGCTGTTTCTGTCTTCACACACCAGTGGGTGCAGTCACACACTTGAGCACTTAACTGAACACACCTGGTGCGAAACCCACAGCCTTTGGGATTTCACAGGGCAATTCCTCTCAGGGACAGCATGGGCAGTGCTTCCATCACTCTTCAGAAGAGATTTCTATCTGTTTTGGAGCATCGAGCTACCAGCATTTTAATCCTCTCTGCAACATGACTATTTAGGGGAATTAAAATGCCACTCTGCTAAATGATTGCCAGTACATCATCCACACAGAAGACAGCAATCAAACCTGCTTTGGCAGCTGCAGGGAGATTACTAAGCCCAGGGGAATTCAGTTCATAATCTTTCTTCTCAGAAAGGGACAGAGCTCTACTATTTGCATTGCCATCTTTCCCCAAGCAGCCACTCCAGCGAGCCCAGGAGGGGAGCAGGATTTCATAGAACAACTTGGTGCTGGGAGGGACCTCAAAGCCTGTCCAGTTTCAGTGCCCTGCTGCAGGCAAGGCTGCCACCCACTAGGACCAGACAGCACAGGGCCCCATCCAAATTGGCCTTCAGCACCTTTAGAAGGTGCTCTGCAGCTGCAACTCAGGAGGTGCTGCAGAACTGAAATAGATTTGGCATCTGACATTGCGTGGAAAACCATGAGCTTTGGACTCAGTTCAGGCAACACTTTGGAAAAGACAAAGGATGCTGAAATCGGGCCTATGAATGTGGTGGCAACACACGTGAAGGCACACACCTTTTGCACAACCTTAGCACAAACACAAGTACTCCCTCCTCTCTGTTCATGAGCTGTCACGTTCCACGTGACAGTTGTATTTTCAGCTCTATGAGATTCTTAACATTCTCAGAGATCAGGATCCACGAGTGAACCAGTTGTGTCCTGTGGTTTATGATTCTGTTCATTAGCCTCGATTTGACTGACATATCACTAAAGCCACATTTGCTCAATTAAAAGCAGCCAGATCTGACTTTTTTTTCCTGTGCAGATAGCTTGTAGATGAAGAAAATAGGTACATAATGCTTTGGCAATTATTAAGTTAACACAAGAGGAATTCATCAGATTAAGCTAGGCTTGAAGTCACCCGCGCTGAGGATGTAGCCCAAACCAAAGTTAAATTAGCTCCAGTGAGAACGAGCTTCACATGCATTATCTTCCAGAAAGCTTTCAAAAAATAAAATAAAAATCAATAAAGCTCTTGAAATGCTTTAAATGCAACCAGAGATTTGCTGCAAAGAAGCTAAACCAATTTAAGAGCGGAGGTTTGTTCTGCCTTGGGAATTGCTGAACTGAAACACAAGCACCATTCGATGGTACAACTAATAATGTCCTCTGCTGCCAAGCACACACCTGCCTACTTAGTTAGCAAATCCAGGGGCAAAGGACAATCTTCTGTTTCCCTGTTATAAGGCAGAGGAGCTCCTAAACCCAAAGGTCAGCCATGGGCAAACGTGCCCACTGTCATTTCACCATTAATTAAAAGCTCAGCACCAGGGCTGCGGGTCCCACTGCTCGCCCTGCCCTCCCACGCTGCACACAGAGCTCAGAGCAGCTGTGCTGGTGTTTCAGAAGCAGAAAGCCACGACTTTCTTTCTTACAGCAAAGCCCAGAGATGACATGTTCCAGGATGACACAGCAGCTCTGGCAAATAAATTCACCTCAAAGGCAACTCCTGGAACTTGAACATCAACTGTGGTTTAATTTAACAAATGAAGGTGCAAGTGTGGTGACAGACAATTTCAGTAACGAGGAACTAAAGTGCTCTGTAGATGAAAGAGATCATTCTGAAGCAACAACTGCACAGCCAAACCTGAGCTGCTGCTGAACTGTGCTGCTTACAGAACAGCTTAGGTTGGAAGGGACCTTGAGGATCACTGCTCAGTTTGGATCTTCAGCTGCAAACAGATGCTTAGAAGATGAGTTGCTGGGCTGGCAAGCTGACAAGAGGGCTTGGCAAATTATAAGCTTGCATGCTATCCTATAATGGGAGATCATGAAGTCCAGATGATCACTCAGTCTGATCTCAGAACCTGCAGCAGTCGGTGCAATTTCCACTGTAGTAACTCTTTGCTAAATAAAATGAATGAAGTACTCTCATGCTAGAAGTCTTTCTTACTTAATTTTACTAAAGAAAATCTATTAGGCAATCCCCAGTTCACCAGCAGGATCAGGGCACAGCATCACAAATTCTCATTTGAATTACTCATCTCGACTATCAGAGCTCAGACATGAGTCCGCCCAGCAACACCTACATGCTAAAATGGGGCACTACAAAGCATGGATGATGGAGGCTTGATTCCACAGCTTACAGAATGGACACACATTCATGGGGCAATAAGCACAGCTGGGTTACATTAGGGTAAATCATTCAGCAAGCATGTGGCAAAAGCCTTTGATAGTGATAATGGGGAAGCTTATATTAATTAACTGTCATTTAAAAGCTGCACAGAAGGCACTGGCAGCTCCCACAAGAGAGAGGTGACCAGCAGAACACCATGGTGCTACGCCAAATGCTGTGCTCACCAAAAACTGAAAAACAGGAAAACAGTGGTCCTAGCACCCAGGGGAGTAAAAAAGATTGGCTATGAAGAGCTATAGGACAGCATTACACTATGCAATAGGGTAAGCAAGCCAGATTAAGCAGTCTCATATCAAATGACAGAATGATGCATTAGAAAAACCCAACCCTAATATTCCTTTCACAAGGAGGAGCTCTGAGTTACAGTCACCCACAAATGAGATCTTGGGGCTGTGACGGCTCTAAGAAGCATTAGGACCATATACAGCACTTATTAAGAAACAACAAATTTTAGGCTGGGAATTATTAGGAAAGATTTTCATACAAAAGCATGAATCAGACAAAGGATTTATATCAATAGTGCGAGCAGTTTTTCAGTTCACAACACCTCCCTGGGGGGAGACTCAGAACAGAAGCACAGCTCAAGGGTCTCATTTTAATTCATGGGTCTCTCCTGCTTATCTGTACTTAACTCTGACATCCTCTGAAGGAGAAGGCTGCAACCATAACCAGAAAGCAGACAATCACTTGAACGTGCTTGCAGACGTACAGCTCAGGGAACAAATAGGACGATTGTTTTATTTATATTATAATCAAATAACCACTAAGTACGATGCATCTCTGTGCTTTGAGGAAATGGTTCCATAGCTTGGATGAAATTCCACCTAACACAAGCAAAGACAACCACGGCCGTTACCAAGACATGGCAGGGAAAGCTGTTGGGAGGATTATATACCACACAATCTTTACATAATATAATTTAAAGGGAACTTCAAAGGAACTGCAGGCGTGCAGCAGTCAACATTGTGTAGTTTGAACAATGTGGGCTACAAAAGCAACAGGGAGCAGCAGGTGCCTCCTCATGCCTATACACAGAATACATTCATGAAAAAAGAACCACCTGGGCCTGTTTCCTCCTGTTCTTGCATGGTCAGGCAGGTCTTGCCTGGCAAGATTGCTCCCAGCTACTCGGATGAGAAGGGCTCCAGTACCAGCAGGCCATGGCCAGCACAGCAGAGACTCAACAACTGAAATCTTGAAGCATACATATTCAGTGCTATGTGGTAAATGCTCAATTACTGTGTGGTAACTACTGCAGTTGCTGGGAAAATGGCATCTACCGAGATCTACACCAGTACACATCTTCCCTGGTTGTCACTTTATCTGAAGATCGCAGGTCTACCAAAAAACGTGTGGTTTATCCAGACCCAGAATTCAAGTGCTGCAGTGCTACAAGCACAGTACCCTCAGCATGGCTGCCTTGCACCATTACCTTGGAGACCAGCAGGCAAAATACCTACAGCTTTGCCATGGAGGAAATAACTTTCTCATCTACCAAAGAATACCTCAAGATAAAGCTTCAGAAGGTAAGATCCCTGAGTATCTACTAATTCTCCTCTTAACTGGAGATAAAAAATGAAATAAGATCTCAATTTCCTTTCGCAAAAGTCATAATAGCTATAGATTGAGAATCAACCTTCAAAGCCCACGTCTGAGAGCAGTGTCCATGTACTACTTAAGCTCCAGCAGCCTGGTGCTGTGACCACAGCCCTGTGAGCCTGTTCCAGCACCCAGCCACCCTCTGGTGAGGGACTTTTACCCATACCCAACTAATATTACAGTGAGTATTTATTACAGTATTACCACACTGTAGCACTACAATGCAATGGAAAGCACAGCAGTGACAGCAGGGTGGCAAAATCCTAGGCTGCAGCAAGTGAGGATATGCACAAATGCAGCAGCTGCGGATACAGAAACAAAGCAAAAAAATACACTTACCCTTAGAAGGTCTCAGGTATATAGGGATCTCCAGCAAGACACCCTTGTTTCCACAGCCAACCCTTAAATGAGATCTGGGAAGGGGGATCCTGGCTCTACCCTTCTGGTCACTCAAGTACATCACATGCACCTGAGCTTTCCTGGGCTGGCCCTGCCTTCCCACCAGGTGCTCAATCGCTGCTTCAGGCTGTTTCTTAGCACTTTCACTAAATCACACCATCCCAGAACAGATAAGGAAGTTCCCAAGCAGTGACCATTCCTCACTAGCAGTATTTCTTGGTTGTGGTCAGAACTTGTACTGATCCTAAAGGTACTCAAACTAATATATTGTGAGCTCTCCTACAAGACACCTAGTGCGTTTCAAGATGTCAAAACACCTTTTGCTCTCCCTCAGCAGGAGCTGAGGTCATAACAAGAATTTCTCCCATTTCATAGTTCTACAAAACATTGCTTTCCGCAGGGCTCCCACAGTACACATGGAAGATATTTTTTCGTCACCCAGAGCATTCCCTTTGTGTCATTGGCTATTCCGTTTTTAAACCTGAGGTCAAAATACTGTTGCTTGAAACCATTCATTTTACTTCTCAGTAACTGCAGAAAGGCATCGAGGAAATGCAACTATAGAAGAGATGAATACTTATCCATGTGAACTCCCTCTTATCATTTGTAGCCAATATATCTATTTATGATGGACTTTGGTACCTCCTACCATCACAGTCGTCATGATTGTCGATATTTCAATGTTCAAAAATCAAGAACTGAAATTCATCTAAAAATATTTTAATGTAGCAAGTGTGGCTATAGAACCAGTGCAACATAGAGGACACCCATTGCATAACCAACTTTACTGCTTAATCTTAACAGAGTTAAGCTACAGATGCAACGGATTCACCACAAGTTATTTGGTTAAATTAAACACTGCAGTTAGGATCATGCTGTTCGGAGTTGTTGTGGCTTTACAGTACCAATGCTCGAGGTGGCTGAGTTAATTTTACTGTAAAATGCAAGTTTACAGAGAAACAATTTTGTATAGTACGCTGTATTCCGTTTCATGCTCGGTCACAATGATGAACTCTTAGACAAACACTATTTCAGCATTATGTTAATAATGCCAAAAGACACAAATTTTAATGTCAAATTTACAACGTAATACAGTGCTTAACAAACAGATTTTTTGTGTATGTTGGCTGAGTAATGCTGCACAGGACCCAGAAGCATCCAACCACTGCTCGCAGTGCGTATGAAGTAAACCACGCCGACAGGAATGCTTTACCTTCTGAAGGAATTATTGTCCTAGAAGTTTGTGCCCCAAGCATAACGCGACATAAAATGAACGTTAAAACTCTTGCCTCCAACACGAAGCAAAAGCACTATGCCATTTACAAACTTAAACCAGTAAAACATTTGAAAAACAGAAGATGTAATCAGTTGACCAAGGTGACAGAGCTCACTGCACTGTGTGAGTAAGAATGAAGTTGTAAACAGACTGTAACCAGGTAAGGTTAACGCATCTACTCTGAATCTGAGCACAGAGTGAGTTTTAAAGCTAAGGACACTATCAGAGGTTTTATTTTTGTTTAAAGCCAAAACTGATAAAAATCTGGAAGCTGGCAAATCTTTTTTGTTCCCTACTAGCACATATTAACTTCTCCACTGAATACCAGCAGCATTTGTCTAAATACCTGATTCTGTTTAACGCTGCTTCAACTTAAGTGGCTGGTAGAAAGTTGAGACAAATGAGCATCTGAAAGTCCCTCTTTGGGGTGTTTTGCCTGCTCTTCCACTATCAGGTACAGGGTCTGACTGCTGGCATTGTTCTCCCTGGAAAACAAAACACTGATGCATTCATTTTTAGTTTCAGAACTTCTTCAAAATTAAATTTTCTTTGACAGCATGCAAAGCAGTACATGGGTATAATCAGACTGCAACCTGCCAATCACTGTGTCCTTTTTCTTTGCCCTGCCCCCCCCCTCCAAATGAAAGGTATTGCCCAAATGGTTGATGTGAAACTGATACCATTACACTCAGTTACATGAAGTCTGGCTACAAAGCATAAAGAAAAAAAGTTTATCCCTGCCGCATATATTATTATTAAGTCTTTTTCCTGCATTTCAGAATGAACACATGCAAGCATACAGGGGTTTCTGTTTTGTTGGTTTTGTTGTCTTTTTTTTTGTTTGTTTTTAAACAGGAATAAGAGTTGTGCAAGACATAACTGAATAAACTTTTGTTTCATTTCAGAAAGATCTCATATTACCAACTCATTTATCTTTATAACTGAACGTGGTAAAAATAAATCCATAGTAATTAAAAAAAACAAACTCAAACTGCTCTTTCAAGTATGTTTTTCCCCTCAAACGAATTACATTAGCCATAAACAGATAAAAACTCAAGTCACTATCAGTAGGATTCAGACCATAGGCCCTGGCCTCCTAGAACTGGACTCAGCCAGCCCTCCTGCTGAGCCCACAGGACTGGAAGCAGGCACACATGCACGCGTTACACCACTCCTGAACTCCCTGATTCCGCCTACATCCACTATCACACCCCCATCACATCCCCACACCACGAGAAATAGCACAGGAGACACAAAGTGACCTCGGACAGGTGGCACTGACTGAGCAACCAGGTGCAAATCTGATTTGTGCTGATGGAGGTGCACTTTACAGACCTACTACGGTGGAGAATTTTTCCACATCCACTCTAAGAATTTCAGCTGTGGCAACTAACGTTTCCACATAACAGCCTAAAATACATCTTAGTATTTCCTTCAGTCTGGAATTCACATCTCAAACAACTGCAATTACGGAGGCCAATGAAGAGTTAGAGAGGGGTTCTACAAGAGTTGGTCCCAGCACTGAACACTAATACATACAAAAAAAAGGGACAAACTTCTGAGTCACAATTAGTGATGGCAACAGGTTCAACTTTTCTTCCTTCCTCTTTAAATTCACACCTCCTATCGATGCAAGAGAAAAGTGCAACTTTGCAGCATGTTTGTTCACATCAAGTTTTTCCTCAAGAACACATTTTGCGAGTAACAAAATATGGTCTATAAAGTTGCAAAGTGCACAAGCTGAAGGCACAGAGTACAAACACATAGGAAAGCAGAGTTCAAAATAACAAGAAAAAAAAAAAACAACAACCCTGGAATTTAAGACTCCCTGACAGAAGATACACTTATATGGGACCAACTCTTAAAAGGTGACAATTTTCATACTAATGAACAAATACTGCAAAATAATGAAAATTTATTCCTATTATTTAATCAAAAGCTCCAGAAAATACCTTGAAGTTTAAAAACTAATACACTGACATGTTAACTATGTTTAAGAACGTCCTTAGTATTAAGAAAAGAGTGCAAAAAAGGTTCTTCCATTCTAATGCTTTTGGAAGCTGCTGATTTCGGCTGCCCATTCCCACTTTGAAAGGATTATTTTTCAAGGTGCGTTCCTCACAATAAATGTAGAGCAAGAACTTGTTGAGAGACTAGACCAAGGAGATATGTCTTTCAAAGTCATCCCAATTGTAGCAGCAACTGACATTATATGAAGAAGAGAGTCCAAAATTCTTCTTCAAGGCATAGTTCGTGTCAGAGCTCCAAGGATCATCAGTTGCCAACGAAGGCTCCGGATATCACTTGTGCTCCTCCAGTGTCTGTTGTGGCTAGGAATAGAAGCTGATCCAGTATATTCACTATCTGTACCCCCTGGAGCTTGCACAAGCTGATGAGCCATCTGAAATCATAAAAAAGTACGAGATATTCTCTCATTAAGATTCCATCTTAAGTCCTTTGCCCTCTTTCCACAATAATCCTAAAAACAGAACTGCCTGCAAAACATTAACAGTGTAACCTGAAGATGATATACCAAGTAAAGACTCATGCATTTCAGTTAGTAATAAGTATTCATAATAGAACTGTATGACATTTTATGGTCAGAAAGGAAATGAACATGCTCTGCTGAAAGGACAAGGAGAAACTTAGTGGAGAGAATGCAATAAAAAGAACTGAAGTTAACAGCAGCACCAGAAATAGATACTACCATCCAAACTCCAAGGCTATTTAACAACAAGCAGTCAGGATCCCATACTTAAATCCTAATCTAGAGCATATGAGGCTAGATTATCTCCTGGCAAAATATTTACTCAGCACAAAATACAAAATATTTGACTAACTACACGCAGATTAGGAATAGATGTCTGCAGTAGAGTCACTGACTGTAAATGGAAGTAGAGCACTTCCCTGTACCTCTTTCTCCCATTTCTTAAATCCATACTGAGGAAGTTAAGGGAGTAACAAAAGTGAAAAATTTCACATGCATGCAGCAAAAGACTTCATCTACAAACATAAGATAATTTCCTTGCTACATGATTTGAACATCTGCAGGCAAATACTGCTTTCAATAACTCAGTGATCCCAGGTTGTATTGGACATGTAATGGAGGACTGCAGGTTGAAAAGCACAACCTCCCCAAACTGCCTATTATATCAGCAAACAAAAACATTTATCACCAAAGAGTATTTTATAATCAGAACTGGATTGGCTCATCACTTCATTGGTTGTCATGTTTTATCTTGTCCAGATTGACAACTGTAAGACTTTTCCTTAAGACCTGAACTGTAAACTTACATGAAAAGGAATCACCTTTGCCTTGGTACCTTAGTGTACGTTAAAGGTGGCTGTGGGACTCAGACACAGTTAGCCAGCTTCTGGAGCCACTAGGTTTGTATTATTACTTTGAATGCTAGAGATTAGATGGTCAGACAGCTACATGCTGAGGTGCCACCCCTGACATCTCGCTGCTCCCCAGGAACCCATGCTGCAAGAGATTTGCAATACACTGGAGAGCACCCTTACAAGTCACATTCACATTGTTCTATTCCCTGTTTGTTCAGAAATACTGAACTTCACAGCACCCAGAGCAGACCTCTGCAGAACTACATCTGGCAGAGACCCACTGGACATCCCTTGATTAGACAGCAAACCTCAGCTCACTGCTCAGAGAATGCTCCAGTGTTCAGCAGCTCTGTAGTTCCAGCTGAACCCAAGTTTCCCTGAGATACAAAACTGTTGGGCAATACAGTCAACCCTCACCAAAGCCAAGAAATAAAACCATGAATACCACCTCTTAAGCTACCTATAAAGCCTGCTAATATATCATAAAAAGAAACTAGATTTGTTATAAAGCACAAACAGCACAGTTTAAAAGGAATAGTTGGGACAGAAATGCAGAGACAGATAAACATTCCTGCAGGTTGGGAGGAACTACACCCAGCTCAATACTGCCACTGGAGCTGAAGATTCATACTTACTGTAAGATAACTCTTCTCCAGCTCTCTTCCGTGACTGGTCACCTCTAGGAAAGAGGAACAAGAGAGGTATGTTTGTTTGACAAAAGGAAAACAACAAAAGCTCAGCACAATCAAATTCTTATTGACTTACAGAAACAAACCACAAACACAGGAGTTACACAAAATGACTTCTAGATTCTCACATCACTGAAATAGTGATATTAGCTTATTTACTTAATCAGTAAATATAAGAAGTTACATTTTATAGGATAATATTTAAAAAAAATGAATATAATACCATGGTGTATATTAGCACTTTCCTCAAGTCACGTATAAAGCTGAGCTACTTTCCCCAATTCTATAAGGTCTGGTTGAGAAATTATATAAATCTGAGAACCTAAAATACCCTATCAACCTAAAATACTAAGGGGTGCCTGGAAGCACAACAAACAGACTAAGTCAGTCCAAGCTGACAGCACTTCCTCTCCCAGAAGAATACTGAAATAACCATAGAGTTCTATGGACAGGTCTATGGACAGGTTGACAACATTCCTCCTGAAAACCCAAAACAAAATTCCTACTCATGTGAGGAAAAAAAAACAAAACAACAAACCACAATCCCCTCAAAGCCACCTTTTGTTCTTATGCACACAAACTCTTTAATGCTGGAAAATCTTTATTTTCACATTAGACTTGCTGTTGAAACTTGTGTAAGGATGAGAGACTCCAACATATTTTCATCACAGTAGTTATAATTTCACACAACTGATGGAAACTGGTTGATATTCGGAGTTCTAATAATACAAAGTGTTATTCCTCTAAAACCAGTCTTGGGGTGATAGATCTGCTTGCATATACCTTGATTAAGGTCTTTCACAAGAGAAATACCACTGGGTGATTGGCTTGCCTTCCCACTTTTTGCAGCAACACCCTATAATAGTGCTAATCAACTGACAACTTCAACTGCAGCCTGGCAGGCCATTAACACTGCTCAAGACACTTTGTTGTACTGCATTCCTCAGTGACTGCTGAGGAAGTGCAGCAGCAAGACGTTTTTTGATGTAATTAGAGGAGAGCTGAGAACTCAGAATAGAACAGACTTGACATGCCCCCTTCATTACAAAAAAAACACACAGCAACCTTTCTGTACCTATATAAACATACAGCTATATAAAGGAATATAACCTTATCATTTATAACCTTTCAGAATTATTTGATATTCCTGTACAGAGGAAGAAGCATATTACATCTTGAAACGTGTTTCATGGGAAAGTGCATTTCAAATATCAATGCAAAATGGAGCAAATATATCAACTGTACTTGAGTTTTTATTCTACCTTTTAGACATAAACTTATGCATCATGCATGCTTACTACGTTACACCAACTCTCTGAACGTTACACCAACTCTCTGACAATGCAACCCTATAAAGAATATTTTGCAAAACGTTTTCTCCAGAGACTAAATGCTGTCAGTCAGTTATACCACTGCAAAGATGTATTTCGCACTTTTTATTTATTAAACTGAAAGCAAGCTACATCAAAAGAGCACAGGCTAGTGGAATTTTGTAGACCCACAAAATATACATCAGTGCTCCCTTTGTGACTTCCACCAAAGCAGCTCAATAGAAAGCACAGAGCAACTGGCACAGCCTAGACTGAATGAGAAGAAAGGAAAATTTTCCACTGTCTCATCTACTGTTTGCTCATCCCTTCACCTCAGCTCAAGGCTCAGTCAGAAGGGAAACTCTCATTTAAAATAAATACCTTAGCTATATAAATAGCTCTGGAAGTGGAATAAGGAGAAGTCATTAAATGACATTTTCAGGAACATAATGGAAAAAAAAAAAGTCAGCTTACAGAAAATAAAAGACCAACGTAAAAGACAGAATAAGAACATGAGGCACAAACTACAGCTAATCTGTTTCATGAAAATACTTTAAGATTTCCAATCTTCTGGCTTTTTGCTCCACCTGCAGGGTCAGCAGGCCTTAAAACACGCAAATTTAGATCACATTTTAGATACTGAGTTTGGAAGGTTCTCTATTAACTCTCAAATAAATCCTTCAATACTTATACCTCTTTATGACCACCTTTATGGTCTGTCACAATTACTACAAAAGACTAGTAATCATTACCTAGTAAACCCATTCTGCATAAGTTCTCTTTGAAGTTTCTGGTCTTGAGCAGCATATTCCTGAAGCTCAGATTCCACAGCAGGGGGCAGAATGTTTGGGATGAATTTAGAAAATAAAGCTGGTGCCATCTGTACCCATTCTGTAGGAAGAAAGAAAATATAATATACAGATGAGATCATTTGCCAGATTTTACTATTTGGAAGTTAACAGCAGACTTAATATGTACATAAATAGCTTCTAGTATTTTGGATTTAGAAAAACAAAGCCTTGGAATAAACATACACACTTAGAAACAGATGTTTGCATGTAGATAAAGGATTTTTTTTTGGTCATCAGCAGCACAATCTAAATGAAATTCAGTTCCTGTTGCATCTCAAGGATTATTGCATCTTTTACCTGGGTCTTCATACCCAGTTGTGGAGAGGAAATCTCACAAGTTGTAGGAACAGCCATACTGATATAAGACAACTACTCGAAATCTGATGAGGGGCATGATACCACTCAAACTGAGAAGTAAACAGGAAACACAGGAAACAACTGAAATGGATAGTGAGGAAATCACAAGCTCTACATCTATAATATTAAGCACAATACAACAGAACCACATGGGACTGTTTAAAAAATAATTCACTTTATTATTAACATATATTCCCCTCCTTTATGTGGTACTGAACAGCTAATTAAAATGATGCTCTTCATATTTAAGATGTTATGATAATTTTGTTGTCATAAAAATAAATCTCGCTTACAAAAAGTGATTTATGCACATTTTGTAAATGAAGGATCCACTACTTTCCTGGCTTGCATAAACACTAAACATTGCACTATAAAAAAAGCTTTCCTATAGAAATAGGTGTGTGGAACATTTTATAAATAGGGACTCCATGGAAAAAATGAACTGAAGTTGGAACACTACAGTACTACTGAAAGGAGAAAGAAAGAGAAGATGATCTGATTTGTTCATTTTGGCTGTTTTTTTGTTTGTTTGTTTGATTTTCTTTACAGGTGTAGAAAAATAACATAAGCCATTCTATTTCAGAATGAGTGTTTGAGTTGGAAGGGACCTTAGACAGCATCTTGTGCATTTCAAGTTTCAGAAGGCAGCCAAACCATTTCTTTTCCTGCTCCCAGAAGCAGACAGGACTTGACAGCAAAGCCACAGTACATTATTAGAGAGTAAAAATACATTTTAACATTGCTCGAACTATGTATTTCCTTTACTAGCTGGTACTAGTAAAGTACTCAGGAGCTAATTTAAGGTCCTGCAGGAAATAATACAAATAAATATATAAATAAATATTTAAATAATGCCTTCAGAGAATAAACTGTCATTCATTTTATGTCAAAGATCTGACCTTTAGAAGGCTGCTAACAATAACTCTCATCATTTCAATACATCGCCTTCAACACCTTTGTCATAACTGACTCATTAAAAAAACCTCTATCCCTACAGAACAGAAGAAAAAGATCTTCCTACAGTCTTCAGAGCAGAGAGTATGCCACTGTGTTATGTGGGTAAAAAATAAACAAAACACCACCACCAAACAACCCTGGTACCCACACCGTTAGCATTCCACTTTGTGCAGGTCACAGACACAGATAGCAAAAACCAACAGGTCCGTGGATTCCTTACACAGTGCAATTATGACTGGCAGAACACAACACGCAGTTGAGTAGTAAGTACATGTCAGATGTTTAGTGAAATACATCAGAACAACAGTACTGAGAGACTCGAGCATTTCTCTTTTTACCTGGTCTTAGCGTATACAGGCCTTTCACAATATTTGCCATGGTTGATGGAGTTATTTGAAAGGGTGTTGACTGAGCTTCCAAAAGTAAAGCTGAAATAAAATTAAGAGAAGCATAATTATCCATCTTCCTAATTTAAAAAGTAGGGTTTTACTCACATATCTTAGCCTAAAAGAAATACAGCAATTGTGCCCTTTTGTTTATCAGATGTCCTCAAAGGAAACAGCCACCTACCTGAACTTAATCTTATTAAAACCTTATCTTATTAAAACCAGAAGTATTCAGCCCAAATTAGGTAAGATGAAAACGTGAAAAGTTATTTTTCCCTTCTCAGAGAGGCATTTGGAGCTGTGAGGTTAAAAAAAAAATAAAAATAAAATGATAAATTAAAAAAAAAAAAAAAAAAGCCCTCTCACCACCTGCAGTAAACACCTGGAGAGTTACAAATTCTCTTTCATATTATTTAGCATCCTGCCTATAAAACTAAGGTTGTATTGGAAACCCATGAATGAAGCAGCGCAGAAAAAAATAGAATAGATATTAAATGAGTCATTTGTTCTTTTAAACCAAAGCAAACATTTCTATTTCCTTCTTGATACCTAAGCTCTGTGGTAAACACTGCAATAACTGCACCTTCTTCTAGTGGAAATGACTGTCAGTAGCAGATCTGATCGCTTGTGCAAAGCTAGCCAGACCTGCAGCCTGCACTGCATTTCTTTGAGGTTTGTACTTACATTTGAATTACAAAAACAGACAAAAAAAAAATATGATTGCTACGGTTTAAACCAGCTGCTGCCTCTCAGATTTTGTACCTCTGCGAAGCACCTGAACAGCACATAAACCCTCACAGAGGAGAAATGACAGTTACAGCTCTCCCTAAAGAGCATATCCTCACACCGACACACACTGCAGTCTTTGGCTTTCAAACATCTTTGCTTCTCCTGTTCTAACTTCTGTACCTGTCACGATAGTACTTAACAGAAGAAAAACCTCTGATACCATGTTCTGCTCTTTCTGAACCTGTGTAAGTGGTGAGAGAGATCACTGAAGAAAGTGTTTTGTTGCTTTTTTTTCCTAACCTCTCATTCCAAGTAATCAAAATTGTTAAACAGAACTATTACAGATGAATTTATTTTATAAAGAACTTTCTAAGTGCTTGTTCCTTTCAGCTGAAGCCTTGAGGTGGCGAGGGCATGTGATTTGCTTTGTAATGACATATTCACAGCCTATTTCCTACTCTTCAAACAGTCTCCTGGCAGCCAAGAAAGCTACAAGTTGTTATGTTAAAACTGGCTAACTGTAAAAAAAGACATGTAGATAGACAGCCATGGACAATCCATGCAGTGCATATGGGGCAGCCTGGGCTCTGCAACCTGCTGGTGCCCACTGCCTCTTGTCCTGCCCTGGGCCCCACTAACAGAAGCCTGGCCAATTTTTCATTGCACCCTCTCAGACGGAAGGGTAAGGCCACCCACTCAGCACACACCATTTCTAAAAGCTAGATATCAATACCTGAAGGACAACACAAGTGTAAGAACAGATATTTTCAGAGTGATTTCCGTAAGAACGAGTTAAGACTCCAAACGCTTCCAGACAGGTCTGAAAATCTCAATGCAGAGTTATAGACAAAAATTTAAGTACATCAACATCCGTGCTTTGCACAGAAACTCACCTTCAGCTTTGCAACGGAACCTAACCACTTCTTACCAAACTTTTAACCTTGTATTACCTCTTAAGAGCACTACTTAAACCTAAGGATGAGAAACAGCTGTGCCAGTCACACTAAAGATGCTATGCTGTTATTTTACAATCTTGACCTTGCAAGAAATCTCCAGATAGGAGGACTCTGATTCCTGCTTTTTAGAGCAGTTAATGAGAATCCAAAACATCAAAGCTGCACGGGCTCTTTCAACCCTTGGCACTGTCTGCCCAGAAAAGCATGGATCCCCCCCATCCCTGGAGGTGCTCAAGGCCAGGTTGGAAGGGGCCCTGCACAGCTGATCTGGTGGGGAAAATCAGCCTACAGCAAGATGGGTTGGAGCTCAATGATCTTTAAGGCCCCTTCTAACCTAAGCCAACCTGTGATTCGATGACCCAGTGCCAGGAGGCAGCATGCACAGAGAGCAGGGCGAGGCAAAGCCTTGGGTGAGTGACAGCAGTAATGACTCCATGATATTATCTGACCACCTCCGCAGTGCTTTTGAACTAATATTGCATCTTACCGACTCAGTAACCAATATGCAAAGAAGTTAATTAAGCTGCAAATAGACTTGAAAATAACTCGCGGCAGAATCAAAGAAGAGGAGTGTGGGTTCCCATGATGAAACGCCTTGAGTGCAGGGAGAGATATGAGATGCTTTGGAACACCGCTAACCTGAGGGAAGCCGATACCCATAAAGGCCTCAGGATTTCTGTCAAGGATCCTGAATTCCTTCAGATACTCTGCAGTGACCAAGTTTTTCCACCACTCCATAGAAGTGCTCACATAAACCTTCGTTAAGGAATGGACTAAGTTACTTCCTAATTAGATGGGCACCTGGGGCAAGGCCAAGGACCCAACGATTAAATGAGTAGTAGATGATACGTTGCAGGTCCACACCCAACTGCATTTAATTCAAGATTTACTTGCAAAAAGCTAAGAGTTAACTACTCAGAAAAAAAATCTTTGTGTCCTTCAACATTTATTCTCTACTTGGTAAATGTAATTTTTCTAGGAGAACGGTGCAGCTTTGTACATCAGCTCACAAGATCCTTAAAATAAAACATTCTAACAAATCATGCTTAAGCCTGGCTTAAGTAGATGCGTTCAGCAGTGCTTTGGAATTATAAATTCTTAACAGGAACAGAACTGAGTGCTTAACTAAGCTACAAAATAAATGTATTAATGAGGTTCTTATTCTACCATGCAAAGTGTACTCTTTAGTAGTTAAATCTAGTAATGCATACAATATTTATAATATTTTGCAGAATAACAACTGATATTCCTGTGGAATTTGAGCCCTCCCACTGCTCTAAGTGAGGAATAAATGGGAAAAGCAGAGATATAGAGCAATAGAAAGGGAGTTACTGCCAGTGCACAGTTTAAACAAAGCTTACTAGCAGAGGCTTACCTGGCACTTTTGCCCTTTTGAAATATCATCAGATCACACACAGTCAAATCAACAGTATAATAAATTACTTCCCTCTCAGCTGAATCACACTGGATCCACCTGATCCCCTTCTACTTCTACTTCATGATGTCAAGATTCACCTTGGTTTCAAATCACAGTCCTTACTCCCAAACCCAGTCCATGCAAAGCATCCCGCTAAATGCAACAAAACAGGACGAGAACTGCTACGAATGGAGCCCACAAAATGTGGATGTGGGTTGCTCGGTTGTTTTGTTACTGGTTGATTGGACTTTTAGTTCTGTTTCACAAGCCTGCTGCCTGTTTTGCTATTAAATGAACTTACAAAGCTTGATCGTGTATTATTTTTTCATTACCTTAACCCAGGTACAATCGAATAGAATAGACAAAGACAGCCCAACAGAGACAATCTCACTGACCTCTTCATGGCTAACCAAACGTAACACCTGTGATTAAGGGCATTAGCATGTGCCCTTATGATCATATTAGGGCATTACCATCTCAGTATTTGTACACATTAATCACTGATTTAGATCTTCAAAAGCATTCCGCATGAAAGCGACCTTTCCTTTGGCTTAACCCCCACTTTGGCAGTTACAGCAAATCCCTCACGATGCTGCATTCGTATTTCCTTAAATCAAACAGAAATAGTTTTTGGTCATTTAAATTCATTAGAAGTCTGAAATGAGTTAAATCATAGGTTAGAAAAAAAAACATGAAAAAGCTGGATCTATTACCATGCATTTGCCACTAGGCATTCTAACGAAGCCACAGATTACTTTAAAATATTCACAGTATAGCCCAAAAGCTTTATTAAATATCTAATGAAAACACTACAAACTAAAGCTTTCAAGTCTTAATCACACGGAAAATATTCAGTGCTCTTAAAAAATAAATATGAAAAACAAAGCCATAAATGGAGAAATGCGGACTTTTGGATTTCTGTAATTGGAGAAGTGATGTTTTTATGTTTACAGTTTTATGAAGGTTTATAGAAACTGGAACATTTCTGCTATTACTTTTCCAAGGAGCCAGGTTAAACATGACAGCCATTACTTGAGAATAACGTTTCTGATTAAAAGATTTCCTTGCTTTGTGGTGCTGCAACGTGAAACAAGGAAAATAAGAAACACAACTGCAGCTTCCCAAAGGAACTTAGTTCTTTTGATTAAAAAGTTTACTTCAGTAACAAAATGCATGTTGTGTAATGTGTTATTTAAAGAATACGAGTGCATAGTTCCTGCTACCAGTACTGCTACCAGTACGGTTACACTACAGTCACCAAATCACAGCTACCACTCCAGCACTGTTAACACTCTTAAACTGGTGGGTCTTCCTCTTGATTATTCCATCAGGTCTGTGGAGCACAAAGAAGATAGGTAGCTGCACAAGTTATTCTGTATTGCCCCTGAGAGTGCAGAAGTACACTCTGAGGTCTAAGAACAGACTGACATAAATGCGTCACTTCAATGTCTTAAAGAAGGAATGGCTGATTATCCTGCAATAGCAGAGCACACTTGGAAAAGAAATGGAACATAACTGCAATTAGTGGTCATTAGCAATCACCTGTGTCTTCCAATATTTGGAAAGAAGAGCACGAGATTTTTAATGAAGAACTCAAAAATAGATTGCCTCTGAACAAAAAAGTACTGTTTTATGGTTTAGAATGGAAATCTGAAATTGATACAATGGAATTATACTATTTGCCTACATACCTTAACCCAGAAGTTAAACACTGAACCAAATCACAATTCCTTGACTTCCAGCAAAGAACCTGACAATATATGCATTCTTTCCCCACACCCTGAGAAGAACCTTAAGTTTCATTATGATGTTTCATACCATAAATTATTTTATTTTAACTATGTTTTATATTATTATTATTTATAATATCACAGAAACCCTACAACTCTCAAAATTTACTGTCAGCTTACTTTTAGGTTCAGTGGGATGGGTCAGCGCTTCCTCCTTCTAACTGTTACCTTGCTTTATTTTTAAAACCTTTGGAAAGGAATCTTTTTATCTCATTTAACCTATCTACATACCCACACTGACTCTTCAGGCACAGAAAGTCTCTCCACAAGGGAGTTATTCTCCCTTTTCCCTTTTTTCCAATTTCCTATTAAGAAACCTACCATATGTTTCCATATCAAACTTAAAAAACAAGAAATACTTTTATGAAGGAAGCAGAATAAAATTGCACAGATTCTCTTCTGCTGTTGATTTTGAACACAAAGGAAAAGCAAAGCAGTGTATGGGGCAGAGAAACATGCAATATGTTACAGAAGAAAAGTGCCTCAGCAACTGAGTGGCACTTTTTTCTTTTTATACCACACTGCTTCTGCCATTACAGCAGTTGTGTGTCCCTGTGAAAAATAAGTGATTTCAAATGCTTAAGGGCACATTCTACATTAATGCTTTAGTTCAGATTAGAAGCATACTTTTGAAACAAACTCGCTGATCGTCCCATTTACTGCACTTTAGTTCATATGACAGAGGTGCCTTGGAGCACAATAATTTAATTCTTTTGGTGTAAAATTAAACCAGTTGTGCTCAAACCTTCAAATAACATTCCATCCATGGGAACAGGCATAACCAAGTGTGAAGTAAAACTCCCCAAAATGCACATAAATGTAAACCAACACTGGGTTCTCAACAGCAGAAGATTGGCTGTTTGCACTCCAGATCTAATCACTTGACAATACATTCATAGCTGAAACTGTAAAAGGAGATACATTTCTTCAGAGTAAGTACACACAGCATGCAAAAAAGCTGAGGGCAAAGCTTTCTGAAAAAGCAGAAAAGTAGAGCACTTCTCTATTTGCAGGGAATTTTCTCCTCTGTCTGGAGCTGAGGCAGTGATAGGCTGCTTCTTTTAAGCAAGTTGTTTGAGATCAAAGTCAGAATGGAAAAAATACACCAGCTGAAGGAAGGAAATCAACTGATGCATCAACTTCTTGTCCAACTGTCAAAGGGTGAAGGCATGGAGAGTAAGTGAAAAACCGGCACATGAACCTGAAGCCCACGTTATCTGACATAGCTGGACTCTCAGGCTACAAACATGGCTCAGCCACAGTCCTTACCTCAACCTTTTGTACCACCATTCTTCCAGAGTATTCACAAACAAAAGCTTGATCTGGAATCTTGACACTACAGAACTTATGCCATAGCAGTAAGCAGACAAAAAGATGAGGGTCTCTTGCTTCACTGCCATTATGGTGTTTCTGGAGACAGTAATACTCATTTGCTAGCCACATAGGGCTGTACATGCCAGCACACCTTCCCTGCTTAACCACAGCCTAAACACACACCTCTGCAAGGCAAACAGAGGCTAATAATTGCAGCAGGGAACAACAGCCACAGCTTCATTCATTTTCTGTAATTTTCTATTACATTTGCACCTGCTGCAGCCAAGAAGCACACTGCACAAGCTCATCATCAGAAGCTGTCAGCAGTCCTTTTCAGCTCCCAGGTGAACTATTCTGGTATCGCTCAGAATCCACCCACAGCAGAAATACCTCTCCTGCCACTATAAAGAATCTTTTGCAACATAAATTACCTCTCTTGAAGTGTTTCTCCACAACCAAAAAATAAATGTAGGAGATGAAACAGCAAAATCCCTTCACCTTAGCTGAATCCAAGTGACAGATCTCTTCCTAAAGCTACTTTTCTCTTTATGAAAGCTACCCATTTCTTTTTCTCTTAACACTGAGAAGCTGAGACCTGGACAACTTCCAGAGCAGGACTCCATCCCAACACTCCCTTCCTTCAGGTTCTGTTAAGACAACAGGGCTAATTCAAACCAACTGATCTATCCACCAAGCAGAAACAACAGTACACTGCTAATGGAACAAAATAAAAGAGCTATTATGGAGCAACCTCGCTTTTGGCACCAAGCTTATGAACTCTTAAAGGGGAAGAATAACAGTTAGTTAAAACCAACCTCCACCACTGACTTTTACAAATTTCAAGTGCTAAAATTAGACAAAAATCAGGAGCTGTTAGCCATTTCTAGACACAAGGCTGGGTGTTTCCAGAGCACTGACATTACAACCCAAGAAAACCACCAGAGGTGGCACTGACTTCAGGAAGACAGAATGAATTACAACAACATTTCCCTTCTGACAAGTAGGTATCATCTGCATTATTTCTTTTAACTTCTGAGGCTTCTTGTAAATAGGATGCTTTATCTTTGTTTGTTACATTCGAGTAGTTCTGCACATCGTGACTTCTCCCAAGAGATTTCATGGAGCACCCTTATCAGAAAGAGCCAGCTTTAGGCCTCATGAGGAAAATCACCAGGTTATTTTCACATACTTGGTATGCATCCACTTAAATTTGAAGAGCACTGACTTGATAAACATGTGAATGTAAACGTCACAAAAACACAACCGTGTGTTTATGTAATTTACATACTGACAATAGCTGCTCAGAAGTGCTCTGAAGCCTTTCTTTCCTCAATGGAAAAAAAAAAAGAGAACCAAGCTTTGCACACAAGATCTGTCCACTTACACCCCATTTTTTTTCTGCAAATAAAGAATTCTCTCTTCCACCAGAGGTGATCTATTTTCTGCAACTAAGCACTCAGACATTCTCCATTCCATCAGGAACTCCTCTCCTGCTTTCAACCACGCAGCACAAGAACTCAGATGCCCTGGTAGCCTGAGCAGTACCAAACGCTAGGAAACAGTCGAAGTGTCAGGGAAGAAGCATAACATACTTCTCTCTTTAAATTTGTAATAGAGAAGGAACTTGTAAATGGAACTGAAATCTCCTCACAGTCCCTCCATTAACAGCCTCTGCTGCCAGGCTCCTAACAAGGAGCTACAAACAAAAACACCTGGGAGAAACAGCAACAAATTCAGGAGCAGGTGTTACTGTTTCCTTTGTGTCTAGATCATCAGCTGATTCAAATGTTTTGGTGCTTCTCTGTTGGAGGACAGACTTCTTTATGCTAAACACACCCAGAACTCAATTTGAGTATAGATTGGAAATCACTGAAACTGATTTCCTAGTATGCTGCTGTGTTATTTCCTATTTATGGCTCCTATGTTATTTCTTTCCTTCATAAGACGCACTTTCCTGTTGAACCAAATCTGTTAAAACGTTAGAAAACAGTATCACATATGGAAAATGACATACGAAAGTCATAAAACCTACACATACATATCCTATTTTCATAGAGCTCTCACATTCCTGAAAATTAAGGAAATAATAACCTTTCTGGTATGAGTATCAACAAGCTACAGCAGCTGAGAAAACAATACATCACTAGAATTTCTCTGTGCCTCAACAGCATTATACGTACTGTGCGTATTCAGTAATTTCCTCACAACTTGTTCACAAGTTTGGCATTTTACTTAGCCTACTTTGTTTCAGCGTAAAGATCCCACTATTCAAGGTTTAACCAAGTCAGATCACAGCTAAGAGTTTATGCAAACCTCAGGAGGAAAACAATAATGAAACAACCTTAATAAGCTGCAAGTAGACTGCAATGAAATCCAAGAAAGGCCCTTGTTTAAACAATACTCTACATACAGAGCAGCAAGACAGCTGACAGATTATTTTTCAAGGTTTTCCTTCAATTTTACTTCTGTAACTACGATAGATGTGGAAAAGTACTCCTTTTTTCCCCTTTCACTGCAACACATTATCTGTAGCTTCTACCTGATTCTCTTCTGACAATTCACAAAAAACTAAATACAAAGCAACACATCTGACATTACTTATATTCTGGAGATTTGATTAAAAGTCTGACCTTTACTTTCTCACAGAAAAAAAAAAAAAATTACTAATATTTTCATTGCCAGGAACACCACACACTTAAATGTAATGTCAGCTGAAATGTCCATGATCTTGTTGGAGGAATCATCATACCACGTTTCACTCGATGCCTTTGGCCCAAAGTAAAACATTAGGTGACAGATGGATCTTCCTCATTGATCTCACAATTTCTAGGTGAAAATGTGAGTTTTCTAGGTTTCTCAAACCCTTCGGTCAAGGGAGAAGGACATTACTGACCAAGCAATGAGAAAGAAACGCCAGCCCTTAGCACACATCATCTGGGTGCAGTATACACACAGAGACTGCTGCAAGGTAAAAGAAGAGGGTGATGAAAATACTGACATGACAATAGGACTCCTCCTGGAGGAATTGTGACTTCATACAAAAAACATTTTAAAAACAACTGTTGACATGCCATTTATTCCTTGATGTGGTATATCAGAAACTACAAATTTTGTAACAAAGACTCAAGTTTAGTACACTTAATTTTCATCTGGTAATGAAACATGACATGGAAGAAACAACATTTTTTTCCTATGTCTTCCAAAAGAATTGATGCCTGAGCCCTCTCAACTATTTGCCATTCTCTATTTGCTGTGGATTTCTGCAGGATGTGAAAGCACTGAAGTTTTCCAGACTGTCATAATAAGAAAAAGTCAGTAAGGGTACTTACGCATTAGGTTGTAAATGTGCTTTTCTGCAACATGTTCCGTAAACAGCTTTATAAGGTCATCTTTTAAGTCTCTGTTAAGCTTGGTTTCTATGTAAAATTTATTCTGGAAAATAAGACAGAAATATTAATGGTTGGTTTCCATAATAGAAAATGAAGTTAACCTTTTTTACTCCTGAATAAAAGAGCTTATTTTTAAAACTGCAGTATATAAGAAGTGCAAAATGCTTCCTTGGTGCCTGCTTTAATATTACATAGAACAGTCCTGTACAACAAACAAATACGTACTTAAAATTAAGACTACATGTGGTACTGCAACATTAATGAAGTTAATTATCTACAGATGTTTGTTTTAACGTATCTACAGATACATCTAAGTATTGCTCCAGATGAGAATCTGTAGAAAAAAAAAAAACAAACCAGAGCATTTTAGAACATTATAAATGCTATAAAAAGCACAATTGGGCTGGATATCACATTTAAAATATCTGATAGTGATTAAGCCATTAAAATAGGTATATGATATTAATAAATTACCAGTAGAGCTATCCACTCCTGGGGCTCATTGATAATCTGAGAGGACAGATACTCAAAATTAATGTACTGTGGAAATAAGCAATATATACAAACCTATATTAAACTAAATTACATTAAAAATTTTAGAATTCAATTATATTGACTCACTCAGCACTAATAAATTTGTCTCCTCAACCTTCATAAGAAATCTATTCATGAGTTCCATGAGAGAGACTTTAAACCCGATGTACTACTTGGCATTACTCCCCAGTTCCAACTCTTCAATTATTAGCAAGATTTCCTGACCATATTATATGTGTAGGCATTAAACACCTGAAAGTGTAGTTGTTTCAAGAAAAATCTCCTGTCACTTCAGTACCACCTTGGAAATAGGCCAACCAAACCCATAATAACTTGCACAGTTGCTCTTGTAATAACATAGCCATGCTACTGCAAAAATCAACTTCATCTGAAATTATGTACACGGACATTTAAGTGATAAATTTATTGGAAGAGGGAATATCTTAAGAGAGAAAGGTTTTTAACAACTTCAATCAAGTTCTTCTCCTATCTTCCAAACAATTTAAACTGAACAAACCCCACAGACCCTCAGCGCAATCGTTACATTTCCTGTAAAACCCATATTCTCAAGTATTACCAGAACTATATGCATACCATGATCAACTCTGCAAGCAAAAGTCACTCAAAAATTAAAGACAAGCATTCTGCATAAGCAACAGCCTTTGGTTTGAGTCAGGTCGTTCCCACCCCCCCCCATTTTGGGGGTATTAGAAGAAAGATAAACCTATGGTCAGTTTATTCCCCTGATGATGTTGAGGTTTTCATTGCAGCAAAAGACAGCAAACTTAAGCTTTAAAGATAAAATGAAAACAAAGGTTTTGCACACAGAATAATCTGCCTTGAAAGGAATGGCCTTTTTTTTCCCCACCAATGGTTAACTGTCATTGCAACAAAAATTCACAGCACTAGAAGAAGCTCTCCTACATGTTTTCTAGACAGTGCCAAGCTACACACTGTACTTCAGTCTTCCATCAGCCTGACTTCTTAAAGCACCTCTACAGCAGCCACTGACTTCAACATCTAGCTAACCACAGCATCCTATGAGCCAACAGAGGACACACTACCTTCTTTATTTTCATAGCCTCAAAACCTTCTTACATTAAATGCAGCTGACAGAGGCGTGCAAAAAGTGATGCTATTTTCTTGCTCAAGACTTGAAAAAAACCTATAGCAAGTAATTCATTTCCAGTCCAGAGTGCTGAAAGAAGGAGAAGCAGAATAAGTGTCTCATTTTTGTTAGTGGAAAACCAGGAGCACTTTTCACATAAAATGTCACTGCTTTGGCTCTAACAGTATTTCTCAAAAAGTCAGTTAACTGCAAGATTTAGCAGACTGGTAAATAAATAGCAAATAGATACCAACACCTGAGAATTGGACATGACACAAGCTTTTCTTCTAGAAACCATCTTGACTAACATCAGAAGACATGATGCTGTTAATATCATTAAAAGGAGAGCAAAACACACTTCAGAGAGAAAAAACAAACAGAACGTGAGTGTTTATTACCTTCTTCACTCATGTATACAAACATACCTGAGAACGCACACACACAAAATGCCCCCTAGCTACTAAGCAAGTGCAAAGCCACTCAGTATGAACATTCTAGAGGCAATGATAAAAAAGGGTCTAACCTCAACTAACCTAAATCCACAAGGGTTCACAAGAATTAGGCCCACCTCATACCACAGAATAACAGATTTTTATCTACCCAACTACGATTAGCAATCAAAAACTTATCTTCTAAACACTGATTTTAATTTCTCTTTGAGTACATGATCTTTATTAATTCATGTATGCAGTAGGCTGTCATATGTACAGGCTGTAAGCATCTAGAATAACATCATTTAGACTTACTGAGCATATGGAATACAATTATTTACTTGGTATTACTCTTGGGCATAAAGACTCCTGTGCAAAGCTGACTTCTAGCTTTATTTCCTTCATCTGCATTCCTGTAGCAGTTTAAACCCACTGATTTAGAGTGAAAAGAGTGATCTGGTTCACCACACTCTCTTCTTGAGAAGTTCAATGTAGCAACAAATGTAGCATTACCATTAGAGAAAAGAAAACCGGTAGCTTCTAGCAAAGAAAGAAAGAAAAAACAACACCCCAATTGCAAATTGTCACCCCCAGCTTGGTCATCAAAAAAAGCAGGTTAAGAAAACCCCCACCCTACGTTTCCACCATTCACACAAGAACACGGTTTGGTGCAGATCACCAAAAGAAGAAAAGCACTGCTGCTGATTTCAAAAGCACAGAACAGAGCCCTAAGGCTAATTACATCTCCTGTGGCCAACAAAAGGCAAAAATATATTCCAGTTGTACTGAAAACCATTATATTTTCCTTGATTTTTAAACATGTAATGCATGCCTGAAGTTTTCCAAAGCATTAATATAACCATCCTTTCAGAACAAAGTTTATTATTCCAAATCCCGATTAAACCAATGACATCACCACCAAATAAGTCAAACGTTGGCATTTTCAATAAAAATTGAGAGTCCAACAACTTAGTCCACTTTCATTAAATACTTCTTGGAAGTACCTATTAAACAAACTGCAAAGCTGTAATTTATACTGGAGAGTAATTAGGCTTTCAGCTCCTGCAATTGTTCTGTAATTTTATTTTCTTGTCTGAATAAAGGAAACTGCTGCTGCACGAGAAAAAAAATCAATTAGATGAAATAATGCAAAACTGCAGAACTGGCTGTATGTAGAAATACTTCCGAATATACTCAAATAAACTAAGAAGAACAATTTGCATCCCATCTTTTCCAGCAGCATCTTCCATGTCACATGCAACTGCTTAATAATACATATCTGGGAAAATGTTTGAATCTTAACTTGACATTGTCCTTCAAAAGCTTCTCAGCGTTCAATAGCTGAGACAAATCAGCACTGCATTTGGCAGATAGAGGAACTAGCACAGAAGTCACTCTCAGACCTACTCTCATTTGCAGGAATAGTTTTACTGCCTGAACAAATCACTACTCTCTCTTTACAGATATTGCTCCTTTAAAATATCAGTGTACTTGTAATGCTTTTTGTAAGAATTCTATTTTACAATTATCATGCAAGTACTCATTTTACAGATCTGTTTATTACTCTTTAACAATTTTGACTATACTCACATATCAGTTAGACTCAAACTCTAAAAATTAAGAAGAAAATAAACACTTCTCATTGGAAGCCATCTCAGCTGTGGACAAAGAAGGATATGGAAATCTATTCAATTATACCTTGTCTATCTATACAGGCAAGGCATATAATGATAAAGACAGACTATGTCTACTACAAACATTGCTGGATGTTACAGAATCTGCTTCAAAATTAAGACTGCAGTACCTGAGACAGAGCTGAGCATTCAACAAAGTAAATACCTGAGCATCCTATCTCCATTTGTAAGCATATACTACAATGAGGTTTTAATCATGACAGGATAATTATCACCATGAACACATCTCTTAGCTTATACATGATGCTGCAGCAACTGGATTTTGTTTTGCATTAACTACAGGAAGAGTAGATTAGAAGAAATGCTGTTCAAGAAAGACAGCTTTCTCTTGTAATGCAACAAATCTATACAGTGAAACCATGCCAGAGGACTGTAGCAAAATACTTGGTATACCCACTGAAACACAGGTCATCCTGAAGGAGACTGCTTCCCAAACACTGACATGCTACCAATTGCAAATAAGTTTTGAGGAGTTGAGGTTATGTTACACAATCAAAAGCACTTTTTTTGTTTGTTTGTTTGAAGAATTTCTGTGCTAAAAACTTTATTTTAGTTTTTTTATTTCTAAGCAATGTCAACGTAAGGATAATTCCTGGGAGGAAGGCAACTCCAAGCTTTAATTATTCATTCTCAGTTAAAAAAAAAAAAAAGCAATAAGAAACTTGGCATTGTGACCAGTTATGCAATTTACAGACTTTTTCAGAGATACAGAAGACTTCATAAAGTAACATAATCTGCACAACAAACAGTCAATGCCTTCTGAATCTCTGCAAGTATGCCTAGCATAGCTATGAAAGTAAGCTTACATACATCCAAGTCAACACTCAATTGCTTTATCAACCAATAGATACATTTCAAAGAGGCATTTGACAGAAAACGTCTATCTTGTCTTAATTTGTGCAATTTAAAAGCAAACCTGCCCAAACTACCATGTCAACACGTAATAAGTCAGTAAACCATCACAAAAATATATAAATAATGGCCTATTTGGTAAGGCTATTTTCAAGTCAAAAATAAAAGTAATTCCTCCTACTGTCAACAATGGGATATTGGGGCAGAAAATCAATTCTATAAGTTTGCATTTAGAAGCACAGCTTCCCCTCCTTTTCCCCACACCCTTATTAGAACTGCTATACAGGTAGCAAAAGCGGGCCTGAAAGATGAATAATGAGTTCTACATGAAAAATCATTACAGTTGCATTTTACTCCTTTCCACTCTTAGTCAGAATATTGTGTATGGACATACCTTATTTGAAAATAATTTTCTAAAACTTACCATATATATGAAAAGAGGCACAATGCTCTGCAATGCTCCCATATACTGTCCAAGAGCTATGTTAAATCTTTCAATATAGAGATCTGGAGGGCTGGCCTGCAAGAAACCATAAAAGTCAGGTTGTAATCTGAACAAGAGAAAGATCTGGAACAGCTTTCACAGCAAACTCAAAAACTACAAAGTATTTGATTCACTAAATCCATACAAAGCAAGCCATGCATCTTTCCAGAGTTCCTACTATCACTCCCTCCAACAAGAAGGGTTTTCACCTGTAAGTGATTTTGCTTAGGACCGTGTGTCAGAACAGGCACATTCAATAAGAAATAGCTCATGTCTGTGAAAAACTAATATTTAGCTTATGCACATAAAAGCACTTATGAAGGAGTAGATAATCTTTTTGAAAAGGCTCCCATCAGGTCTAGGATCCATAACCAGATTGCATAGCATTGCAGCATGTGCACTGATCCCATTGCTCCAAAACAGAAAAGTGATGAGCAGCTCCCTGGTGCCCGAGTGGGCATGGGGCATATCCTCCAGCTTCTGTAAGCACCATCCTCCCCTGAAAGCATTTTTATGTTTCAGCTGGGTCACACAGCAAGGCAAATATTCACGCTGCTGAGTCAGTGGGACTGTGAAGTAATATCTTCAGAGAGATCTGCACCTGGATCCTACACAAAAATCTACTGCACGACCTTGTAGCCCCAAGCAAAACTGCCACACAAAAGCTGGAAATGCCATTCCTTGACAGGCCTTGCAGCACCAGAGTGACAGTGCTGCTATTTTTTGTGCAAAACACCATCTTTCTCAAAGGAAAAATATGGAAGCTCACTGCAGTGAGTTTTTTGGTATTTTTTGTTGTGTTTTTTTTTTTTTTTTTTTTTTTTTAAGCTAAGTTAAGTTGTGAGAGGAAGTGGGAAAATAGGAACCACTGCCAGCTTTACAAATATTTGAGGAGACTCGGGGAGCCACACCAGAGCACACTTAGCCAAGGTTGGACACACTTGCCCACACACAGCCAGTGCAAAGTATTCCTCCACTCATCCCTACTCCATCCTGACCATCCAAACCCAGTGCCCCACCGCTGGCCACCTCTTGCTCTCATGCATTCCCTTCAGAAGAGCAAGGCTGGCTCCCTGAGCTTCTGCTGCCACACACCCCAGCAGGCACCCAAGGACAAAGCATTGTTCACTTAAAGGAGCACAGCTTTCTTTCTCCTACACCATTTTCCTCTCCCACAGCTCTATGCAAGATGGTGAAAAATGCAGCAGTAACAAAGAGCTTGCAAGAAAACAAGCTCAAATATTTTTCACAAAGCCTCCATGACATGAGAAATGCTCAAGGCTGACTGCACCTCAACTAACTTATCACAACTTACAGCCCTTATCTTTAAGCAGCAGATTTTTCAACCTTTGCACAGACATTCAGCAGTAGCCCCAGAGAACAGTTAGAACTCACACTGGTGTTTTGCTGTTACATATTCTCCATTTACAAAACTTTTTTGCTCTATGCTAGCTTCCTTTAGCTCCCCTTCTTTAGATGCTTAATGAACACATGGGTAATTTTCACAGCTAACCCTGATACAGAACAGACATTTCAGAAAGGAAAGTAAACCTGGCAAAGGAATAAAGAGTGCTATTCTATACATTGTTGCCAAAGGTTGTATATTATTATTCCTCATTTTGATCATAAGTTTTTAATCTTATTACAGATGCTGTTCTCAGGGGCAGCCAAACAAATTTCAGTGCAAAATGCCAACAACGTACAGAAGTGCCTACAAACCCCAAGGGACTCCTTCATATATAAATTTATATAAGAAGATACATAATTTGTTGTAAATAACATGCAATGAAATCTGCATTTCTAAGCAAAGCATATTCCTGCTTCTGCTCCTTTTAACCTCAGCTTTAAATATGGTTATACTCTGTGGTTCATAAAAGCTTGGTATAGCAACTTCTAAGATTAAAGAAAAAGGAAAATTCTACTTCAAAGAACATGTCAAGCAGCAGACAACAGCCTGATGCAGTGTACTGCTCTTTTCACACTGACAGTCCACACTTTCCACTAAAAGAAAACAGGGAAGGTGCCTGGACAGTTTGCCACTTCTGTTTACAGGAGCTGTCAAGGTTTGACATCTTTTTGCTGCACTGAAGAAGAAAACACTGTCTGCTCACCGCACAAAACCTGTGTCACACAGAGAACAGTTTTAAGAGGAATAACAAATGCATACCCAACTGCCATCAGAGAACAACCTCAAGTCTTCAATCAGAGAATACCTGGAAGCTGTTGCCTTGTTGGCTACCACCACCCAAGCAAAAAAAAGTGCTCCAGGTCAGAAGAAAAGAAGGGTGTGAGAAGCCCTAAGAGCTTCATGGGAAGCACTAGGCCTTCTTCTTAACCTCTAGAAAGCGAAATCATGACAGTAACATCTCATTATCATTGAATTTTACTCTCCAGGTATCATTTCAGGCCAGCTCAGCACTGGAGGCACTAACAGGGCAGCAACAACCCAATTCCACTTGCTTCCAAACAAAGAGCTCAACAACCAAACTCTCCTCAATCATTACTTGATTTGTAAACTTAAAGAAAACCACTCACAAGCACAGGTCAAAGAGAACTCAAAAACAGTATTTTCACAGGTCACCTATGAGTCACTGTAACCCATGTGGGGAAAACACAACCAGCTCTGTGCCTTCTGCTCACTGCATGTTATTGCACGGCTGCTCCCAGCAGCCAGACTGATAGCAGTTATTTGAGCATAAGAACTTTTTCCATATACTTACAGTCACATCAGTATGACAATAACTGGAATGGGACAAAAATTTAACTTATATTAAAAAAAATCATTGCAATTAGTCGACTGAACATGAGCTTTTGTGAGCAAATGGGCATTGCTAAGATTCTTCTATTAAATGGCCAACATTAGAGTAGATATGTGTTTAAAAATCTATCACCTGCTGCGATTTCGTGAAGAAAAAAGAAAGAAAGCTTGCACTGGGACTTTTTACTCTTGGTTTTAGTCCACAAAAAGTAACACATCCATTCAGCTGCTTTAATTACTGAGGGAGAAAAAAGATAAGAATGACATTTATTCCTTACAACTCCCTAGAAAATACTAAGTCTTTAAAAACCATTTCTATCATACCTGAGGGATGTATTAAAGCAGCTACTCATATAAAGAAAAATGTACTGCTAACCTACGGATTTCCCAAAAGAGGAACCCTCATTCCTCCACTCCACATTCTGAAACCCATAAATCTGACAACTCACTTCCTCTTTCAAGGGGCTCTATACAGAAAAACAGCTTAAATCCTCTCCTACAAAAGGTCTCATCTACCTATCACACAGTTAAGAACATTTACCAGCAGCAATCATTTAATGTGTCTGCTCACAGGAGAAAGCAAGGTCAGATTTCTCAAATTGTGATTGAGTTGCAATCAAAAACAAGTTGAAAATGCTAAATGAGGTCAGATTTCTCAAATTGTGATAGCGTTGCAGTCATTTAATGTCTTCAACTTGTTTTTAAGACTTTCCTAGCATAAAACACTGTGGCTGTTGTTAAGGATTGATGGTAAGGACATCGTTAAATCTCCTTCCACATCACACACCTCTCAGCATCAAGAGATAGGAGGATTAGAAAACACATTTGAGAAAGGATGACATGTAAGATATAGACATCTTCTAACAAGCAATGAGACCCAGTTATACTAAAGTGCCCTTCCCTAAAAATCTGACATCTAATCTAATATCCCGTCATTTCAATGAACTTGCATATATCTGAAAAATATGGGTTATTTTTTTCCCCCCAATCTGAATATCATACTTTGACTGAATGGATGAAAGAACAAGCAGCAGAAGACAGGCTGCCAGCTCAAGACAAAACTGGCTCACAAGAGAGGAGTAATGACAACAGGTCTTTGTTTGAGAACACAAAGCTAATCTGTTTATAATACTCATCTGGCACAATCAGTAACACACTCAGTAAAGCTTGCATTCTTATACTGATGCGCAGCTCCATTTTCCTGGGAACATGCTCACTGCCAGGATGCCAGCATACATGCCACAGCATCTCTCCCACGCCTGCCAAGTGAGAAGGGAGAGCAGCTATAACTACACAAACTAACTTGTTATTTGTGTAAGATCTCTGACTCTTCTAAAGTCGCTTTTGTTCTTCCTCAGCAAAGCATCATTTGTTGACTTTGTCCTGCAGAGAAGAGAGGTGATTCCCAGGTCTACCTCACCAGCCCAACACACCATCAAAACTTCTTATGAAAAACACTTATCAAGCCAAAGTACAATTAATTCAAAGACTGACTGTCATCCTATTAAAAAGTCCACCCTCAAGCTATACATCATGAAATACTCACAACTCTCTTCATCTTTCTGAGATCCACACACCAAGATGCACGTATTTCTACCACATCTGGTTTCTGACAAAGTTTTAACACTATTCATTTGATCTGATTCAGTTCTGTGTGATCGGAGCATTAAAAACCTGTTTTACAGGCAATTAAGCAACATTCCCTTGGTAAAACTGATGGATGAACACCACACCTACAGCACCAGAATAGTATTCTTCTCCCTCTTTAAATACTATTGACCAGATAAAAGGCCTGTTTGAGTTTCCTCTTAAAAATATGCTGTGCATGTTACCATCTGGCCCAGAAGGATGATGAGAAACACTAACAGTTTAGCATACTCTGTAAGAAGAGTTAAGAAAAGCAAGATCTTGCTGTTTTCTAGCACAACTTATGCTTTTTTCTATAAGCAGAACCTAGTGGTGACACTCTTCCTAAATCAGTGGTAGAGAAACAATAGTAACCACGGTAAACATTTCAAGGAATCAAACTTTAAACTAATAAGAGCTACTTTGAGTGTTACTTCTCAGAAGTTTCATCTCTTGTAGCAACCACAAAGGCTTGCTACATCTCATTCAGCCAACAAGCCAAGTAGTAACCATACAAACAGAGAAATAACAGTGGGATTCTTCACACGGGTACTGTCAGAAGTTCCATCATACAGCCTGGCAGTGTAACCTTCAACACACCTTGGAAGGAAAACTAAGCATCTATATAAGAGCGTGGGCTAAAACTTAAGGTATAATAATAATAGCAGTTGTGTTGTACCTAACACTGCCCAGTTCAGTTTCACCATGCACTCAAAGCACTACCTGGTCGCATTTTAGAACACCACAATGACTGTATGTAAAGCTCGTAAGCGAAACACAACAAGCCACCTAAAGCCTCGTGCTCTGTTCCCTGTAATCAGCAGAAATACTGAAAGATACACAACAGTTTTTAAAACAAAAACAAAGTTCAGAACGTAATCTGAAGTTCCAAATCAGGCATCAGACAGCCTTGCCATGTTTATCAGATTAGTAATCATCAGTTTAGTATTTCAGAAAAAAATGGGGAAGGAAACAACAACTGGAAGACAAAATCCCCTAAAATCACAGGGAACAAGCAGGAGATAAACACGATACAGAAAGGAAGAGGCAAGGAAGGAACAGGCTGTCCACAAAGGATACTGCAGACACATTCCTAAGGGCAGGAGATGACAGACAACAGCACAATACAAGGCACTCAGTTCCTAAAGATATGACAGTCCTTAAGATAGCAGAATGACTCTGACAGTAACCAGATGCTAATACATATTCTTCCAAGTAATCAATAGACTGAAGATGAGAGATTTTTTCATACACAGCCCCAGTTGCTTTGAAAGCTGGCAACGAAGAAGGCTCAGAAGCTGTAAGGATTAATGATAGAATGCTTTGGGCTGGAAGGGACTTTTAAGATCACCTAGTTTCAATCCCCCTGCTGTAGGCAGGGACACCTCCCTCTAGACCAGGTTGATCATAATAATAATAATATTATTAAGCAGGAAAACTCCCTGCCATTGCACAACGAAGACTCGACCTGCAGGTCCTGGGGACTACACAACAATTGTTCATACTATCCTCCAACGTATTCATAATAAAAACAAGTGGTGTTCATAATAAAACACACACTCCTCCCAGCATATAATAGAAGAAAAACCCCAAGCTTTCTAGGGCTTTCAAGAGGGTCAATAGGCTATCAGCAACTGGCTCCAAACTCAATACAGTAAGCAGATGGAAACTAAGAAAGAAATTCTGCTACTTGGTTTACTACTTCTTAGTTTAAAATAAACACCATGCAAGCAAACCAGTGTTTATTTACTTAGAGAAAGCCAGGATTTCACTAACTCACTTCGCTGAACCTAAGAATTAGTCAATGAACTGAACTGTTTCTGATAGAGACTTAAAATCAATAGACCCTGGTTTCTCTTTGCTCTGAAGTAAAAACGTTGTGAACACAAAATATTGCTTTTCACCTCACAGTCATTTCCTAAAGGAAATACTGAGGTTTTCCTAACTAAACCAATAACAGTTAACTATTTGCACTTTGTCATGGGCCTGCTCAATGCCTTTGACTATCAATTCTCAAAACACTTCCCAGAGTCACTTCCTAAAGAGACAGGTAATGGACAGAGCAGTTAATTTCAAATGACTTCACAAGAGAGACATGTTTAGGCCAAACACTCATCGTTAATGCAAATATAGTTTAATAGTCTTACTATTTTTAAAAGGAAATGTATTTAAATTGAAAGTATGTCTGCATATTCACCCTATCTCATACATCTGAATGACTCAGCATATACCCACAAAAACAGCAGTCATTATTTTAAACCACAGCATAATGGGTTATGTCCATTACCAACAAAAAGTTTCCAAATAAAGGACCTTGGGAAAAAAAAAAATCATCAGTATGCATACAGGTGTAATAGGCCTCAGGACAACAGCAAGCACATTCATTTGTGCGTTCTGCAGTCTCTTTAGAACACAAATAATCCAGAATTCTGACCAACTCAAGAGTCAAGTAGCCTTCATTTTCTTAATTACTGGAAGTTCCATGAAGCAAAACTCAATCACACTAATGCAGAAAAGCTGGTCCAACGTCCACTGGGAGAAAGGAAGGCAACCCTTGCTCTTAGCTTCTAACTGAAACAGCCTGAGGAGAGGATTATTGACCTGCACAGCCAGGAGGGAGCTAGAATCATCTTGAGATACAGAAGGCTCCATCTCAAAGGAGCAATGATGTAACCCAGGCCCACCTTGCCCACCTCCATCCTTTCACCGACCTCAGCCAAAGGCAGGCTTACCAGACAAGCAGAAGAACCATATAAGAAGCTCCTGCAATGAACTCCGCAGAGAAAGAGAACAAAATCCAGTATGGTGAGAAGCTAGCACAAGCAGGTCAGACTGCTCCTCTTCAATGTCCCACTTCTATCACTCAGTAACTGACAGTTTTACTGCTTTTGCTGTTGATGAGCACTCCTGGTAGAGAATAGCTTGCTCTGACAAGCTGGTTACACAAAGATATTCTGCAATCCACCTGCCAAAAAACCACTGCACTATGGACAAGCTGAACAACTGCTTTGCAGAACAAGACATCACAACTGCCCACCATTTCAGTTTTCATGATGATCTGATTTCTCACACGAAAACAGTACTCTGGCTGGTTCTGAGCTACCTTTGCCCCTCTACATGTAAAAATATTATTAAGTCACACCTTGCCAACTCAACAGAACTCCACAATCCTTAAACACTGTTGCCAGGTGGAATGAATTTATGTCAGAGAACATGAAATATCACATACTGTGCATTAAAAGGATTTGCACACATCCTATTTATATTGTGTGAATGGAAAACTTCCAAGCAACCAACATTTACAAAGTAGTTTTTTGTTGGTGATGGTAAAGATCCAGCACCGTGCTTCAGCCTTAAATCCATGTGACTACATGCCACTGAAAGGTACAAAGAGCAAAGACATAAATAAAACGGACTGTAGTAATTTCACAATCCACAACTAAAGCAGTTTCTTTACAGAACAATTTAAGACATACAGGTTTTTCTTCAAGCAGCTCAAAAAGATGGATTTACCATTTATCCAAAAATGGAATCACTTGAAGATGGTCTGGTGTTATATTACCACTCTCCTGCCACCTGCCATAAGGTGTGTCTATACAACACATGAAAACTTTAGCAAGACAAAGGTTACATTATATTGTTGTCAATTACTCCTTCAACAACTCAGGTTCAGAAGACAACCTTGTTTTTTAGGCAGAACTGAATGCATGTATGTGCCAAAAGAGACTGCAAAAACTGCAGTTTCAGAACTGAGGAAGCCATCAAGGACTACTACAGAGAAAAGAATTCAGGGTATTTCCAAATTCAAAGCAATGGAGTACTCTACTACAGAATGTTATCAGAAGAACTGGCCAAACCTGTACAGCTGCAATGATTTTTACTTCTCACAATCAGAAGAAAAATGTACAGGCTGCACCAGTTCAGCGGGACCCAAGGGACTCCGTTCCAAACATTGTTTATCTGCATTGACAGGCAGTTACAGAACAGCTGAGGCTGTCACAGTATGGGGTATAAAGAAATCATAAAACAGGAAAGCAGCAAGGAATCTAGCTCAAGATGACCTAGATATTTCATGGTTAAAGACAGCCATAGACATCACATTCACTACAATATGGAGCATTTTTTTGTCTGTTTGTTTCTGTTGCTTTCCTTAGAAACACAAAACAAGAAGAAAAGTATAACACAAGAAAAGAACATCAGAATGGTTACAGTGAGGTATATTTTGATGCAAGCTTAGCCAGAAGTACCAGATGCAGTCAGCAGTAAGACCACTTCTGACTGACTAGAATTAGCTATCAGATCTTAGACAGCACTGAAAGAGCTGCTATAGTTTAGGGTTCCTATGCATTTGGTATCTCTCCTTGACTCAACACAAGTCAGTAGAGAACTCAAAAATCAGTTCTGAAAATGACAAAAACTAGGAAAATAAATTAGTGTTGCTGCTAGTGATGACAATGTCAAGCATGTGTCTGAAGACTCTAACCTGAAAGGGATTTTCAGTGAGGAACTGACATGAAAACAAACATGGATGCACAGAGAAGATGTAAAGGAGATGGGTATATACAAGTTGTATTAGGACTGCTGTAAACCACTGACATCTAGAGATAGGCAAGAAAAATGCAGAATAAACTGTAGCACACAATCTTCACAAGAATTACAAAATACCAGTTATGAATTACTGCATACTTAATTCACTTTAATTTCTTTATTTAGATTTATTTTTGTGCTGCTTATGAAGCACAAATACCATAAGCAGTTTATAAAGATTAACAAAGCAATAGCAGATATCAGTGTTGTGCTCTGATGACTGAAGTGTTTACACATCAGATTATGCTTTAGATTTCCCCTTCTCAAGTCTTCGACTGTATATAATATTTTTAGGCATTGCTGTCCACATAGTATCTATAAGACTACTTATAGACCAGACCTAGCAGTTGGTTTTCTGTCAGACAGCGAGTGAAGCAGTCCTCAATTTAGTGAGCTAGTGTAAGTTAGAATTAACAGCAACACCCTCTATAGGCCATCTACATACTGCTCCAATATAAGCACAGATCCCAGGAAAGACAGAATTAGATTGTGCAGCTTCTTACCTGCAGCTCCTTTGAGACTCTCTCTAAGTGGTTAGTTATCTTTTTTATTAGGTCACTATACATCTGTTCCGAATGCTGCTGGCATACACATTTATACACACAACTGCAGAAACAAATATAGGAACAAACAATGAACTTACAACAGTTTGCAATGAAGGGCAACAGACTTCAAAATATTTTGTTCAAGTCTCAATTCAGATGCTAACAGATTTAACTGAATGATCGCTGAACTTTTAAATTCAGCCCTACACTTGATATGAACTCCAGCAGACTCAAGTCATTGCTGTCTTCATCACCTTTCACCCCCACCTAACTACAGCTTAACTTACAATGAGCTCCTGTAACACTGCACTTCCAAACAGACAGGCACAAGTTCTAAAAATAAAGACCTATGCATGTCATTCTATCTTCTGTGACTTAAAATCTAAAAAGAAAAACAACAAACAACTGTATTTCACACACAAAAAAAAGTGTAAAGAGCAAAGCAACTTTTACTCTCCACTTCATGGGCTGGCTGTGTTAATTCTGCTCTTCACTGTCACTTTTGCTTTTCAAGAACATTTTACTCATCTCATATTGTAATAACAGCTTACCTGCAGTAAGTCTAAGTACATAAAGCACATTTACAATGGTTGTAAGACAAGTATACATACATACACACACTATTTTAAGCAGCAAGTAACATTAAGGTAGACATCTTCAGGGCATTGCAGCACCAAGGAGTTTCTGCTACACTACAGCATTTGCATTCTTTTAAGTCAGCACCCTGAAAGCTAGCTGCCAAAAACTGAAAGGCACAGTAAGCCTTCATCTGGAATCTCAGCAGGCCAAACCTCCACCCCATGCCTCTGTCCCACTCTCCCTGATCACGTGGAATACTGTGAGAATAAGCAGTTTAGGCCAGAGACTGTTCCTTAGACCACGCACAGATAAACAAATCCAGAGAAATCCAGATCTTAATTATAATTCTGATATGTTTTTAATGGTACGTACAGACTAAAGAAAAGGTACAGCAGCACTGTGTCCTTCTAAGGGAATGATTACATTGTGATTCCTTTCTGAGCAAGTGATTCAAAGAAAAAAAACAAAACTGAAAAGGTGGCACTGACACAGCTCCAGGCTATTCTAATTTTATGATAAGAGGGAGAGGTAAAGCACCAACTCTGTGACTTCAGGGCCAAGACTGCACTCTACTTCAGTAACTGCCACTCTCAAATCCTTCTGGAAGAAGGTTCAACAAGCAGATTACCAGTAACAGATTTAATACGCCTTTATCCTTTACAAGTTTATACTTATTCCCTTTGACAACTTCAAAAGCACCAAAAATACTTTGTTCACCCTTTTGTAAAGTCCTCTAATTTGGCAAGCCACCGTTTGTTTGTTTTTAAAGAAACACAGACAGCCAACACCATTCCCTCTCTTATATTTGAAAACAACTGAGTATGTGTAGTTTGGTATTGTTCAAAAAGTAGTCAAAAAAATGCAAATTCTTTCACATGAAGCCTACAGAAGCAGGTCCTATTCAGGAAAAATCAAGAGCAGAATATATTTCATTTTGGTGCTATAACAGCAAACATATCAATTTCATTCAGATCAAAGAAATAAACATTGGTAAGAAAAGCCAGAATGACTTCTGTGATCTCTTAGAAAGCAGCCACCACATGAACAGCAGCAACAACCTGATGTTTGTTTGCTGTATCACCCATGGGTATACAGCTGCCTCCTCAAGCTGACAGCTTCTTTTGTAACTCTGTAACTAAACTGACTATTAAAGCAGGTCTGCTTATTGCTACATGCACTACCACTGTACTTCTGCAACATATCCTGTACACAAACACCAGTTCTTACAAGTATGTGTAGGACATGTTTATACTTTATCTGAACATTTATATTTAGATGTTACTTCCCCATTTGCAGATCCTGTTTTCACTTCCCGATTGCAGGCTGACTCTGTGAATCATCCTTGCCCTGCTATTACCCCCAAAGAAGTCACGGACCTGTTAGTCTGTTAGCATAGCTCAGCACCACTCAAGTAGGACAGTTAGTGGGAGGAATGACACCTTACAAGCTCAAGTCTTCTTGAAGAACAGTGATCTACTTGCATTAGCCTTAAGAAACACTTATAACGATTGTCAGAAGCACAACTTGGCTGCCCACATTTTCCTCATCTCACTGTTACAACTCTATTGGCATTTAACTTCACTCCTTTAAGAGGAAGCAACTATAAACAGGCAAGCTTTAGTCTCAAAGGTGAGAACAGTCATTAATCATTCTTCAGCAGCTTGTGTGAATCGATCCACAGCAAACAGCTGCATACACACCTCTGGAGTTGTCTCCTAGCTTTCACCACTGTGGAGTGCTCACAGTTACCGATCACACCAAATACTCTAGCTTGTGTATCTAATAAGACATCTCAAGCTCACAAAGTAGAAACCTCGATTCAGCACAAAGATGAGCAAAACAGCCTATTTTCAGCTCAATTTCACTGTAAAAAAAAAAATCAATCAATAAATAAATAAACATAGCTACTTGAGATTAGAAAACACCTTAATTTTCAAGGTAAAGAACTACCGCAGGGAAGCAGAGAGGATCTACATCCTTAGTTTGCTACTTACTTTCTACAATACCCCAAGGAAGCACTATCAATAAATTCAACAGAAAGGAGCTTCCTTCCACCCTCCATCTATCTTCTCCAGATTGTAAATCAGGCAAAGGAACACCACAATAAATAAATCTCCAGACTGGAAGAGGCTGTGTCAGTGTAATTACATCCACAGAAAACTTTAAAAGAAAACTCCAGAAGCAGTATGCCAGCTCTCTCAGTAATGAGAAGTTACAATCTTGTTTTGATAATGCCAAAAATACATGCTTCAGACACCTGTGTACCACTAAAATACTGCAATAAGTTTTACTCTGATGTCTAAGGGTTAACAAGAATCAATTTAAAACCTATTATCCCTTTAATATATAATTTTAAAGGAATCTTAAATAGATATAGATAATGTCAATTAGGGAGGACTGCCAGTAGATGATGACTTCACTGTTTCTGATGGCTGTTTGCACATAAGCAATTTCAGGCAGGGGAGGGAAGTTTCATTATCCACACTGAAGTTGCAAAACGCACCCAAGTCAAACTGACTGTCATTATTATTTATACATGTGCTGATGTCTAAATCCTGACAAAAGCAGCTCCAAAAGCTTGAAGAGGACAGAAGAATTTAACTGAAGTTCTTAACTGGAGCTAAGAGGGAAGACTGAAGATCTGCCTATCTTGTATCTGGCTTTTTAATCCAAAGTTCCAAACTAGCAGGCCAAACAGCTAAGAACAAATAAACAGGAGACAGAGTTGAAACCTCCTGAAAAGAGCAAGCAGTGACTGAAACACCTGCATTATTTCTCAGCATGCAACACCATGCTACTGCTTGTGCTGCAGGCAAGGACCTGCAAACAGCAGCAGCCCCCCAATTTCTAACTCATTTACCTACACACTGGATACTTTCCACCTGCAGAACAAAAATGCCCACTTTAGTCAACCTCCTAAGAAACTGACAGGTCTCAGAAGCATTTAGTATTTTCGTCTGGAGCATTAACACAGCTTCAAAGCAAACCTTCCCGCTATAACCAGCCATGCATTAGCTGTGTCTGCAGCACCACTGAGTGATGAGCTTCCTTGCTAAGCAAAGCAAGGCAAAACTCCAGGACAGGCAAAAGTCAGGTGCTCTCCAGACAGGAAAGCAGATGCAAAGGACTGAACCATGTCAGCCTCTACCACACAAGCAGCAGGATGGCTTGTCAAAAAGGAAGCAGACCCAACCTATCTCATGTAAAGCACATAAATGACAACTTATATGAATGTACCTTAGCACCAATTACTTCCTGCGCTTCTACTGCACCTGTTTGACTCCTACTAGCTATGACAAAAAATCCTTCTGAAATACTAAGTCAGACACCTACCACGTCCTTTTCTTCTTCCCCTGTGAGGAGAGGAATGTTGAGACTGCAATATATTTCATAACGTAAAGCAACTGTGGTGGAGATAACTCTCACGTTGACATTTCACACTTTTTTTTCTCCTAACCCTTCAGTATTTACTTCTGATAATATGGGATATCAAGGTGTTTACCTGATATTTACCCATTCTAATGATTCAAACAATGTTCTACTTTACATAACTTTCCCTTCCTTTCACATAAATACAAAATATGACACATGGCATCAGCTGCAAGACAGAACATTTACATATAAAAAGGAAGTCATGAAGCACTTGAAAGATTTTCTTACCTGTATATTTGTTCATAGGAGATAGGGATGTAGTCACCAGGACTCTGAGTTAAAAGCTGATCTATGGCACTGTCCAACTTTGGCCAATATGTGCTCCTATAGTCTTCAATCGTTATAACATTCATTACTACAAGGAAAAGAAGAAAACTACATTTAGTGCCATTAGCTAAAGATCAGAAGCAAATGAGCGAGGTGCAGTTTCAAATCACACTCTTAAGCTGTCAGAAAGGAAAAAAAAAAAGGAACAATCCACTTCTGCCAGGATAACCTTACCTAAAAATACAGTTCATATTTTAATTTGTATCAAGACAACAAATCTGACAAACAGTGCTTGAACACACTGCTTCTTCCAACGCACTTCCCAGGAGCTGAGTCCATGTTACAAGCCTCAGATGAGCACAGCAGCTCACCTGGCCTAAAGCATCATGCAATTCCCTTTGCCTTCAGTTGTAGTTAGGATCCTTTCCTAATATATGTTCCTAATCTATTTCCTGTATGAATCCCATAGATACATACGCATCGAAGGAGAAAGCAGCAGCAGTGAGGCCCACCCATTAGAAGCTCTACAGAGCACAAAATACTTTCTAAAAAAGCCTCAGAAGAACAGCATAGGAAAAATTCATAGGTTCCAACTGACTTCCTAACTTCCTTCAGTTCTGAAGACAGGCCAGCCATAACATTTACGTCACTAAGAGCCCAAGGCCAACCCATCGAACATTCACTACTTTTTGTTCTTCCAATGCAGAAAACAAATCACTTTCAGGTTTCAGTAACTGTCACAAGTGAGCAATAGCCTTTTTTGGAAGGTACTATCCTACTTCTACAAACTCTGTCAGAACAACCTCAGGGCCAGGAAGGAAAGCAACTGCACTCACCAAGAGAAAACTACGACAACCCTTTTAAAGCCATCTTTAACCTTTTTTCCCCTATCTTTTTTGGATTCCATTCTTAACGGTTTATCCCACCACTGGGTATCTAAGAGTTCAAAGAACATGCATCCAATAGCCTCCATTTCCAATCTGCAGGGAAAGGGCTATTCTAGAAGATGAGCTTGATTTCCTTGAGGTTGGTTAAGTTTGTGGGAAGTGGTGGATTCCTGATTTGTCTCCCTGTCCCACTTGAGTCTGACTCAATGCAAAGGATGCCCGTACTCTCCAACAAACCATATTTCACAAGTAAAGCCAGAAAAGCAACTGCTGCTTTTCCAACACTGGGAAGTTCAAAAGAAAAACTGTGCAAGTCAAATGCAGCAGTGAAATCACATAACTGAAAAAGAATATGCATGAGCTTCACAGCATAACCTAGATACTTTAATACCACAGCCAAAACTGAAACACAGCCTTCTCCGGACTATCTATGGCAAAAAGCCACTAAAATTGTTACAAGAAAAAAAACATATGAAAATCCAGGAGTAGACATACATTACCTTCCCAAGTGATAAGAAAAACACACTTTCTGCATAGCCCAAGAAGGGTGCTAGAAAGGTCATAGGTATAGAACAGAGAGAATATTAGTAACGATGGATGATGATGCTGACTGTGACTTTGAGGCAACTTTATCTGAAAACCACTTTACTATAATAACACAGAAAAGCCACATTTCTTTTAAAGCTGTGGCTGAAAAAGGAAGGGGTGAAGGCATAAGGGAGCCCAACCTGCTGCCAGTTAAGCAGATCCTGGTCTATCAATTACTTGATAAATTAAAATGTAAGCAAGAAAGAAGCAAGACGTCCTTAAGAAGCTTTGATTATTTCATCTCAGAAGTGAAATACATTAAGGTTTACCACTCAGCAATGCTTACTACAACCCTAAACACTTTGTGCAAGCATAGAAATGCCAGACAGATGCCTGAGAGCGATGGGTGGACCTGCAGCCACTGCTGTAGACCCACACCTTCCTTTTTCTATGTACTCACACAGCATGTCAAGAGACTTGCTGCTCTAGAGCACAACGGTTTGGGCAGAGGAAAAAGCAAGTGCATGGATATGCATCACAGCAGCTTTCATTTCGTTTGTTTTTCATGACAGGTTTCTCTGACTGCACTAAGACTGGTCAGTAAATGTAACATTAAACTCCTTTTTTCCCCCCTCATCACACTATTATCTGTGCAGCCACGTGCAAAGTGCTGTGTTAAACTACATTATGCAATAGAGCAGGCGGAGGCTTACTGGATATGCTGACACTCACAGCCCCATGTGCCCATCCAAAATGGGACTGGGATTAAATATGTGCACACTTGTTTGAAAAGAATGAAAAAGGAAAACCGTACATCCTCCCCACAACTAGGGTATGTCCCAGGTACCAGTGTGGAAGAGGTTTCTCTTAAAGCAATAGAAGTTCTTACTTCCTCCTTGACGATCTTTAGGAAACATTTTTATAGCAGTATTGCTTTACAAATCGTTAGATTTAATCTAATCAACTGGAAATGGGTTTACTTCTAAGTTTACCACAACATGGAAAATTCTCTTCTGTGGCTCTAAGTTGAATAAAGCTATTAAAGGAGATGTGCATTACTACATCTAAGTTCTCAGCCTTATCTGAATCTCAAGGAGGGAGAATTTTACTTGCAACCTCTAAACGGAAACTTCTAAGTGTGATCTTCTTCCTCCATTAATCTACAAGATGAATTGGACCAAAAAGGGCCTTCTAGACCACATTAGTCTGCAAATAAAAACATGAACAAAAGCAATAACCTACGAGTAATTACATACTAAAACACAGGTGATGATTTGTTTTTGTTTTGTTTTAGAAGAAAGAATCCAGAGGAAGAGGCCAATACCACAGCACTGCAGGAATCTGTAAGGCATTCATGTCACTGCAGGACAACCTGTCCAAAAGGAAGTCTGAGCCTCATGACAGAAGCAAAGAACAGCCCTTCTCTGAAGAACCTCTTCATGCAGCAGAGAGCACACAGCTTCCTTATCAAGCTCAGGACTGACAAGCAGTTTTGCACATGTGCTCTGCCCCTGCAAAGACATGGCAGACAGGAGGGGAACGAGTACAGGCTGCCTCCCTGTTCACTGCACATTTACCTTTGAAGAGATTTCTCCCCCTTTATCCATACATGAGAACTAAGCAGAGGAGATCAAGGAGTCCTCTATCAGCATGAGTACTGGAACAGGATACCTATTCAGCTCCTCAACTTTATCCATCCCCACTACTTCATTGGATATTTGCTGTTCATATACAGACATCACCAACAACAAGTAAAGGTGCAGAAAAATTCTACTGAATGAAATACTTACAGATTTTTTATATTTTACAGAACTCCTGATTTTCTCTTTAAAAGTATTTGAATATCAGGAATGTAATTATTGTCTTGGGATGCTAATACTGGAGAAGCAAACTGAAGAAGTCGAAAACCACATGCTAAGCAAAATCATGCAGAGCTGCCTCTCCTCCCCCTCATATACACATTGTGGACTAGCTAGGCAACGTCCTTCCCACTTGGGTAAGATCCAAAGTTTGCAAGTACTTTCATTCTGAAATAGAAAGAGAAACTCTGGCTCTCAACTTCTGAACTGGGAATTGAAGGGCTCGGTTTAGTGAGGCCAAGCGCCATTTCTCTGCAACCTTCCCAAGCATTAACAAGCCACCCTGAGGTACCTGGGGCCCTGACAGCTGGGCAGGCGGTGAGCCAGCAAGCTTGGGGAGTCTGGGAGCCTCGGCTTCAAAGCAGCCGGGCCTGGCAATGTGCCGAGAGCCACAGAGCTGGGGCTGCAGGGAGCCAGGAGCCTGAACTTCTGGCTTCTGAGCTGCTGGGGAGCTATGCAGGTGAGCTGGCACAGGGATGAAGAAAAAAAAAAAAAGTGCACTTCCCATCGAAGTTTCATCATGGCAGTTACACTGCTACAGTTCTAGGAATTTATTCGCCAAATCCAGGTTTCTGAAAGCCATCAGAGAAAAGGGTGTACTTTGCCCAGAGATATGACTGCTGGGAATAAAAGTGAAATTGAAAAGAGCAGAATGACCTTCCATTCCCTCAGCCTTAGCTCAGCAAAAAGCCAGAAAAACGTCTACGTTTGCCACTGCTGCTATAAGCTTGACGCAAAAGTCAGTCTGGATCTACCTCTGCGGTAGATGCTCTCTGTTTCTCTCCCCAACCCTCTACAGACATACATAACCGGCTGGGGACAGGTCTGCACGAATTTCCTCACCGTTAAGCCAACGGGTTTCACACCAGCCTGCACCAACCCCTGCTGCTGGGCTCAGTCCCCCAGCCACAAAGCCTGCAGGAAGGCACTCCCCAAGCCACGAGCTCCAGGCCAAGCCACGGGGATCCCGCACCGCTGACCCACAGCCCGTGACACTTTCTCGGGAAGGCACAGGGAAGGCATTTCTCCCCCTCAACAGAGCGCTGAGCGCAGACCCCACCCCACAACGCGCCTCACGAAGGCTCCGGCCTCCCCCCCCACGGCCAGCCCAGCCCCGAAGCTCGGCCACAAGCAATGGGAAGGAGAAGGGAGGCCGGCAGCCCAGCCCGGGGCTCACTCACGGAACTTGGAGGTGGAGGCGTTGATGTTGATGGCGGCGGCGGCGATGGCTCCGGGCCCCCCTTTGCCCGCAGCGCCCGCCGGGTCGCATCCCCTCAGCACGCCGTTGGCCTCGGGCTCCACGGGCAGCAGCGGTCCGGCCGAGGGCCCCGCGGGGCCGCGCAGGAGGCGGTCACCGAGAGGGGAGGCGGCGGCGAGGCCCAGCAGGTGCCGCCCGTAACCGCCGGCGCCCCAGTTGTTGTGGTTCTGGTCGTCCATCATGGCCTCGCAGCCGCCACCGCCGCCCTCCTCCTCCATGCTCTCCTCCTCCATGCCGCCGCCGCCGCCGCCGCCGCCGGCCGCGCGGGACGGTGTCAGCGCCCGCCGCCCATGCCGCCCGCGCTCCGCCGCCGGGGCTCGCTCCGGGCACGGCCCGCGGCCGCCGGCACAGCCTGAGAGCCGCGGCGCGACACTTTGCGGCAGGCGGAACGAGGCGCGGGGCGCGCTGGGAAGCGTAGTCCGGAGGGGCGGAGCGCGATGGGAGGGGCTGAGGGCGGCTGTGTGTGTGTGTGGGGGGGGTGCATTTCTGCGTTGTGGGCTCTGCTGCTTGGAAAAGAAAGAAATTGAAGCGCACCACCTGCTGCCTCGCTGCGCTGTTTGGTCACTGAACATCCATGTGTGGCATTTTTTTCCCACGTGGAGGAATTCACTGATGCGCTTTTGCCTCATGTCCGCGCCAGGCACCATTGCATCACGGGTGTTGGTGGTCCAGGGAAGGGGTTGTCCCGCTCCCCACTGCTCTGCTGTGGCCTAACCTCGAGTACTCAGTGCAGTTTTCGGTGCCACAGTACAAAAAGGGCATGAAACTGCTAGAGAGTGCCCGAAGGAGGGTAGCAAAGATGGTGGAGGGCAAGAGGGGTGTGAGGAGCACTGAGCTCCCTGGGTCTGCTGGGCCTGGAGCAGAGCAGGCTGAGGGCAGCCCTCATGGCAGCCCATGGCTGCTCACATGGCACTCTGTGACAGAGACAGGGCCCGAGGGAACGGCGTAGAGCTGTGCCAGGGCAGGGGCAGCTGGGAGTTGAGGAAAGACTCTGCCCCAAAGGGCGGTGGGCACAGAAGAGCTGCCCAGGGCAGTGGGCACGGCCTCAGTGCTGGAGCTCAAGGGAGCTTTCAGACCATGCTCTCAAACACTGGGGTTGGGTTTGGCTGGGTGTTGCAATTTTCTGATAATCACAAAGAAACGTAAATAAGGTTTGCATATCTCGGCTTCCAGAAAGATAACACATTTGTGCTCTCCACCTGCCGAGCAGCTCCCCTGTGCCTCCCACTCACTGCTTCCAGTGCCCCCGGAGCAGCTCTCAGATTGTTTGCCAGCATTTAGGAACACTGTGACCTGAGAAGAAATCAGGAACTTATCAGTAGGGATTTATCTGTGCTTGATTCATTTCAGAAACTCTTGCCTTAACATCTAAGAGCAACCCAAAAAAAATAAATAAATAAGAAAAACCCATCGTGTTACCACCTCTGCAGTTTACTGACCAGGTGGGGTCGTTCCTTTTCTTTGCGGCACTCTTTTAGAGTTATGTTCCCTTTCTAACCCCTTTCACAACATTCCCGGCACGGTGGCTGCACCCACTGCACTTCCTTGTGGCAGGAGTCCAGAGCAGCTCAAGAAACACTTGGCTGTGGCATTCTCTGTACAGTGTCCTCTGTTGCCTTGTGCAACAAGCTGTCTCATCTTACAAATCAAACAAGGAGCCCTTTCTTGCCTCCCATAAGGCAAATGAGAAGCTGAAACAGTCATCTGCAGCTCACGCTATTTAAACACATGACTGCGTGCTGATAAAGGCGCTATCAAATATTTCATCGTTAATGAAGCACTTGTTCCTGCATGCACTTCACAGACTCGCCCGCACTGTTTCCTCTTTTCCTCGTCAGCATGTGGAAATCTGAATTATGTTGAAACACAGTCTTTGCAAAATAATATTTTGCAGTAGCACGGCTGTAATTATTTTCAGTATTAATTGGCAATTCCACGCGTGGTTCTGACAAGAGCTTCTTGAATGTCCTCACATCTCCATAAAATCCTTGGAGACTTAAGACTTGCAATCAGTAGACTCCAGTGCTTCAGCCCACAAAGTAACATGCAGATGTCAGACCTGCAGCGGTGCTTTAGTTTCAGACTCTTGAATCATATTTAATTATCTAGACAAGTGTCATTGTTAAATCTTCATAACATTTTTTTTTTTTGACTGACTGCTTTTGATAATCAGGTCACAGCCACAGGCTGTATTACAGTTTAAAAAGGAAGATCAAGGTTTCCTAACAGTATCCATAGAAAGCGTGAGTCATTAAAAAAATTAGTATTTTCTATGCAGAAATGTGAAGAAATAAGCCTGCAAGGGAGCTTCTCCATCTAGGTTCTCAGAAGCAGGCTGTGATGTTTGCTCCTGCTGGCTGTTTAACTTTTGTGTAATTTCCATTTTATGTGAATAGTCACATCACTCAAGTGTGGATATTTTCTTCTTCCTCATATACTTGTGTTTCTAAACACTACTGGGATGAGTAGGCATCCCTGGGCGACCGTTTCTGCACTCTGTGAGAGCTGGGTGCGTGGAGGCAGCAGGTGAGTGGTCTTTGAAACTTGTTGGTGAACAATATGCAGGTTGTTTTATTTCCAGCTAAACGTGATGACATACATACAATTCTTATTCTAAAATAGACTGGCTTTTCCTTATTTCACAAGCACCCACCCCACTGAGGTCAATAAGAAAGCTTTCAATGAGTTAAATAGAATTTCAATCAAGTCCTAAGGCAGCATGTAAAGTGTCTCCCAGATTTATAGCTCTGGTCATAAACACCAAATGAAAAGAGAAAATACTTCCAAGAACGAAGTGTGTCCATTACTGCAATACTGCCTGTGGTGAGAGTGCATTTCTTTGTATACAGTCTGCAAATGTGGTCTGTCTCATTATATTACAGTCTCTTAGTTGGCCACTGGCTAGGAAAAGAAGTAGCTTATGAGATAAGCCCTTGGGAACTAAAGGCTGCGGATATGTTTTATCAGCAGCATTGATTTCTGAAAATATCACCAGGAAACTCGAGCAAAACCATGGGAGACACAGTGTTTTGCACGCTGTTACCCTGGGTGTGCATGCAAGACCTCAAAAGGATGATGTGCATGAGGGTGAATGGGAGTTTTGCGTTAGGTTTATGTACATACCTGCCTCTGTCCTTTAGCAAGTAAAACTGTGCTCTTCCTCTCCAACCATACAATGAGAACAGGACCCAGAATTGCATGAAGCTCTTCGTAACGCAGACATGCTTTCCAGCCAGCTCCCTTTTCTCTGCCCACCCACCAGCGCCAGCAGCTCTTCAGTAGTACAGTGGCCACGGCACTATAACCGCAGAGATTTTTCCATCTTCTCCACTAGTGGTCACTTTCCCTGCATTATGTGCTTGGTGGCAGAGCCCTGCACGTACTGAGGGGCCTCCATCCCACCAGGCTCTGTCCTTTTGCCCAGGAGCTCCATCACACCTCAGGGTTTGTGCCTCAGCCCTTGCCTGTGCTGTGCTGTGTGTGACATTACCTCCCACTGCCAGCTCCTTGCGTGTTACTTTCTCTCTTCTTCAAAACCTCTTAGAATTATTTCTCAGTCTGCATCACTCAGTTCCTGGATGTGAGGGGGACTCCAGAACTGTCCTGGAAAAAAACAGAATAGAGACTGAAGGAAGATAGAAGGATGGATGGCAGATGTGTAACTTTACAGCTTGTGTTACAGCACTGATACAAAGCACAATTTTTGAGCATAATCACACTGAAAGCATTTTTGTGGCATGTGATATGAGCTAATCCTTCTAACTATGGGCATGGCCTGACTATTTCATAAAGCAGTATCAAAATAATGCTTATTCAGTCGATTATTTTTCAAGCCTCTAGTCAGTCAGTGCCATGGGTCTGGACCACACTCCAAGCAATAGAAAGGACTCTGTTCAGCCTTTCACAAAACCAACTGCCCACCTCTTGTACACAGCAACAAACCCAGAGTGGGAGACACTGTGCACAAATAATGTGGAGACAATTCCTGCCACCAGGGAAGGCTCCAAGCATGTAAAAGGTCCTGGCACAGCTCAGGGCAGGAGGAAGGAACCAGGCATGGCCCTTGGCCGACCGCTCAGGGGCAGGGAGTAGTGAAGCCCTTTTTAATGCCCTGCTCAGAGCTGCAGCATGCCCTGTAAGTATGTGTACTCAGACAAAAACAAGGCAGTATGTGAAGCATCCATTGCAGCTAATAGCGTGCTGGCAGTTCAGGCTTATTCAGATGTTTCATGACGGCACCAAATTAAAACCCCTTGTTCGGCCAGGGGCTCTGGGTCATTTCACTGAGAGCTCCCAGGATAGCACCTGTCCTCCCAGGAATGGGCTTAGGCTGCAACACAGTGTGGTGCAACACGGCAGAAGTCTGCAGGTCAGTTCAGTGAGGTATTAATGTCAGCATACTCCCCCGGGGCTGGCAGGGCTGTGCAGGTCATTACCCACACACACTCACAGGCTATCATTTGTCAATAAGCACAACAGCCTCAGTTTTATTAATGCAAAAGAAGAAACAAAGCAGCATGTGCATTTTCTGCTGTTTCATCATGTTTTCCCATTTGAGTTGCTCCATTATCTCCCAGTAATCTTCTGCCATCCTACGCGTGTGTGCTGCCCATTGTGAGCTCTCTGAAAGCGCAGCATTTAGCACACGAGTGCTGCTGGACTGAAAGCAAAGGGAAACTCGAGCCTCCTCAGAGCAGATTTGTTCATTGTGTCAGTAAGCAGTTCATCTCACAACGTATTCAGGGAATATGCAGGAGTCTGTGAAAACTGCCGTACCAGCAAAATAAATCACAATAACAGAATTCATCAGGTAATGTTTCCTGAGGATCTAACAATGGCTGTTTGCTATGATTTAGTCGTGCTTTAAATCTTCGATCCAGGTTATTTTCCATTCTATAGGGTGAAAACTCCTTCCTCATGGACTGCCCCCAGGTGCATGTAACAGCAGCAGTGTGCTGCTACTAAGGACATCAGTGTCACAGCAGACTCTGGTTTGACATTTTCTTTTCACAAAATAATAATTAAAAAACAAGCAGTATAAGGCCTATGGGCAGCTCATCCTGCAAAACTCATCCTGTCATTCGCCTAGAGGTGGAGCCAGTCATCTGCAGGGCTCATACACAGAGGAGTGACGTTTTCTGAGCAAGAAAACAGGAAAAATGAAAGCATCTCAGTCAGATATTTGCTTAAATAATGGCTGTACGATGCCTGTGCAACAGCCACAGGAGAATTTTTGGGACGGAGACTGGGGCTGGAGTGGGGAAAGAAGAATCCTTGCACAAACAAAACCATTGTATGAAGAGGAGTACCAACTCCGTTACAGACTAATGCTTTCCATACAGAGCTCTCCTGGTGATAGTCCTGCAAAAATGCTTTTGAGCTTTACACAGCACGTCTCTTGCTGTTTCAAAAACAGGTCTTCTTCAGGCATTTTGATCAGGTAGTAGGGAAGCTGTCTGCATCACATCTTTCACTTGCTTTCACATCCAAGATTTTCTGAAAAACAATGTGGGCACCACATATCCAGCTGGCAGAGCCACCAGGATGCAGCAGCAGCAGGACTGGTGCCTATCTTTGTTTTGTGTTAGATAGTGGCTATTAACTTCTCTGTTCCTGGTATTTTCTCTGGAAACTGAAAAATAGCATCCGTGGTTCCCCCTGCTGGAAAATAATGCACGCATTCACCGTGTCTGATTTAAACTGGATTGCTTTCTGTAGCTGTAAGAAGACACGAAAGGCAGGTCCATTAAATTTTCTTTCTGATATTGTGCTGGGGAAGGCATTTATGGCAGTCTGTGGTTATCATAGTGATTCCCTGGTTTCTTGTTCTGCTTATGACTCAGTATTCCGTGGAGTCTCTCCCCACATTCTGCGGGATCTGCTGCCACTTCCCACTTTCCATTCTGCGTTGGTCAGGTTCAAAAGTCAGCAGTTGCTCTGATTGCTTCCAAAATCTCAAACTGAGAAATAGTATAGGGTGAAAGGGATACTACAAATGTAGGAGGTTTTACAGGCAAACTTAGAAATAAGAAATGTGAGAAATTATAGTGTTATTAGCCAAGGAACAAAAGCACCAGCCCCTTGCCCTCATGATTACTGTAATTACCAGAGCTGCAAGTGGTCCTATCTTAATCAGACTTCACAGTCAGTGCTCGAGCTTCATATTCCCAGATCAGTCCCAGGCTTTGGCATCATCTTCCACTGAAAATCTTGTGCCACTTGTTGGGTTTTTTTTCCTACCTACTTCTTCATCTATTTCTCCTCTTTAGCCCTGTTCTATTTGTGTCCTTGGCTTCACTTTCTCTTTTTCAGAAGGGACATTACCAATACAGAACCCAGGTTCTGTTTTGGTCCCAGGCTTAACTTTCTCTCCTCCTGCCTTCCTTCTGGCAGCAATACCATCTCAATACAGCATACTATATATTCAACTTCAAAGAGAACTTCTAATTTTTCTCCCAGCTCACCAACTTACTTCCATCCTTGCCTGTTTTTTAGGCACAGATCCACCTACCTCCCCCCAGGTACTGCCCTGCTTAGGCTCAACATCCCATATTCTGACATTCTTGGGGATGGAAGAACGCTTTGGTAAAGCATCTCTCAGCCACCTGAAGATCCAGCTCTCCTGTTAGATTCTTTCCCCTTTCTTCATTACAGTGACATCTTTTGTTCACATTCTCTCTTCAAATGCAGTCATGTTCCCCTCTTATCCATCAAACCGACCATGTTATTAAACCGTCGACTCCACCTGACTTTCTTTCTGGATCTCCTTCTCCGGCACATCAAACAGGAGCTTCACTGTCAAGGTTCTTTAGGATCTAATTCTCATCTTCCATTAACTATAAAGAAAGCAACACTGTCCTTCATTCTGCTCTTGGTAAAAGCCCTTATCTCCCCCTTAAAACACTGAGGCAGGCACCTCTATGCTTTTTCCCGTGCAGCGATATCTGTAAATCTGTCCTCATTATCCTCAAAATTCTCCTTTGAAGTTATGTCAATAAAATCCTTAAGTGCTGGGCTGTGAGCATGTTGGAACCATGTGACAAACAGCGCCTAATGATTCTTTGCCTCCCAGTCTGCTTCTGTCCACTCATTAGCTCCTGTTTAATAGCGAGAGCTCAGGCTGCAGAGGACAGACACTGCCTTTCTCTTTCACAGTCCCTACCACCGTGGGGTCTTGATCCATGGCCAGCTGCTGTGTTACAAGAGTGAGGAAATACATTGATCCATGGTCTTATTTCATCAAAACTATGCTTCACAATTCATCCTAATGGATAACATGGTTGTCCCAATAAGCCAGCAAAAGCTTTACTGAAGTCTAATTCAGATTTCATGTCAGAATGAACATGGGAGTCCTGATGGCACATAAAGAGAACATCGATAAAAACATGGAAAAGCATTGCTGGGATATACAATATGTAAAGTATTTTTAATTCTGACCTTCACTTCAGTCAAATATTCATCTCTAACCTCTGATAGACCTCTCCAGGCAATGATAGCAGAAGGAGAATGACGCTTTTATACAATTCCTAAAATGCCAGCACCTTGAAGTCAAACCAAAAATAAGACTTGATACTCTCTTCTATTGACGCACTAAAAGGAAAAGAGGTTTTCTGTCAGATAACAACTTGTAAGTCATATTTCTTTGCTGGGGCAACTTCTTCTGGTAGAACAATAGTGGCAGTAGAGCTATTGTAGTACTCCTGATGCTTTACATAGCAACTCATCATGTTTTACGTATGCCCAAGCCTAGAAAAAGGGGCTTCACTTTTAAACAGCTCTGTTCATCACTAGAGCTATTTCTTTGATGTATACCAGTTAAAGATGTTACTCAACATCAAAGTCAATGGGAAGCAATGCAGGAGCAAAAATAAACAAAATAAACTTTATTTACAGTGAATAATAGGGCACAGAAAAAGAAAATTGCTTCTTATGTGTGTCATTAACGTGGCTTCAGGCATGAGAAAATGTTACTACAGAACTTGCAGCTGCAGCTCATAATTAAGGAAAGCTCAAGGACTGCTTCTTACTGCAGCAAGGAACCTCTGCTGGACATCACTTTCATACAGCTTTCATCCACACTTCTCTGCTGAGGTATTATGAGAACGAGCGTGCTGTAAGTGAGGTTTTATGTGCCGCTTTACTAAAGAAGCTGACTTCTACACAAAAACAAATAACTAAATCTCCATGGAGGAGCTGATTAGATTATACAAATAAAATTCTATAGTCAATAAGCTGTTACTTAAAAGGAAAAAAGGCAGCAAGGAGTCTGTCAAGTGGGACAGCATCACAGGCAGGAAATGACTCCGAGCTCCCCTTAAAGATTTATTTTTTAAGTGAAAGAGGTGAAGAAAAACCTGTGAGGCAAAAATAAGGGGAATTAGGTCAGCTTCTGAAGTCATCCTTCAGGATAAATGTAGCACATCTTCAGCTCATACAGTTCCAAAATCATTTGAAGTGATTGTTTTCAAGTCAATCTCCCACCCCCACTTTTTTTTTTCCTCCTGGGGCAGAAATAGCCCCTTGTTATTCACTCTCTGCATCAGAGCTTTGCAGCAGCTACCCCCTCTGAGCCACTGAGCTCAGCTTGCTGCATCTGTTTTCAATGTACACACCAGGACCATGTTTTCTCTATTGCATTCACCTGTCAAATGCTGTTTAAGAGAACAGGCTTCAGACAATGCTAAGAAATGCTGCATCTAATCCACAGGGCTGTTCTGTACTTATAATTCAGTGTGTTCATGAGCAGTCATGAAAAGCTTATGGAACACATTGCAACAAACCAATGCTGCTAATCTGTATTTATGAGTTGGATGTCAGAAAGTAGTTGGCTGCTAAGATTTTAATTTCAAATAAACTGTTCCCATGGTCCCAAACATGCCAAATTTCTGCCAAAAAAATAAAATGGTGAAACCTCCCTGCTCTTTTTTCCAGATGCTGAATACTGGGACCTCCCTGGGAAACTTGCCTTGAAGGTGTGTGCCCCCAGATCCATCCCCAGTCCCTGCACAGTGTGAACTCCCTTCATGTTGGCAGTGAGGCTCAGGCACAGCTGAACCAGGTACCACAACCTCTGTCCATCTCCACCTCAACCTTGGTGCTCTTCTGTCACTGGGAACAGAACCCGGGGCATGAATCAAAAGAGAGGCATTTGTGACAGGTGCCTGCTCTGGGCAAGCAGGAGCAGGATTGAGCTGTGGCTAATACAGCATGGAGGTAGCACCCTTTCTTTTATAAAAGCTCTTGACAAGATCCCCGGGCACCTGGCTTGCTACGCACAAGTTGTTCCTCCTGTGATGCTTGCCAGAAAATCTCTTTGGCTTTTTCCATTTCCCAGATGAAACTTAGCCTGATGCAAGCGGAACGGTGGTGCTGGAAGGTACCACCCCATATTTGCCATTTGTTATCTGCTCTGTCTGGAAACCCAGTACCAGATCCCTCCTGAGCTAGGCTCTTGAGAAGGCAGTGATCTAGCAACAAATATCCACCCTGCCCTGTGTCCTGAGCAGCTGCTGGGCAGGACAAAAAGAATAACCCAGGTGACTAGAGAGCTCTCTATGTTATTTGTCTATTTCCACACCCTCACCATTCTGAAGCAGCAGATTCTTGGTTCCTTTCTGAATGCCTGCACTGAGACTGGAGTCAATGGCAATTGCATACAGTAGCTTGTGTCCCTTTATGTCATATCTGCATCTTCGTCTTTAAAAAGTAGAAAGAGCAGCCAGTCCGATCTGGAATTCAACAGGCTTCATGTTGAAAAGGGGAGAATTCCCTTGAAGAGGTGTGTATTCAGCCTCAGCTTTCTTCAGCACCACCTTTTGAATAGCAGGCATCACATTTGAAAAGTGTGTTCCTTTGAGCAGCTCCTGAATAAGAAAAACTATAGGAGACTGCTGCACACTTATACAAAGGAAGAATATGCTCTTCTCCACTTACTGATCACATACTCAAAGAGCACAGAATTCACCTCCTGCAGGTGCCGGGCTCTGAGAACAAAACAGCATGTAAAAAGAATAGATGGGTATTCTGGTAACGATGGAGAGGCTAAAAAATTGTTTTTTTTCTAGGTCACTGAAAACAGGCAACACACAGGAAATGTTTTCTGTTTCATTCCCCTCCCCTCCCTACTCCCCCCAGAGCATGAATCGTTTTATGCTGTGATTCATTGAAAGCTTCTCCTTCCTTGCTGAATACTGAAAGAGAATGTAATTGCTTTTTCCATATACCAGTGATGAGAATAGAGTCCAAGATACTTTTTTTTACATAAACGTAAAAGCATTTTTACAAAAAAGAAGAAAAGAAAAAGAAAAAAAAGAAAAAAGAAAGAAAAGAAAGGCAATATGCCATTCATTGAAATTACTCCTGTGTGAAGCCTGGGAGTTTCTGGTGTAAGTGACATCTTCTCAGAGCATGTACTGAAAGGAAGACAGATAAACAGAAATTGTCTCCTCGTACTTCTACACAACACAGCAAACCCAGCTTTGCAGTTTAACAAAATCTGCCTTCTGTTTTCTCATGGGAGCTGCAGTTTTGTTGAAACACAGCTTATATGCACATATATGTAGAAATAATAATGTTAATATACACATATATAGACTACAGATGTATTAATAAAATGTATTGTCTGTTTGTCCAACTGGGATGATATCAGTATATCAGTTCCTTCTGAAATACTTGTTTATAACTCTTCACACTCTGTATAGATTTTAAAAATATGTGGCTAAATGTACCGTTTTCTACACCACTACAGTCAACAAATAGAAGGAGGCTAGATTGAAGAGATATTGTTCAACAACTAATGTTTGTAATTAGGGGCTGTGCCCAGTGCAGGGAGCAGTGGACTCTCACTTACAAGGATCCTCTCTCAGTAAATCAATGGGTGATGCATTCTGACTCCCAACAGAGTGGTCCTTTCCAGCTCTGAGGACTTCTAGAAGAGCTCCCTGCTGACAGCATGCTCTCCCCACCACTGTCTGGCATCCATCAGCATCAGTCCTGCTAACCCCCCAGGGCATTCATTCCAGCAGACTTTGCATCCCGTGAAATCCCAGAGCTCTCATGCAGCTAAAGTAATGGTATGCCCTCAGTCAACAGCAATTTGTTCACTGTCTGTTCATTCCCTGTGAGAAAGGCATCACCCAGCAGCACAGCCCAGCACACATCACGCAGGGGTGCACAGCTGGGAGATAAGAGTGATAAAAGTGAACTAGCACTTGTTTTTAAAGCACCAAACACTTACAGAGCCAGAGACATCCCTTCAGCTGGGATACACCTAGCTGTACAGCAAATGCAGCACATCAATTGCTGATGTTATCAAAGGAAATAACATTTCCAGTCGCATGGGAAATATGTCAGCAAAACAAATGGATTCAAATAAACAGCAGCAGAAGACACGTAGAAATATTGATTCATGGCTTTTTATTCTCTGTCCTTTTCAAATGGTCCCTTACCAGCACTCAAACTGCTGTGATAAACACCTCCTTCTCTTCCTGTATTCTTGACTATTGAAAATAAACTTTGTGTGATTTTCTGAGCAGGGAGAAATAAGGAGAGAGACTAAGAGTGCTATACTTCTTGGTGATTTAGGTTTTGAGCATTAGCCATTTCACCCACGCTTTGCACAATTCTCTAATACAACAGTGGGCAATGCAGGCCAGGGTGCTTCTTGGTAAAGGCAAGGTATTTAAGAAAAATAATGGTTAATCAACATTAACAAAAGAACAGCAGTAGAAACGCATCCAAGGAAAGATCAAAACGATAAAGAAAGCAAAGGAAGAAACAGGAAAACTCCCTTCCATTCAGACAGGTCACTTATTCAAGTCCAACATAAACCAAACATGAAAATTGGTTACCTGTAGACTTGGAGAAGAGATGAGAGGTCACCCGACCAAGTTTGTGTGATGGACAGCCCTATCACAAAACCAATTACTATCAGTACTCACAAAGGGCAATACAAGGTTGTAGCTGTGGTTAATTCATTCAAACATTTCTTTTAAAAAAGTGTTCTAATTTTTGGAGCCAACTCCACTTCCACAAGTTCATTAGTGCCACCTAACAATGCAAGCACAGACAAGATGTGCAAATGTTTCTCTGTTAGTGAATGATTATTTTAGAGCTTTGTTGGTATGAACGTTGGTGCAATCTGTGAATAAAGGTTTTATTATACTGGGGAAAAACAGACATTCAAGCCCACACCACGGAGCAGTAAAAGAGAGAAACCAAACTTGTTTATCCCCTGTCCTTAGCCATCCACAGGCTGATTTAGTAACAAGTTTTTTAATCACAGATTTCATCTGTGGGCATACAGGTTGCTTTTTGTGGAAACTCTTCCTACAAATTGCAAGTGTGGGAGGGCTCTAAGAGCCTGGACAGCCACACTGGAGCTCAGGGCTCATCTGAGAGGCAGCAAAGGAAACTTCAGCTTCTCCAGGGGACTTCTCACAGCACTTCAGCTCCTTATATTGCCAACAGAGAAATAAGTTGGATACTCAAGAAAACTAGCTTGTAAGCACTCTCCCACGTACAAAAATGTATCATCTGAAAATTCTTATGTAACTCTAAATATTGGTTCTCTCTGCAAATAAGCAATAGAACTTCCCACAGAAGCATTTAAACTGCGTCTCTTCTCCTGACACTTTATTTAGTGCTTGCTGTTTGTACAGAAATGAGATTATGCCATCTAGCTCATCAGCCAGTGCTGTGGGAACCCTTAACCCAGCTCACTTGGCAAAAAGAATGTTGGCTCCAGAGTACAGGCACAGTCAGCACTGGAGGACATGGAAGCTGAACAGCCCACCAAACAAGTGGTCAGACCCATCCCATACCCTAATCTTCCTCAATTACTTCTCTTATTAACAAACCTCATCTCACTGTCTATCTCAGCCACAGGTGCCCTCAGGTACTTTTCAAATTAACCACCCCACCTGATTTCCAGGGCTGTACCTGGGAAGTGCAGCATTACTAAGCTCAAAAGAAACCCACACGAGCAAGGTGCAGGTGCTGAAGGCATATTCAGTAAGGAATTCCTGCAGACTGATGGTGATTTTGCCTTAGGACAGGATGACAGCTCTCTCCAACTATCACTTCATGTAGGCAGATCTCAGGACTGTACAGCCTCCATGCAAGACAAAGGGGACACCTGAAGGAGATGCCTGGCAGGTGCCTAAGTTTGTTCTCCAGCTTAGGGACTGTCCCCTCCACTGTCACCTTGTCTTGGGGGAAGGTGATGCAATCTCCATGATGAAGGCTTCAGAATTTGGAGACGGCTCAGAGCCCTCTCCATCGTTTTTGGTCTAATATTTGATGATGAACATGCTAGCTGTGATTTATTCACTTCTCCAATTGAAGGCCTAGAGGGCTTTCAGCAGAAGAGGAAAAAGAGTGGATCTAAGTCACACTCCCTTTGTCTAAGCCAGCCTGAAAGCCCTGCCAGGGCTTTTGTGCTTCTGAGGCAAAGCTGACCCAGCTCCAAAGAAATGTCCAGCCTGCCCAGGCTGCATGGTGGAAAGGCACCAGCACATCCTGCCACGGGCAGGATAAATGCATGCATATATAAATACAAGCAAGGTTCAGATTTCCAGAAGCTGCTTTGTTTACAGAGGAACCCACACACTGGCCAGCTTTTCAAGAAGAAACCAACAATACCTGTGGCCTTTTATTTTTGGTGCTTACTTTTGGGTGCTGCCACAGGCTGCCCAGAGGAGCTGTGGATACCCCAAACCTGGAGGTGCTCAAGGCCAGGTTGGATGGACCCTGAGTAGCTGATCTGGTGGAAAGTGCTCAACCTATGGTGGGGGGGAACTGAATGATCTTTAAGTTTCCTTCTAACCTTAACAATTCTGATTCTATGATTTAGGCTTGAAAACAGCTGACTCCTTAACTGCCATTTACTAAAGCATACACCTTTTCCCTCTCCAAGCTCTGTCCCATTCTTTCTCACTGGGGTGAAACTGGAAGGTAGAAGAGTTTGCTGCTGCTCCTCCCCATTCCAGAACCTTGTGCAGTCTGCACTGGGGTTGGGGCAGCTGGGGATACTCTTGCTTGTTCCCCTGCAGCAAGACCTCATACCAGGTATCCAGGAGAATTAAATCTAATCTACAGCTCCACATGGCTTTTACACAGTGCCAGTGCACAACAACAAGGCAAAAATAACAGCTATGTCTGTCACCTCTGCAACAGCAGGCAGCTTTTCAGTCCAAGTTTCCTGTGTAGTCATTTATAGCAGCACAGAGCAGGTGGAAATCATTGCCATTCAGATCTGGCAGCACTTTACACCCACTCTGAGTCACTGAAAATCACTATAAAGAGGTGCAGTGTAGGAGAGCCAAATATACAGCACAAACAGTCTCCTTAAGACAAACATTTGGGACCAGCTAGATTCCGTGCTCACTGTTGCATACCTGCAAATAAATTCAGTCTGACTGGGTAATGTAATTGGGATTCTCTGGAGCACTGACAGAGCAGAGGGGCTGGTTTCCACTAACAGGTACCCATCTGCAGCAGGGAGCTTGTAGCAGGTGCATCTCCTGTCTCCAGCCTGCACATCACTTCTCAGGCCAGCTCACCTCTTGCAGCTTTTCTCCATCTCTGGCTAGCAAGAGAGGCAAATTCACTCTCCTTACTCCCAACAAATTTGCATCTGCCATTCAGAATCTATGTTTTCTTATCACGGTGCTCACAAAGTGACAGCAGTAATTAATCTTACTGCATACAGAGCCGATTGATATCAAGTAGAATTAAACTACTGTAATCAAGTTAGGCAGTTGCAGATGTGTGAAGTGCTACAGTTCATCAAATTCTGCAGGCACACAATTTGATTCTGCATAATGAGAAAGAACAATACCATCAAGATAGCCAATAATATGATGCAGTATTTCATGAAGGCCTTTTTTTAGCTCTTAAAAAGTGCCACACTTGCTGGCTGTACGAAAAGCGCCGTGCCACGTTAAAACCTGGCACATCAGAATTGTCAAAGCAGGCTGCACACTGGATGTGTGTTGTGCAAATCTACTTGTGTGACCAAACTGACACGCAGGATGGCTGCTGCAGAAATATCTGCAACACCTCCCAGTTCAGAAGCAGGCATCCTCCACCATCTCACCTCCCTTTAGCTCTCTGTGCTCCTATCTTCCCTCCAATAGTGGCCCTCACATTGTTCCCCCACATTTTTGAGCTGCTTTAATGTACTAAGCAGGCAGATACCTAATCTACTGCATCTACTGCATGTGCCTCTGCCTCTGAGAGCAACACACCAGTGCTGGAAGAGACCTTCTAAGTTGCTAGGACTCACTCCAGCTATCAGAAATAGCTGTTCCAAGTAAAATTGCTCATAAATTGATCAGACTCTATCCTTAAATGAATTAAGTCTGTTTCATCTGTTGCAAAGCCATTCTTCTCTAATGCCTAAATGCTCTCTGCCAGTTTCCAGTCTCTGTACATTTTGCAGCTGGCTCATACTCGTTTGCTCTGTTTACCTCCTATCAGTCCCATTGACTGACTCCTTGACCTCGTATTATTTAGTGTTTCATTGTACTCCTTCATGTTCCAGCACTAACAAAAGGACGCGCAAGCACAGTAGAACACATTCAGAGCAGCAGGAAGAATCATAGAGGTCTGAACAATTCTAAGGGGATGGGGCAGATGTAGGTAATAGCTTACAGCTGAATCTTGCAGCTTTCTACATAATAAATAACTAAAGAGGCAGTAGAAAAATGGTCCTATCGGGTTGAAATGAGACATGATTCTCCATGATGCACACAAACTGAACAGCATTACTAACCTCATAGAAAGGCCACTTCTGTGTTAGATCAGTACTGAAGTGCTGCAGTTTGGCAAATAAAACCAGGGAGTTGTCCTTGGAGAAGAAGGAAGATTTGAGGAAAAGATATATAATCACTGGAAAGAGCCAAGAGGGCACATTTGCTATTCTTAGAATCTTGGAACTCACCAGGCAAACCTAATAAATAATGGGCAAAGATATGTTCCCTCTGCTCTGCAGGGGGAAGATGAACATGAAGAGTTTATGTCTTGTCTCTAAGAAAGCAAGAGTGGCTTTAGTGTTTGTCACTATGGATCTTCAAGAAGGCAGACCAGGGTTCAGGCATTGGGTGATACACGGGTTGGAGCCATTCACAAACATCCTGGGACATAGAGGACAGCAAGGTCAGTTGACAAAGAATGCTTCTTCTTTTCACTGATTTTCTCTTGCTTACTGGAAGGTCAGCTTTCACTCCTGCTTCTCCCTCTCCAATTAATAGCAACCTCCTTCCAAAGATTATCAGACTGAACAGTACACAAAAGCAAGTAAAAGAGGGATAAAGTTCTTAAAATAGAGAAGTTTAATTCTCATGAAGCATTCAAGGCTGGCTTTCTTGGCTTTCAGCACACTCGTTTGTAACATCTCCTTCAATAACCAAGAATTAAAGTTTCCAAAGTCTTTCATGGAAAAACTCCTAAAATATGATACATAATGGCCTTTAAGAGAGAACAAATTGAACAGAGGCAATGGAAAACATCTTCTCAGTCAACAAATCATAGAAGTAACTTATCAGAGAATCATTTCAGGGCTGGCTAAGCTTTCTGCTGCTAACGTTAGAGTTTAACTAATTGATACAGAACAAGAAAATAGACCATTAAGTGTTCTAAAATGTTCCAGCTCTTCTGAGAGCAAGCACAAAAGCCTCATATACAGTTGCACCACTCTTTCTAAGCTAAAAGCAAATAAAAATGCTGTGATTAATTCCATGAGTCTGTATGGGGAGGTGGTAGGGACTTTGCCTTTGTGGCATTAAAGTATCTACAGATCTCTAAAATGGCTTCTAATAAATTCTTGTGAACGAGTTCAACCATTTGCCTTTCTGTGTTGAAAAAAAGTCTGTTCTACTGGATGGGGAAATCAGAGCCTGATGGTCCAACAGACGTGGCAGAATTGGCTACTTATCTTGGGGGTGAGCAAACGAGGCAGGGAATATTTGTACCAATGCACAGGGCAGACTTGGTCAACTGAACTAGTTCTCAACTTCCAGTGTTTACACTGGAAAACATAGTGTGTTTTTGAAGGGTTTGTTGTTTTGTTTCCTGGTAAAAGCATGCCAAGCAATTCACTTTCACATTTTCAGAACAACGTATTTTGTTCCATGTCAAAGAAATGTTTCAGACAGCACAATCTTTTTTTTGCCTTTCTTTACCTTACACTTCCATGGGAAGATGAAAAAAGTTGGAGGGACTGGAATCAACCCACAAGCATTTCCCTCACACATTCTAGTTCAGTCAGCAGACCAAAAAATTAATTCTTCACCCCTTTCTAATGTGCAGGGTCACTAAATGTGAAACACATTCTTTTACAGTAAGTCATTCCTAATAAAAGGCATGTAACTCAGTGGGCAAATGTCTTTAGTGCAGATCTAGACACACAAATTGAAACTAAACTAGTATCCAGCAGCCTTCTTTTCCCCACAAAAGATTGATATTGAGAAGAAATGATTTCCTAGAAGCTAATGCATGTGTGAATTTAATTGTTCAGTAGGTTTTGTGATGACTGTGCTGCCCATTCAGAACAAATTACATTTTACTCTAGTACTGTTTCTTGGACACACTTTGGTTAAACATTTTGTTGATCACCCCTATTTTCAAGTTGCTTCAATCAACAGGAAGATAGCAAATGAATGTCTCCGCTCTCAATGTTCAAGTTTCTTTCGCACTTCTCTTCACAGAGGGGGCATTTGCCTTCATGTAGAGAGAAAGACAGCAGTGTGATCAGGTCTCTTGTGCGCCAGCCACACTGGGAAGTGAGCAAATGCTCAGGGGATGGAGATGCAGCAACAAAAGTCCCAGCCTCTCTGCCTCCTCAGCAGTGCTCAGACTCAGCTCTCTCTCATTCTGTCCTATCTCTGGACTTGCCTATAGGGCCTCACTGCAGCTGTAGGACAACAGAGCTTTCTTTACCCACAGGCTTACATACACTCAAAATGGAGCTGGAGCTGCAACTCCATCACACAGCTTTGTCACAGCTGTCCCTGGTTTAGGAAAAAGAGTCGTGAAACTCCTCTTCCATTTTGAGCTAACCATGGAGCAGTGTGTTAATTTTCTGGGTCAGCATCCTAGGATTTTCCTTTTCCTAGCATGCTGTTCAGCACTCTGCACTCTTTGACATCACATACAACTTCTATAGCAGGAGAGTGGTTAATCCTCTCTGAAGTAATTTCTTTCTTCTTTTATGACTAGAGCCCTGGACAGGGTGTTACGCTTCAGCCCCAGTGCTATATTTAACTCAGCCATCTTGTTCATTCTTCATCTCTGCTACAGCTTGGCTAAAAGGAAGGAATTGGAGTCATGAATAAAATACCAGGAAGAAAGTCAAAATGTTCAACATACTTTTAAGCAAGTAGCAGAATCTTGGAAAAGGACTGCAATGTTCTTTGTTCTACTTAAGAAGGATCTCCACACAGCTTAAGGCTCAGGGTGAAATGTAAAAGAGCTAAAAGGATGCAATCATAAGAAGTAGGACAGAATTTGAAACAATGGTCAGATAGACATAATACTGCTCTGGTCACAGGGATGCTTTCAGCCTCCTGCACAATGCTGAGGGTCTGCAAAGCAAGTGACAACACCTGCAAGAGATTTACGTGGCTCCCAGGGGATCTGTGGCTCAGGAAGTTGCCCAGAAAACATTGACCAACAATGTGCTCAAGCAAAACCAGTTCAACATGGCATTTGTCACCACTTTCAAAGTAAGGAAATTCAAACTGTGTACATTTGGATTTCACTACACTGCATATAACTCCATGTTCTTGGTGTTAATTCTGACAGTCTTCTCAAGAGACTCATTTTTTATAATCATAAAGTGAAAGTGAATTAGGGCTTTCTTGTTCTAATGCTGATCATACATTTGCCCTGACCCATCTTCAGCATCTCTACAGTTTATTTAATACTGCTTTGTTCATCTTCAGCAATCTATTTTCCTAAGGCACGTTGTCCTTGCAGTGGGGGGAAAGAGGACAGCTTTTGCCAGATATCTGCGCCTAAAATGAGACATATGCAAAGGAACTGAATGCAAATAGCATAATATTCAGGAGGATGGTGGATCAAAATAATTTGTAATGACCCGAGGACAAAATTTGCTAATTCTGCCTCTCTTCAGTTTTCCTAAAGATGACACTTTTATTTTCTGTTTAGCCTGAGCTCTTACAATTCAGAACCTCCAGGTTTTAGCCTTCAAAATGTTAGCATGAGTGACAACCCACAGAGCAGACACCTGCACACACACATGCTACAACACAAATGTTCCCATGTCTACATTTGCAAAAGTGTAATGTGCTGAAAAAGTTCATCAGCAGTGACAATTTTTAAACAACTTCCATCTGCTCATGGTGACAGCAAAAACTCATGCAAATCTGCTTCTTGTTCCCAGTAATAGAAGGGGCTAGTGTACACATTGGCAGCAAAGGATAAATTTCACATTTGGCTTTGACACCTTGAACCAAGCAAACTTAAAACCCACCCACACAGGCACAGCACGCACATTAACAGAGTTTCTCCCCTCAGTGTACCAAACAAGAACTGCTTTTATCCTGATTCCAGATCCCTTTGGACTGTTCCCCAATTCTGGAACTGATGCCAAAGCCACAGATTAGAAAAAAGCACCGATTTATTTGCTTACTGGCCAGTTAAAGGAAGAGCAAATTCCTTTTGCATTTTACACTTCAGGTTGGTCTGCCAAATGAACCAGGAAAGAGATGAGCAAGGAGAAATTGAAGCCTTTAGCCTGTGACATTGTGCTCCCAGCAGGAATTTCTGTCACGGACAGATGCTCCCTATCCCCAAGCCCTATTAATGGCCGTGCTTCCAGCCCCAGCAGAAACATTGCTTCCCTGCATCCTGGGCTGCAGATTGGCCCGGTGGGAGATGCCAGCAGCCACCATCCCATTTCCAGCACCCCATGATAAATAAGGAGAGTTGTGGGAAGGCCAGTTGCTTTGCACAGCCGGCCGGGAGGCTGGAGGAAGGCCAACCTCCTCATTGTTCTGTGGGTCTGCTCACAAAGACTCTTTTTTTCATTGTTTTGTGTCTTTTTTGTTCCACCAGACCCACACTAAATAGGCATTTCCTTTGCTATTAATGAAATCTGCTTCAATTTCAAAAGTTCTGTTTGCAGGCTGTAATCTCAGTCCCAGTCCAATTTAAATATCTGTTGTTTTGGTGCTGGACTTCTGGACACCGTCCCTCTAGCTCAATGCCAAAAACATAACGGAGAAAATTTCACCCACCGTTAGAAGCCATCTGGTTATGCTGCTCTGAAAAGTGAGACAGATAAGGAGCTGTATGATACCCATGTAAGGCAATTTGCTGGCCTGTTTATCATACCTGACTCTGGGGTGCACAGCTTTATTTTGATTTGATAAAAAGCAAAGCAGTACAGCTGCAGCACGCTGCTGCTTCACTAAGCCGACAGATGGGCATCACTGTAAGGAAGCCACATGGCATTTTTTTGTTAAACTCAGCTCATTAGGTTTTATCTGCAATATGTTGCTATATTGGCAGAAAACCTTTTAGCAAGCAGAAACACTGGCCAAAGTTTGTCAACAGATATCAGAAAGATCCTATTGTGTAAGGATGTGTGCCGTGGCAGGGTGTGGGCTGACTGCTTCTCAATGCTCACAAGTGTGCTCTCAAACTTTCTTTGGCTCACTCTATAATTTGCCATGATGGTAACCCTGACCAGCATGTTAATAGAGATGCTGTTCACAGTTTGCAGTTGTCGGTGGCTTTCAAGACAATTCACAAATTACGTTATCTGAAAGGTGCACAGAGATTGCCAGCAAAACCCAGAAAGCATCAATTTTTCCTTGCCTTCAACAGACAGCATAAACCTAGGTACCCAGATTTCTTTAAAAATACATTTCAAAGCTGAGGAACACTTCTGCTTTCACAGTCTGTATTACTTTGAGGTGTGCTGAGTTGTGAGCAATCTTTTTCCCCTCTTAGGTCACTGGTTGCTGTGCTCTGGGCGGCAGCCACAGAGCAGTCTGGGAGGACACACTGCGTTCCCCTCAGATGAAACTAAACCACCAGATCATCAGCAGTAACACCCCAATAACTTGTACAGAGCAGACACTGGGGCCTTGGTATAATTTCAGCCTCCCCACTTTTGGCACTGACTTACTTGCTAATAGGAATGCATCAGAGAATCTCTCTTATATTAATTTAGCTGTGATAAACTTGATTTTACACTGAGGGTTTAATTTCCTTCAAACTCAGATCAAACCAAACCAAGCTCAGCTAAAACCCAACTCCAGCTTAAACCAAAGTGTTTCTCTGAACGTATGGTTCTAATAGGATACCTTGAGTTAACCCGATCGGCTCTGCACATAATTGTAACCTCAGTATCTGTAGAAGAAAACATTTTTCAGGAAGGCAGAGGGTTGAGCTATGTTTTCCATTAGTGGAAAATATGATCACATTCAGATATACTTCGTATTTTTATACTGGCTTTTATTTTTAGCTGTATCTGTATTACTGCAGTGCCCATTATCTTGCTATAATTAAAGGTCACTGTTCCTGTTACTATCTATAGCCATAAAGCTTCATGTTAAGCTGTCACATCTTGACCCAAAATTAATAGAAGTATCTTAGATGACATATTTCCCTTCGCTTCAGTTGCCTAGCCAGCCTGTATGTAACAATCCCCAGCTCTCAGCCATTTTAGGAGCATCTGAAAGATACAGGGTGAGATCACAAGATCATGCTGTCCATGAGAGGTGCAGCCATAGCTGCTTCTGGGGTCAAACTCTGGGGTTTCACCAGATGTGCCAGCACTGCTTTTCTGGAGTCCTGAGCCCTCGGTCTCCTGCTGTGCATGCCCACAGCCTGGCAGCGAGAATACAGCAGTGCTGGCTGCCTGTATTCCCACTGAGAGCAAGGAGCATCCCTCCCAAGGGGCACCACTGAAGATCTGTTGCCTTTGGCAGTGGTACATCAGCAAACTGTCTGAGGATCGCTGGCATACATAGAAACCCCTTTGGGGTGGATTTGCCTTTTTCCTTGATTTCTACAGAACATCCAGCAAAGCAGAATGCTAACCCATAAGTAAAGTTCACCATCATTTTTGTAATTCAAATAAAGAACACCTTAGCTTGCTCTGCCCTTCCTTCTGCTGTTGTGCAGTCAGAGATTATTTTACCATAGGTAAAATGCACTGTGTGAAAGGAGAAGATAGTTTCACGTGTAGAAAAAGGATAGATGTAAAGCTTTTATATGCTTTTGGTCTTTCTGTGGTCATAATGGCCCAAACCTCATCATCAGGAGTGTAGTGGGTGCAAAACAAGAGAAACATTGATTACCTCAGAAACAGTGGTATTTCCCAGCAGTCCATAAACTCTGAGTTTCAACGCCAGTTGTTTTCCTCCATCTCAAGCACTGGAAATTTTTCTGTCCTTCGATCTTGCTGGGGAAAAAAAAAGAATGCAATATCTAGTCACACATGAGAGAGCTAAACTCCATGGTAATTGAACAGCAGAGATTCTGCACTCCAAACACTGCCCAAGAGCTTGTGTGGATATCGCCTTTCAAGGGCAGAGAGGGGAATGGCTTTTCCTGATAAGCACTGTATATACAGATAGGACAGGAAAAAAGCAAAGAGCCATCGGTGTGGTGGGGGGGAGTGGGAAGAAGAGATGGTAAGTTGTCTTTGGGAAAATGCCCCCAGGTCTTACCTGACACAGGGTCTGGGTAAAGAATTAGGTCTCAACTCTGCTGGAAGAAAGAAAAATCTCCCAGAACCCAAGTGGTAATTGATATTCATGAAAATGTATGAGATTAATGGACTCACTCAGCACTGCCCTTCAACCTTATAATGAAAGCAGTCAGGTCTGAGATGGGATGGTAGAGAATGAAGAAAAGTAGGCAAATAAGAGAAAGGGGCAGACTGAAATATTTCCTTTATATTGATTTGCTGGCTAAATGCTGCTCTCTTTTGCACCAGGTGACACTGGGGTTACTTAAGATTTACACTGGTGATCTTGAAACAAAAATTTACCTTAGATCTCTACTCTAAGTGTGCATTTCTTTACCTGTGCAAGGGCTAAGGCTTCTAGCAAGCAATCTGGATGGGTTCAAACAGATGGAGCTTCCTCATACTAACTCAGTGTCTCCTTTCTTCTGACCATCTCCTTTTCCAAAATAGTGCAGGTAATAATTAGCTCCTATCTATGGCAATTCACTTCAAGAACCAGCAGTTTCTGCATGCTGGTTGAGCATTTCTCAAGCAACATTCCTGTTGAACCTCAGGAGACTCCCTTGTCTCTCTCTATTTACTTTCAAGTAGCAGAGCTGCATGCAAGAGCCATATTCTCTTTACAGCCTCTTCAAAGTAGTCATCATCCCTTGGATTAAATTTCTCAGAAAGTGAAGCTGTCCAATACTCTGACACGCTGCCATTTACTTTTTGTTTGTGCGCTTCCCTTTATCCTACAAAAAGTGATCATTGTTGTCCACTGTCCTGCAGCAAACACAGGTGTGCATCCTCAAATCACTCTGCCACTCTTTGGAGAATTTTGCCTTCTCCTCGAACACTTACTATCCAACAGAACATTTCAGATCCTTACATTTTGGTGATTATTTTGACAAGACTTTCAGATCCTTGTGTTTTCAAGGTAAGGCAGGAGGAAGAAGTATTGAGAAACAGCAGGTCATACTGCCTTCTGCCAATCATCATTTTAAAATAAATATTAAAGTCTTGTCTTGGCTATTGCTTGATCTTCCTTTCATTAACATATTTATAGAGCTAGACCATCATACACTACTAAGTGATACCTTATTTTGGAGCCAAAGAAAACCTTCATGTTGGCCTCTTCACCTAGGGTTAGCTTCAGCAACAAAATTTGCTGCATCACACATTTACCCTTGCAGAAATGATGCTGTTCCTTTGGTGTACTGGAAAAAAAAATTGCTAAATGCAGCTAAAAGAACTGCAGGAAGGACTTTGTTCAAAGCATGTCTCACTGAAGCCATCCTAAAGAACAAAATAATGTAAAAACACTCGTTTTCAACTGCTGTGTCTGGCTCAATCCACACTGTAGAGTCTCCCCTAAAACTGTGGTGTAGTTCAGTGGTTGTACAACACTAAACCCCTTCCCCACTGCTCAGCTTTGCTGGTATGCCAGAACCAAATACATTCAACACAAGACTATACAACAGTGAAAAAAATCTTGAAACACTGAAAGAAAGAGAAAAAAGAGAGAGAGAGAGAGAGAGAAAAGAAAAGAAAGAAAATGAAAACTTAAAGACTTCTACTAAAAAACATGGAACCTCCCAGGAGAAATGTTTCAGTACTTAAGATTTCCTCAGAAGCCATGTACCTTGTCATATTACATCGCCATCACATGCTCCAAACTATTCTCCAGAGGGAGGAGGCAGCTGTGTGTTGTGTATGAGGGAACAGGGAGTCCATCTGGGAAATAAAATTCCCATAAGACATTCTTTCAATATTTTTAAATAAGATATGTTTGCCTCAGTTATCCAACTTAAGGAGGTGAAGGGAAGAAGTAAAGCACAAAGCAGAGACTTTTCTCAGAAACTTCAGTCTATCTACAATTGCAGTTCACTGTTAGCAAACAGTCTTAGAGGAAGTTTTCAGCCACAGTGTTTCTTAATGCTCATAGCTGAGTGTGCTGGAGGAAACCTGGTCCTCAGAGGGGAGTGGTAGGGATTGTGTTTGGGGATGAGATGCTGCCAAGAAAGAACAGCTCTGCAAATTGTGGTGTCTGCTGAAATAAGCTGAATGGCAGTTCTTCTTCCTCCCTAACAAGTCTCCCTTTAAAAATTAAATTCTTCTTTAAGGATGTTGAAAAGATATGCCGTTAAAATCACGTAGATAATTGCTTAGGTTCCCACACACACTCACAGTGTAGCCACCACATGCATTGCACATGCATGTTACCTGTCACCTACCCCTGGGGCAAGGAACATGCTGGTGGCATGAACATGCTCCACAAAAGGTGTAGTGAGAGCTGGCAAGATGCTGAAGATTTTCAGCTCCTATTTACCCTGGTGGGAAGGAAGGGTATGGAGAATCTCCTATGAGGCCCCTGCTTTGCCATTGTGTGCGTCCTGCTTGAAGGGGCTGTTTTTAACATTATGAAAGAAGTAGGTCAAAGATAACCCTTGTCAGTTCCCTTCTACCCACTTTTCACAAAAGAAAAAAAAATAAATGAAAAGTAATGCTGTTCTTTTCTCACATAAGGATGATGTAAATTACCTTTTCATGTTTAATTCCATTGCATGCAAAAGGCTGGCTGAGCTGCTCATGTCTCCATTTGATTTTATTCTGTGTTTTTCTGGGTTACTGGGACTTCCCCTCTTCCTTGCCTATCAGCTCAGAGACAGGACATTGTTAGCTCTCCTCTTTATATTTGAGAAACCAAATCTGCCCTTCCTGCCAGCACTGAAAACCCCAGGGGAAAAAAAAACACTTTCTGACCTCCGAAGTATTTTCTGGATGAAGTGGATCCTTTATTTTTTTCACCAGAGGCCACAGAACAAAGCTAGTAGTGATCAGTCCTTATGAACTGAAAAGATATTGGAAACCGATGTAACTCAGCATTCACTGTGCAATTCCCCCAGAGATGAATTCCCCCCATTTTACTTTTCTGGTCTTGTTTCTCTCTTCTGTGGCTGTATTGTCCTCCATCTATACTTACGCCAGTGCTGAGTGGGTGAGCATCGAAGTCCAAGCTGATAAACAGCAGATGAATTCCCCTGCTGTACTCAGCTGCTCTTTTTGTACTTTAACTGACTTCGTAGGTCAGTGAAGACTTTATAGGCCACATTTTCCTTATCTGTGGAGTAACAGTGCACTCATGGAATGAAGACATTTATATCCAGCTCCAGGAACAGCATGCTAGCTAAATTTATATTTCCAGGCTCTTGTGCCAGACTCATCACCATGGTACCTGCAGTGGAAACAATTAACTGTGGCCTTTTGAAGCAGAACCCATTTGGTAGTCTTTACCCCACTACTGGGGGGCCAAGAAGTGCACGGGACCTCTGATGTTGCTCTTGTACTATTCAGGAAGGAGCAGAAATGTTAGCTCTGTTAATCATTTCTTATTTGTTGCGTCGTAGTATGCTCTGGTATGTTAAGTGCCTTAACTCTCCTTCCAGGATTAAGGTTTGTGGATTATTAATCATCCCTACTTTTAAACATGTAAATCAAGATAACATTATAAACAAAGGAGGGGAAGCAGCAATGTTGTTAACCCTTCCAGCCCAGAGGATGTTGTCCATGCTGCCTGATAGACCTCCCCAGTCTCATCAAGAGCCCTGAGATGTCTCTGTGCCAGTCACCTTCCCAAGAGAGAGGTCCCTGTACTTCTGAAGCCATCCTCAAGCCCAGTCATGCAGTGATCCTACAGCCACCCATTTGGGATTGCAGGCCAGACCAAGGGGATCACTGGGAGAGCCCAAATGACAGGAAGCTACAAGTGAGGTTGGCAGGATATTGCATCCCACCTCATCGATGGTATGAAGGCCTGCAAGAAAAGCACTACAATGCTGCTGTGGACACAGGCAGCAGAGAGAAAAAGGAAGAGACACTGGGCATTTAAAAAAAAAAAAAAAAGATTATACTATTATTATATTATTATACTATTTCTCAGGCTAAAACAGTGTTTCTGAACTGGGGAAGGTATTTAGCTGTACTAAATATTCTGGGATAATCAAACTTCTGAGAGACTGCCAGGTTGTACTTAGCCTTCCAAGGCTAGAGTAGGGCTGTGTGTAAGCCAAGCCCACAGGCTAGACAGATTTCTAGTCTACAGGAAGTCTTTCAAACCATACAGACCTTCATCAGTGCCAGAAATCTAGGTTAATTTCAGGCTCACCTAATGAAGTTTTCAAAAGCTGGAGCAAATCACTGCTCAGGTTGGACTTTCTTTCAAAGCTGAAGCAAGCTCTGTAATTCAAGACTCACATCTTCCATTAAGGCAGGGAGCTGCTGAAAACGTGAGGCTGGACTGACAGCAGAAACCTTCTGCTGCCACAAGGCTTTAACTGAGGCCTCACCTTTGCCAGGCCTGTGCACAGGCAGGAGGTTTGCTCATGCTTTCAGCCCTGGCTGAGAGGAGAGGAGGAGGTGATGCTGCTCGGAGCAGAAGGCAGCGACTGCTGCAGAAGAACCACAGTGCACGTGCTAGTAGTACTTAACCCAACAGATGGACCATTTTGAAATGAAATACAGCACAAACTGACAAATCAGTGCTACTTGTCACGACCTCTTTGCATGTTTTATGCCATGGCACAGATTAACATTTTGGTGGAGTTTTTTTCTGTTGTGCTACAAAGTTTACAATTAATAACAATAAATCTGCTTTTTATATCACTAGCCATCCCTAATGCTCTAAAGGCCTCACAGCAAAGAAGAACAGATGAAATCCCAATCACAGTGATGATAATTGAGGGTTGTAGCTGCAGTTTTTCTGTGTTGGTTTGGTTTCAGGTTTACCTGTCTCCTAACTAGGCATGCTTATAAGTGACCACAAAACACAGGTTTGTATGTCTAGGCAGCCAGATCCCCACACAAATCAGCAGTCTCATTTCAATCTGCTGGACTGCAGCCCCAGAGAAAGATTTGATGTCAGTGGAGTCACAACACTTCACAGCAGCAGAGACCATTATATTTAAGACTTTGCAGCAGTTTGCAGAGTGGGTCTTAAATATTGAAGACTTTATCCTGCAGTGTGCTAAAAGGATTCCCATGTCCTTGGAGCAGCAGGCATTTAGTGCATCTCTGGAGAAACAAGGAGCTTTGCATAGTCATTTTCTGTTATCATCTGAGCATAGCTCCGTACATACTGTAGTACATGCTGTCACGGTGGGTGAAACTCATCCCTATGAAGACAGCCTGCATAGAGCATATCCTCATTCAAAGCTCACTTCAGCCCTTTACACGAATATGAGTTAATTTATCCAAGAGAAAAACCCCATCTTCTCCATATGACCATTCTGACAGCCCTGAAGCTAAAAACTGCCTGCACAGAACCGTAGCATAAATGTGTAATCAACATTTCTGCAGATATGATGGGGTCATTGTAATACTCCTGAGAAAAAATTTGATTAACAATTACAGAAAACAGGTCTAACATTTCTAGAAGGAAAAGTGTATCTGATTCCCTTCTGTGCTGGGACTCAATAGGTCCAGCACAAATTATCTGTAAAATCACCATATCTTAAGAGCCAGCAACCATTCTTACCTGGGTAACTTACTTAGGTATTTATACATAGCTGGAAGAATTAAGAAACTTGAAAGTGTATGAACCTGGAACAGAAAGACATGAAGCTTATTTAAATAAATGTAAGTTGCTACAAAATCTTTCTCTTAGCTGTGCTGAAACCATGGCATGGCCCAATGCTGTGTGCTCTGCCTGCAGGGTGAAGACCAGCCAGAGCATTTAGGTCACAATTCAGGCAGCCTTGGAAGGAGGAAATTGAAAGCAAACTCTCAGCATATCGTACATAGATCATGCCCGTGCCTGAAAGCTGTCTCAGGGAACTGCTCTAAGACAGAAATAATCTAAGGATTATGCCAGAAAGCACATAGCTCTGTATCAGAATAACCCATCTGAACACAACAAATGTTCCAGAAAACCCATAAAAGCAGTCACTGTTCCAGAGTAACTCAGGCAGTCAATTTGCCCGCACAAATGCACCATCAATGGTTTGTTTTGCAGAATGAGAATGCCTTTTCCTGGAAAGAAAAAGGAACGGTAAGAGTTTATGGCCTGGCTGAAGCTCAGGTTGTAACACCAACATCCTCTCTGTGACAGGAACTTCTCAAGGACACTTCTAAAACACCATCACTGGCAGAGGGGCAAGCTTACCTTTCTGCAGCACTGCTGTCCGTGGCTTTACGCTCATGGGATGAGCAGATATCAGCCTATTTTGTTTTTTGTCTTTTTCTCAGTTGTCATCTCCTATTTTTTTCTAATCTACCTAAGAGTAAATACTGCCAGAAGCAAGACTCGCCTTAGAACAGCTCCTGAATCATCTATCTCCTGTTTTCAAAGAGCATTTGATTAGACTGAGAAAGTCACCCTGTAGTCATACGAGCTATATATTGAGCATATTCATTTGATTACAATCTCTTTGGTTTTCTGGACTAACATTTAAATGGAAAAAGACATTCAAAATGAACTAATATTAGCTATAGGCCTTGCAGGCAAAAAACTTAGCATACTGCAATATGAAAGAGGGAAAAAAATCCTAAGCACTTGATGCAGATTGTAAGAAAGCAAGCATAAAAATTAAATTAAAAAAATAAAAAACAAAAACGCTATTGAATCCAGCACTTGGATGTTGCTCTATAGGCACATTCTTAGACAGAAAGCAGTAGCAACTTAAATACTTCACAATTAAATTGAAAATGCACATATAATATTGTGAACTGTGGCTTTGTGAAATATTAGTTTTCTTTATTTGCTTTTGCAGGTAGTTAAATTTAAGCACAAGTTACATTCCTTCTTATCCTCAAATTTAAAAGATACTAAATTGCTTTAGAGTTTTCAATTTCTTTTCCTTCACATGATTTAAATTGATTGCCTGAATACCCCCACACACTTTATTTTTATGAATAAAGGAGAATCAATTTAGAAGGCCATTTGCCCACAGAACTGCCCTTTAGCCTCAGGTCTCCTTCTGTGGCTCAGGGACAGGGCTGGCTGTGTTCTGTGCTGCATAGGTACAGCCCAGCTCAGAGAGACAGCTGCAGGCTGGGCTGGCTGACAGGGGCCCATGACATCTACCGACCTGTTAGCCTCACCTCTGTGTCAGGGAAGATGAGGAGCCTCCTGGAAGCTAGGTTAAGGTATGTGGAAGACAGAGAGGTGATACGGGAGAACCAGCATGGCTTCATCAAAGGCAAATCCTGCTTGATCAACTTAGTGGCCTTTCATGATATTGTCACTGTATCAGTGACAAAGGAAGAGCCACCAATATCATCATTCTGGAATTCAGTAAGGCCTTTCACGAGGTACCCCACAGCATTCTTCTCTCCAAATTGAAAAGATATGGAGTTGATGGATGGACTGTTCAATGGACAAAGAGAGAGATACAGACCTGCTGGAGCACGTCCAGAGGAAGGCCAAAAAAAGATATGGAACTGCTCTCCTATTAGGACAGGCTGAGAGAGCTAGGGCTGTTGAGCCTGGAGAAGTGAAGGCTCTGAGGTGACCTGATAGCTGCATTTTGATATCTAAATGGGAGCTACAGGAAAGAAGGGGATAGATTCTTTAGCAGAGACTGATGTGGTGGAACAAGAGGAAATAGTTTCAAGCTTAAAGAGGGTAGATTTATGTTAGATAGTGTTTTACAATGAGGATGGTGAGGCACTGGAAAAGATTGCCCAGAGATGTGCTTGTTGCCCCAACCCTGGAGTCTTTCAAGGCCAGGCTGGATCAGGCCCTGGGCAACCTGATCTAGCATTGGATGTCCCTTTTCATTGAAGGGGAGTTGGACTAGACGGCCTTTCCAACTCTAAGGATTCTATGGTTCTATGAGCTCGAGGGGGTAACATGTTTGGATTTTTCCAGGAATAGTAGTCATTCCTTCAGCAAAACCCAATCACAATTCATAGCATACATTCCTTTCAGCCTCGTCAGCCATCCCATGTGCAGTGCAAAGTGCAAGCATGCTTACTGTCAAGTAACAGAAAGAAAAATGCTATCACCAGGCTACTGCCTGTTGTGGATGATTTGCAAAATGGAAATCTGCAAAGCCTTACAGGGTAAGAGCTGGCAGCATGCACGCCTCCAAAGGGAGGCCCATCTCTTCAGAGAGATACCACGATAAGGCAAATAACCAGGCAGCTGAGGCTGATGTGCACAAGCAGCAGGGTGCTCAGCTGAGAAGTGCCAGGCAGCAGAAAGCATGTCCTCCCGAAGCCCTTGTTGCACTTTCTCAATGGCTGACAGAGGATGCCGGAGCTTCCTGGCTCATTCACTTAAAAATCCCCCCTAAAAGGTGGAGGAAGCTGTGAGAGAAGTGATGCACTCTGCAAAAATACAGCCACTGAAATCACAGAAAGCCTGTGATTCCAGCCCCATCCTCATCTAATGTTTAGTGGCGTCCCATCAAGTGTTTCCTCATTATTAAATTCAACTGTGAATAAAATTAGCAAAGAAATATGGGTTTTAATTAATGTTTGCCTTGACCGTAAATGAAACAGATCTTTAATTTTTTTTTTTTACTGTATTTTACTAATCAGATGCATTCAATATCTTGGATGCTAGTAAATTAATTCTGGACTAATGAAGTTAAAGGAGGTCATTTGTTAAAGAAAACTGATTACATATCAGGATCTCCTGGGAACCTAAATGAGAAAATCACTATAATGAAAAAATATTTTAAATGATGTAGGTCAACCAAGTAGATCATTAAGGATATACAGGGGGGCTGGAAATATTAATGACAGCATGACAGAAAAATGCCAAGAGGGAAGTGGGCTGACATAAGTATGCAGAAAGACACTTATGGTGCTAGGTTGTTGGTTTTTCTCCTTCTAATAATTGAAACACACTAATTTCATCATCTTGCCTCAAATTAGTCACCTGTGCCCAGATATTTCAATGACAACATAACAGCAGTGCACTAACTAATGTGTGTTATGTATATTGAGTTATTAATGGAGGTTATTTGCGTGGACTATAAACACCCTTCCCAGTATAAATCACTGTGGCACCTGGTTTCAGCAAGTTCCTGCTCAGCTACAGCTCTTTTCTAACCTTTAACTGCCACTGGGAAGGATTCGGGTCACTCTTTATCCTAATGTATCAAGTTCTCTTCTGAGAATCTCTGGTATTTCCCTCTTGCCACAATTCATATCACTGCTGAGGGTGTGACTTAACCTAATCCCCTGTGGCAAAGCACACAAGCACTCAATAAGAGCATCTCTATATCAAACTCAGGTTTGCTTAGTTTTGTTGAGCCATGTTACAGAGCTTCAGTACACTCACAGAAAAAAAATAAAATAAACCCAAAGAGGTGATTGAAAGTAGAAGCAAAGCAAGACAGGAGGTACAAGCAATACTATCCTAAATAGGATAATAGGATAAAGGCACCTAAATAAAGGTGCCTTTACAATTCCAAAAGGAAAGCCAGAGACTGAACAAAAGTGAGTTAATAGATTAGGCTTGTGCTGGATCATTTGAAAATCCCTTCCAATATGAATTCCCAACATTTTTTAGAAGAAAGCTGCTACAAGTGGCTGTGAGCCTTTAGGCACTGTTTACCCACTGGGAGAACTTTGCAAAGTTCCTGAGAAGAATGCAGAAGGCTTCCTAACATGAAACACTGCCACCTCACAGCTCAGGGCAGCCTGGGATGATGAAAAGTAAGGAGACATTTGAAATTATGTAAGAAATAAAGATGTTGCAAACCCTTCAGCTGTACACACACACCTAAATGAACTTAACCACGGGAAAGGAGCTTTCAACTGCTCATGTTCATGCATGACACAAAAGCACTGACACGCCAATCTAAAGCATTCTATGATTATGGCAACACTGGGCACACTCCTTGCATGTGCTGGTATTCCTGCAAATCAATGTTACAGGATGGAGATGCTAACTGAGTGGCTTAATGCACAGGTAGAAAGCGATGCCTTACAATGGCTGTTGAAGGATCCCTCATCACCATTTAACCCAAGAGCTCCTTGTAAAGTTTGTTTCTAATTTCTCGGTCAAAAATGAAGAGACCTGTTGCTAAGACACAGCCAATAAATTCCTCCTCTTATTTACTGTTAGGTATGCTTAGAGGCTTTGAGCCCCACCGAGATTTGGCACTAGGTTTTAATTCTCAGTTACTACTATGAGCGAGTTAGAATGCTAGTTGAAGCAACGTGTCAAAATAAACACCACTACCTCATGTCCAAACATTGTATGACATTGTACTGCAAGAGGCAGTCATTCTAACCACTATTTTCTACAGCTGGTACTGTAGGAGAATAATTAAAGCATGGGGTTCTGCACAGTCCTAAAATATGTATTCTCGTGGCTGTGAAAAAGTGTGGCTCAAGCTGAAGCTCACATTAATCTAATCTTGGTGTAATCAGAAGATAACTGCCAAATATAAAACACAGGCTTTGTCCAAAACTTCAGTGCAAATTCATGGGTGTTTGCCTGTACTGAATTATTAAATTTGGAAATCCATAGCAACATCTATAGTGATACATATTGTTGCTATTATAGTACATAAGAAGATAGAAAGCCTCTTTTAATCAAAAAAGATCCTTTTAAATCTATACCTGGTTTTAGTGACATTACTGTTAATACAGCTGATGAAATATTAAGCGTGCAATTACTGTGTGTGCTCTATAAATGGTTTTCCATCCTTTCAGGCTGTATAGAAGATTACACCAAAATTAGAGGGAAGATATTTTTCTTAAAAGTATCTTTTTTTCCCAGAGAGAGAATCAAGATGACTCTGAAACCATTTCACCAGATGAGAGCCCTAAACAAAGGCCACATCCACTAAAAAAAAAAATCCACAATGGAATAGAAGAGACAAATCAGCAGAGCTCCCAGTCGCTGCCTTGAAGGAGCACGGGGCAGCCACATCCCAGCTCCACACCTGGGGCTCCCAGCTGGCACACATTGAGTCGCTCACAAAAGGAAGGGAGATAGAGGCAATCTCCTTAAGAAAGCTTGTTACAGCCTGTGAAGCATGTGGTACGTATGAAGAGCACAGGATAAAGGTCACTTCGTGCTCATTTTTCTAGGAAAGCAGTGCATTCAAAAATGAGAATCAGCCACAGCTTGATCCCAAACACAGCTCATGCTAGGTACAGTGTAAAAAGGCTCACTTTGCAAGCATCCTGCTTCCACCCCACTCTTGAAACTGCAGCTGTAACCAGCATTGACTGCTAGTGCCCAATGGTCTGCTAGGGATATGCTAGCATAACTCTGTCTGTGGAGGTGGGTGTCAGTAAGGCACTGTCATAAGAATTTAGAGAGCTGTATGATCTGCCGAGTGCACACAGCTCCTGCAAAAACCAATATCCTAACACAAGTTACTCATGGAAGCAGCATACTGCATCCCCTCACTGCATATACACACACACACACACACACACACACACTCCCTGAACAGGCATTGGCGTAAGTAGGTAGGAGCCCTACCAAAGCAGTATCACTGCAGGACATTTATAACCAGTGAAATCCCCTTTGTGATTAGCCCATTAGAAATCTGTCACTGATTGCTGTCGTTATGGGCAGTCTGCACATTATTAAGACAACATGCAGAAGGAAAAAAAAAGCATTGTACATCCTTTTATTGTCATAGGAACAAATGTTTCTTCTTCACTGCAAGCTGAGGAAGAAGAGCCTGCTGTGGAGCATTGCTGTCTGTTCTCCCCATGATTCTTCCCTTGAAAAATGTAAGAAAGTATCTGCCAGATGGGGAATTCTTTAGCCCAGCACTCACCCTCACAATGTCCAGAGCTGTGCCAAAAACCCTAATTCTCCCTGGCCCCGAAGCTTTTACATCCCTGGCTCCCAAAATCCAGTTTTGTTTTGAAAAGAGCATCATCAGTCCCTTTCAATTATACAGAAGCCTCTTCAGGAAAAGGCATAGCTGGAAGCATCCCAATACCTGGTATTTATCCAGAAGACTGATAATTGCATGCAACATGGGCCTCAAAAAATGATTAGTGCAGTAGAGACAGCTCCTGCTTTATAAAGACGTGATATAAAGGAGGTCAGGCTAAATGCAACCATCCCTTCTGAACTTAAATACTATGAATCCACAAAAAGATCATCTATTTTATTCAGTGTCTCATAACAAAATGATTATGCTCACCCTTCCTCCTAGCACATCGCCATCACTGACAGATTCACAAATTAATTCTGCTACAGACAGAATGAAAGATAGCATGCTTGAAGCAGCCCTACAGTGTTTAGATATTACTACCAGAAGGCATAAAGATATTTTCATTTTAGGCTTAGATTAGGCTGCAACATCTGCATCAAAGCAGATGTGTTTTTCAAAAAAGTGGTTAAAATTACCCAGCTGACAGCATCTGATATATTTGTGGTACACTGTACTGTTTTCATTCAGATGAATTTCAGCATTCAAAAGCTTATTCTTCTGGATCTGGGAAAGAAAAAAGTATTTTCCTTTGTTCACTTCCAAGCTTGGATCTGGGATGCTGAATGATAATCTAAATATTTAAACTATTATGCAAGTCGTTAAACAAATCTGCTAAACAGTCTTTGTGGATGTGTTCCGATATAAAATAAAATGCTTTGCGCTGTAATGGAAGAATTACTGATATTAAAGGTTTTAATCCTAAATATACCGCAGAGCGTTTCTTTATACATCAAGCAGAGTCTGAAGGGCTGCTATTTTTATCAGGTTTGTATTTCATAGATAAGCATTAACTGCAGATTATGGGATTGGTTCACACCAGGTTTCCCCATGCTAAAAAGGTAGAGCTTTTCAGAATGAGTAAAGCTTGGTACTTCTTAGCTACAAGTACCACAGGTTGAAGTATCATTAACATATTTTTATACTCCTCTCTGATTAGCTTTTCCGTGGTAGCAAGTTTCCCTGTTGCTAGGACAGATTCAGTGGCAACCAGAGGAAAGGTCTCTAGCAGCTGGAGAGACAAAAGGCAATCATAGAGGATGGACATGATCTGCCAGCCATGGCAATGTGATGGGACTCCCTGCCCCACAGGACACTGCCCCGTATATCCCAGCAGGGATGGTACCAAGGGTCCAGCTCAGCTTAATGGCAGAGGGGATACTGAGGTTGGCAGTACTGCATGTTGCGTTAGGATTCAAGAAACAAATCCACCTCTCTGAAGATCTGCAGTAAAATGGAGTTAGAACTTCTTCTGGCAGTGTCCTGGAGCGAAGTGCAGCAGCAAACGCAGCTTGTGAAAATTGAAGCTGAGAGAAGAGGGAGGATTCTACTCCAGAGTGAATTGCTTAGGGGCAGAAGGCAGGGTTATTCACAGCCTTTATTCATCTTGCTGCCTGCCTGGGATAATAAGAGAAGGGACATAATATGGGAAGCTAGGAATGATGAATGCAGTAATTTGAAAATACTTTCAAGCATCTTTTTCATTCTTACCAGGAAATAGTTGTTGTGACAGTTTGAAGCTATTCAGGAGAAAAATACATTTAAATGAAAAGGAAGAAAAATGTTATTCACAAAGCTATCTAAGGATTCAGGGACGAGCCATTGACCTGTGTGGAGAACAGACATCAGAAAACGAATAAAGAAAGGACAAGAAGAGAGGCACTAGGGAAAAGATATATTCTAAAACCTTGCTAAAGGATGCAGAGACAGGAATCTGGTGTTATGAAAGGAACTCTGAAGGCAGAAAGAGCAAGCCCAGAGGAAGCCACTGTCAAATGTTTAAGAGCAGAGAATAATAGATTGAAGGAAATCCCTGATAGGTGGAAAAGGAAAGAAGTCTTCAGATGCTCTTTCAGAAGCAGACGTGGAGTTGAAGGCATGTATACGTGCTGCAGAGGAGAAAGGATTGTTGGATCTGTGTTTTTAAGGTAGCAATGCAATACTTGGCTGTAAACATGGCTTACAAGCATGTCACCAACAGGCTTGTGTTCACAGTGATCACTGTCAGAAGATCTTCCTTTGATACCAGCAGCTCACCTCCCATTAGAAGCAGCAGGAGTGCTAGCACGTGCAGCCAGCTGAAAGCATTCCTATCACTCTCTCACAGGTCTATTCTTCACACCGTGCAGCAGAAGCGATGACCAGACTCTCGTGCGAGCAGCACTTGCAGTGGTCATGCTGGGGCTGGGACAGGGTCTCTGAGGAAATGATTTGATTAGGGAGATGGCAGAGTACACTCATGACAAATTAGAAGGGAATTACTCTGAACTAATTCTTCAAAGATGGAGGACAAAGCTGTACTACTCTATACTACTGTATATACTCTATACTACTCTGAAAGTAAAAAGTGAATGACTCAGTAGGGTCTATGGGTGCTTGGTCTGATACACAATCCTTCTCATTCCAGAGGTTATTTCTCTCCAGGTGAAAGGAGAAAGCCTGTGCCAAAGCAGCAGCTCCTAACTCTGCTGTGGTGTTCTCAAATTCCAGCATTACTGCATGTTTTCCCTGGAGTCAGCTCACCCGTGCTTCATTCTCCACATGCAAAATAAAACACTCACAGCAAATGCAAGGAGGCAAGTCTGGAGCAGACACATAGCTTGAGCAAACATCAAAACCAATTACATTCAAAAATACTGTTTGTTTCAGCTGTTTGCATTTCTTGTACACACTTTCAGAATTGATTCAGTAATCAATCTCAATTGCTTAACAATTCATACAATAAAGTCTTAGCCAGAAAGATACGTGTTGAATAGGAGGAAAGGTTCTTAGCTCCATGCAGATGATTGCACTCTAGTTTGAGGCCTGGCATCTTTCTAAAACTCTAGGGAGCGAAGTGGCAGATGATACTGCTACTTTCCATGCAAACACATAATCCTGTTCTGAAGGGTACTAAGCTCTTTGCCACCAAAATCACTGGAACTCCGGCTGTTTGCATCGGATCTCTGAAAGGCTTTGAAGATGAAAAGAGCTGCGCAAGTGCTAAGTGCAGCTATTTTGGCAAGGAATCCAGACCAGAAACAGAGGCGGTTACACACAGACCCTATTGTTTCCTGTCAAAAGTCATCTTTATCAGCAGAGAGGCGGAAGCCAATGAAACCCAGTTTAAAAAAAAATCTTTGGAGACTCAACAGTCTTCTTCCTAGGACACTTTCAGGGGCACTGTCAGCAGAAGAGTACACTAAAGCACTCCTTTGTGTCCATTGCTAATCTTTCCTTGTATCAACTTTAACTTTTTAAATAATTATTTTTATTTGTGCCAACATCAGTTTTGACCAGTCATTAGGCTAGGCCAGTATTCAAGGAACTTCCCAGTGAGATGAGTTAATACAGGTGAACAGGAGAGGGTATGGAGGCTCGAGGTGAAAAGGCTTTTTGTAAGAACAGCGCAAGGTGAGCAAGCAAAAATAGATTTGGAAAGAATATCACAAAAACCCAGAGCAAAGCAGATGAAAGTGCCCTGGAGAAGCCTCCTGGCACAAATATCAGAGCAGGTGCAAAGTTCTTTGGATTTTCTTTGTGTTTTGTTCCTTGTTGTGTTGGCTTTTACTTTCTCGCCAGACAAAGAATTCAAAGCCTGAAGGTCTTGGAAGGAAGTTTGAAAGAAAAACAGGTGGATAAAATACCACTGGAAACAGATGTTACTAGTAGGGTATCTACAGCTAAGGCTCTGTACGAACCAATCTATCAATAAATGTAAATAAAAGCAAAGTTGATAATGAAAAGACAGGTATCGGGGAAAAATGAAAGAAGTACCTGTAGGTGAGCAGGCTGTGTTTAGGGCAGTACTCCTCAAAAATATGTCAGCATATAAGATAGATCCCAGAAACTTCTGCACAGACCCAGCTGAACCTGCAATAATAATTTCACAAAATTTGAGCAGATTCTGACAGCAGCACACAAAGTGTTATGGTGAATTCTGCAAACATGTGACATCCCCAGAGATCGATCAGGCTGACAGAAAACATCTACAGCAAGTCAGTGCATGTGGCGACAGCAAACAAGGCGATGATGAAGCGGTTAAGGATGACTACTGAAGTCAGACAAGGAGACATGCTATGCCCAGATTTATTTCTCCTTGTCCCTGAAACTGCGTGGCTTTAACCTAATAACAGCTACAGTTTGGAAGAAAGATAGAAGGATAAATGAGCCATATGAGTTGTGTTGATAGATAAGAAAAATTGACCTCATACAATGGATTATAGAAACAACTGAAAAAAAACAGATAAGAACATAAAACTCAATGTGGAAATTTTTAGAGGACAGTAAAAGTTGTAGGTCCAGGTATCCCAAAAACCTGCAGACACTGAGGACTCCAGGTCAAGAATGGGAATTGTGAAGATTCTGGAAAGAGAAGGATTATACCTGTTGCTACCTGTTCACTGAGGTGAATCAAAAATATTATTATTAAAATAATAATAATAATAATAATAATTGAAGAAACTCAGCAGGCTGCAGTTATGAGAGAAGCAAGTCATTGGCTGCAGAAATGAACAGCTAAACGATAATGTATCATATGGAATAAAAGGTCTGATAACACAGATGCCTTATTTTGTTTCTGTTGTTGCTATTGAGTTAACAGACACACTTCTTATCTAAGTCTGTGGAGAAGAGGTACACAAACCAGCTCAGCAGCATCCTCCCTGAGCCTGCCAGTGTATAAAATAAAATGCAATGTCACGGAGCCATGGACTTGAGCCAATGCACCCTGGGGCCAGGAAGGCACAGCTCACTCCTGCAGGTCTCTGCAAAGCCCAGGCTCCAAGGAGGAGCACAGAGAATCTGCTGTTCTGAGAGAGCTGAACACATTAATCATTCATGGATTCAGTCTATTGCCCAGAAGAAAAACAGCCACTGTGCATTTACAGTCTTTTCATCATTTCCCATCTTATATTTGATCACCTTATGTAGTGGGTCAGGAGAATTTCAGTAAATTCTTCTGACAGCAGGAGTCTGAGGCATCTGGTACAGACCTCTGTGGCTGGTAGAAGTATGGATACAGTTTTTCTAAGACCAGATTCCTATTCTCAATGTGCCTTTGCAGTGTTCACAGAAAGCATTCAAGGAGAGTCAAGAGTGCAGGCCGCACAGGAGGGAAAAAGTGACCCAATGCCTTTCTGCTGTATCTTTCTCTTAGGTCTTCATATCATAAAGGAAGAAAGGGTTGCTCTGAACCCCCTCATCACAGAATAATCTAAGTGGGAAATGGTCTTCAAGATCATCAAGTCCAGCCACCAGCCTGACCTACCAAGTCCTGTCCCTTAGCCATGTCCCTTAGCGCCACATCCACACATCTCTTAAATACCTCCAGGGATGGCAAATCCGATACTGCCCTGGGCTGCTCATTTCAATTTCTTACTGTTTCCACTGTGAAAAAAATTCTTCCTATTGTCCAGTCTAAACCTCCTCTGGGAGAACTTGAGAACGTTTCTTCATGTCCTATCACTTGTCACCTTAGAAAGAAGACAAACATCTCCTCATTGCGATATCCTTTCTAACAGCACTTGATAAAAATAGTGATAAAATATGGAGGAAGAGTAAACTTCAAAGTGAAGGCTCACTGCTACTGCAAATTTCCAAACACAGTGTGAGTCACTTACAGAGGATGTTTCTACATCTTTATGTTTTCCAGTTCAAATACTGTAATTAAACTACCTTAGTTACTGACTGGAAAAGGCTTTATTATTGCAATAGCTAAGTCTGAAGATGAATCACACTGCCGCAGTACACTGCAGGTGGTTCATAAGAGAAGTCACCCAATTGCCTTTTAGGACAAAATGGTTACTAAAAGAAAAAAATAATTTTTTATTGTTTATCTGAGCAGAAGATACAACCCCAGATATTGCCTGTTCTCAAACAAAAATACACTGAGAAGTCAACATTTAAAAGGGAAAGAGACTGCAAACCTGTCTGGAACTAGTGATTAAATCCTTAGGGTTTATGTCTGTTTTGCTTTACAAAAAGAGATGAAAAAGCCAGCAGACCATCGTTGACACCTTTTGAAGATAGACCTAATGTTTTTACAGAAAGATTTTTCTAGAGCTGAAAAACTGAAGAATGCATCACGTATGATCAAAGATATGGCCACTGTCATCTAACATGCCCCAGGACGGATAAATATAAGGGCTTGATGCAAAGCTAGGCATTCAACCTTATCAAATATTTCTGGGAGAGGTTTTGAAGAGGGCTCCACTTCCAGATCATCTGCAAAAGCAGCATGATTTTCCAAACACATCATTCAGTGACCAGAGAGTTAAGATCTTTTGTTATTCTGGTCAAGCTAACCCTAAAACCATTTCTGCGTATTGAGAACATACGAAAATGCTCTTAGGAGTTCAGAAAGCTTCTCTTATTTACCTTCAACAGGGAAACACCGCCCCTTCTGTTCCTACTAAGAGCCAGACAGCAACCCAAGCAGAGAGTATGAGTTATGTGGGGAGCAGCACAGAGCTCAGGACTCAACTGTTATGAATGAGAACTAACAAAAACTGCAACAGGTCAGATACGTGGGCTTTTTTCTTTTTGCTTCACCAAAGAAGTCACAGGCAAAAACACAGTCCTTGATGTTCTAATCTCTTATCCATGTTTTATCTCACGTAACAGTACTTACCAGTGTTCCTTCTTTTTCCTACAGAGTACTGGTATGATTAGAACAGAGCAAGAACAAGTCACGTCCAAAAAAAAATTCCTTAAAAAGGCAAAAACTAACCACCCTGGAAAAACAACAAGAGAAGAATGTGAGTAACACAGCATTTCCTGTGGCTTGTGTACTTATCTCATACTGTAATGACCAAGTGGCTTACTTGCCTCTACCCGTTACAAAAAGGATTCTTTACATTTTCACGTGGTTCTGCTGTACACCCAACCACACAGTTTTACTACTTTGTCTTAGCTATTTTAGTGCTTAGACACTTAAATCCTCTCCCCTTCCCCCTCCCCTGGTAAGTCAATTTTCCAGGCTAAAGTTCAAAGAAAATTCCAATATGATTATATAAACACATGCATACTGTAGATTGACATCACACAATGCTATTCTTTGTTGCTGGATTTTTTTGTCTTCTAATTCGCCACAAGTTCTGTATGCCTGGCTTGCTTCCCTAAAATAGTAACTTATTACAGCCTACTGAATAAGATAGTGCTGTATTTATTCCCCTAGTAGTTTGGACTTTGTAGGAAAAAAAAGTGTTCACGATTTAATTCATAAAAATGGACTTAGAGCAGAAAAACAAGAGTAACAGATTTTATGAATCTCCCTGTTTATTAATGCATGCGATTAGTGGAGTGGAGAGAAAGCAGGTTTATATGCTTCAGTCCATCATGACTGTGAAACTGAACTGTAAATGGTACCTAGTGCAGTCAAGTGAAACAGACACCATGCAGCGAGTTAATGGAAATGTGGAGAGCTTTTCTTTTTTAACAAAGTACTCGAGCAATTATCCCAGCACACCCACAGCGAAATGAGATAAAGTTAGTCCGTGCATTACAAAGGCTGTTAACTGCAAAATAAATTTACTGACAGCCATTTGGAACCTTTAGTTCATTGTTTCTTTTTCTGCACCTATTAGCTAAAAATGACAAACCACTAAAAATGAACAGGCAGAGCTTTGTGGGGTGGGAGAGCAGCAGCCTAGGACACTTCTTGTGGGCACATGCTAGCAGGCAGGGATCTGCTCTGGGCTGTAGAACACACATAAATTATTCAAGCAAGTAATGAACTTCGCTTTCATACTCACCTGAAGAATTGGGTGGTTCTCAGAGCAATCTGAAGTGGCCTTGTTCTGCCACTCAGGCTACGCAGGCACTGAGTGCATCTGACAACCCCACTCCTGTTCTGCTGTGAGTGCCTTTGTATTGACATTAACCTTTTATAGTCATAGTAAAAATACATCTGAGCTTTAAGCCAGGCTCATCTTTCCCATTACTCTGCTGCTGACCAAGGAAGGTCACATTTGAGGCGTTAGCTGCATCAGTGTGGGACTGAGCTCCAGAGGCACGCAGGATGAATAGCAAGTCCCACCTGCCTTCCAGAACCTGACCTCTCCTGTGAATTTAACACAGATCTTCCTACAATTTCACCTGCTCGCTCAGTGTATCTATTGGTAAAAACTGGTCCTCTGTGGCAGAACTCCAACCATGTGCATGGTCAGCCAGAAAGAATGTGTGCAGTACCAGGGTCTCACAACCTGCCCAAGCGAACCTTTGCTGGGAGAAGCTGATAGATGATTGATGATAAAAATGTTTTGAAAAATCAAGAAATCTAAATATAAATTTCTGTTTTATTAATTCCTTTCTCTATTCTGAGAACTGTACTCAGGTCTCTGCAATTTCTCTCTTCTCAATCTCCCCACTACACTATATTTTTTATCATACTATTTGAGTTCACATGCAAGCCAGCACTAAATACTGCACACTGACCAAAGTCAAACCACAATTTACATAGTACCAGTGAGATCTCTTGTTCCTTCGATGACACAATATATTTCTCATTTGTATTTTCAGTGCAGATGAAAGAAAGCTGCTTTCTCACCACTATTGCTATTTCCATTCTCTGTACTGGAGCATCACTTTGTTCAGCAGATATGTTGCCTTCCCTAACTCTGTCTTCTGGAGGCATCATCATAGTTTGTTGCTATTTGCTTCAGCTACTCAATCTCTGATGGCACCCCTCCCTTCATTTCAGCGAGGTAGGACTTGCAGATCTGCATCTTTTGGCCTTACAGTTATTATTTGTAGCTGTCAGTCAGATAACAGAAATGGAAATCTAAATAACCAGTGCTCTCCCCCTTCACAGACCCATCACCATCACTCACTTCTTTTGACTTTTATTCAACGTAATCAAAAGATATTTTATTTCCCCTATCTTATATAAGAATCCTGCGCAGTTATAGTATAGCTGCATAACAAACATACTCTACAACCTCTCCATAAACTTACACATAATCCCAGCAAATAAAATCCTGATAACTCCAGGAATTACTCTGATTTCCGCCCTCCTGAGCCATTTTTACACAGATCCTCACTGCAGACAAGGGACATTGTACCTTGTAACAACAGTTAGACATGAAACCAGCCTGGACCCTGGGAGCGCTGCTGTTTTGTCCTGCCCAGAGCCTCTAATGCACATGTACTGACTCCTCTCTCTGCCTTGCAGCACTTCCATTTCTTTGCATGTCTGTCAGATTCTTTGCATGTTGCTTCTCCTTTGCTGTGCAATGTAGCAAGATGCCAGCTTTCTATTTTTTGCACTGTGTGCACTCTGGATCTAACGTTCCGCTTGAGATGCTATCAAGTAGCCAAATGTGACACATTTTCAAGGTTGGCCTCAAGGTAGCTAACCAGGGGAGTGAGCTTTTCAATCACAATCAGATACCAATCAAACAAAAATAGATGAGGGCTGACAGTGGGCTTGCATTATTATACTGCCTATTTCCAGCTGCTTTAGGTTAGGATGTTTTTATCAACCAAGTCTCCAGCTCATATCACCAGTATGCAAGGGAGGCAGGAGGGGAAATGGTTGTACAAAAGTAGAATATTTTGTGATTTATAGCTGAAGGAAAACAAAAGCAGTAGTTATCCTGATTTATTAGACATAATTGTGCCCCTAGCATCATTGTAAGACAAAGCAAATCCCAAAGATAAAATCAACCTTGGGGAGGAGTGGGGTCCAGCAGCTGTGAGGGCATCATTTCAATAAGGAGCTTTCCTTTCTCCTCTTGCATAAACATGACATCGAATGTGCTGTAAACCTGCAGCTACCCAAACAGCATTCGTTGTGTTCTAGTGCACAGCACAAAGTTCACTATTGACTTCAAAGGAACAGAAAGATACAGAGAAATTTTACCTTTAATTTGCTGTGCTGATATAGATCAGGGAGATTTGTAGGCTTTGATCTTCCCTTATTTAATTAAAGTCAGATGAGGCCCAGTTGTAGCATGAAGTTTCAGTTTCAGCAGGGGACTCTATGGCCCAGCAGAGTTTTCACCAGTCTTTCATCTCCTCCGATCAAAGCTCCCCATCCTGACCTAGCTGATGTCAAATAATTCTGATTTGATCCTAGTGAAAAACAGTCTTTTTATTTGTGACTGGAACTTCCTGTGAATATTACAAAGGCATCTCACACGGAGGTGATGCACTATTGTTTGCCATATTTGCTTCAAAATGCATTTAAAAGGAAACAGGCCTTGGCTGCTCTGCAAGGAAGGACCAGAGTCAGCGTCCTTTAAATGCAGGAGGTTGTCATACATCTTGAATCAAGGCCTAGCAGAGGCTCCAGATTTTCACTGAATTTATAGCTAATTTTTGCACCTGTAAGAAATCAAAACAATGATTTTGAGTGTAGCTGAGCAAGGATAAGTTGTCTGATTAAGATTATTATGAAACAACTATGCAGTTTTCCTTAAGTCATCATTTCAGCTGAACAGGTTAAAGATTATTCTAAGACTGATGTTTCTCCAAAACTTTACCCCTACGTGTTATATCTTCTTTCCTGCATTATCTCATTTTCATCTTAGAGGAATTTTGATTTCACAGTGATAGAAATATCACAGCCCACAAAGCATCACACCTGATTGCAAAACAGAATCTCTACCTTTGAAACAAACCACCATCAATCCACAGGTCACGAGCAAAGCTCCAAACCCACAAAGAGCCCTAAAGGAGCAGCCCCCTTATTCTGGCTGCTGGTGCTTCCACAGAAGGCACCAAAGTTATTTGTCTGATGTAAGAAGTTCTGGACTACCCTGTATCAATAAAGGTCTGTATACATGCTGCTCTGACTACTTGGACCTGGACCTGAGCTTGCCACTTCTTTCTTGCAGGGGAGCGATCTTTGTGGTTCTTCAAAGCTTATCAATGGTTGGTGAATGTCACCGTCTGCCTTTGGCTGATTAAACTCTGTTTTGCTACATCAGATACAGCTGTAAGAGTGCACCGCGATGATCAGTAATACCTTGTGCTCAAAATACCATGCATGTTTATTATTAGATTAAGCTGAAGCAAGTTCAATTTTAGAACTTTTTGTTCAAGTGGTACAATAAAGATTGAACGTTAGGCATTATTAAAGATGCAGATGTGGTTATATTGAATTATAAAACTCATTAAGTGCAATGTCCTAGACAGGCTTATGAGATAAGCTGCAAAGAACTTCCTTACTTCATACTAAAGTTATTAAAATATTAGAAGGTAAATCTAATCATAAAAATATTATGATAAAATGAAACTGATACTTTAAAACCTTATTACAAAAGACTATATTTCTTTCATGTATAATTACTTCCCTCTCAACTTAGATTGCCGGATTCAATATTAAAAGGAAGTGTTCTTTCTCTTTTGCATGCACATAAAAACCAAATACAATGAAGCCAATTTTTACTAACAGCTTTTGGCATTTGAGTCTTGAATGGTCCTCCTCCTCCTCATTGTCACATATTTAGTTCTCATCAACATTAAAGTTATCCACTGAAAATGATATCTAATAGCACAGCCATCTCCACTTGCATGGATGAGTGGCTCAGACACAGCTATCACAGGAAATTTGTGAAGAGGTTTTGGAGTATCTGAGGTGGCTAAATTTAGAGAAGAGACCAACAACACAGAACATGGCAGAGATTCACATTAAAAAATAAAGGCACACTGAGAATTCTCAGACATCCTCATAAATTCCTTTAACATTGGTCTGCTATACTTCCCTTTCCATGGAAGAGAACTAGAAGAATTTGAAAGCATTTTCTATAGGTGTATTATGTGAACTAAATGAATTAAGTGACTGCAGTGGATTTGACTCATAAGATATCTGAATTTGTTTGCAAGACTTGCAAGAGACTAGGTAACGTGATTTGCCTCATAAAACTGGGAATTAAAAAAAAAAACACAATTGTATTGATTGCAATATACGTTACATATATTTTTGGGAGTCTTGTAGAAGCTGACATTGATTTACAGCTATCTGTCAATGACTCAAGGCATTTGATGTCAGAAGTGGCAAACTAAAAAAGTTTGGTTTACAAATAAATCTTTAAGAGAGGGCTAAAACAATGATTTTTTTAAAGCAAGGAATTACATTCCAGTATGTTGGAGTGTGAATACTGCAGCTGTTATGAGAATCAGAAAATAAAGGATGAAGATACCTCACTTCTAATAGGAAGAGAGCTGGGGAACTGGGAAAGCAAGACTTGTAGCTGAATACCCAAAACTTATAACGTTTTTTTGTAGTAAAGAGTTACATGTTCTCTTGCCTCCTTTTAGCTGTTTTTCTGTGTGACAGGATAAACACTTCTAGGAATGTTCCTCCATAGGAGTTTTCTCCTATACCAAGACCAAATTGTATCACTTTTTTTTTTTTTTTTAATCAAGCAATATAAAGCAGAATTTAAAGGGAAAAACAGATTACTTGTGATGGTTTCTGTGAAATAGCATGGTTGGATATTTTTATCTTCATTTCCTTGTCTTTTGCAATCTTAATTTGAAAGAGTGTGTACACTGTGAGATGTTTAGTTAAATATTTCAGTGTTGCTGCAGGAAGCAAAAAAAAAAAAAAAAAAAGATGTATCCTGAAGTTCAGTTCTTCTATATTTGTTGGTGTCATTTGTTAGTGTAAACTAAACAAAAAAAAAAAAAAAATCAAGACTCCTACTGAGACAAGAGACTTTAGAAGAAGACCAGAAGTAATAAAGTACCATCGTGAATTCAGATGCTGCAGACAAAGCTGCTAAATAAAATACACAACTGGGGAGCCACTGCTATTGCCTTTCCTTCTGCTCTGTAAACATAGTTCTGCAGACATGGATTCCTTCCCAAGCTGGAAGTAATAGCAGCTCCCATAACCTCTCTGAGCAAAACCAGCCATCATGATCACAACACGATCTCTCTCGCACAGCCTGTACTTTTTAACACATGGACAATTGCAAGATGACTCACCAGGCTTTTAATTACAGCTTTGATCATTAAATGTTTTTTGAATTACTGAAGACTCTATTTCCGCTTTTCGGTAACAAAAATCATCAGAAAAGGATTTGAGGTTTCAGGTTAGAAGGTTCAACTTTACTTTTAAAATCCCAGCTTGATTCAATAACCATAACGTGCTGCAAACACAAGGACAAAACATAAGACAGACCACACCAGGCTTATCTTCTTAGCCTTAAACATCCTATATTGGCATTTTCCTCTGCGTTGTCTGCCATTTCCACGCAGGAATTTTTGTTGCTTTGGTAACTTTCCAAAGCAACACCTTATTTTCATTGTAATTGCCCCGCTTCTGGCACTAATAACTCATTACTCTTTTTGGATTATCCAGAAGTCATTAACATTTTTCAGTGAGACATTACAGTCAACAGCTGAGGAAGGCACCACTAGATGGCTCGAGGGACAAGCTGGCTGCTTCTGCCTCTGCATGCCTCTGGCCAAGGCACATGGTGTGGGCCCTGTCCATGGAGGAGCCATTCAAGCAGCAGAAGGCAGCCCCCAGCCTGGTCCTGTCCGGGTGGGTAACCCAGTAGTGATGGGGAGAAACAGGCACCTGGCTCAGAGCAAGTCCCAGCCTTTAGACGAAGGGGGCATCTCCACAGGCAGCAATTATTTGCACACATGGACATGAGCACTGCAGAGTCCTTTGCACCTGCAGACAGAACCATCAGCTATGCCGAGTGGGCAGATCAGCAGCGACCTGTCTCATCTCTCTGTTGAGCACACAAAAGCAGATTCCTCACCGCACCACGCTTCTCATGAAGCAAAAGGGTAAATTGTGTTTCGTAAAGGGCCTGCCCTGCTCTTGCAAAGCCCCATTTCTTTGCGACACATCAGCAGCCAGCAGAGGAAAAGGATGATCCCTCACTGGCACACGTACTCATCTCAGAAATTCTCATTCTGACTCTTTTCCCTTGCATAGCCACACAAATCCCAAAGCAACTTGTCAGTGACTTTTAATTCAAGCTGAAGATTAACGTGGTTGGTAGTTATAATCACCAAATGTTTTCTTGATGATGTAAATCCCTCTCCTGATGGAAACCAAGGACTTTGCCACAGCCCAGCTTGTGAGGACAGTTCCTCTGTGCACACTAGTGCAGGGAATGCATTTAAGCATTAGCTTAATGGACTTTTAAGTCTCTCTGGTCATCAGCCCCAGAGAGGTGCATCCAGCTGGCTGTTTCTAATAGTTAATTTGTTTCACAATTGGAGAGGGATTTTTTTCTCTTTAGCAAGACCATTTGTCCCCTAACTAACTCCAGATCTTTCCAACTTCCGTCTGGAAACCAAAACTCAGTTCCTTATTATAAAGCTGAGTTTGTTTGCCAAGGGAAGTGCAAAGATAGAGGAAGAAAATTACAAATAATGTTGATAAAACAGTGGAAATATAACTCTACTTATCCAAGTGCTCTCCCCATACAGGTCTACTATAGTACAGTCTTATCCCTACAACAGCTCTTACTTCACCTTCTTTCACTCTTCAGCAGTAATCAAATGGGGACACTCTTGCTCTACAGGGGATGGTAGGAGTTGTTAAACTTATTTAAATACTAAAAATGTTACATGTCAGTAAATAGAGACTTATAAGCTAGAGAAACTTGGTTAGCCATAACTGAAGTATACCAGCACAGTAGCTTAATTTTTGAGTTATTTAGAAATGAAAAATGGGTCAGACTACTTATTAACAGAAACTATTTGGCTGCCAAGCAAACTTTCAGGCAGCCAAGGGCTCATCAGTAGGAGTTTCCACAAATCTTGGTTTTGTCAGACTTCTCACAATAGGACAATATAATCAGGTGAAATTAAAATGGCCCTCTGCGAGACAGTCAGCAAAAAAAAAAAAAAAAAAAAAAAAGACAGCCCAGCCTTCAATTAGTGTCATCACTAACAAGCCATGTGAAAGATAATATAGCAGATCTTGGCTGACTTCCTGCCAAGCTTCTCAGACCTCACTTTGCTTTTTTGACTTTATATGCAGTATCACATTCAGCAGGACTAATGAGCCTGCATTCCTCTAATGGGCCCACCCCAGCATGTGAGGTCTTTGTTTTCTTTTGCAGATGACCTCCTTTCCTCAAGAAATCAATGTTTAGAAAAAGACAAAGAGTAAGGTCTTCATAGCATTATCGCTCCAAGGGCTGCACTACCCTTATGTTTAGAGCACACAAATCATTTTTGTCTAGTGATATTAAAGGAAACTTGGAAAAACCTTCATTTCTGCAGGATTGCAAATGTTATTGCTCCTGTTGAAAAGGCCCAGTGCAGCTCAATTTGCAGCTCTTAATTGGGAAAACTGATGGAAGCAAACAGAGAAATAGAAGAAAAATAAAAAGAAAAGATCATCAGAAGGCACACTTTGCTTTCTAATGCAGAGTCCAAGTACTTTATCAGTGAGGCACTCAGTGTCACCTGTGAAAGCTCTACTGGAGAGACCATGGACTGTAAAACCTCCCCCACAAGCAGAGCTAATAGCAAATCTATATCCTGAAACCTGGAGCAAACCCTGCATGAGAAACTGGGGCTGCTGAAAGCAATTAGCCTTTCAGTCTCCTACACACGGGACGTTTTGTCTAGCAAGTCTTCCAGATCAGTGTTGGTGGCATCAGAGAATGTGCTAGCAGTTCATCACAATGCAGCCACCAAAAGCACAGCAATATGCCCTTGTGGCAAAGATCAACAGCGGCCTAGGCTGCATTAGGCAGCATATTGCCAGCATGTGGAGGAAGGTGATTTTTCTCCTCTGCTCAGCACAGCTGGGACACATGTAAGCACAGTGTGTGTGGTGCTGGGCTCCCCGGTATCAGAAGGACACAGACATACAGTGCAAGAGCCATGAAGAAGATGAAGGAATTGGTGCATCTTCAGGCAATCTAAGTGAAGGCTAGGGGATCTTACTACTGTGAGCAATTGATGATTGGCCAGATGATCTCCAGGGGAGCTTTGCAGCCTCAACCATTCTATGGCTAGTTACACCCACTGCAAATCACACACAGCTCTCAAACTGGATGAGCACATCCCTATCTGTGTCTGGGCTGCATCTAGCAGAAGTCTGTGCTGCTGAAGAAGCTGCAGGACAGCCAGAACTGGGCCACAAGCAGACACTGAGGACATAGTTGGATTGCTTGGAATTCAGTGTAACAATTAGCCCATGCCCAATCAGAAACAAGGCAACTGGCCTCCAGAGTTATTCCTGGCAGTGCCCTTTCTTAGAGACCCCAGAGGCATGTTGTGTCTGACAACCCTTGGTGACATGAAGAATTTGGTATAAGATTTACAGCTTCAATCAAGTTGGCCACCCATGCTCTGCACTGTTGCCTCCTGTCCAGACTAGTAATCAACAGCAAGAGAAGAACAGCATCACTTCGGGATGTCATAGGATTCAACAAAGATAATGACTGCTGTGGTTTTCCTAAAACACTAGCATTAATAAAACTCATTGTGAAAAGGCCAAGACATTAAGTGCTAAGCAGCTGATGAGCTCCAATTGCAGCAATTACCAACTAACTACATAAGGTACCCTAGCTTTTGCTAGCGTTGTCCTTTTCTCCCCCTCCTTTGTCCCTTCTCTAACCTAGCTAAGACTTTTTAGACAATGGGCAATAGACTGTAGAATGAGACTTCCATGCATGAGGTATTTTGTTTGCCAGTATCAGTTTCTAAATTTCCATTCTTCTAGTGATTTTTCCCCCTGGTTGATTTTATTGGGATATTTATGAGGTTTCTTCCCTCTGTCTAGATGCCTCTTTCACAAAGCCTGTAGAGAAACAATTATCTTGAGTACTTTTTATGCCTTTATGAAGTAAAACCATCCAGCAGGGCTCTGTACCATCTGCAAGGCCAGGCCAGCTTGCTCCATGTCAAAAATAAATGCCAGAAATGAAGGAAATTTTGGAAAATTTTTCCAAAGTTTTTTTTTAGACATTTGTATAAAATCCTTGGGAGTAAATCTGCCTTTGGCATTGCAGAAAACCTTCAACAAAGAACTGCAATACATAAGAGCACTTAACTTACAGAGGCAGGATTTGAAGGAAAGGGGGGGGGGGGGGGGAAATAAATCAAGACTTGGTGCAGCTTAGGAAAGTCAGTTATTCTGCTGTTCATATTCACACAGCAGCAGTACTCGACTCTACAATTAAAATAATCCAACACACTTTCAGTAAAGGTCAGGCAGCAGATGCTGCCACTAGACCTGACAGATTCACTGATAAGCTTCACTTCCAGGCAAAGCTTAGGAGAAAAATACAAAGCATCAACCTTCAGTACCTCCAACAACACACACACCTACATAAGCATACATCTTAGCAGCAAGATTATGCATTCATTTTTAGTAGAAATATGCACTACTAAGGTTCAACCTTTTGAAAACCATGCCATATGCACTAAATAAAATTGATATTTTAAATGAAATATGTGACACAGCTGTGAATAGCAATTCTTTAAGTACAGTCAAGTGTTTGTGTAGCTAAGAGCAAATGAGATGTGTTCTGAAGAATGAATGGGTTTTGCACTAATATGCAGAATATCTTTGCATAGTAATAATGGAAGAAAAATCAAATTATTCCAGATTCTGGTTAAGCACTGAGTGGGGTTATATGAGAATGTAAATTGGAGAGAAAAGAGCCATATCTCTGCATTCTCAACAATCTTTGATAGGTAATGAATTGTTTTGAAAATTCAGCTAGGGAAAAAGCATTTGAATTGGGATCTGGCAGTCCTTCAGGGTATTCTTAGAGGTTATCTCTGCAAGGCAGGTGGATGAGGAAAGAGACAAGTTTAACCCTATAAAAATAATTATGATATATTATTAGCATCTAATGGCAATCTAATGGAGTCTTTTCAGCAAAGACACCACTGGCTGCAATTTCAATCTGTCATATGCATAAAAAAAGCAACTCTTAATGAAGTCTACTTTCTGGTAATTTCTCAAACTCGCAGAAGTTAGCAGGGAACTTTCTGTACTTGAAACTTCACATGTTTCAGCTTATTTCCATGTTATTGTTAATGGGAAAGCACCCAGGCAGCATGCAGCAAGCATCAGTCCCTAAATCAGCACCAGAAACCTTTTGAGGCCATGTAGTAGATTAAGCAAGAACCTACAGCAAGAGGACTGGAAGGGAATGGCATCAGAGGTATTGTGGTCTTCTCTGCTTCTCCAGCTCTCTCACCCCAGGAAGAGAAGCATAACTCTATAAAAATTCCTTTGTTGCGTTACCATGTGAGCTCCAATTAGGACACTAACACTGCCACAACCACACAGACATTGGGGTGAAAATGGTCTGGAAGTCCAAGCAGACAAAGGGAGGTGAGGAACAAAATCCAACAGATGAGAAGGGAGCAGGCAAATTGCCTGTCCTTCAAGATGGGCATGAGCGACCAGACCTAGAAACATGAATCAAGCACAATACCTCAGACCTGAGCTCAAGAGAAACTGAAATTCATGATCCTTCCAGCAGTGAGAGCCCAGCACTGCCATCGTGAGAGCAGGATTGGTTCAGATCAGAATAACTAGGTATGTCACTTGCATATGAAGGTCATTAACTTTCTCCCTCTATGAAAGAATTGCATATTTCTACACAATGGAATGCTAAATACTCATTTTCTCAAACTGAATTAGAATAATTTAACTCAACATCGTGTACCTGCATTCTGGACTTTCTATTTCTTTCAATCTACAAGAGTAAATTAGACTTCTTTGTATGAAAGCAGGAGATGCTATGGGGCTCTCAGGAGAACGTTGCATATGTCATCAACAATACCAAAAACTAAGCTTGTGCAAACTGCAGTATCTTCTGGGAAATGAGTAACACAGTGAGTTAAGAGGTCGGGTTTTTTTCCCTTTTGAAGAGATTTGCAGAGATATTATGTGGGAGAAAACAAACTACTAATGCATTAATATTAAAGCTAGATAATACCTTCAGAAAAAAAAAAAAAAATAAAGATCATCTCCATCCATGGAGACAGTTAAAACCCAACTGGACACAAACCATGGCTTACTACTCCAACTGAGCCTGTCTAAGCAATGGGTTAAATAATCTCCAGCAGTCCCTTCCAACCTGAATGCCTCTGTGATGATGGGACACAAAGTAGCTCTCTATTTATTTATTTGTTTAACATTTTCAAAGCGAGAGCTTCAGTACATTATCTCTGAGCAAGTGAGATGTTAGATCTCACTTCCAAACTCATCCATTCTAGTTTAGGAGTGTTAAAATATTTTTGAAGTTTTAAACTGACCTTTGAATTTACATTGCACATTGGCAAGATAAGCTACAATGTTTTTAGAAGGTGGAGAAGGAGAGAGGAATAAAGACTAAGGTAACTTACAAAATAACAGACCTTTAAGTTTGATTCAAAAGGAAGTTTTGTTTTGCCGAGATAAGAATAACCACTTCTGACTTGTTTTCTTTTTTTTTTCTTTGTCAGTTCAGCTCTTGGGAGAAAAAAAACCACACCAATATGACTGTATAATATTTAGAAACTGCAATAGAAAAAGATTAAAGTTATAATTCTCTTGCTCACTAATGCCAGTCATATTAAACAAACAAACAAAAAAGAACCAAACCACAGGAACAGAGTTCTGAATTTTGGGTGCTTTCAGAATTCAGAAATGCCCCCACAATAAATTAATTCCCAGTAACATAGGACACAAACAACCCCAATCTCTTACTTCAGTTTGTGAAAGATAAAGTGAAATATTGAGTTTCCATCCTATTTCTTCTGCTTAGATTTGTCCAAACTAATTAACACATTTCAGGAGCATTTCCACCATCTTTCATCTACCTGGTTATACCAGCAGAGTTCACGTGTACTATTTCCATTTCTTATTCAACCACTTGGATAACACCTGCCTTTTTCATCAGCTTCCTAAAATAACAACCTTCAGCAGGTTAGAAAGAATCCCTCATTCTCCAATGCAAAATAGCATTCAAGTAATGAACTTAGGGCTCAGCTCAACAAATATTTAATTTGACAAGTGCCATGTTTTAACTTGTGATATCTCATCTTTGCACTGAAATATCTAAATTGAGTGATCTGTGCATAATGCAATAAACTAGAAATAAACACCATAGCATTTAAAAAACAGCTCCAGCTTTTTACCATGGAAATTATTTCTGCTTAAAACACCAAGCCAGAATAATTGTATATTTTGTTTAGAATGACAGCTGAATTTTTCACGTATTTGCTGTCTTTTGATGGCAGATAAGTGGGAAGGGAAATGTGCTCTCCGAAGGCTTTTATCAACAAAAATCACAGTCAGAAAATTGCACCATGGAGTACAGCAATATTTCCATACTTTGCTGCACTTAAAGAGAGAAAACTGTCATTAGGGCTAACAGGGTGTCAAAAAAAGAAAAAAAAATAGATGTTTCTTTTCACAGATCCTTTATTTGGCCAGAATATTTCCCCCTACAGTCACAGGGGGTGGGAGGCCATCAAAGCAGAATTTAAAGCATTAGGCTTTTCAGTGAAGTATAGCCAATATTTTAACAAGGGAACCCAACAAAATTCCTGCCAGATCCACAGACAGCAATAAAACCCAGAAAGGGACAGTCACCCTAGGGAATCTATTCACCTGCATTGCATTTAAAGAGAATTGCTCCTATCTTAAAATGAATAGTGAGCAGAAACATCTAACAAAGACTGTCTTGCTCCCTGGAATGGTTCTTCCTAGTGCCCTTCCTGTGCTGTTTGTAGCACAGACCTACCAGGAGAGCATTAGTAATGGCAGCTGAGCAACTACCTTTTCCTGGGAAGACATTTCAGATGGCTGTTTGGAGTCCTGTGGAATCCATTTGAAAGGAAAACAGCATCTCATGAGCTTATATGTTCTCAGGCCAAGGGAGAACGGGTTGTGCTCTGCCCTGGGAGCAGCAGGAGACCTGGGGTCTGCTCCTGTTTTTGGACCATGTACTAGAGCTACCAAAGCTCTACTTCCATTTTGCTAAGTGTGAACTATGACTTGTAGTAAGAGTTGCTTCTTCTGCTGTTAGAAATTGAATTCCCAGCAAGCAGACTCCTGTGGATTCACAAGAATCATCACAGCAGCTGCAAAAGCCTTTCATCTCTCTATGACTCAGTTGTGTTGCTAGTATTTCAGTTACTTGCACATTTTGTAAACAAAGCTATTCTGAGATCCCTTGGAAGCCTGTCCCCTTCTCCAAAGGCAGTCCTGGCTTCCCCCATCGGGACTCCCTTCCCTTTGGAAAGCATTGTGCCTTGCTGCTCCTCAGCTCACAGTGCTATGGGATCTCTGTAGGGCTGCCCCAGCTGCTCATCCTCCTCAATGCTCCTGGAACTCAGCACACAGGGTCCAGCCCCCTGCACATTACTGTTTGTGTTCTCCATGCATTATAACAATAATAAAAGCAGCTGTTGTCTGAGAGGGATTTCTTTGCAGCAGAGTAGTGAAAAATAGCTCAATCCTCCGTGTCATCCAAATCTGGCAAGAGACAAAGAAAGCTGCACCCATTTTGTTCCAGCAAAGTGATTTGAAATAACAACAAAAATATCTCAAACGCTCCTTCTGACCCAAAATACTATTAGCAGTGATACGGGTGTGCCTTTAAGTAATTGTTGAGGAAAAAATAACCAGAAAAAAAAATAAGACTTCTAAAAATTCCCATTCAGGTGCTCCCATCAGCCTTTTACTGAAATCCCCTCACGGTGCAGGCATTGCATTCTCCATGTAAATCACTACCAATGCTATCCAAGGATGATTTGCTTTTGTGCTTTGCATTATGCATTTCATCAAAGCATTCACCTCAACTAATTTCTTACACCACACCCAGCATTCAGGTATCACACACAGCAAGTATGGAATTACACTATTTCTTGTTCTGCTACTATTCAGCTTTTTCAACTACTCCTCCAGCAATAAGATGCTTTCTCCTTTTCTTGGAATGTTTCAGCATTCTTCTAGGAGCTGATAGCAACACTGCAGAAAATAAGTGATTTTACTCCCATCTTGATAATTGATTAGGTAGAGTGGAATAGTCCATAAAATAGTAATAAAACAACAGCCCAATGCCCATAAAAGCTACTGGCCTTTCCACGGGATGAGTTCACTTTCAATTGTGAGGCAGCAAAGAAAAAGAGAATGGGTCTTGATGGACAAAACTGCAAGATTTCACTGAACACTATCACAGTCAAAGTGATGCAGCTTCATCTTTTAGTTCAAATTAATAGATACAAAATAGAAGTTATTCAAAGCCTCATATTAAAAGATGACCACCCTCATTTGCACTTTTCTTCTTCCTCCTTTTAGGAAAGCTGCTGTTTCTCTCTCTTTCTAGCTTTCTTGAATAGGACTTTATGGAAAAGAATTAAGATGGAAGATGACTAAGTACTGGCATGGACTCAAAGCAAGCCATGTTCTTGGAGCCCATTTGTCTGCCACCAATATACTGGGAAAGCCAGCAGACTGACCTGGCTGCACTTAGTTCATGGTCACTCCCTTAGAAGAAAACTTCTCAGAAAAGGCTTAGAAAAAATAAATAAATAGGGATGCTGATTAGAAAAGATGTAAGGGCTGGTTTCTCATTTGTTCAGTGACTTACTACAGTTGCACTCTTCCAACACTTTCAAATCCATTTCCTCCTGGAACTCAGTTATCACAGAAACCAAGTAAAGCAATCAAATTCTGCCCTAACAGCTGGAATTTTTCCAGCAGAGGAAATGTAGCAAACCATTTTTTTTTTAGGTACATTTTATAGATCTTTTACCTGCTGTTTACAGAAAGAGATCCAGTATGTTTTATTCCGATCCTGAGTATGTAACAAGCCTGTTTATCTTTTTAGAAGAATAAACCTTTTCCCTTCACTTTCCGGTGGAAGAGTCCATTTCACATGGTAATCACAGGAAAATACAGAACTGAAATATGAATAATTATTACACAGGATTTCAGAAGAGAAAAATATTAAGACGACCTTACATATCACAGAGTTCATTTCCTTGATGATAAAAGAATGAAAGGTTGTCATGTAATATAAACCTACGTTATGTGAAATAAAAGCATACTTGAATATTCTCTGGTCTCATACAGAGCAGAAAAAAAAACCCAAACAATCTCTTTGCATCGAATCATTAGGGATCCTATTCCAGAATTTTCAATTACTGCTGCCAGAAGTACTATATCTCCATGTTCACATTTGTAACATGAAAGCACAGCTACATAGGGAAAAAAAAAATGTATGGTTTGACTGCAGAGTTTGATATCAGTGCTATGTCAAAACCCAACTCCACGTACACATATGTGAAGGCAGGGAAATAGAGGTACATACATACCCAGCTACAGGAAGGTGAAGCATGGATCTTCCAAATGAGCAAAAATGACGTGCTTGCACAAAACCCACTGTCACAGCATAGAAAACATCATGACTAAGAACTCATTTAACTTGAACTAAGGAGCAGTTTGAAATAAAAGCACTATCATTTCCCATGACTATCATACTTCCCAAACACCAGGAGACTGTGAAATGAAACTTCTATCATTTTGCAGAAAAAAAATGTTACTCTGGAAGCAATCAGTGGTCAGCAGAACATAATAGCAGTTGACATTTCAGGTCAATATGAAAGCAGTTTGGAGCCAGCCAGTTCGGAAACGCTCCAGTTTGTCACTTCGTTGCTAATGAAGACAATGCTGCAACATGTTTTGTTTAATATAAAAAAAATCAGGATTAGGATCATGGGAGAATTATTTTCCTTTTAACTTTACCCCCCTCTAACCCTCCTTCCAAATGCAATTGTTCTATTTTTAAATAAGCTCATTTGCTCTTATTGTTTTTGCATCAAGTTGGCAGCTCACCCATCTGTCTCCCGCTGTGCTTAAAAAGATGTCATGATCCTGCAGCCCCAAACACAGTCCTGATGTTTCCACTGAGCTAAAACATCTGCAATGACAACTTTCTCTTAGGAGTGAGGCTATTTTTGTAACAACAGCCAACTCAACACATCCAGAGTACCAGGATATTCATTGCTTAGTGGTGGAAAAAAAAAGTTTGTATATATTGATCCTTACCTTCCACACACCCCTTGCTTGGGAGCAATACCACACAGTTGGCTGACAATCAAGGATGTCCCTTCTTCACCTTCAGTCCTACTGCAATCTGTGGAGCAGCCCCTCAGCTCCAGAATAGTCCCATGTGTCTCTCAGATCAATGACAAATGTCAGGTGAGACACACCTGGAGAATTATTTATTCCATATTAACTGTGAAAGAGGCAGAGAGTGAGCAGGTAACTGAATCTGTGCACTAAAGAAAGCTTGCATCAGGATTTCAAACCCAGATCTTACAAGTAACTGAAGGAAAATCCAAATTTCACTGAAAGGATTAACACATTTATAGAAAAAAAAAATCAATCTGCCTATGCCTTTACTTTCATAGCAGCATTGAAAGTTAAGGGAAAGATACAGAAGCGTGCCACACCACCAGTCTAGGTCCCTGATCCCTTGCTGCCGTAGGCTTTGGCAGCCTTGGTGAGGACTGATTCTTTTATTCTTTTCTCCTTCAAAGTTGGGTCTGGCTCTCCTCCAGAAAATCAGCTCTGCTCTTACATGAGCACAAACGTAGCATCAAAAGCAATAAGCTTTCAGACCTGCCACAATCTCCAGACCAGTTTCTGACCCTGAACACATGCACATTGGTTACTTTCGTAGATTCTTCATCTTGGGATTCAGTGAAGGAGCCTTAAAGACTCCTTAACTTGATGTAAAACAGAGATTGAGTCACTTTGTCACCCTTAGAGGTCTTCCCTGTGAATCAAGTCAGAATAGATGCACACTTGCCATAAATGTACTTCGTGGAATAAATAGGTTTGACAGCTGACCATTTCTGGCAAGAGCTGCAGAGAATCTTTTAATCTTAAAGAAACTGAAAGCAGGGATGTGGCAGTACATCAAAATAACTTCCACAGAAAGCAAACAGCCCACCCTCTGCTAGAGGGACAAATCCCAAGGAGATGATTTTTTTTTTCCCCTTATTACAGTAATGAATATTCTGCCACTTCAGTAGGGCAAGCATAATTGTTCAAGCTGCTATACTGAGACTAATTGCCCTGTCACTTACAATTAGAGGTGCTAATATGGTCATTAAGATGTTAGAAATGGCTCCTGAGCATCCACTCAGGTCACCACAACATGCAGGGCCCTCCTAGCTGATCAGCGGAGGGAGGAGGAGGCTGGAGACCTCCACAGGTCATGGCATATGGGAAGCACTAAAGGCAAGGATAAGCCACAGTCTTCCTGCAAAATCGTCACTAGCTGAGGATATTGAAGGGAGACCCAGGTGTCCACCAGCAGAGAAAAACACCCTTGTTCAAAAAGGACTGTCTGCTTTGACAGAGCCCATCTTGAAAAGCTGTAACTTCAATGCTGTCTCTCCAGTAAGCTGCAGAGTGGGGTGCTCCAGCCCCTGAGCACAGTTTGACAGAGCGGAACTGAGAATTCATCTGTAAACCTGGCTAAGGGAAAAGACAATTTTGCCTTTGATTTCTTCTGTACAGAGCAGCCAACACACAAGACAGGGCAACATGGAGCTCTTAATCCATATTTCATGGCAAGAGAGTGTAATTATACCCAGTCACATAGAAAACCACACCACTAAATCTTGGTGGGTGCCAAGTTGGTGAGTTTGTGGTTCTGTGCCACGCTGGTTGAAAGAGGCTGCTTTCACGTGGGAGACTCCAGACTCTAGCTATCTTGTGCTTTAAGGTAACTGGGAGATATTTTTTGGAAGGTCAGTTTTGAAAAAGAAGCAGAAAAAAAAAAACCCTCTCTACAAATAACCCAGCTCCTCTGAAAGGTTTGGCACCTCCATCAGATTTTGGCAAACAGGAGAGGGAACAGCCTGCCTGGCGTTGGCTTTCCTCCATAAGGAAGTTCAGATCTAATATTATCAAGCTACATTAGAAAGAACTGAGCAGATAAGAAGCCACATGCAACCCAAACCACAAAGCCTCCATTGAAAGCATGCTTTGATTTCAGGGAGAGGAAAAACGAGGAGAGGATTACAGACCCGGGGCTCTCCACATTGTCCCAGATTTAAATCCATTAGGCTACAGCAGAGTTGGCCCAAATTCTGCTTCGCTGTGAAAAAGGCAAGTGCTTAGCTTCCATCAGCTGCAACAACATTTCCGATTTCTTATCTCGCTCCTAATTGCCATTCATGAGACAGCAGAGTTGTGTTCACGTCTAGCCTTTCCCCATTTACTCTGAAGGTTAAAATGTCACAACAGGTGCAGAGTAACCAGCAGTTAAAAAAAAAATGTTTGTAGATACACAAGGCTGTTATTGCAGCTCCAACGAGAAAATAATGCGCTCTTTGTACTTGTTTTCTCTTGACAGACAGCTTAAATTAGGTTGCTGAATAACTTGCTACACAGTACAACAGTAAACCTGTCACAAAAGCATGTTAATCAAAGCACAACTGATACTTGACATCCCCTGGTGAAAGGCATTTTTACAGTGTTTCATTAACATTGAAAGGAGGATTAAGAGGCCTATTTCTTGATTAATGTCTCTCTCAGACTGGGAGATGTAATCCTATCTATAACCTCAAATTACTGGAAACAAAATTAAATTTCTGCCAGCAGATAATTCCAGGCACATATGACGTTGAGCACAAAAGAAAGAGTTTATTTACCTCCTTTATCGGACCTGCAGACACTGTGAGTTGCTGGAAGTGTAGGGGGAGCACTGAGGCTCCAGCTGCCCAGAGAGGCTGTGCAATAGCCCCTGGGCTCCGAGGGATTGTATAAACATTTGGCAAATATTGCTTCCAGTGTCCAAAATTACTGCAAAATGATACGGGAAAAATCCCTGGTGGCAAAGTAGCGCTGGTTGTTAGAGAAAATTTCATAGATAAAGGTTAGAGAGAAAGTATTTGACTAACCTGGCATACCAGCTGTGACAGTGAAATACTGCAGGTGATGCAGTATGTTTTCAAAACAGCTTCAGGCTATAGAAGGAAGAAAGGCAGACTGGGAAAAAAATAAATAAATAAAACAACGCCAGGTTTTCTGACAAGGTATTTCCTTGCTCTTATCCCTACCAGGTGACAGAGACCCTCCTGAGACTTCCATGCTCTGTTTGATGGGCAACATAGCCAGGTCCAGACTCCTCCTGCTTTCTAAAGCTAGTACGACTTACACCAGAAGTACCTAGAAGCCCAGAGGGAAGAACCAGCATTCATAAAACCAGTATCAATGTCACACATGACAGGGCAAAGATACCTTCAAGTCTGCCAGCAATTCAGCTGCTTCCTCATGGAACCAAGCCCTTAGGTCAGGAGAAAGAGAGACCTGGACTCTCAGCAGACATCCCTCTATTTTATAGAATCATAGGACATATCAAGTGCAATCACGCACATGCCTGTGTTCCCCTCACCAACACTACCATTATCATATCAAGCCAGGAACAATTTCTTCCATTAGACAAACACTAGGCCTTTTTGGAGGCCAACTTCATGTTCTGAGCTGTTAACATATTGCCTAAGGCTAAACTATGTCTCACAACTCACTCTGCTTTGATCTCCTCTTTGGTTCATCCAGCTTCCCTCTGAAGCACAGGCTGTGTGCCAGGGGTCTAGCCCTGGGGTTCAGTCCCACAGGAAACACAGCCCCAGGACCTGCCTGCCCAGCAGCACTGCCAAACCACACTGTAATTTTGCTTCTCCATCAGTATCTGGAAACTTTTTGTAGGAGCACAGCAATAAAAAAAAAACACCACTTGGCAAAAAAAAAAAAAAAAAAAAAATCTGGAAGAGGGCAGAGCATTAAATGCATGCTATTAAAACAACATTGAAACTATGCGCATGTGTCTATCCTGGATCTTGAACAACCACTCTCAGTCCAGAAGTCCACAAAGCAGATAAGTTTGCAACTCATGACTCCCTCCTCAACATATATTTTCTACCAGCTTCTTTGCACTGGCCCAACATCTTTGTTTTCACAACTGTCTCAAGATTCAGGTTAAAGCAGCCTGTGAAGGGGCAGGGTTTAAGAAATAGATTGGGCCACATTATCCTCAAATTGTTAATAAGGGCAGTAACCATCCAGATCCTTCCCATGTGTGCTTCCTGGTAAACCTGTCAGCACATTAACTCAATGTATACATACAGGAAAGTACATCTGAGGTGGGAGTTTCAAGACAGGTCCTTCAAATTGCTGTTCTCAGAGTGCTTTCAGGGCAGAGAGGGTTGTTGTTTTAGCCTTGCAGCTTCACTAAGCTGAGGGCAAGAGGTGTACAGCCGTAAGTACGCTGCAAGAGGCCTAGAACTTTCCATTACATCATCTATATTGTGTAATCTTAGAGCTCCTAAACCTGACACTTAAAATGCTATATCCACTCCCTAAAGAAAAGGCTGCGTTTCTTGTAGCCATTTATAACATCACAGTAGATCTTAAAGAGGCTTAACCAAAGGGTAAGCAAACTTTTTCTACAGCAATATCTTGTCTGTTTACTGATCAAATATATATATCAGGCATTCAAAAGCTTTAGGGTGAAGATCTTTAGGAAGTTTTTCAGCTAGACCTCTTTTTCTGTTAATCTCATTTCAAAAACTCAGTTTCTTCTGACGAAACAACTTCATTTGGAAGTTAACTTGTAAACAAATTTGCAACACATACACTGGCTTATTTATTGAGCCATATGGCACCAGAACCAACAGTTTAAGTGGGAACAGACAACAAATTAACAGTGCAGAAAGCTAAGCTTTAGATGGCTGAGAGGATCAGTTCAGAGATGAGTTTGATCAGAGACAAAAAAAAAGAGCAATTTCCCAAAGAGCAAAAGAAATCTTGAACTGAGGTCGTAAGTGAAGCCACTGGATAATCATACTGATGCTGTGCTCTGTGATGGGTTTCTTAAGACCTCTGTGTCTCACATCACCAGTCTGTACTGTGTTCATAACTGTTTCAAGGGGATAAGAAAGATGCCAGCCCTCCACAAACTGCACCACGCAATGCAGCCATCTCCTGCAGCTCTGACATGGGACTGGACTTCTATGGGAGTCAAGCAGGTTGAGCACCTCAAACAGAAAGAGAACCACTGCTCCCCACATTTTGACTATGCCAGTGACACAAGTACAGAACAGGCTGAGCTCATGGAACCATCTTCGACAACCTAGAAAAAAAGAAATCATCATCTCCAAAGCACCTCACTGGACTCTAAAAGACCTCTTTGTGGATGGGGGAAAAGCAAAACCTGCCCAGCATCTCACTCTCTTGGGTTCCTCATATTACTGAGACCAGACAAGGCAAAGAAAGAACATAAGACCAAGTTTGTCAGTCTCTGTTGTCATCTCTGTTACGCTCAATTGAAATTTTCTGCTCTCATTTCTAAGTACAGGCATGACTCACTGGTAGATATCATTAGCCAAGGACAGGATCTTCCTACTTAATTGCTCTCCATAGGAAACAATCAATGTCAAGAAGAAAGCTGTCCAGAGAAAGAAGGGGAAGATTTAACTAACCAACTTTCCAATGAAGTTAAAAACAGATAAACTAGTCACCCAATTAAATAGGTCACCCCACCAGGATGAGGTTTGCTGCACCAGGGCATTGAAGGCAAGGTACTTCTCAGATAGGGCTGCTGGGCAGGTGCTGAGCTAAAGCAAAACTAAAAGCAGGCCCTATCCCAAGCCCCATTGTCTGCAAGGAACAGGAGAATCTGCTCACTCTCCTCCATTTTGGCAGGTGCACTTAACCTCCAGCTTGTTCAAGTGCCCCACAGGACTCAGACTCCCCTCTTTCAGCCCATTTTAACAGCTTCCTCATTTTTTCCTGTTTACTCGTCTGATTGGTCTCTGTTTTCCTGTCTCTTGTCTGATCTTCATGCTCAGTTTGGACTGGCATCCACCAAGGCTCAAAAGAGGAGCCCCTCAGCAGCAGGAAGAGACTGCAGCATAAGGAGACACAGCAGGACACCTACCAATGGCAAGGTGTCACACTGCAGCAGCAGTTCTTGCTTCAGGGCTCAACCTATGTACCTTAAGCAACCTGGTCACCTCAAACACCTCAAGAACCCCTTTCCCTCTGGCTGGATGAGAGCTGAAAGCCACGGCAGACTGCCTCCTGCATTGGAACATGAAGTCTTGGGGCACTGAAATCTCTTTGGCTATCCTCAAATTAATATACAGATAGAAACTGGGGGGATTTAACCCAGGGACTACATCAAAGATTATATTAGAGAGCAGAGAATTTAGAAATGCATGAGTTATGAACATTTTCACAGCTATCTGATTTGGAAAACAAGATACAGGAGGACAGGTTGGTTTATTACGAGATTAATTTCTCTTCAGATTTCTCTTAACAGTGTTTTTATCATGTGAAATGACAGGCAGTGCCACAGCTAGTTAAATAAAATAAGTAGGAAAGAAAAGAAATAATTCTGAAACCTCTCTAAAATGAAGACATTTTTCCAACTCAAGAGCCATAAATAAACCAAAGTATTTGCCCTCAGGGAAGAACTTAACACAACTCTAGCTCAGCTAAAGGAATCTCAGAGATGCATTTTCACCCCCACCTCTCTTCCCACCCCTCCCATATGCTCCCGTGCCTCTGCATCACTACAGTCACTTCGAGAGTCAAAGTTACTCTCTGCATTTAATGAATGTACACTAACAAGAGTCACCCTGAAAGAGCCAACGGGATCTGGACAAGACTGTTTTCTAGCAACTGCAGTTCCCTGAAGCAGGCCTTCAGCCACCAAGTCTCATCCAACAGCCCACACCAACCCTGACTCCTTCCTCCATCCATGCCTGGATTTCCTGCAGAGCCACAGGGACTTTCTCCCTCTTCCAGGGGCTCCTTATAACAAGTCCCAGAAGTCATACAAATCACCACATTGACCATGCATATATTGAATGCATATGTCTGAATATTAAGGGTTGTCTTTGGTGGAGTTTATTTTGCCATAGTGAAAAACATGCAAGTCTGAGAGTCCTAACAAACCTAAGCATTAGCAATGGTCTGATTGCTGTTTAGTAGTAACGGTTCTCTTGCAGAAGTGATGGAAAGGGCAGCACACACTTGAATAAGGCATTTGTACTACATGCATACCAGCACCTCATTTCTCCCACCTTCACTACCTCAGGTACCCTGCTGGGGCTGGGATCCCACAATGCCTTTTAACAGCTGACAGAGGGATTAGGAAGCCTGGGACACAACAGAACACGCTCAGGAAGCTTTTCTCTCCCATCCTGTTGCTTCCCCAGTGTCATCATTTACTTTGGGCATCCACTTCTGGTAGTCCAGATTAGCAAATTGCTGTATTCAGCTACCTGCCTGATGGATAAATCAGTCACAAATCCCAACACAACTGGTCAAATCAATTTTTCTTCCCACCTGTATAAATCAAAAGTCACTTCACAGTGAACTCAGCAGAGCTGCCCCAAATTTCCTATAGCATTAAATGAAAAAGTGGAAAAGAAAATATGAACAAGTTCCTATTCTGTCTGGCTTGCCACTGTTGATGATATTATTTGCTTCTTGGAGCAAAACTTGTTGCCAAAATCCTGTAGTTAAGAACGTCTTTTTTGGTAAAGAAAAGTCAGTCATGCACAAGCATGCTCACACCCTTCAATAAATAGTATGTGGAAGATTTGGGAACAGCGTTCAACAAAAAGCTGCTTCCACAGCAGATACACCATTTGCTGTTTGGGAGAGGCTGTCTGCATCTTCATTTTCCTACTGTCAACTTCATTAAACGGAATTGAGTACGGTTTTGCAAACCCAGTTATACTTTGATTCCCACTCAATCTTTCTGCTCTGAGATTTTCAGAGAAAGCTGGTGAGAGGCACTGAGGCTGCACGGCCCAGACAGAGCCATAGGAGACACAAGCATGGGGAATCTAAGTCACCAAAGACAGCAGGGCACTCCAGAGCCTACAGAGTACAGCAGTTTCCATTCCTTCTAAATATTCAATCAGCAGAAGGACCTCAGACCTTCCTGAGTAGCAGAAGTGAGAATCCAGGAAACACTGCTTCACTGGGATGCAGCAGCTGTGCCCAGAGCCCAGTGTTCATGTGTGGGGACATACCCAGATGAAACACAGCCACAGAGGGCCCAGCAAGGAATGTGCCTACACTAGTAATGAAATAATAACCTGCCAGGTTTCCAGTTCCAACACTGGAAAATGCTGAGTTTTCTGAGGCTGATGTGTGTACACGTAGGGAAGGAAGAAGTGTTTTAACACATCTTGTTTCTGCCTTCTTTCTCTCTGCTCCTTTGAATTTCAAAAATCAAATGCTATAATTGGAACTATAATTGGAACAGAGTAAAAAACAGTTTCTATCATATGAGAAACTGACATTATGGCATGTCTCTACTCTGACTCAGAACCAAAAAGTCTAAATTTTTTCATGAAGTGACAATCCAAAAAACTCCTGTTTTGAACCCATCTATATTGATACATTTAAACATTATGTTTTGAGAGCATTGAAGCAATGTAAGAAATTAAATCCTCTAAAAGTATATCAACATTTTGTGCAAAGAATCCAAGCAAATACTGAAAAAAGAATTCTATTTTAGAGCAAAACAAAAATGTTCATCTGTTGGAAATAGCTGTGCAACTGACACTTCTCCGTAAGACATTGATTTTGATGAAACTGCATTTTCTGACAAAAAATATTGTTACATCAGGAATTGTGATTAGCTTTCCTGTAACATAAACATGCTTGGTTTATACATGCCCAGAAGCAAACAGCAGGCAGTAATATTTTCATTTATGGGAGGCACCTTACCAATATCTGTATACTACTCTGAGGCTGGGATGGATTTTCCCCCATTTCCACCCCCCCCCCCACCCCACACACACACAGCATGTACATTTATCATCTGATTAAAAATGTTATTTATCTTTGTATAAAAACAAGCCAAGACATTTATAAATAACTTATAATACTACAGCGGAGTGCTTAAACATCATGATTTAGGATGAAAGAAGAAACCCTTCTGATCATTGTCCTTTAGTATTTCAAAGCTCATTTTTCATGTTTATTTGCTGTCACTGGCAATAAGCGATTGCCTTGCTGTATTGCATTTCCTCTGCAATGGTGAGTTGTTTGCAAGAGGAACGGAGGACAAGCTGTCACATCAAAGAGAAAAGACTAAAACCCACCAGGAGGTGAAGCAGGGGTTTATTGTCTTTAGCCCTGGGTTTTGACAGTTAATTAGCTCTCATCCAATTTATGTTTGCGTGACAGCTACACTGGGGTCAACAGAAACAACTCCAAGGTGAGGCAAAAGCAAAGGATACAAGGCAGGAAAACCTGCTACAGAGCCCCAGGAAAGCAAAGGGCTTTCTCTTTCCCCTGGCTCATGACTGATGGACTCATAACCTAATGAAGCTTTTGACCTGCTTGTTTTCCTCTCTCCGCACAGAGACTTCTTTTGGCAGCTTTGGGCACTGAGGAACTGCCAAAGCGACTGCTAAATTAAGCAGTCAATATAGCAACAACTGTGGAAAAACGCTGTCCATTCAGCTCACTTTGTGACAACTGCCTGGGAAGAGGACGAAGTCAGCAAGAATGTGGCAATGCGGGGCTACATCGGGTTGGACTTCACTGTCTGCCCACTGGGACCTGAATGTCTCTTCAGCCATCTCTTCTGACATCCAAGATGTTGTAACGCCAGTGTACTTAACCTCTCTGAACCCTGTTGCTCCTTCTACTACTTCAGTGGTATGCCACCTTCACATTCTTACCCACAGCAGTCTGAAACTCACAGAGCATTGAGCAAGCTGTGCCCACAAGATGCAGGGAAGCACTCTGCACACCTTGTGATAGGACTTTTGCTCATATCAATGTCTTAGCTGTAGTGAGTGCTTAACCACTAGGGAAAGTCCTGACCTACTTGGTCTGTAGCAAAATGCAGCAAGGACACACTGCCTAACAGAATGATTGGATCACATTGGAGGCCACGTACATGTTTCAGGGGAATGACATAGACAGCAGTGCTGGAAGAAAGAATTGGAAATAAGACGCAAATTCACTTTGTATTAGGGTAAACATCCCCTGAATGGGAACATCTGAATATAACTGAACCAACAGAGCTCAGAGGGAAAGTCAGCCCTGAATACCACCGAGGCTCCTTGGCAATGCCTCAGACACACCTCGTGTTTAGCCTCCAAGCCAAAACTCGTACCAAGCAGAAAGCTTCCTTCTGCCTTAAAAAAAGAGTTCATTTTTCAGATCCTATCCAAGCAGGTCTTAAGTTCCAAGGTGCACAAGAGACAGAGACAGTCCTAAAGACACGGCCTTACCATACTTCCACATGAAATACAGAAAGCACCACAGTAAAGCTAATGCTGGCACAATACCCAGAGTCCCATTTCAGTACCACACTCCCACTGTGATAGCACCTGATAGGATCAAAAACTGAATTCCTCCTGTATGTACATCCCACTGGTGATGCCACTGGAAAATTACCAGCAAATTGTGAGCCTGAAGCACAGAATCACCCAAGTTTTTCTATCTATTTCAAAGGACATTTCACCACGTGCTGTTTCAGGTTTATAACCAAGCTGCTTGACATCATGCAAAAAAAATACATCGCTGACTTTAATGAAGAATGGGAGTTAATGTAAGTTGTATGAAAGCAGTCTCATGAGATGCATGCAACAAAAAACAGCCTAAACTTAGCCTGTGAGCTTGTGGCAATGTATTTCTCTCAGCCATGAATCATGTGTGGGGTAAAAAGAAAACTGTATTCCTCCCCCAAAATATCATGGAAAGTTAAGCAGTCCCTCACACTGCAGCGAGAGAGGCTCTGCACAGCAGGGGCCAGAACTGTGTTACTCACAGGGAGCCTGAAGACTTGGCAACATCACAGCTGAATCTGTCAACTACATTTCACACAGGTCATTGAGCAACCAGCAGAAGGGAATCATTTGCAGTCAGACCTGATCTAGGGAGGTTCAGCTAAGAAATAGGATAAAGACCCCTTCAGTTCAAGGTCATCTTTCTCCCTCCTCACCAGTTGCTTGGAGGCCTCATTCCAGTCTCCTCCCCCCCTCACTGCCTGTTCCTTGTGGCCACGAGCTGTGCCTGATGCCTGGAGATGGGGGGGAAGCCAGAAACAAGCCTAAGGAAGCCTTTCTTCCAAATTTGTGCAGAAGTTTGAGAGTTGGAGCTAAACATATACCAGCAGATTTAATAGATTTCCACTGGCAAATACCCAGACTCAGCTCAGATCTCCCTCACCTTCAAAAACTTGCACGTCAGGTACCGTGGTGTGTGGCACCTGAGTAAGTTCCTCAGTGCTGTGAAGCAAAACTACCCATCATGCTGCTTTAACTCAGGCACTTTGCACATTTTTCAGTATAAGCATTAAAAAAACATGGTATTTAATAGCCAGCTCAAAGGGAAAGCAAATTAGAAACGCTGAATCCTCATCTACTGCTTTGATCAGGATGCAGTTTCCTCTGTACACACTCCTCTTACCAAATAAAAAGACATTCCTTAGCACCAAGTCCAGGGCCTAATGCATAAACACAGGCAGGCAACCACCATAGAGGGGAGCCAGAGAAGCCTCAAATCATAGAGTTACAGAATCACTGAGATCAGACAGGACCACTGAGATCAACAAGTCCATCCCCAGTCTGTCCCCACTGAACCACATCCCTCAGTGCCACATGCCCACTTTTCTTGAACACCTTCCTCCAAGGGAGGGTGACTCCATCACTCCACCAGGTAGCCTGTTCCAATGCATCGCTACTTTTTCTAAGAAGAAATTTTTCCTAACATCCAGCCTGAATCTTTCCTGGTGCAACTTAAAATCACTACATCTATTCTATCACTGCTTTCTGGCAGGATGACTTCCACCTCACTATAACTTCCCTCCAGGCAGTTGTAGAGTGCAATACCATCTCCCCTGAGCCTCTTCTTCTCCAGACTGAATTATCCCAGTTCCCTTAGCTGCTCCTCACAAGACTTGTGCTCCAACTACAATCAAGGCACATGTCAGGATCTGCTAAAGAGAGCCCCAGCCATATAACAGAGAAGAAGGACGGTGTTTTGCTGAAAACACTGCAGAACCAGCCAGGGCAGGCTCTGAGCCATGTCACTCTGCTTCCTATATTTCCTGTGCTCATTCTCCCAGCTCCTGTGAGGAGCACCAGGTCTTCTATCACTGCTCACTGAAGGCTTTTCAAGGTCTTTTAAAGAAAGAAAACAGATGAAGGTAAAAATTCTAGCAGAAGACCAGTTGTTAGAAATCAGGCACCCCTCTATTTCAAAAATCATACCAAGACAAACATTTTTGATGTGTGCACACATCTTCTGTCAAGGGAGCATATACCATGCTCATATCAGAAGGCTGAGAATGTTTTTGAGCTACCCTCAACTCAGAGAAGAAGAATGAAGTCAGTGAATGCCTAACTGCATTACAAATCCACTATGAATAAGGGAAGTAGTCCTAAAACATAATTAAGATCTGGAGTCCTGAGATCACAGCCTGCAGCAATGAAACCATGAGCTCAGCCCAAGACAGACCAACCCCTTCTAAAGGAGAAGTTGGCAAATAATGCTTTCTAAATCATTTAGATTTGCACATGCTCAGCTGGGGGTGCATGAGGATGGAAGAGAGCTGAAGCAGTCATGCCAACAGCGTTAGCTGCTTCCAAGGCTGGAAAGGCACTCTGCCAGTATGGGCACTGGGAGATGGAGCTCTCTGTCCCACACCTGAATGCATGCAGTGTCAAGTCTCATTGCCTAAGCACTAGAGAAACTTTGAGCTGTTGATTCCCCCTAACATAAAGCAGCCTAATTCACACAGCCCAGACATGGTGTTAGGTTCTAGATGTCATAGCTCCAAAGCAGCTCTCAAGGGCTGCTTTATCAAGAAGATGGTCCTCAGCCTCCTCTCAGATTTGCATCTTTTGTGTCTTCCTAGTGCTAGAGAGGAGCTGATGGCTCACAATGGACCTCAAACATACTCTGTGCAGAAGTTACACTGTGAGATGCTCCTCATGGAGGGCATCACTTTTCCGGCAAACTCTTCTCCCTTCTCTCCCCATTTTCAGAGAACTTGGCTTTTAAGCATGTGTAAAGCTATTGCCTTTGAGTGATCACTAGAAGGAGGATGATGCAACCTGTGGGAGGAAGAGGTGTCAGGGAAGAGAATCAGCTGAGCAGGGGAAAGCATCTCTATTGACTGCCAGCAGACCTGTGGTGAGAGATTGAGACACAGCTGGCAGGAAAAGCATCACTGCACAATCAGTCACAGCAGCAGTGTTTCCTTTAGAGGCATTCAGATTTCTGGGCATCCTACAGAATCTTCAAAGTAGTAATATTTGTTTGTGACAATTGCCTAGCATATTTCTGAGCATTGTAAGAAAATAAAGCACTGACATTACAAAAATAGAGTGGCATAAGTCAATCCTACTCATCAAATTAAGAATAACAAAAAAAAATCCAAGAACCTACACATTTGATTCAGAAAAGCATCCTCATCACTATTAGCAATGATGAAAGCCACTTTCCTGGCAAGGCTCAAGCTACCTGCAGAGAATTCACTTTCCCTGACTTCTACAAGAAGCTCAAGGGAAAAAAATGCCATCCATCCCTCTTTCCTCTATATGATCCAGTCTGCTCCATATGGTGCTGCCTGATAGTAAATGAGAAATTAAAAACATTAGCAGCAGCCTCTGCCCTCTCCTCCCCCATTGCTTTCCGCCAGCATTGACTGGAAAAAAAATATATTAAAACAACCCACTGGCCCAAGCTGGGGACTGAACTATTTAACTGCTGAGCTCTGTACATGAGCTCTGTTCATAGATGCCAGTTTTGCCAAGCACTGATTGTTCTGAATCATCTTTCCTCAAAGAAGAATCCTTACAACAAACTGAGAATCCCCATGTATATTGTTTCTTCCTTTGAATTCAAAGCATGGGAAAAAAATAAAGAAAGAGACAATCAGAAATTAGAACTCACTAAAATCTTTGAGCCTGAGGCAGACAGCAGTAAAATGTAGTGTTATATCCTAGTCCTCCCATGTTCAGAGGTTTTCTCTGAAATGACAAAAATTCCAGTAAACTCAGCTCATAACTTTCAGCTGCCACTTCGCTTTCTGACTTCAATCCCATCAAAATGAGCTTCAGCTCAGGTGTTCAGGATGTGCCATTTGCATTAAAAAAAAAAAAAAGTTAAATAGGGTTCAAACAATCTTACTACACTTTGGAGCAACTGAATCAAACACCTAAGAACTAAGGGAAACCAACAGTAGCCACTGAGTTATTATTTTCCCCACAGTGACCATTGGAGGGGAAGCAGAGGTAGTTATTAAGTGGACTCACAGAAAGCCACGCATCCCCAGTGTGCATGGGGAGAGACAGATGAAGAACGGGAGGTCACAGAGTGGGTGCAGTGAACGTGACACATAACACATTGCCACGTGTGAGCATATGGTCTCCATGGATTAACCTTGACTCCTCATAGAATAGCTAATCATCCCATTGTCATAGGCATCACTGTCTTCTGGGAAGATTTGGATGCTGAGGGTACTTAAGCTCTGTTATCAAGATGCAACAGCCATGGCCTCACCATTCAAAGGCAGCGTTTCAGGCTGTGCCTATCTGCTCTAAGTACCACACCCAGCCAAAGCAGCCCACTCCTGCTCTCTCACCTTCCAGTGAAAGACAGAGTCCATCCATAACAAAAATTTCAGGAAGAGGCTTCAAAGAGTTTTGGTTTGACTGCTCCATTGATGTTTCCATGCACATCAGTGACCTGAACAGCAGCAAGACAGGAGTTGACAACTGACAGCAGAAGGGCACCTGCTGAGAGTCTGCCTCCATGATAAAACATTTCTACCAAGCGGATAAGTCATAGAATCCCTTGAATCCCTTAAAAGATCCCCTGGCCTTCTCAAAAGACCTGAAGAAGAGTGCAGATGAAGAAGTTGTAACACCTTTTCATTTTTCATTCTATCTGTAAAAGAAAGCTTGCTCTGGACTTTAAAAAAACACTCATAACTGCAAAACTACCTCAGACCTTGTAACTGCCACATAAACAAAATGTATGGCCCAAGCTACAAATCACTTAGCGTACTCAGTACAGCATAAGCCAAGTGCAAATGGATGTGGAAGCAGAAAAAAGCGCTTCCTAAGCAGAGACAGCAGCTTCATTACTGAACAGAACTGGTACAACCTGAGAGATCAGTGCAGCAACAGCAGGTATTCCCCTAAGAACAGTATGAAGAACAGGATGCATGGAGTTTGACAACTGGAAGAGAAAATACACAGCAGGAACCCAGAAACACCAGGGAGCAGTAGGGAAAAAGAATCCAAGGATATAAGTGAGAAGTGGCCTGAAACCTGCATTTGTCAAGCCTCAAAATGCATGCCATCAGCACTGAAGACAGATCACACCACAAGAAATATATATAAATAAAAAGCTTCTACTTCAGTAGGCAATATTATCTCCTTACCTCCCCCTCAGATGCCAGCGCAGCCACCCACATGTTTGTCAAAGCCACCCATTGCCATACTCATGAAAGAGGCAAAAGCCCAGGCATGGCTGCAAGGCTCCTCCACCACAGTCACAGAGGTACACTATGCTCTGCTCTCTGCAGGTCTACCTCTTCTGCTCCCCATCTAGCTCAGATCACTCCCCTCGTGCTGCAGTACAAGATGAGGCCAGGCTGAAGGGAAGAGCAGTCAGTAGCTGCAGGGCAATTCCTTTTGGACAAGGGTTTCCCACCTCAACAGACTGTTTGCCACATGCCCATCAACCTAAGCTTTTGTGACATGCAGTAATTTAAGCGTTACAAGCAGAATACATTAAAACATGACACAAGAAAAGGTGGGGAACCCCTCCCCATTCACAGCTCCAGCACTACACACACTCTGCTCAGCTTAGCTGACAGCTTAGCTCCAAGCCAGCAAGCATTGGCAGATGTCCCCAGGGTTTTCCCAAGCCTTTCAGGCTGTTCAGTCAAGTGTACACACTGTGAGCCCCTGTCATTGCTTTTGCTTTTCTGTTTGAAGGTGTCCATGGACTTGAGGCCCTGTGCTAATGTGGCACAGTTACAGATAAACTTCTGAGGGAAGCTTAAGACCAGAATAAACAATTTCTTATGGGTAACGAGTTCCTCTTTCTTTTAACTGATGCAATTCCAGTCACCCAAGTGACTGTGAATCTCAGCATCAGCACAGGCATAACAGAAAGTGCTTTTCTAGGCACATCTTAGGGCACATATTGTATCATAAAGACTGTCCTAAAGGCAGTTCAACAAGGCAGGGCTTGATTCACAGACATTGTGTTACTGCTGCAGTAACCACAAATAGAGCAGATAATTAGAAGGGAAGTTTGTGTTGCTGAGCAAACACGTCAAGCATAGAATGATTTTCTGCTCTGGAAAGGTAGACAAGCTGTGTTTACAGAACTACATGAGGAGCTTTGTATTGGTCAGAAAGCATATACCAAAAAAAATCGTAAAATAGAAGGGCCTTGTTGAAGCCTTACAAGCACAGAACCATCAGCACGCATCTGTGGCCATTGCCATTTCAGGGCTTGAACACTGGGTAATCTATACTCTCAAAAGGCCACAGTCAGAAGCATAACAGTGCAGGTGACTCTTTGCAGAACTGTCCCTTCATTTCCCAGGAGAATGAGACATCAGGGCAGCTTTGATGACCAACAGATCACACTTACTGCTGGCAAACATGGAGAGAAGTTCACCGCAGCAAACAGAGCTGAAAGCAACAGGTTTCACAAGCTTGTCCTACATCACAAGAAGAGCTTGGACACCTCCCACCTGGAAGAACACAGGTGACATTTGTGCAGAGAGATGTGATCACTTTGAAACAGAAATAAAATATTGTTTTCCACTCCAGCTTATCTTAGCTGTGAGTTTTGTCAACTTTACATATTAACTCAATCTTTCTGCTCCACCTTGTTCTCAGAAGCTGGCCACAGCCCTCTTTTTGCAGTGCACCTTCATGGCCAAGGAGGAGGCAGTCTGTTCATAAATACTTTTAAGAGATTGTGCCTGTGGACATCAGGCAGTATTGAGATGCTTCAGAAGGCACACAATCTGCATGATTCATCTTATCAGTAGAGTAAAGCTGTGTCATTGACAAAATCCCTACACGAACACCCAGATGGAAAAAAGATTATGCCCCAAGGAGAAGCAACTGATGCATCAGTACTTTTACTGTACTATAAAAAAAAAAAAAGCCATCTTTGTCCACATATTTCTTCAGACCCTTTCTGAAATATTACTAAATACCACTGCCTGACACAGGCGAGCTCTACAAATTTATAGCACATCACAAAAAGAGTAAGCTCAAGCCCTGGTGTTAAGTTTGAAGCTGAAGCCCTTTGACTCACTAATGAAGCTGCAGATACCAAAGATATTTTTAGAATGCCCATAAACCTTGATGCAATCCACAAGGAAAAGTTTTGTTATGACAGGAAGATATGGAATGTTACACCCCACACCCTAAAATAACTCCCAGTGCTATGAAAAACATCCATAGTGCCAGTGCAAAAAGAAAGCCTTACCTGACATCAAGTAAAACTCAAATATTCCTCAATATTGTAATTCCTGAAACAAAACTTATTAGCAAATTTAAATTAATTCTGCTCTAGGCACTGTGATACACTATCAGTTACTCCCTTACTCCCCCTGGGAAATATTTCTCTACTGCTGTCAGTCAACTGCTTGAATGCTTGGAGTTTACCAGGTGCATAACATATATTGATTTTTGATGAATTACATCCCTCCCTGGGCCATTATGGTTTTGTTTTCAAACCTTATTTAATTGTTCACCTATTTTTCAGTGAAATAAATGCAAAGTGTTTATTCTCCAAAGGCTGTAAACAGAGATCTCAGGTCTAGTTTCTATGACAACCTCACTTGATACAGCAAACCTAGATTCTCTCTAATGACAGACATGAAGTTTAAATTGCACATTCTGCACAAACAGTGCACTGTTGACCTTTTATTGAAAAATGGAATACGTCGCGATTAGCATGACGTGCTGTATGAAAGGGAAAACTGTGGAATAATGCCAGTTATACTCCAATTGTAACTACAGCACTGATCTCGAGCAAGATGTTTGCCAGAACAAGAAGCAAAAAAAAAAAAAACAAAAATAATCAGGATTTTCCAAGATACCATTTTCAAATCCTGCTAGACAGCAATGCTATCAGTGCTGAATTGTTCTCAGATAACACTCGCTACTCCTGCTATTTTTCTCCAGTTGCATTTTAAAAAAGAAACAACATGGAAGTAAGAGAAGATAAGGTGATGTAGAAATACGAACAAAAAATTCCAACTACGAGAACTATTTTTAAACCTCCTGAAGGCATCTTCTCCTTACGCTCACAAATTCATTTGGAAGAGAGAGACAAAAGACATTGCTCTTTTTGTCAAGTGTTGTCTCCTGAAACCTGCATGTTTTCCTTGGAGGAGTATCTGCATGTATGCCAGTGAATAAAGCCCAGCTCATTGATTGAGACAGGAAGGCAGGAGACATTCTGCTTTGCAAGAGCAGAGATGGAACAATCTCTTGCCTTCATACACTGCAAGCTTCAGCAGGATTTGCTTTTGTCAGCTCACAGAAGTGTCTGCAGCAGTTTACAATGCGAGTACTTTGGGGAGCTGGGGGTGTGAGCTGACGCTCCCCTTGGAGCTCTAAGAGCCACATGCTGCAACAAGGGGGTGGCAAGCTGCTCAGCCTTCCTTTATTTGGCAGAATATTTTAACTTTAATTCCTTTAAGCATTCATGAAACAATAGGAAACATTTCCAACTAGAGGGGGATTTCAGTTCACCTGTAATCAAAGTAATCATTGAACACTCTGGAGGGAAACCACTCAACCAAAACCATGAGTAATATCAAAATAGAGATTCAGACAGCAGAACTGACAGCCCAAGGAACTAGGAACAAAGCAGAGAGAGTTTCACTTCTACAGTGCCTCAAAATAGCAGCAGTTGAATGTTATCTCCCCTCTTACAATTGGAAGAAAAATCTGAGAAGAGTCATTGATGTAACGGTAGTGACGGGAAGAATTGTAGAATTGTTTGAGCTGAACTAGAGTGGCCTTTAAAGGTCCCTTTCAACTCCCCAAACATAGGATATGGGATACTTGCACTCTGAGCAACTATCCCCCACCACTGCTATTTCCTGCATATTGAGAGGTCTCTGTTTTTCAGGGTATTCCATTTGGCAGTATTATGTTTTTTTCCTCAATAACCACTGTCTTCCACTGCAGCAGCTAACAGGAAGGAATCCATTCATTTAAAAGGTATCTACTTGTTTTCATGTGGAGGTATGACACTTGCAAATATAGCCCTGTGATTTGATACACATGATAGGAAGCCATGTGTTTGGGGTATGCCACCTTACCAAACTTTAATCACTGCAAAACTGCCCTAACTTGTCCACTGCAGGAGAGGTTTTAACCTGTGCCAGTTCTTGTAAATGCAAAAGATCATTTGCAATGCCTCTCAGGGCTGGGTTAAGGACAGAGATTGCATTGACCACATCTTCACAACTGTTCAGATGATACTGTGGATATCTCTAACCCCTCCCCCCCACCACCACCACACACACAAAAAAAGTCAAGGTAAATACTGACAATAAGAACAGCTGCAGAAGCCAACATGTCTGATCAGTAACTTCACAAGTATTCTCCCTACATACTGGTTTGTCTAAACACAAATAAATGAGCGCTTTGAAAGTCATTGTAAATTATAAACCTATGTAAACATAAGCTTTCACTTCTAGCTTCTGTCAGACTAATACATTCCCTGGACACTTGCCTCCCCAGGTCAGAGGAAAGTAATTTCTCCCTTGAGATTCTCCCACATTTCTTCATATTCCCATCATATTTTTAGTTAGGACACTGATAAATTTTGGTACCTCCAGTTAATTCTTGTCCTCTGTTTCACATTTCTTTCAGCCACAGTTTGTATAGCTCTAGTCACTTGTACAAATATTTAAAACCAGCAAGACAAACCAAGCATAACAAATCCAGAAATAAAACTTACTCCCACAGAAGCTAATGTTTACCCAAGCTAGAGTATGAAATGTTCCACACCTCTCTCCTGGCAGCCTATTTTCTCCCTCTCTGTCTCTAAGGTGAGATGTGATGACAGTTTGGATAAGAAGGATCAAAGAGCTGAAACCTCTGACACTTCAGCACTCTCACCTTCAGCTGTGAACCTTTCTAGCCTACTCTAAGGGATCTAGAAAAGATGCAGCTCCTGGATGTGGAAGTTGGATACGGACTTTGAGATAACAGTGCCTGTGTTACTCCCATACATTCACACAGAAGTCGGCAGTCTGGTCACCATCAGTCTCACCCAGGAATGGCCTGAGGGCAGCAACCACCAGCTCTATTTCTGCATCATCCCATGCCTGTAACAGAACTGGGGTTTGGCTACCCCATCATAACAAATGAAAGTTTCAAGCAGGGGAGAAAAATTATCCAAGAGATCATATTCAGTAAATCATTCCTGAAGTAACAGATGTCAGTAAGAGCACTTAAAATTCAAGCTAGCTGATACAATCACCTTCTTAAAGTAAGCCAGCTGCTACAAAGAGTCAGACAGCTGAAATGCTATTAGTTTGTAGGTGAACTCTTAGCCCCACAGCTCAGGCAAGCATCCACCTATTTTTTCTCTGCAATGTAACCAGCTCTGTAAGATACCAGACACTAGAAGAGCACTCCAGACTAGAAACAAAGATACTATTCACTCGAGACTGCCAGTCATTGTTTCTACCTTTGCGCATCTCACCACTTCTGCAAGGCTAACAAAACAGTGGGAGATAGCTTTCTATTCCCAGCTGCTTAACAGGGCTGTCAATCAGTGATGCAGCTGGCATAAGGCAAGTGGCAGAAATCAAACAATGCGGCCAGGTTCTGCTGCAAAAAACAGTCTCAGTTGTATGCAACACTCCAACCTACATTTACCCACTCAGTGTTCAGGCGGCACCTGAGGGTCTGAGGTAAAATACCCTGCAGCTCATGTATGCCACTACTCCATATGTGACTGAATTTGCTGCACCATTTACCTGTATGCAACGTCCATTTATACTGCAGTCCAAGAGCAAATGAGATTTAAAAAAAAAATTGGATCAGTAGAAGTGTGGAAATTGTTCCCTTCACCAAGGAGATTCCTAACCCATTCTCCAGAAACATGAGACCAGCTCCTCAAAAAAATTCCTCCAAAGTCAACTGCAGTAGACCTGATCTTGTCTTCCAGCAGGGTGATGAGCTAAAGTAATATTATAAATGAGTAAATGTGAGCAAACCAAGCAGCACCCAAAGAGTGGTGGCTTGCAGTAGGAATGACTTCCTGCTTTGCTGGATTCATGCTATGCTGAAAGACTGTAGCATAAGAACTATACTATTAAATCAATGCCTATGAAAAACCAAGATGAGTGTGAAGCTGACAGACACAACAGGAATGTTAGTCAAAGCTATCTGTAAGCTTCTACTGCCCCTGAACACCAAGCAAGTCAAGAACTCTTTCATTAATGATAATGTCTTTTGTATTGAAGCTTGAAGAAATCCTGCTAACTGCTAGGGTGAAAGGGTTCACCTGCATGCATCAGCAATACATTGATTATTGTTTCTGATGTGACCTCATGGCTGATGAAAGGCCATTTGTAAGAGAATAGCTTTTCACACAGAAAGAAGTTTTATACCTTCATCAAACACATCTGGAGTAGAACAGGCTACTTCTTTCATGAACAAGTCTACCATCCTACTGAGATGGTGTGTTTCTGCACATTCCCAGGTTTCTTCTTCCAACTCTTGTCACTAAATTTTCCCCTACAAGACATAACCTACTCTAGAACTACTCCATGAAACCCCCAAAGAAGTTGGATCTGAGAAAACACTCTTCTCATCATTGTAATGAAAGACTGCAATGTCTCTATTACTGCGCCTTCCCAGGATCATCCTTCAATTCTTGCAAATTATGCTTTTCTGCAAGAGCCTGGAGTCTCTCTCCCCTAGCAGATAGCACCCTGTCTGTTTATAAAAGACCTTCACGCTTTCACATGTTTAATTTGTCAATGAATAATGGCTTCCTCACCTAGGAGGAGGAGCTTTGTGCATTGTGGGGGACCACAGAATTACAGGATTTTAAATCATTTTTTCTCTAATGCGAGTAAGACAGCATAATAGTTCATGAGCATATACTTACTACAAGATTTTTTTAGAAGGCTTGCAAATCAACAGGATCAATACAGATTGCAAGCATGGAACAGGCACACTGAGAACAGTTCCCTTCATCACTTTGAACAGGACTTGTGAGAAAAGAACTCCACATCATGGAAAAACATTAGCATGTCAGCTATTTCTTTTCATCCCTCAGAGGTAAGGCAGCATCTTTCTCAACAAGCACCTACTGTGGTTGCTATTTGTTGCAGAAATACATGATAGCAAGGAAGAGCAATAAGACAGGTTCAGGATTCCCACCCTGCCAGTTACCATCAAAAACATGAGCTTTTCTGTCAGAGAAGCTTGTCCATCTAGTCCTGAAGGAACATGCAGTAAAAAGTTCTTTTTTAAATACATATTTCCACTGGCGGTTTTAGCTTTGATGGCCATTTTCCTCCAGCACCAACACATCCAGTTAAAACCTCCCAGCCTTGTCTTCTGCTTCCCTTCCAGGTCAGGAAATGAGGCAACAATTCACAGCTGTACTAAATGCTATTGTTAATGTTGCAATGGAGAACAGAACTCTGTTGCCTTTCAGAGAAATCAAGTCTGGAACTTGAGGTCAACCTTCAACCACCGCTTTCTTCCATGGTGCCTCTCATGGGGTTATTTTTCCTTCCCCCATAGAATAAGTATCAGACCACAGCCCCTACTTCGGATGGCATAAATCAGAAAGGCACATATTATGCCTCTCGAGACATAGCAGCTACAGCTGGCAAAGTGCAAAAGCTCTTATTTAGCTGGGCTGCTGATGTAATCTAGGGCTGGCACAAAAAGAAAGGGGAAAAAAAAGGAAAAATAAAAGAGTCCATGTGCCCAAGAGCTTATCTGTCTCATCCAGCTATATGAGCTGGCCTAATAAGAGATATCTCTACTTACAGCTCTCACCATAGAAATAGGAGTCATTTATCAAGAAGGACTTTTCCCTGAACTACCCTGACCTTTTCTGCTGATGCTGCCTTTCCACTGTGATTTTTACATGCTCAGGGCATAGTCACACAGTCTAACCCCAAACATGTTATGAGCTCACTTGTTCTATGTAACAAATGGGACCCCAAAAGGAGAATCAAAGAGATATTAGAATTTTTCAGCTAGATACTATATCTTCCTGTACCTACCTCCAGCACGTATTTAAAATAAAAAATAAAAAAAAAAATCAACTATAGAGCTGAGTGGAGTTGCATTGATTTCAGTGTTGCCAATACGTACACTTGAAGTATGTTTTAATGAATTTAGTTGAACGAACATATCTGTTTTTAAAGGGTGCTACCAGCACCATTTGATGTAGTAATTATTCATATTGGTTTCCTATATAAACAGCACTAAGACTACCAGCTAATTTCACATGGAAAACAGCTGTCACATGGTAATGACATTAGAAGTCACTGTGTGTGCTGATCTGTATTCAAAGCCATGCCACAGAGGTGAAAGGCCCTGTAGCCAATTATTACTCCTTCAAGCCAGACAGTCCCCAAACACATGCAGCATATGCAGATCCAGGCCTCCTTGTCTTTAATTAGATCTTGCCTACCCTCTATAGCAACAGCAGCCAATGTAAGAAAGGCACGTATTAGATAGCTGGAAAACAATCACAAAGAAATTCTGACATGTGCTGATGCTAGGACACGCCAGACAGAACAACGTATATGGGAAGGAAAACCCAAAGCAGGAGACATTCTGCAAGAGGTATGACTTCTGTGGAGCTATAAACAGGAGATTCTGCACAGTACCTCCCTGCTTCTGCTGCTGCACTGACAGACTAACAATGGCAGATGTGAGTACACAAGGAATACAGGTTTACACCCACTGTTTGAGGAAATTTTAAAATCATAATTGAAACAATATGGTACTACATGAGTGAATCTAATGTGCCTACCCAATTTTCAGTGATTATGATGTTGATGACATCGTGTAAAAGCTAAAAAGGTCCAAAGAAAGGTACTGTATCAGCAAGACATCACCTGGCTATTGTAGATTCTAACACCCTCCAGCCCTGCTCTCTCTTGTAGCCAGTTTCACCCTAGCAAGTCTCCTTTCCATGGATTTGACCCTCAGTCAGACCAGCTGCTGCCCACTCACCTCCCTACTTGGCAGAACCCAGCTTCCAACATGGAATTGGTACAACAGGCTGAAGAGTACAGCCTAACTAACCCAGTGAAGCGGCACTAAGCATCAGGAAACAGAGAGAAAGAGGACATCTGAGGTCAGCAAACAAGAAGCACAAATCAAACCAATACATTGAGTTATGCATAGAGTTGCTTCCATAGAGACAGTGAAAACTGTTTTCTTCTCTGCACTGTACTGAGTTCAACAACTGACTCAGTAACAGATGTAGAGATCGATATTACATTTCAGAAATGCAACAATTGAAAATCAAAACAACATCAAAAAAGAGCCGTATAAAGTGATACCAGGTGTTACCAAAAGCTGCAATTATATTTTCCCACTGCAGCTCAGAATCTGTGAATGGCTTTTTCTGTTTCCACTGATTTGCATGAACCTCCTTCAAACAAAAGACAAACTAAATTTTCAAAATGATCCAATAAGTTTTACTGCCAATGAGTCAAGAATGACCAACACATGCATTAGGCAGAAGGCTCCTGCATTTTCACTCAGAAAAAAAAAAAAATGAAATGGAGGAGATGTCAGAGCACAGAGCAACTAACGGAGCAAGAGGAGCAGGAAGGGAGGGTGTGACACCATGCCCTCAGAGCTACAGCTCAGACTAATGAATTATCTCTGCTTGGTTAAATCTCTGGCATTACTAATCAGACAAGAAGCATAAAATGGAAAGTTCATTAGTAAGATCATAAAAGAGTCATACTGACAAAGATCATTCGACTTACTAATAGGAAGGTCAACGGTAAGGATCAGGAAATTGCTTTAAGGAAAACAAGATAGACCAAATGTAACTCTGAATCCAGAAGAAACCTATACTGGGGTTGTGTGTAATATTCTGATTTTATTCTGGGGCTGGTTCACCTGGCCCCAACCAGAGGTAACATTTCAGCTCTCCCTCCCCATCACAAAATGGTTTCAGAAGCAAAATCTGCTAATTGTGTCAAATTACACGTGAAAGGTTTACAATAAGGATCACTGCCCACCTGGGATTAGAAAAAGATCACTGAAGTAATTTCAGCTCAAGGCTTCAGGATAATTCAGAAACCCCATTCCCAGAGGTTATGGTGTGTTCTCTCCCATTGGCACAACCACAGCCACTCTGTATGGGACTGGCAATTCCTTCAGGGGTAGGACAGAGAGGAGATGTGGTGAGTTTTTCATTAGAATAATCTGGAGAGGAGTGGGGAAAGAGAGAAAAAATTATTTTCTATATTTAGCCTGCTTTCCTACAGAAAGAGAGTAATAAGGTTCTACATGCATCCTTCTCACTTTTGGGGTCACCAACTTATTTCAATCACATCTGTGACAGAGAGAAACAGCAAAGGATTTTCCACACATCTCACAAATCAGAAAGCAAGAAAGGAGGCAGAAAAAAAAGATTCCTGCCCCTCCAGGAGATGACACAATCTGAGCTCAGTCATTAATTGACACCAGAGAACTCTGATAGAAAGGCTACAAAAAAAAAAAAAAACCAAAAAACCTTACATCTGTACCTATGTGAGCCCTGAGCAGCCCCCACAATAGACAAAAATCACACAGGAAACAGAGGAATCCAGCCAAAAAAAAAAAAAAAAAAGCATTTTCTGGTTTTCAGCAATGAGTCTGGCAAGAGGACATCTCAACCAAGCTAACACCCAGCTCCCAGTGCAGTCAGACAGAGGTAAGGGAACAAGCACAGTGCCAGATACCGCTCTCTTTACAGGGCTGAGCTGTGCCAAGTTCCTCTCTTTTCCCCCCCCCAAAAAAAAACAGCACCCTCCCTACCCTATAGATAATTGCCACACAATACATATCAGGAAGAACATATTAAATAAAAGTGAATGGCTCTGTGCAGCATGAATCTGTACGAGATCCATTTTGGAGATTGGTCCTTTATGTTTATCCACATACAATCTAAATTGCACTGGGGAAAGGCATCCTGACCACAAAAGAGCCAGACAGTTTTACAGCTAGGACACATAACACAATAACCATTTAGCCAGATTAAAGCATACTGAGAGCTGCATCAAATATTGTTTAGAGCACATAAGGACTGCTTTAATATTTAAATGTATCCCATGGCTGGGCTCTTTAGATTTGCTAGATTCACTAGGGCTACACAGCTATTAGCTTCTACATTTCATCTTCAATTCCTCTTCACAGTAGGAGAAACATAAAAATGAGGGTCACTGCTTGGTCATTTCATTACCCCTGGCAGAGAAATGTGCTTTGCACAAATGAGGAAATATTTTAAATGTAGATTGTTGTAATGTTGGTGTGACAAAATAAAACCTGAGTAAAAAAAAAATAACGATGTTATAATGGTTATTTCATAGAATAACATTAAAATAATACACAGTGTAGCAGCAGCCTCCTTATCAAAGGGTCTGATGTATTTTATGGTCGTCATTTAAAAGGTCCATTAGCAAGAGTCCTGGAAACGTATGGCTCAAGGTCACAACCAAACCAAATGAGACTGAGCAGTAATTCAAAAACATTAAAGTGTTTATAGCTAGAAGTAAAATAAATAAGTACTTGATACACTAGCACAAACAGATCTTAGCAGCCAACTCCTCTAAGAGCCTCCTTTTATTTCGCTGAAAAGAGAAACTCAATGAAAGAAACTGATAATCTACTTAAACACAGAAGTGACCAAGATGTCACCTGGGAGAGATGTGACTTCTTGCCACAAATACAGGTTTGGAGCTGAACACAGGCAGCACGAGCCCAAGGCCAGAAGTACTGGTAGCCTTAAGGAGGAGGTCTAGCACAGAAGGAACAAGAGCACAAATGTTACTCATTAAACGTGATTTGTGAGGATAAAAGCATCTTAACCCTTAGCTCTGTTTGTGCTACCTAAAGTGCAGCATTTAACCCATATTCTAGGTATCTGAGTGAAAGGGACTTGATTTTCAGTCACTCTTCTTCCTTCTCTCACCAGAAAGGTCAGCAGGAGGCACATGCCTCTGCTTCACCAGCAAAGGTGAAAATATCCACTATTGCAATGACAGTATCTGAGAGAATCACTTCTGGAACTGAGTGAAAAAATCTGAAATGAGAAACTGAGCATTACTTACTGCAAAGCAATGCCTCCCCAGCTCCCTGCTCCTGCCCCGTGCTGGTTTAGGTCCTTGCATTCCCATGGCACCGACCCAGAGGAACAGGACACGTGTCTTATGGTGACTGCACCAGAACTTGTGTACAACAATCACACCTACAGTGCAACTAAAGTCACTGAAGCTTGGAAAAAGTCATTTACATGGTTTCAATGAGAAATATTTTGGTATAGTCATACAAATATACCAAAACTTCTTCCCTACGAGTAACAAGGTCTGAAATCTTCCCCAGTGCAAGCACTAGGACCTAAAGGTAAACACAGACAATCTTTTCTAGTCCTATTGCTCTTGTCTGGAAACCATTCTACCAAACCTTCCAGTTCAGTATCTCTCACTTTCACAAGTCTCATGAAAATGCCAGAAATGGAAACAAGATTCTGTAACACAAATGCAATCAATCTTGGAAACTCATTTTGTGGGGAAAAAAAACACAAAGCATACTCACTGACACCTGTAAATGGAATTCATCCTGCAGGTAGCCTACATGTCTTGCTGACAGCAAGTTTTATTGATGCCATAGCAATCTCATTTTGTTTCCCAGCTCACCGCGGTTGCAAGAGGAAAAGGACATTGCAACAATTGTGCAAATGCTTTGCATCTGCCTGTGCTCAACAGTAGGGTGAAGGCTGTAAGCGTTTGGAAAGCAGTGGGACACCTCTCTGGGAGCTCAAGCCACGACAGAGGCTGAATGCACATCCAGCAGATTATAAGTTACATATGAAGGAAGATATTGTTCCATTTAAGTCACAGTCCTCCAATAAGTAAATCGCAAAGCGACATTACTTTGTCTAATGACTCAGTTAGCTAAGAGCTCAGAGGTATGAAACACAGGCTAAAATAAAACGCCATACATCTTGATATAGCTATGTTGAAAGCATTTCCTCTATTAGAGCTTTGTAGTTTCCCACTGAAATCTTTCATCACCACAGACCTCAGCTCCCATGCAGACAATAGTGCAGACACTACAGACAGACCCCTCTGCCTGGTGGGTCCCCTAATTGGGGCTCACATGTTCCACACACACAGGATATGAATCAAAGTGACATAATACACATTCATCCCGGTTTCCCAATAATTCTCTTTCACCACTCATGGAAATGCTTGGTCAATAAAGCATAATAACATTATTGCAGTAAACTCATTTTCAAGTTAAATGCCTGGCTCTGTACCCTCCACCAGTTAGACTCTAACATGGCAAAACAAAGATTTCAGCTTTGCCTCATGTCTGATCAAAGGGGGATAAAAGCAGAGTAATGATCTCACGTACTTAGGGCCATCTAAAGCCACAGTGCCAGCCTCATCTCTTTCATTCTCTAGCCCTGATTTAGCTCAAAGCAGAGCCTGTGCAAGAAAAGACTACATCATCTTCCTCCATGCAGTTCCATGTTGGAGGGCAGGAAGAAAACTTAAACTGCACACAAGGCACACGTTGGCCCACTCCAGTGTTTGAGTTTAGGGTATTCATTTCCCACCAGATCCATCCTTTTCTCTTCCTTAGGTCTCATAGTGCCTAGAAAGCAAGCTGTGGACCAGAGGTGCCTTCCCCAGGCACACAAGTTGCATGGATATTTCAGATATTTCTAATACCTCCCAATCTATAAAACCAGGTCTCCCTTTTCTTGAATATCATTTCTCTCAGTAAACACATTTGACAGGTAGCTTAGAAGAAGCAGCCTTTGCCTGCCAAACGAGCTTCTAAAAGGACAAGTAGAAAGCACAAACCTAGCTAGAAACCAAATGCTTTACTAAACCTTGATAACACACTGTTTACCAACAGCAAACGAGATTAGGAAATAAAGATTCATGCAAATATCCTTAATTTAATAACTATGATCAGATATGGCTTTGTTTCTTTCATGTAATTTGTGTAATACAAATAAAGTACTAGGGCTCCTTTCCACTATGGGAAATGAGAATTATTAAACATCGCACTGAAAAGCAAAGGAATGTGTTTATTGACATGAAAAACGATCCTGCGGATACAAAAGCTTTTGTATGTTAATTGCATAATGTCAATGCAATTTAGAAAGTGGTTGCAGAAGGAAAGAATTCCTTCCCAAAACAGAAGTGGCTTTTCCTCATCTACCAGCTCAATTCAAGGCTGCATCTTGAAAGCATTTATGGCTGTGTTCTCATTGGTGACACTGGGTCAGTACCCAAAAACATCCTCACTTCATATTGATGTGGTTACCTGCTAGGAGGCATAAAGGAAGTGAAGGATTTCCTCCAGTTTTATTACTGAATGCTCAAAATGTTTCCTGGGGTAAACAACACCACAGCCATCTGCATTTTTTTTTCTCCTTTTTGGAAACAAAAGAGAACAGCAGTGGCTAATAGTGAATGGAAAAATACAGGTCTAGAGCTATGTAATGAAAAAAAATCTTCCTCTGGAAGAGGGAGGGGATCAGCCACTCATGTCTTCCACTGATATACAAACTCAGCAGCATTGGAAACCTTGGAGTATGATGCCCCTGATCTTCTGTCCCACTGCACACACAAGAGAGACAGGATGTGATTCAGCTGCCTGCTAGTTAGGGATACTTCAGTAAATCAGATTTTAGACTGGCAAATTAAGGACCTTCTTAAATCTTTAATCACAGCCTGTTGATTTGCTGCTCCAGAAAAAATAAACTTCCCAGCTCTTAGGGACAAGCACAGTTGAAGAAAATTCATCATGCAAGCATGAGTGCATTTCCCCAAATGAAGTGGATACACTTACCACCCCAAACCTCTTCTGTGAGGAGCGCAAACCCTGCTAGTCTCAGAGCAGACATCATCAGTATGAATTGCACTATGTCACAAAAGATTACATGTTTTACAAGGACACAAGATCAGAATGTTGCACAGCACACCATGGTGTAGTTTCTCACTAAGCACCCCTTGGAGAGCTGCTGCTTGTGAAATCTCAGGACAGTTTAACTAAGACTCGTAATCCCATGTCATGGTATGGCTGTCAAGCCTCTCCCCCAGCAACCAGTGATTAAGCACATCTAGCCATCCTCACAGGGATCTCTCCCTTGCTATAGTCCCTCCTTAAAAGATGTTCCACAGCAGTCCCAGGCAGATGACTACATTCACCATCTCTTCTCTAGAAAACCCAGACACAGTATTGGCACGTGGGGGAGACCAATATAACGAAGCAGACCAGGAAAAGGAATCAAAAGCAAAAACAAAACCTAATGGCTGAGCAGAACAGTTTGCTGCACTGGAAAAATACAGGAAATCTTACAGTTAAATGACTCATCCCTAAGCCAGGTCCTTTAATAAACTCCTTTTTATTACAACTGTACAGAAAGGGACAAGGATTGGAGGTAACGCCTTGCAGCAGGAAAGCTGTGCCCTTCGTGGCACCTCGGCAGTCAGACAGCTCAGCAAGTGCTGAGGGGATGTGTTTCTCTGCAGTACTAGTGGGACTAATAGAAAGAAACCATGCACATCTGAGGGAACCACATGATCTTAGAAGGAACTGAAATATCAGAGTCTGGGAAGAAAACTGCCACCAAAGTGGTTTAAAGGCTGCTGACAAGGAGCTGCTTCCAGTGAGAAATTGGATGGGCAGGATTTGTTTAGCTTATCAAAGAGAAGACCAAGGGTGACTTGATTACAGGGTATTAAGCACCTCCATGGAGAGAAAATACCAGTCATAAAGGGCTCTTTAATCTAGCAGAGAAAGGCTTAACAAGAACTCGTGGCTGGGAGCTATAGCCAGACAACTTCAAATAGAAAACATGGCTCAGATTTTAAAGTCAGAGCAAACTGGCAGAGAACACAGTAGATTCCTCAAACCATCTTGAGAAATGCCACACAGCCACCTCCATTCTTAGCAAGGGCCAGCACTGCTGACACCCTCCTCCTCCCCACAAACAGCAGTGAGAATGCAGGATATGCTGTGAAAGGGAAGAAGGACTCAGTGCCTCTTATCTGCCCTGTAAACCAGCCCCTGGCTGAGGCTGTGCTCCCTGTGGCCATCCCAGTGAGATGGATGGAGCAGGAAACACAGCATAGTAAAGAATCCATGGAATAGGAAAACTGTTTAACAGATTGCAACTATTTAACTGATGAAATCAAAGTCAGCATTCATCAGAGAGAATACAAACTCGCTGATTTTCACTTCAACTGCAAAGCAAGATTCAAACAACACCCGAAGAAGAGCTAAGACAACTTTTCAGCTACTGTTTCATAAAACTTTTGGTATTTCAGTAATGTTTGGGATTCTTCCTCATGTTCAACTACTTATTTTTATTTCCTGTTTTCTTTGGAATCGCTGCTCTGCATTGTTGGAATCTGAAACAGTATTTCATGGAACATTATTCTATTTGTTCATACCACAGATTCAAGAGATGCTGGATTCCCGTTGATCTACTGCTCCAGTCTTCGGAAAAAGCATTTCCCATCTCCATCAAATATTAACACTTCCACAAAATAAGTGTGAACGCTTCAAGCCTGTATAAAAAGGCTTCACCACTAGAACACTGCTGTCATTTAAAGTAAAAATAATTTTAAAAAGTGGCTTTCATTTTCAAATACAAAATAATAAGTTGTTAACAGCATTAAAAGGTCCCATTTTGCCACAGAGCAGGTTTTTGTTCAAAAAACAGTGATGAAAGATGATTTTTCTTCTGTCACTCTAGCTGCCTGCCTTATTCTGTACTTCGTCAGTTTGGTGAAGATAATTACATGGCCAGTTCACACATGAAGGAGACGAAGGTGAAGGAAAAGTCTTTGTACCAATGCAAATAATTGGGAAATTGCAGGTTTTTTTTCCTAAATTCACTACAGATTAAGAGACGAGGCAAACAACTCCTCTTAAACTGGAGTATATAGATAGATACACATTCAGAGTATTTAGGTTTAGGAAACATTGCCTTTTGGTTCAGTGCCTTTATATCTGTGAAGGGATGCAGGATCATGCAGCAGGAAGCTAAATGTATTTCAGCTCTTTTCTATGTTCTCTCATACAGCAGCTTGAAGACAGATTTCCTTCAGAAAAACCCAGGACTCTGCAAGTAAACGTCCCTGGGAATTCCCCTTTTTAGGCACATCCCTCTCTCTAACCAGAGACACAGCAATCTGCAGATTAATGCATTATAGTCTTTGTCTCCTCCTCTTATTCAGGAAGCTTCTCTGCTTTCTCTCCTCGCACCACTCCTATTCTCATCGTTAATGGTTGATAAATAGCTAATGAGTGGATCGGCCATTAGGACCTCCCTTTCCATCTGGGCTGCGTGCTATTTTACAGACCCTGCTAGATCTTTATTAGATTTGGGTGCAGATTATTGATTTAGGTAGATGAGGTCGTTGTAACCTCATCTCACAGAGAAAGGAAGCAGGGGAAACCAAATGTAATTCAGCTGTTATTTTCTGTACCAGTACAAGCCAGTGGAGGAAGAAAAGTCAAAATGAAACCAAAGGATACCCATTAAAAATAATAATAACTGACCTTATACCAAAAGGCAATGCTTCTACAGACACTTGAAAGATGAGATTGGCATAGAGTTGAGCTTTCTGCAGATAAGTACTACAAAATAGATAATAGGCGCTAGTAAAGAGATAGCATTAATAAAATACCAGACTATTCCAAGGGCAAAATGACATCTATTTATAGAATTTGAGCACTAATACATAGCGGTAGCTTAACAAAAGCACAACTTCTGCTTAAGTTATTTTTACTCCCATTAAACAGCCATATCAGCACCTGCAGATCTAATAACAGCACAGCCCAGACTTAGCACTAAGCACATTTTAGCATCCTACCAGTGGTAACTTAAGCATTGAAATCCTCCAGAAAGCCTGGCTTTCAAGGCCAGGCCCTCCAGAAGATTCCAATATATCATCATCATTTACAACCCCATGGCTGCAAACAACAAGAGGACACACAAGTTTAAAATGAGACTTTATAAACACACAGAAATCAATAGAGAATTTAGAAAATGAATAATGGTATTGATATTGTAATACTATAACCCAATAGAAAACACAGCTCAAATACAACAGCTACGAGGACAGAAATAAAGGAAAAAAAGCTGCTTACCTTCAGGAGGCCTCAGGTATGCAAGGATCTCTAGAGAAATACCCTTCCCTCCACTGCCAACCCCTAAAAGCTCCTCTGGAAAGGAGTGGATCCTGGCTCCACCTCTTCCAGTCACTCAGCTGTGTTGCATGCACCTGAGCTCCTCTGAGTTGGCCCTGCCTTCCCACCAGGTGCTCAATCACTGCTTCAAGCCCTGACTTAGCATTTCCTCTACAGATACATACAACAGTTGTGTTTATTTTTACTTGAAGCTCAGTCCACATGCAGGAAAGCATGAGCCAAGGTAGACAGAACTGGTGGGGCTGCTAGGTTCCTCATGACTCACTACTGGCTACGTGCCTTCTTCTCTCCTCCTAGGGCTCTTTGGCTGTCCCTACCCTTTCCAGCTCCATGATTCAGTTCATTCCTGTAAACTCAAAACAGGTGTGATTCTAACCTAAGCACCTGCCTTTGAGCTGGAGGTGCCAAGCCCAGCTCACCATGCCTTTGGGCATTCCAATCCATCCTGCTGAGTCCTTACAAAACATCTTTCTTCCTTATGCATTTTGGGAAATGTAACCTAAAGTGGCAAATTCCACTCGCAGCAGAGCACTCAGTCAAATTCACAAAGGACTTGTGTATTGTGTGCCTAATCCTTGGGCATTTGGAGATTCCCGTCCTAAAACTACACACCAAATCACACAAAAGCCATTTTCACCTGGATATAGGGCTGTTGTTTGCTACTAATGACCCATGACAGGCTTCTAGCTGCTTCCAAACCACAGCTCTTTGATCTTCTCATTGTAAAGGAATATGAAATTCAGGACTGTTGGTAACATCCCTATGTTTGCTTACATCTCCTCGGATGGCTAGCACTAAAAGCTCAGCTCATCAGTATTTGATAACAGTCACATAGATGCCTCTTACTCTGTTTTCTTGTAGGAAAAAACATCAGAAAGTGCAGTTTGCTCTTTTACTTCTCTCCATCTTAGAAAATGAATTCTTTTGTGCTGTAATTGTCTGCGGAAGCCCTTTTATCCACACAGTTTTGTTTGGGATACTCAAAATTTGAACATAACCGCCCAAAATGCGATCAAGAAATTAGTGCCATAGGGGTATAGCAACTTAGCCTTCATTCACCATTTTGTGATTTCACAATCACTTTAAAATGGTCAAGACCTCTTCAAAAATACAGTTTGCAAAAGTAAATATTTCCATCTGGTGTGTGAGATGGAAAGTGTGTCTCCAGTTCCTACCAGACATCTACAAGGTGGAGTTAAGAGGCTGATCACTAGTCTTCCTCGTCTTCCAAAGACCAGGAAGATCCTTGGATCAAAACCACAGCCATCCATGCAGTGGATAGGTGCGAGTTGTATGCCCATGTCAATGCTCATTTTCTAGACAGTTAAGAAGGTGGGGAAAGGTCATAAAGCAAATGGTTTTATGTTTGACCCAGTAAAGTTCCTTCTTCAAGCTCCACTCCCTCATGCAAGTTTAAACGCAGTGCTCTCTTGCTGGACTTCGCTGCTGCCACAGCCAGAATTTCCTTTTTGCCTCATTAACCAGAGCAACAGTGTGTTGATTTTAGGCTTTGCTAACACTTCTTTCCTTCTCCCCATCCATAATGCTCCATCAGATATCATCATGCTCCAATGAGAAAATAATGAAGAAAAATGTGCATTCAACAGAGTTTGCTTAGGCCACTTGCTTTGCTAGTCTCCATTTTGCTCTTTGTTCATTCCTGAAACATCTCTGCCAGGCTGTAGGTATTTTGCAGCGTGAAGTAAAAACAACAATAAACACTACCTGTATTTGCTGTGAAAGTACACTGTTCTCCTGCCCTACCTTGAGTTTACATGTCAGGGAGTACAGTGAAAGGAAAAGGGGTAATAGCTTTAAAATAAAAGAAGGCAGATTCAGATTAGACAATAAGAGGAAATTCTTTACAGGGTGGACATGTACACGCACACAGAGCTATGGGCTCCTTGGGCACTTACCAGCAGCTGAGGCAGCTATGGAAAGATTAAGAAGCTGGTGCAACCTGTGTGCTTGGGAAGAAATACACCATATAGTTACCCACCAGCATAGACAGTTTACCCCCTCCCCATAACCACTCAGCCAGAGACATCTTTGAATCACTGCTGCCAAGCCAGCAGTGACATTTCAGAGTAGCCACACACATTAACCAGAATTTATGTTGGCTCCAAAGCAGTCAATACAAGCTGATCTTAAAGACTCACACATACCAGACCCCATGCTGGCATTTATTCGGTAGCAAATATAGAAAGATTTGTATCTCATGTTCTCATCCTTGCTATGAGGTACCTCACTGGCTCACTGCTTGGCCCAGGTTCAAAAACAGTGTCATCTGCAACAAACATTTGTACTTGAGACACTGAGGCTGTGGATGCATCATTGGTTGCTGATGAAAATTTCATTTTTCCTAGGAAATTACAAACTGGACTAAATGAGAGGGATTACCTCACCACAAGAACCAGTAGGTCCTCCCTAATTCAGAGACCGTGTTCCATATCCCTATCCACCGCCATCAGACACCTTATCCTTCAGTGCATAGAGAGTTTTCAACTTGTGGCCCAAGGACACCTGGGAATCCTAGGATGATTCTGCAAAGGGTAATTAAGTAAAGTGAGTCTGTTGTTAATGGCCTTAAATTAGCTCTGTGGGGATCCACATGCTTGCAGAAAAGGCTTTTTTAATAAAACACAATAAAAGTGCTTCCACAGACATTTATGGCACAAATGAATTCATTTTCTAAGATGGAGAGAAGGCAGTTAGAGAAATATTTTGGCCCCAAGACCCTCTCCAGAAACAGCACAACTTTCCTGGGAAGTGTCAGTACACATGCACACTGAGTATCTGATGCTCCCAACTATGCTGACCTCCCAGATCTTCAGCTTTTTACTACTGAATCTTTGTTCTTTGCCAAAATCAGACGGCAAAGTTTTGAGTCTGACTTGTGTACCTACAGAGAGCATCCCAGCAGAGACAGGGATGGTAAAGTTCATCACAGCTGCAGAAGTACCTTTCAGAGACACAGGAGTCCAGCTCTGACAACCAGGTTGTCATGGTGGAGAGAGGAGGTCTCCAGGTGATGTCACACCAGAGGCTTCAGAAGACTGAAACAATGCTCCTTCAGCTCATTAACTCTTTCATTTCTTGCTTACCTCACCCAACTTCATACACGTATTATACACACAACCCCCCCTCACCCACCCCTTCCCAAGGGGTCTCAGGCAACAAAGGTTCACATTTAACATTTCGGAAACCCCAAGCCCCATCCACAATCTCCTGGAACAAGCTGCAGAACATATTTCCTAGCTCTCTTATACCCTACACATTTACCTAGTGCACTCCTGCAGCAATCCAGCTGTCATTATTACTAGCAGATCAAAACTTAAAGTATCTGCTAAGTGCAGTTCTCTTGCACTTTTGATCCGCAGTAATGGATGTAAGCAGTCCACCCGGATCTGTGGCTGTTATAAAGCAGATGTTGATGACAAGCCTTCAGTTCTGATTTACCACTGTATTTGTCTAAAGGGCACAGCCCTGGGAGCCCACATCTCTGCAAACCAAACTCCCACCTGAGGCAGACCTGATCTCTGACAGGTGCTGGGACTTCACCCTGAGCTCCTGCACTGACAAATGTTACACTGCTTAAGCAGAAAGTCCTTTCTGTTTCCTTCTGTCGAGTCCTGCAGAGCATACTCTTATCATCTTTTTTACATGAAGAATCCCTGTGTTTGAATTGCTTTAGGGAATCAAGTCACTTCGTGTTTAGGAGCAGCAAACAATACCGTACAAGGATTAGCAGCATTTCATTAGGAAAAAACAGTACCTAAAACCATTAAATTTTCCTATACAAGCTCAACCCAAAGGAAGGAAAATCAGACATCAAAAAGTCAATGATTGAAAAGTAAACATGGGAAAAGTCCTTTCCTAAAAACGATGCTCAGAAAATTGAAAACACACTAGCTTGGAAACAGCTCCTGTAATACAATATCAGTCATAAAATGCAGCAACACACATTTCTTTTGAAGAGAAGACACACATCTTGCTACATGCATCCAGTCCCTTCTAAACTCCTTTAACGACTGGTCAAAAATAAATAAGGTAAATATACCATTTGCATTTATTATACGAATTAGAAGAGCTTGCCAGATGGGGAGCTCTCCTCCAGCAGAGCTGTTGTTTTCAAAGACAGCAAGGCACAGCACAACCCAGCTGTTTGGGGCCTGTGATGTTCCCACTCCCAGAAAAGCATCGCCCCTGGCTTTTCCCTGTAATTAGTTAGTGCTAATACCATGGGTTAGTCTGTGGAAAAGTCACATTCTGAGAGATCACCCTTGTGAACAGCTGCACTCCTGAGACAAAACGTCACCACTCCAAGCTGTCAGCCCATTCATCTCCAGCAAAAGTCAACCGGGCCATAAATTGGGAGTTCTTTATCTCAGGACAGCAGACCGAGCTGGGTTTAATTGCTGAGCTATGCTAATGAGCCTTGTTTGTGACACAAGGTGCTTCGTGGTGGCTCTGTTTGAAAACATGGAATTGTAACTCCCCCCGAGGGCACATACAATCAGCTTAAAAACACCGCCGTCTGGATGCAGAAAAGAAATCATGTAACGTCCCATCAGCATGGCACATTATCAAAGGCATCATTAACAGCTGCTTCATGGAATGGCAGGAGGCTCTCCTGGGTGAGCTCAGTGCATTTTGTTTCTATTCTGTCCTCTCTATTCTTTTTTTTTTTTTCCCTGAATCATAAGCTCCATAAACATCACTGTCAAATCATCTGCAAGGGAACAAAAAGACACCAGGAACTGAGCCTTTCCTAGCAGATAAGGTCTGAGTCTGTTTTAAAAAGAGTGGGGAAAAAAAAAAAGAAGCTGAACAAAACAAAACATACCCAGGGAAAAGCAAATGGACCAAAGAACAGCAGCAAAATTGTTTCTCTCCAACTTGTTGAGACAAAATCTGCTGCAACTCAAATTTGTTCCTTCTAGATTAGGGGCAGCATTTTAACATTCACATTTAGGAAAAGAATAGCCCAGGTGGATACAAGGCCACAGGATTTCTTGTGCAGATAATATAAGCTGTTTCTTTAGCACTATTAACAAGCGGGTTGGTGGTAGCTCTTTGAATCATAGAATCACTAATGTTGGAAAGACCCCTAAGATTATCTAGTCCACCAACCCATGACTTTGCTCGACACAGAAAACCTGAGCCACGTTTCAGTTGGGAAGGGCGCTGTTTAAAATCATTAACAGTCAGAAGTACTTAAATGTGGCATTACTATTCTTCTCGTGCTACCCAGGGACCTGTGACAGGCCTTGCAGACCCCATGTGTGAGGCACTGTACAAATATCCATCTCCCCATCCTCTGCGCTCTTTTAACCCAGGGCCCCAACCTTGCATATGCTTACACACTTGAGCAACTACCAGTATCACATGGCCCTACTGAAGTCAACATCACTGAATGAATGAATGAAATCAGTAATTACCCATGTGCTTAATTATTTGCAGAACTGGGGGCTAAGTGCTTCATTTTTAGCTTTTAGCTTCAAAATATTAGTTCTAATCCAGTGTGCCTCACTTTGTGCTCAGTCCCACAAGGAACAACACAGCCTGGCCTAATTAAGCAAAGAACTTAACGAAGTGTTTAAGCATGTAAGCAAATGCATTGGCTGAATGCTCTGTTGCTTGGCTTAGCGTGCTCAGCTCCTTGCAGGACTGGACCTTAGCACGGGCACTGGGGGTAATGTACATCCAGGAGGGAACCAGGGCTCTGCTGAGTGCACAGGGTGCTGGGCACACCAGGGCTTCCTTGGCTGTCATCCAGATCATGGAGATAGCACAGTGGGTAGCTTGATTCTGACAAACACTAATTTTAGGCACTTTGGGATGCAAAGTAACAATAATACCCTTCCTGGAAAAAAAATCTCCCTGGACCTGTGTGAAATTATCAGCAAGCTGGCTGTCCCATTTTTGCTCCTGCTATGTGGGGCAGCCTGGCTTATTAAGGTACTGGACTCATTCAAACATCCTTTGCTTTCCCCCTTGCAAGGAGACCCCAGAGAGCCAGCCTGCTTCTCCTGGCAGTCTGAGGATGAACCTGTTCACCCTGATGGACAAAGGCTCTTGCACACCTCCCTGGGAAGGCAGCAGAAAGATAAGTCAAGCAGTGATGGAGAAGCTGCAGGCTGGAGCACATTTTCTTGGCAGGGTAGACCCACAGCAATGACAGCTGTGGGGTAGAGGACAGCACAGGGTCTTCAGAACATAAGCCATGGGTGCCCCATAGCTTGCACTGGCAGTGAGAAAAGTACAGGGGCTGTCCCTCTGCCTACTGCAGACAAACAGGCACATGCACACACCAAGAAACAGAGCACAGCTTCACAGGAAAAATCCTCAAAAATACCAGTAGTCACCATAAACCACTATTAGTACTAAGTATGACCTCTACCCTGGAGCTCTGAGGAGATCATTCCTTTGAGAGCTGTCATCTGCCCAGGTGAAAGCTTCCTGTAGTGTCTCCCTGCGGTGAGGTATCTTCAGAGCTGCTGTGAGATTCCTTCCAGCATGAAAAATAAATCCTGGCAAACATGTAACATCCGAGGAGCATTGCAGGGAGGAAAGAAAAGAGGAGGGAAACCCCAAGTCACGTCTTCAAGTGATGACTGCTCATGTTACAGAACTGCTCAAGAAGATAAAACGACCCCTAAAGGAACAAAGACCTCTGAAATAGACTTCTTTGTAATGTCACATTCCCTGCTCATTCCAAACAACAATCTGCTCCAAAATTACTTTCTCATCCACTGTTCACTGTGCGTGTTATGAGCCTGATCCTGAGTCAGTTCTCCTGTTAAATACTGACATAACAGTGTACTTTAAACAAGAGCAGCAGTTAAACGTCTCTTGCCCCATGCAGCAAAGCCCCAGGCTAAGCATAAGTGACAAATTCATTTCAACAAACAGAAATCAGCAAGCTCTTTTTTCTTTTTCTCCGTACAGCCTTTTTTTCCACAGTGGGACATCAAGTTGTTGTGTTGCCTTTTTTTTTTTTTTTTTTTGTCTTTTCCCCACAAGACACATTATTCCATTTAAGTGCTTTGTGCATATTTATTAATAGAGAAAAAAATGAGTGAACAATGAGCTGCTCAGGGGAGGCTGAAATCCTGCACTGGAGCAGTGAATCAGAGGAGCAAATCCGTTTAGCAAAATGCTCATTTTAAGACATGTTCCTTTCACACTTGAGTTATTTTTCTCTGCACCCAAACTTAATTAGAATCCTGGTAACACATCAGTCCTGCATCCATACACCGCAGCTGTGCTCAGGATCCCTGAGCTGCACATCCCTGAGCTGCACATCCTGATCTGCTGCTGTGTTCTGAACAGAGTGACCACAGCCAGCTCCACCAGCACGCTGGGGAGCAAAGAAACCTCAAGACAAACATCCCTTATTGCAGGGAGGTCTGAGTCTGACTATAAATGAGCCAATGTAAAACAAAAACCACGCTGCTAGGTAGATGATACTGAGACAGCTCCGACCCTCCCTGTACCCTGTAAGCACAGGTGCATGCAAAGATCTCCTGTGCTGATGGGACACAACCTCCTCCCAGCTGCTGGAGAGGAGCAGAGATTGTTATCACTGTTTATCACTCAGACTGTGACAGCTCCTGAGTGCTGTGCTAGGTGCTGCTGACGAACCAAGCAGAAAGACAGTTGCTGGCACAAAGGAATAGACACAAAGTAAATAAAACCGTGAGTACAGGTTCCCAAAGCAGTGCTAAAACAGATCCACGCAGCTGGTCTGGAAAAGGGAGAAAGCAAGACACCCCGTGAAGATGTGCTAGCTCAGGGAACTAGGGAGGGAAAGCACATATTGCTCACTTGCTATTGAAAGTAACATGAGAAGGAATCTTTATGGACCAGCTCATCCCTTACCGTAACCTCCCAGCTTTGGCAGTTGACACCTAAACTCCTGTTACCTGGGGATGGCAAAGTTCCCAGGAGATAGCAGAGGTCAAGTGTATTTCATTCGTTTACTGTTTCCAGATGGGCTTGTTGTTTACCAGCTGGGTGCTCGGCAATTTCATCTCTCTCTTGGCTTTGCTTAAATAGTTTCCCAAAAGTTGGGCCAGCGGGAGGCTGCTGCTGGCTTCAGCAGAGCCAGGACAGTCTCTGATGTTGTCAAGCCCCTATGCTAACCCAAGCACCAAACACTTCTGTTTACAATATTGCTGTTTCTATGTTCGGTCAAATAAGATTAGCTGATTTCAGGCAGTGCCTAATGAAAGCTGAGTTTTTCAGTGCCAACATTTTGCCTTTCCAGCCTTCAAGCAAAGGCTGGAAGGTCAGCCTGGCATTCAGTCTGCAGCATGTGACCGTTTAATGAGGGAGCTCTATGAACTACAGCGCTAATGCACAGTCACAAAAGCTGCAGCCCAATGTGACTCGCTTCACTACAGTGGAAGGATTTTTCTGTGATTAAGGTCCAAAACAAGGGAAACAAACCTATTTCTGGCTCTTTTTAGAGCCCTAGTAGGTGACTATGAACAGATTCTCTAACCACTTTCCACCTTAGGAGTCTCCTACCATAAAAGGGGATAAAAATGCTCTTTCTCACAGGAGGATGCAATGGGTTCAGGTGTTAGTGGAATGAATGGCACAGTAATGCTTGTGAAATGTAAAGAGTAAAAAGGAGAAAGCCCTGCTGCGCTAGCTTTTAAAGCCTGCATGTAATAGCTGGATCACAGTGGGCTTTTGGTTCTTCCTGCAGCACCTGCAGCAAACGTAGCTTCGTTGTTTCCCTGCTCTCTGCTGCCTTGCCCAACTACAGGCTGCCTGGAAAACATCAGGCAGGCAGAGCCAGCAAGTGCAGCAGCTGCTACATAGCGTGGGATGGTGGCAACAAGCATGCTGCACCCACACAGAGCCCAAAGGACAGGCAGTCTTTGCACTCCCTGCTGAGCACTGACATCTTGCACAGAGGAGCAAAGGGTTCTTCACTCCTGAGCAGCCTGCCCAAGCTGCCCCTGCTTGGGGATGGGCTGGATGGCACAATGTCCTTGCAGTCATTCCATGATTTGCATTGGCTCAATGGGATGCTGGGAAGAGCAGGAAAGGAGCTGGGGAAGAGTGAGAGTCAGCCCCTTCCACTGCAACTCTGCATGCAGGTTAGAGACAGGCATATGCCTGGGGACTGTGGAAATTCCTGGGAGACCCTGACAGCTAGAAAATGTGCAGTCACCTATTCTTCACCATCTCTCCTTTGAATCCTCCCCAATCTGAGGATCACTGCTCCCTGCCATGATGCCATCCCCAGCCTGCATCCACCCCACGCTGCCTACCCACCTCTGTGCTGCACTTACACACTATAAATCTACACTCTCCTCTTCAGTAGAGTTTGTTGACAGTTCTGCTCCTCACAAAACAACCAGATCCAACCACAATCTTGTCAATTCCCATCTTACCATATGAGTCTCCAGCGAGGTGATTATCTTGAATGATCATAATGAGAATGAAATTACAGCCTCAGGAGAAGGCTGAGAGAAGTCCCAGTGCTCCGGGGACTTAACCCAAGGTTGAGCAGATGTGGCCAGGCTTTAATTCCCCCCTCCCACAGGCTTTCTGCTGGACATGTATGCATGTCTTCGACCCTTTTACCACGAGGAGGAAATATATGCTGAAGAGTCTGAGGTGCTTGCATACCGACACAACAGAAGTGTCTTCTTCCTATTTTCACTCATGCTTTGCACACACACAGAGTGGGGCACTGCACTTACACTACAGATGCTGAACCACAGCCACAAGGATTTCTTCACAACAGAGAGCCTTGCAAACTCTTCCTCTCCAATCTGATGAGGGCTCTGTCTACGACACCAGTTCTCCTGACAGTCTGTGTCACTTTCATCAGACTTGACACTGAAAAAAATAAAAGCACAAACACAACCAACTGCAGTGAAATAATTTTTTTTCTCTGCTGTTGCCAGGAGAAAGCCACAAATAAACAAGAAGACAAAGTGAGGAGCTAACTACAAATCGGTGAAACCGATAAAGCAATGTGGCTGAGGAAGAGATGGCAGCTGGAGCATGGTGGAAGCACATCCAGCCTTTGTGTGACAGACTACAGGTGCCTTAACTGAATGTCACCATTTGCAGAAAGTTTGCCTTTAGCTAGCCTGCCTCAAGCCAAAGTGACCAGCCGTGGAGCAGTGAATGCAGGCAGCCATGCCCCAGCGTGCTGCTTCTCTTCATTTCCAACCGTGGGCTGATTTCTGACCTCCAGCTGCTCAGCGGGCTTCCCCCTGCTGCCGTTTCCATGGAACTCATTTTGTTACAATAAGATAAAAATATGCCTGATCTCCTCCTAGCAAGTTAGCAATCAGCGAAGGAAAACAACAGGAGCACAACCAGGAAAATACTGCCGCTGTTTTCCAAGGGCATAAAAAAATGTCACACGAAAAAGTCCATATTAAACATGCAAAAGATCTACCCCAAGGTATCTTCTCTTATTGTGAAGACTATTTCAAGAAGCATACAATCTCGTTCAAGTAGACATCCCATTAGATGCAGCTACCTGCAGCACAGGCACTGCTGCTAGCGAGCAGGGATACAAAACCTGCCCTAAGATGACATTTCAGGCAGTACTTAATGGTACCCAAAGATTCAGTGCAGAGGAAGACAATCACCGCCTCTTATACAATCCCACACAGTCTGCTGTTCAGTTCTGGAATTCACACAGATCCTTTTCGTATTAAAATACCAACAGATGTCTTTTGGTCTAGCCAGCAAAGCTGGTTTAATGTAAGTGAAAGGCTCCATAACTGCAAGCACAGGAGTCTCAGCAACAAGATAAAAACCATTAAAAACCATTAAAAACCATTAAAACCCATTAATTACATTCCTACTTGCTTCATTCTATCAAAACAGAGACTCTCATGCATTATTATTATATTTGAAAGTGCATTGAGCATGTTTCCATTCCAGTGTCGTGATGCTTTGTGGTATTGCTAGAAGCTGAAGTGACAAAACAGCTACTTTGTCCACAGGTAATGCCAAGAATAAGGGCTCCTGGCAGTTGTTAAAACTCCTTTAATGAGGAACAACGCTGTCCTAGAAGGGGTTTCACTTCACCTTTCATTTCCAGTTGAACGGAACCTCTCTAATTCTCCAGATGTATTAAACACTTTAATTTCAGCAAAAGCTTGCAAGTATATTGTTTTCAAAGGGATATATTTAGGTTACAATACACATTTAATATGTACCTGGGTTCTCAAGAGCATCATTAATTTAAAGAAAAATTCAACCAAATCTCTACGCTGTTTGTTTTTTTATTATCATTGTTATTTTACAGCCTTGCATAAATTAGTTCAATAATATTATCTTTCAGTAGCTATCAGTTGTTAACGACATTTGGGTGTTAAATCTAGAGGAAAGCTGTTTATTACCTTTGGAAATAGAGGTGTTCATTCACATTCTCTTCTTTTTCTAATGGAAAGAGCATTGATGTTACTCTCAGAAGCTATAATTATTTGGTACCAAGACAAAGCTGACAAAATCAAGGTGACCCCCCTAGAAGTCTGCAGGGCAAAAGAATCTTCCCACAACTAAACATTCCTATGAACTAGTATTTTTGCTTTCCTCAGCTGCCTTTAGGAATGAAGTGTTAGGTGCCAAGAACTGAAATCACTAGAAAACCAGTGACAAACAGATAATTATACAAAACAAAACAAAACAAAACAAGGTAAGCAATAAAATGCCAAGAGAGAGCCCTCACCTTGGTGGGTTCCCCTCCTCTCTTCATTATACCAGAGAAAACACCAACAGCATGTATGGCACTCACTCCTCTTCAGCAGTGTGAAGTTATGATCATGATTTTGTCATTTTCACCCCTTAAACTTGCATAGGGAGACAAAAAAAGTGAAAGACGTTGTCAGTAAGGCACTTCATGTCTCAATTAATGATTATAATGGTATGATCATAATAAATGATAAATGATTATAATAAATAAGGGTGAAGTTAGGAGTTTTCCTATTACTTTCAGTGGGATCAGAATTTCATGAACTTGGCTTCTGAAGGGAGCAGAATCCGAGGTCACACTTGAAATGTGCATTTACATTCCTGCATATGCATTTGCATCTGAAAATTGGCCTACAACGTCAATTTTTCTGCCTGTTCAGGAAACAGCATTTAAACACTTTTAAACCAGTCTTTCTCCGTGTCTCATCTCTGTGCACTTGCTGGCCTCCCCAGGCCCTGCTCTTACTCTCAGTGATTTAAAGCAATGGCTTTTGCTCAGCTCCCTCCCCAGCAGTCAAACTCATTTCCTCATCACCAGTTTTGCCCACCACGACCAAGTATGTCTTTGGTTTTGACATACCAACATAGTCTTGAAACTCAAACATAATCATTTCTCCATCTGGCACTGACTGTACCTTCGGGAATCTTGTGGTAAGACAGCAGTGTGTAAGCACCAGGTGTGTGTTTATGGAAAGCACGTCCTGCTGAATTAGCTTAATGTCCTCTAACTGCAAGGTGATGAAGTGCAATGGCATCTGATCCAACATCAATGCTACAAAGAGCTAAAAGGCACTGAAGTTAGCACACTTCACCAACTGAGAAACCAGAGCAGTGCAAAACTAACCTGGTGCACCCCAGGTACCATGAAAACTGGCTGACATGCGCAAGAAGCAGGGCTGTGGTCTGGGAACTGTTGATGGTATAGCCAGACTGATCACTCAGGCTCAAGCATGACCATGACAGATACCAGGGTTAAGAACACTGTGTTAACTCTGCCTGGCAGGGCCCTGCATGCCCTCCCATGGTGTTTTTGGAGTGCAGGGCAGCCTCTGCTGAGCCAGCCTGCTGCTGAACTGCCTTCCCAGGGAGCAGGGACATGCCTGACGTGGCTCTCATCCTGCCTTTCAGGGCCCCACAGGGAGCTAAAAATATCCTTTCCCAGAACCTTACCAGAGATACGGATCTTCTGGTTCACAGTTTAACTCCTTGGGAAGCACACAATACAAATGCTGAAAAGCTATGGGCATAATACACCACTAAGACACCAGAAACATGAAAATACCAAAAGCTTTTCAGTTTGTGCCTTTATTTTTTTTAAGTTGGCAAATGATAAGGAGGGGGCTTTGAAGGGAAATATCAGCCTTCAGTATCTGCACACTACAAGCTCCTGTCAGAAACAGGATGCCAAGCCAGATGTATCTTTGGTCTGAACCTATTTTTACTCACACACAATATTTGAGCATAGTGCCATAGCAAAACACGTAGATATACCTGTGCTCCTGGCATTCCTGGTGCCATTCATACTGGAGGGCTGTGCTAATGCTGAAGCTTGCCGTTCATGAAGGATGCTGGTAATTGTCAGAGAGTTCAGAATGTGAAGGATGGGAAAACAGCCATTACAGATCAAGGAGCTCAATCTATTTACCATACAGAGAGAGGAGGTTAAGGGATGGTTTGGTCAAAGACTACTGGTGTTTACAGGGAGGATGCAATATAGAGGTGAGAGTCCTGAGTTAGCATAGGACAACCCTAATGCTGCAAATAGACAAGATCTGACTAGAAAGACGAGGCAGATGTTCAACTGTGCAAATAACGAGTTTATTCCCAAAGCCAGAGCAGGAGCAAACAGGTTGATTCTTCATTACAGGTTCTTCTGAATGATGTTCAAATGTTTTTTGTTGGCTGTTGTTTTTGTTTTTTCTTTCCTAAAAAATGTGTGCTGGAATCTAAACAAATGCAAAAAGAAGCAGCCTTGTGAAAACAGTGCTCTTTTGTGACTTTGTGTGCCTCTGTTTCTTGCACTGTCGATTCTGATCATTTTTTGAGGCATATAAGGAGTGTAAGTGCAAGCCTGACCACAGATGCCTGACAGATCCGATCTCTGCTTGTGCAAGCACTGGGTATATCTTGGCCTCTGTACTGATAGCTTCTCACCTGCACGTGCCCTGAACCAGAATGTCCCTGTGGGGGCACCAGCCATTTGGCTCCTAGAATCACAGCCTCATAGGACACTCAGCACAGCTACATGGACTCACCATCTCCAGCTCTACCTGTCTTGCCTGCCAAAGGTGGAGATCCTTTTGACACACTTTGGTCCAAGCGACCTAAACTAGTCCTTAATTTTCCTTCCTGTGTTTCCATAATACCCAAAGTAAAACACATCCACAGTGCTTTCAACCCATTCCTCTGTGTCCTATCCAATGGGATTGTGCAGGGCAGATTATGCCCTTCTTTGAAGGCATTTAAGACCATCTTCACGCCTCACATCAATTCTTTGCACCTCTCCTGAGGAGTCACAGCTCTCAATGGTCTTGCTGCTGCCTTGCTCCAAGTGATCTTCATCTGCCTTGGAACATGACCTCAGGTGGACACGGGGCCGCAGGCACTCAATGACACACAGCAAAGCCCCAGGATCTGTCACGTGTGTCTGAGAGCAGAACTTTGCCCTCTCTTAATTGTATCTCATTTATCAGCAATATAACGCTTTGCACATTATCATCCCAATTATAAAGGCTTGTAGGTGATAATGAGATTCCACTGGATATATTCCAGCAAAGCACATTCTAGGTTTTACTAACTTCATTAACCAAGAAAAGCTGGTTAATGGCAGAGAAGTGCAACGATGCACATAATAATACCAGTTGCTTTTCTACTACAATTATATTATTAAGATGGATCTTTGAGGTACAGTTTCCATGTGTAATTAGTGGTTTATTCCTTCAGGAAGAAAAAATAAGTCAGAAGCACCCTAAGGCTTGAACAAAACGGTTCTTACTGAGAACACAAATGAAGCCGTGTGCTCTCAGGGTCAGACTCCAAATGGGATTTGTGAGCTACAGGAGCACAAGAATTTGGAAACCCAACACAGGCTCCTGGGGGATGCAGAGTGCCTGAGTGCCTGCTCTGCGCACAGAGACATGCATGCAGGAGCTCCCCACCTCACCAGGCACCTCGCTTGTCCCACAGAATCATGGAATGGCTTAGGCTGGAAGGGACCTTAAAGTTCATTTAGTTCCAATCCACTGCTGTAGTTAGTTACCCCCACCAGATCAGGCTGCCCAGGGCTTCATCTGTGCTGGTTTCGAATGCTTCCAGGAATGGGGCATCCACAGCTTGTCTGGGTCTCCTTTTCCTAAAGTCTTAGGTCTTGAAGTTTACCATGAGTCCTTGAAGATAAAAATCCCACAGACATCAGCATTACAAAATATTTAGACCACGGGTGTCCAACTTTTTGGCTCGCCTAAGCTGCATTGAGTGAAGAGGAGTTGTCTTGGGCAATTATATCGTGGAATCGTAGAAACATTTGAGTTGGAAGGGACACTCAGAAACCATCTGGTCCTTACCACGTAGTTAATGTATGTGAGTAACAAAACTACTTCACTAAACACTTCAATCTCAGATGAAGGAAACAAGCCTGTCCAGGCAATCAAAACAATGGGAAACCCTCTGATTACTGTTTTTACAAAACAACAAAACAGAAGACAGGAGCACTGGCTTCCACGTGCAAGCCTGATTTTTGGGTTGCTTTTCTCTCACAGTTACATCGCACTTATCAGCCTGACAAAAAACAAAATGCCTTTTTTTCACTAGGAGTTCTCTTGCAGATTTAATCAAGTTGTCAGGAGAAATCCCATTACCTTCACGATGTGAAATTAATCTATCAGGAATTTATCTACTGCACTGAGTGTGTATGTGACACTCACTTGGATCAGTTCGTATATACATCTTCTGCTTGGTGACACTTCACACAATAAAACAGCCTCCAGAACTGAGTCAGTGGTCATCCTACAGCCTTTGGGATGGCCGCTCTGGCTCGGAGCTTAGCAGGAGCCCTCGTTGGATTTAATCAGGCAGGCAGAGCTCAGAAATTCAGCCGGAATCCTTGCTGTTATTAGAAATATTCACTATCATTTGCTAATCCAGGCCCAAAACCAATTCAGAAGCCCAGAGCAATAAAACCTCCTGTGAGCACTGAGCTCTCTCAAGCGTATCCTGGAGCAGTCATTTTTGGAGAGGCGGAATACACAAAGGAATGCAGAGCGTCTAGCCAGAATTTTATGAGAAATACTCTTCTCAATGAAGCCAAAGACTTTTCCAAAACTGAGGACCTCTGCTTTTTCCTATCTGCCTCCAACGTCCACGACAAGAGCAGCAAAGCGCAGGCAGTGCAGAGGCTGTTGGTCTCCATCCCCTAAGGGAGAAACAGTTTCATCACTGATACCGACCAGAAAGGATTTTACCCCGTGTCACAAGGCAACGCCACATCTCCGTGCTTCGAAAACGCTGAAACCTGAGAGGATCTGCCAACTCTGAGAAAAACTGCAGGTGAGGCTGTCAGCTGCGTGCACATACAGCGTGTGCCCACATTCATCACTGCCCTGACACTGTAAGAAGAGTGAGGTGGCCCTGCTGTGCTAGGAGCAGCCAACTCTGCAGAGCCCAAAAGGAGGAGCCTGAGCTCTCCTCCTGCCTTCAGCCCCTCCTGGCTCCTCCACAGCTCAGCTGTGTTTGCAGAAGGGCTGAAGAAAGGGTGAGAAGTGCAGCCCTGCTGCCGTAACCACCCACAGCCGACGCAGAACGCAGCAGCTGCTGTAAAATGACCAGCTGGAGATAGGGAAAAGGAAGTCCCTGCTGGGAAGTGAAATGCAGAGCTGTATTTAGGTCGCCCATGTAAGCTTCTGCTCCAGCAGGCACTTTGCCTACAGGATCGCATTCTACTTGGGCTGTCCACCTCGTTTGGTGCCCGACTTACCATGCGCAGGTTTGCAGCCAGGCCTCGCCAGGTGCCCACTGAGATGTGGGGCAGAAACACCCCGTGCATTCCAGACTTAAAGTGGAAGTTCTCAGCGGGCGGTGAGGCCGTGACGTGGGATGCCCAGGGAGCTGTGGGTGCCCCAACCCTGGAGGTGCTCAGGGCCAGGCCGATCTGTGGGGGGCACCGCGGGGCCGGGTGGGCTTTGGGGTCCTCCTCACCTGAATCGTGCTGTCGTTCTGCACTGGGGAAAGGACTGGCAGCACCCGCAGATGGGATGCCACGTACCGTGCATCAGCAGTGCTGGCACTAAACCCTCCCCAGCAGCTTCTTGGGTACTAACAAAGGCTTGCCGGGTACTAGCAGGAGTTTGAGGAGTGCTAAGAACTTTTGGTGCTGACAGCGGCTTTCTGGGCGCTAACAACGGGATTTTTAGGCACCAGCACCATTTCACGGGGGTACTATTCATGCTTTCTGGGACGCTGGTCCCCTTTGGGGTCCTAACAAGAGTTTGGGGTGACGGCAGTAGTTTTCCGGATACGAACAAGTTGTCTCGGTACTGAGGACGTTCCGGGGGTACCACCGAGCGATCACTTCGGACGCCAACGCGCTTAGATACAGCTTGGACACGGACCCCCCCCCACCCCGAGGACGCCCCGCCCCCCCGCGCACGTGCCTCGCCACCTGCGCCGCCGCACCGCCCCCTCCTCTGGCCACGCCCCCTCCCTTCACCCGACAGCCAATGAGCGGGAGGGGTCTCTGACCGACGGCCAATGGGATCGCGCAGGGCTCCTCCCCGCCCCCCCCGTTCCCGCCACCGCCCCTATTTAAAGGGCGTCGCGCAGCCGCGCGCCCCCGGAAAAAGCGGGGACGGCGTTGGGAGCGGAGGTGCCGCGGTGCGGCGCGGGGTGCGGTGCGGTGCGGTGCGGTGCGGGAGCTCCCGGACGGCCGCCCCCCCCCCCCCCCATGGAGGCCTTTCCCGGCGGCAAGCTGGAGCCGCACCGGCACCTCCCGCCCGTGGAGCGCCTGCCGGGCTCCCGTTACGGCGGCCGGAGCCACAGCGCCTGCGGGAACGTCTTCAACTCGTGGAACGATTACCTGGGGCTGGCCACGCTCATCACCAAAGCCGTGCGCCCCGGGAAGGGCTTCGGCGCCGAGCCGCCCGCCGTGGTGGTGGCGGCGGCCGAGGAGGAGGAGGAGGAGGAGGAAGAGGAGGAGGAGGAGGAAGAGCCGGCGGGGCCGTACTTCGAGGGCGCGCTGGACTTGCACGAGCTGGAGCTGTGCGGGCATCACCACCACCACCACCACCAGCACGGCGAGGGGCTGCTGGAGGAGCGCTTCGCCGACTTCAGCCCCTTCCCCGGGCGCGGCGGCCCCGCCGCGGTGCTCTTCGACTGCTCGGGGGAGCACGCGGGCCGGGACGGCTCTGCCCACGCGTGGGGCGCGGGCGTGGTGGTGGCGGCGGGCCGGCTGCCCGCACACCCGCGGGCCGCGGGGCGGCTGCTGAAGCCCGAGCTGCAGGTGTGCGTCTTCTGCCGGAACAACAAGGAGGCGGTGGCCCTGTACACCACGCACATCCTGAAGGGACCCGACGGCCGCGTGCTGTGCCCGGTGCTGCGCCGCTACACCTGTCCCCTGTGCGGCGCCAGCGGGGACAATGCCCACACCATCAAGTACTGCCCGCTGTCCAAAATGCAGGCGGCCAAACAGCTCCGGCACGCCCGGACCGCGCTGGGCAAGAAGGCCCGCTAGGAGCGGGCAGCGCGGGGACTGGCGGGCGGCTCCGGCGCGGCGGGGACGCCCTGTACGTGTTTCTTGTAAGAAATAGATACCTATCTATGTGGTTTTTTTAAGGAAAACGGGATCCTCCGCGAGTTCCCGCGGCAGTGCGGCCGCTCGACGGCGGCTGAAGGGCTCCGGGCCGCTCCCTCGGCCGCCTTAGCAGCGCTCGGGTTTCTCGCTCGGTGGTGGCTCCGCTGCTTCGGGGCACCGGGAGGAGGAGGGAGCGGCGGAGGGGCGGGCGGGGCCGCGCCGTCAGAGCCCTTCCTGCGGGGGGGGGGGGGACGGGTGTACCGCGGCTCCTGCTGCGTCCGAGCTGCCGAGCTGCGATGCGCTTGTGAGGCTGGAGAGCGTGGCTTTATTGCGAGGGGGATCCGGCCGTGTGGTTACCGAGTGGCTTTCTTGTATAACACAGGACGTAGCCCCGGGGAAGCGCCGAGTGCTACAGCATGGGTGCGATGCTCTGGAGAGGTGGGGAAGTGGTTTGTGATGGAGGTTTAAGGCAGGAGCTGCAGCAGACCCGTGGGTCGCCTTGCAGCCCCCTGGAGCCGGTGCAGAACTGATCCCCTGTGCGTGGCTTTACTCTGAGTCGCGTGGAGAATGGCAGCGGGTCCTATGGGAAGAGGAGCTGGGCGAGTGCGGGTTCCTCTTGGTAACTGCCCAGCGGGGTAGGAGCGGAGTCAGGACGTGAGGGTGGGCTGGGGGGCCGAGAGTCACAGTGCGTAACCGCTGCTGGCTCCCGCAGCTGAGTTCTGCAGTCCTGAGTTGTGAATGGAAGCGCCCTCTTCAGTCTTCATCAAATTGCTCCAATTAGCAAATGTAAAGCATTAAATACCACCTCGTGGCTGTACGGAGCTGCCTGTGGGTTGCTGTCTCTGCTTTCATGGAGCTTGCCCTGCAGCTCAGCTGACAGAATTGAGGTGTGTTTGATTTTGTGGTGTCTGTCTCCACCACAGATTGGGATCGAGCTCCGGTGTTAACGCTGTGGAAAAACAAATCTGTATCTTTGTTAACTTCTTGTGGCAATACTGAAGATGAGTGTACGTGTTGCAATGCAACTGACTGTTGACGGACACAAAAGCGAAAAAGATGTGAGGAAAGTTCTCAGACGAGAGGGCTGCAATGCACCTGCCTCCTGTGGCCTGTAGATCAAGCTGCCCCATAGCACCTGCCCCACTGCACTGCCTGGGGGCTTGTGAAGACAGCAGAGCATCTCCTTGCCTCGGATGCTGGCTCTGTCCTTGTGCAGTGACTCTGTCCTCAAACCTGGGTGAGAAGAAAGCTGCTCTTGTGATGGTGGCTCCTGCTGCGTGCACTCCGAGTCCTCCTGCTCTCTGTGTGTAGCTGCACTGCACGGTGTCAGGCCTGGGAGTTGAGCCCCAGCAGGTAAGGTGAGGCAGCAGAGGCTGGAGAGAGCAGCTGTGGGTGGGAGGGGAGCAGCCCGCTTGAGGCTGAGCTCCTCCTGCCGTTTCCTGTGCACCAGCACACTCTGCAGCACCGAGCAGGCACACACGCCTGCTCGTGGCCACAAGTCTGTTCTGGTAATGCTGCTTCTGTACAGCTTATGGTAGTAGCCTTAAATCCTGGGAGCAGCGTGCAGCTTCATCTGCCAGCAGGCCACGTTGATGCTGTTGTCGTTTAGTCTGCACACATCTGCAGATCCAAACGTTTATGGCTGCTGGCTTGAACCAAGCACTTTGTCTTCAGAAAAACACTTTATTACCAGGAAAAGTTTCCTAATTCTATTGGTGATGGCATCTTTTCCACGGTGATATTCTGATGAGGAATGAGCAGAGTACCAGGTAGCCCATCGTTGCCCTGAGGTGCTGTTAAGTCTGGGCAAAAAGCAGGCTCCTCCTGATGGAAAACTCCTTTCAGGTGTGTTGATAACTCAGTTCTGCCCAAGTCAGGTGCCTTGCAGTCCCAGCTGTTCCAGGCATGGCAAAATGGGAAGAACTTGGTGCTTGTTGTGCTGCTAGCATACCGAGGTCCCAGTGCTGCTGCACGCTGTGTGGACCTGTGCCTGAATAACAAGTGGGTTTTGAACCTGAATTTCACTTACAGCAAACTTCTGTGGGTTTACAGTTACAAGAAGAAAACTCGCTGTTCTGTGTACTTCTGTGGCCCTTCAGTAGCAGAGAGAACAAAGGGTCTCTCTCCCAGCAGCATGCTGCCTGAACTCCTTCCCTGTGAGGATGCTGCCAGCAGCAGGTGCAGGGTTCAGCTGCTGGGTTTGGGCAGATGAGACGTCTGACCACTGTGGTTCTCTAAAAAGATCAAGCAGTGAAATAAACACCCAGACATGTCCGTGGTGTAGCTCGCATCTGAATTTCAGATGTTTCTCAAGCTGCCTGATCCTGAGCATTTAATAGTGTTGCCAATGTGCACTGATGTTCAAATAAGGCCAAAAAGACCATCTGAGAAATGGCAGCGCAGATGATGTCACAATATCCTCGTACCTAAATTAGGCAGTTAGAGAAAGAATCCAAAAGTTACTGGAGCATCTCCCCTCAGCACACAGGAGGACCTCACCTTGGCTACTGCCTCTGGTTTGCTGCCAGCACAGGGAAGCTCTTGGCAAACTGGAGCAAGTTCAGCAGCACCAGTAAGTCCACAGGGGCTGGAGCCTGTGGGGAAGGGCAAAGAAAAGTTGAGGGGGTCCTACCAGCTGCCAGCCAGTACCACAAGGCAGTTGTAAAGCCAGGCTTCTTACAGCACTGTGTGGGCAGCGAGATGAGGGGTAGAGGTTGAAAAGGTATTGAAGCTTTTTCACTGTGGGAGCAATCAAGCATTCCTTGGAGCTTTTCAAGACCAGCCTGGGTAAGTGTGGTTTGGAGTAACCCAATCTGATGTGGAGTGGGAGTGGGAGGAGTGGGACCAGAGCCCTCCCAGGGTCCCATGAAACAGGCACTGTTCTGCTGCAAGTACAGCAAGCTGCCTGAACAGCAGCCACAGCCTGCCACCCCGAATCCAGGAGGTGGGGTAGGTGACATTCTCTGCTGCCATCCTTTATGGCAGTGTACAATCATTGATTTTTTTGTTCAGAAAACACTGTAACTATGAGGGAATCCTGGAACTTGGCAAAACAAAGTGAAAAGCTCCAAAGGTGCCATCACCTGGCCCTCAGCTCAGATGGCTTAAGAGCAAAGTTTTCCTGAGAAAGGAACAGGAGCAGAAGAAAAGCATTACAACAGCAGAATTAAACGAGCTTTAACTCAGGCTAGTTTCTCCCTAAGTGCTCTTACATTCTCCTTCAAACAGTACAGAAACGTGTGTGCACACAAACACTAACAGCTGTTCTACGTCAAAGTACACTGCAGGAAGTTACTGAAAAGTCACCACACTGTAGGAGCTAATTCCTTAAGTCGTTTATTTATCATTGAAGAAACACACAGCAGCAAGTTCTGTGTTGGCTTCGGTATGACCACATAGTTAACTGTAATTCTGCATCCCAAAATCAAAGTCAACACAGCCATTACTACAAATCACTTTTGTTTTTTGGAAAGGGAAAGAATTTACCCTGAAGACAAAGAATTGGGGGAAAATTCAACAACTTCTCCAAAACCACACATTTTAAATATGACGATATTTATAAATCCTTGTCAGGCATGAATCATCCAGTAATGGAAAAGCAGTTGTGCTGTTGCAACAGAAAATACATAGCAATATGTTTACTGAAACACTGAAATTGTAAAAGCTTGGAGCTGTGTGTTTGCACTCTGCAGCAGTATACGTTACTGGAACGATGACCTCAACACGGCTTCGTAGGCTTCATGTATTCAAGTAAATCTACAGAGAAGATCCCAGTGTAGCTAATGCTTATAATGTTTCTTGTATTTAACTCAGATTTACACAGCTTACTGAATTTAGATGGTGGTAAAGCATCTCCCAAACTGCCTGCCCTCAAAGACTGTAAGAAGAGGGGGGGGTGAGGAAATACTTTTTTTTTTTTTCCCTTTCTCATTTTTTGGCAAACTATGGAAACTGATCCAGCTCTGCCTTTTCACTAATTCCACTGTGTGAACTGAGGTGATTTCAAATGCATGTTCAGCAATGATACCCCATTCCAAATTAAGACAGACTAAAAATAGAAAGGTCAGCTTGTTTTGGTGTGAAAGAGGCATTCATTACTCAAGACGGCCTGCTGCTTTTTATTTTAGCAACAAATGATCCATGAAATAAGCATCATCTGAAGTTTCAAAAACTGGCATTCAATTTCCACCCTTCTGCTGTGAGTTTTGTGCAGGATCAATCTATATGAGTAAGTAATTCAAGCTCATGCTTTCGTGTTATCTCAAAACATTTGTTAAAGAATTCCCATTCAGAATGTTTATAAGCACAAATATAATCTGTGGATTCGATCAAATCAAAGCTAAAACATTGCTTAAACTGTTTTGATATTCACTTAGCGTCGTACAGTGGTCCACCCTTCCTCATCTGTCTCATTTTTAGTACGACGAACGGGCTCACGCTCCTTTTCTGTTTTCCAGGATCCCTTCTCCTTCTCCCCATCTCTTTCTCGATCTTTTGATGCTGACGGGGGAGCAGAGGCTGGAGGAGCAGCAGGAGCAGGAGCTGACCGCCGAGCTGTGTCACGTTCTTCCCCACGTTCTTCTCTCCTATCGTCCGCACGCCGCCATGAGCTTGCTACAAACACAGAAGACATTAAAACCACCTCTTGTCATGTCCAACCAGCAGCCTGCAGGAGTTTAAACAAACAAGCCTAGCACTGACAGTCTGATTTACTGGTTCTCAATCTTGCCAAGAGCTAACACAAACGGCTTAACTTTGTCATGAAGTAACGGACAGGAACTACTCACACCTCTCAGAGATACACAACTGCTGTCAGCAAGTGAAGTGTCATTTTTAAGACACAGTCACTGCAAAAAGAATGTTCTAGTGGTGTACATGGTTTTACAGTGTAGAATATATCCTTATATTATCAGAATTAAAAGCACAAAAGCATCTCTTGGAAACAACTGAAAGATATTTAGGTGTTCGATAAATCAGCGACCCTTTGCTGTTGAGCATTACTGAAGCCAGAGGTAGATGTGGCACTGGATTATACAACTCCCTTGATCCTAGTCTTCAGCACTCTTCACTGTGTGAAGAACTGGTCATTTCCACCAAAAGGAGCTTAAGAATTATACCCCAGCTACGAATGAACTAAACAGTGTCAAATACCAAGTCAAACAATAAAGCAGTTCTTGGGATCACAGAATCACTGAGGTTGGAAAAGACCTACACGATCATCCAGAACAACACACACACACATGCACACCTATTCCCCACGCTGGGAGCCCTCAGCCTTTCCTCCAGCTCAAGTCCTGCAAGGTGTGTTCTGTTTCAGTTTGCTCTGAGCTGCGTGACAGCACCCAAGTTCAGGGAGCACCAGCACTCGGGGCAGAAACCAAATGGAATTCTGAACAAGAGAACTCCAGAATGGGAAGATGTGGTATCTCAGGCTACATGTCTTTGCTGTTACTGTCGTTTTGTTTGTTTTTTTTCAGGAGACAGCAAAGTATAAATTAATGTGCGTAATTAAAATTCACTAATGTACATAGTTAAAGTAGGTTATTCATCAAAAATAAATATCACTAATAGCGTGAAACCCGTAAGGCCTTATTTGCAAATATGTCTCTCAGTTTTGAGAAACGAGCCAGAACTTACTTTCTGGGACACCTCTCTTGATAATTGAACTATAAAAAGAATTCATTCACCTCAAATGTAATGCTACAGCGACAACTGCAGACTCAGTGTTATCCTACTGCAGATCTGAACTGCTACTATGATAGAAAGAGTACAATTAAAAATAAGATCCATGGAAAATTTCTCAATTACACTACTGCTTCTTTGTTATGTTGTTACATAAAGGGTGTTCAAAAGTGGCTGAAAAAATAACCTTATCCTGTTTTATCATGTCCTGACACTGCCAGAGTGATGTGGAGGACCTGTAACAACTGCAAGCCTTTAGGAACAATAAAATAAACATACGTTCTTCACGGTCAGATCTGAGGGGAGGTCCTCTTCTGAGTGGTGGTTCTCTGTCGTCAGTGCGGCGATCTCTCATGTCACGGCCACCTCTGTCCCATTCTTCACGACGACTTGAATCCCTCCAGCTAGATGTTTCCTCAGCTGGCCCCCTCCTCCAACCAGCATCATCCCTTTTACCATTCCAAACAAAAAACAAACATTAACCATTTATGTTTCACCACTAGACCGTTACCCATTTACTACCTTAAAAAGCTCTATTTCTTACACACCAACCACTCTTCATTTCACCACGCCGTGTCATTTCTTAACTAAACAAAGGACTCAAACCTGGGACGCCTGAAACGATCGTCTCGATCGAAATCCCTGTCCCTGTCCCTGTCGAATTCACGGTCCTTCTCGCTGTCGTCTCGATCTTTGTCTCTATCCCACTCGCGGTCTCCAGGCGGCCTGGAGTCTCGGGGAGGCCCCCAGCTGTCCTCACGGGCCTTCTCACGCTCCCTCCATCCCCCTGCAAGCAGCAAACAGTCAAAGGAATTTATGAGTAACTTCTAATCCCTCTAGAGACAAAGATGCATTTATTTCTCTCCCATACACTGTTTTGTCACATATTTTGGACTTATTTATTTATTTTTAATAGGAAAAAGCTACTGGAGTGCAAACAGAATGACCTGCGATAAATTTGGTACTGGTTTTAATTATAGAATTAATGTCTAAAAGAGTTGATGTGGCATCTGTAAAAATATAAAACAAAAAATATAATAAAAACACAAATGTATACAAAAGAAACCCAGCAACGGTTCCAAATACAACCAGAAGCAAATTAACAGTTACAACACCACTACTTTGGATTGGAAGCAAACCACATAGGAATAGGATCATAGAATAATTCAGCTTGGAAGGGACCTCAGAAGGTCACCTAAGTCAAAAATCCTACTCAATGGAAGATGATCCAAAAATAATATGGCAAAAACAGGAGGATATTTACATCTAGGAAAAAAGAAAAATAACTTATCCAAACCAGACCCACCTGAGCGATGCAATGAAGCATCAAAATGTTCCCGGGCAGACTAATTTCAGATTGGGTGGGGAAAGAGATCACGGTGCACTCAACTAGTGAAAACATTCCTCCTGTCAAAGCATTAAACCCGTATATCTTGTTCTTGCGTGTAAGTAAATGCCACCAACACTGTGTGACCTTCAGACATAATCCAGGCAGATAATAAATACTGCTAATTTAGGCCATGTATAGTTTGTTTATCTGAACCAAATGATAAGGATTAATTAGCTTAGGTAAAGGAGTGTCTGTATTAGCAGAATCAAATTTTCAGAGATGATTCTCCCATCTCTGGTATCGAATATATCACATTATGACCTGCTGGTTTAACCATGCTTTAGAAGAAAAAATACCGCATAATTCTGCTTTACCTGGTTTACCAAACGGTCTCCAAGGGCCTGGCCTTGAATCTTCACTGCTACGCCACGGCCCCCTGTCATCATCTCGTCTGGAGAGCCTGTCATCATCTGCATTACGCCACGGTCCCCTGTCGTCATCTAGCCCACGCCTGGGACCTCTGTCATCATCCAGCCCACGCCTGGGACCCCTGTCGTCATCCAGACCTCGCCTGGGACCCCTGTCGTCATCTGCAGCACGCCAACTGCCCCTGTCATCATCCAGCCCACGTCTAGGTGGCCTGTCATCATCCAAAGCTCGTCTGGGTGGCCTGTCATCATCCAAAGCACGTCTGGGTGGCCTGTCATCATCCAGCCCACGCCTGGGTCCTCTGTCGTCATCTGCTGCACGCCAACTGCCTCTGTCGTCATCTAAGCCACGTCTGGGTGGTCTGTCATCATCCAGTGCACGTCTGGGTGGCCTGTCATCATCCAGTGCACGTCTGGGTGGCCTGTCATCATCCAGTGCACGTCTGGGTGGCCTGTCATCATCCAGTGCACGCCTGGGACCCCTGTCATCATCTGCAGCCCGCCAGCTCCCTCTATCATCATCCAACCCACGCCTGGGAGGCCTGTCCTCATCCAAACCACGTCTGAGTGGCCTGTCCTCGTCCCCTTCACGCCGAGGTGGTCTGTCTTCATCCCCTTCACGCCGAGGTGGTCTGTCCTCACTTGATTCCACAGAAGGCCGTTCCTTTTCCTCTGCAGGACCTCGTCGGGGCAGATCATCCCCTCGCCGAGGCAGATCATCACTTCGTCGGGGCAGATCATCTCCTCGCCGGAAAGGTCTTTCATCATCTCTTGCTTCTCCTCGACGCCAGTCTCTGTAAGATCACAAGGAATAAAGGAAGTAAAAAATGACATCTAAAAACGTTTTACCTATAAGACAGCGTTGTTGACTCCCATCAAAACCACTTCTGAGCACGTGATGTATGGTTGCAAGTACATTTACAGAGCTTGCAGTTTTCAAATGCATAGGGTCTAATTGCCTTAAGTGCTACGCAACAGTGATGGGTCAGCTCCCCAGCAGATTCAGTAAATATTGAACAGTTTATCCTTTTAAACATTACAGCTGCTTAGTAGTCTCCTTTGGTCATCTACTACAACACAGAAGGTGGTTTTGCTTCTACATCAAGCCTAATTTGACAAACTCTGTATCTCAATAAACCCTTATTAAAAACCAACCACAATCATGAAATATCCCCATCTTCACAAACACACCAACTCTAAAATCTCATGCCTGTTTTCACGTATTATGGCACAGTTTCAGCTCAACAGATTGGTGACAAACACACACAACTGGGTACAGCAGGACAACTGCTGCCCAACTGCAAGCAGGGTGCAGGCTCTGGCAGACTAAGAGGACTTGTAGGGATTCTCCTTACAAGTTTGCACGAGGAATAAAAAGCATTGTTGAGTTTTCACTGGGCTTACTGAGTCATCAGCTCATCTTCAGAACATGCTTGCCTTTGCAATACTGAAAGAATCAGACATTACTGAACAGCAGTCAGAACCTTCTACCTTGTCACTTCCCTGGAGACATTATTTAGCTTAATGCCCACGGGAGTCATGGTAAGGAAAGGATTGAGAGCACTGGAACACACCAATCACCTGGAATCCTGTACTCTAGGAACTGCTGCACAAGACAATGGGCTGCTCTGTAACTGTGAGGATTTGTGTCTTAATTCTACATGCATGTCAGACCTGCTCCATGAGAAACCACTTCCTGCCAGGCATTTTTTAGCTGCCAGCCTATGCATTAAATCTGAAGCATATAAACAGATGCATTAAACACTTCTCAGTATATAAGTAAAATGCTTCACCTGAGAGTTTCATGCCATTTTTGATGCTGCAACTCAAGAGAAAGTGGAACACTACTGAGAAGAGCAACACAGCTTTTAAAGAAAGCTTGAGACACTACTTTGTTTATCAAGAGATCTTATTCCACTACATTAAAAGAAATTAGTACTAGAGGGAAACAGTAAATTGATTTGCTTCCACAGTCAGAGTAAGCTGTAATGGATTTAAATTGCTGCACTGGAAATTAAGATTAGACATTCGTAAATATCTGTTCGTAAGGGTAATTAAGCAATAAAACATACTGCCAATTAGAACAAGCAGTGGTATTCCCATCAACACAGGCTTTTAAGAACAACTAGACATCTTTCTCCAGAAATATTTTAAGCACGACTCATCCTGTTGAGAAGCAGAGGGATGGACAAGTTTTAAAGATCCCACTTTCTACAACTGTACAGTCTTCATTATGACTGAATATATCCCAAACATCTAAAAGTATACACACGATCAAAATAAAGGTGCAAAGTACCTGCAGAAGATTCTTCCTACAGAAATCCTTCTCTGTTCAACAGTCTTTCAGAACTTGAGTTTTAGTTTATAGCACACATTTTCTGCTCTGTGAGCTATTCTGGGACTTCAATAGCTTTCAAGACACTTGACTTTGACTTTCTTTCTCACAATTATTGTCAGTTTTCTAAATGGAAATTTCAGATCTCTAGAAACTCTGCATTTGTTCATCATCCTTCCCCAGTCTGTACTTATGCAATTGCCACCAATGTCTGAGCAGGCCAGAGAATTATTACTTAGAAAAGAACCCGTGTAAGTTGATCAGATGTAGAAGGCATGAGCCAGCCTTCATGTATCTAACCCAAACAGAAGAGGAACATTATCTGAAGGCAGTAGCGAAACAAAATCGTAAAGATTCTTAAGAGTAATGAGAAGGAAACTCAAAGAATCGTAAAGGCATGAGATACTTTTAGTGCAGCTTTAGCCCACTTATACTGAGCCCAATCATCACCTTTCCACCGGTGCTCGTCGCCACTCAGATTCCGTCTCGCCACCTCTTCTCCAGGAGCTTTCAGACTCCCCCCTGTCACCCCAACGAGATTCCTGCATGTCAAAGGGAAGCGGGAATATCCTCTTGAATACTTTCAAATAAAGATTTCCAGCATGTAAGTTATGCCTTCCACAGCATAATGTGCCTTTAAAAACGTCACTTGTTACAAGTGTGCCCCACACTTCACTAACAAGGTAGGAGGACACATGAAGAGTAAATACACTTTGTTCATAAACTTCTTAGTGCGAACAACAGGAAGGGACCTAACACACAAAGATACTCTAAAAATTTCACCTTCCTGCAGTGTAACCATAGTGGGAGTGAATATATAATCTCTTCGGTTTTGAGCTTTCTAACCAGATCAGAAAATGTGACAGAATAAATCACAAGCTTTCTGTAGCACAGACCATTTCATACTGGGTTTACACAGCACTTACCACAAGATCTTAATGCACAAAACAGTTAAGGTATTTTGATTCACCCGTGTTGCTTAGAAAGGGGGCAGAGCAACATACCATACTTCTAATGCAGTCACTTACTCCTGAATTCCACCATAAGAAACAAATTAGATAAGCCATGTAAGATAACTGATTTCACATCATCAGACATACTTACAAAAGGTTTGATACCACCCTTTCAAAAATGTTTTAATTTGGCAAAGTTTAGAATGCCATACAGAGAAATAGAAACACCAAGCTACATCTTACACATCCACTAGTCTGAGTACCTATTAAATACTTTTTATAGTTTTCTTGTATAAAGGATCCCAAGAAAACGGAACGAACAAAGGAAGAACTGCAGGAACTACAAACGACATTTTTCATGTGCTATGGGAATCTTTCTTAGAATCTGTGTCAATTTTTCCATACAGTCGAGTGCCTGTGCCTAAGAATACCTCTTACGTGGAAAAATACCAGTGAAGTGAAGCATTCTTTAAACAAGGACGACAGCTATGGTGGATGGAATTTAATCCAAGTTCCCTTATTGTTAAGGTTTGAAGAAGTAGGAGCTCAGAAGGCTCGTTACATTTGTAAAATCATGAGCATTTTATTGCTCAGCTAACTTTTGCTTTGTATCCTGGTGGATTGGTATAATGATATTCCACAATACCTACACTCATAAAAGGGAAGTTACACACACCTCTTGTTTGTATTTCATTGCATAATTCTGACAAAATAGAAAGCTAAACTCTTCTGTTCAGACAGCAATTTTCCTCTAATATTTAATCTGTGACTTCCATGAGTCATTACACATGCTCCAAACATAGCCCTACTGTTTCATGTTAATTTATATTCAATATTCTTTTTAATCTTCATTCATTTTGAACAGCTTGGTGATCTTTGCTCAACTTTACTACAAAACTACAGTTTCAAGATCCCGACAGAGAGATGAAAATAAGTGACATTAATAACTGAACTATCAAATTAGACACACTGTAACTTAATCATTTAAACCACTTATTTTACATGTCAGCTTTTTTCAAATAAACCACAGAAAAAAAAAAGAGCAGCCAAGCAGAAAATCAAACCTGCAAGTATTTACCTACCTTTCTTGAAAACGGGTCATCCAGACCTCTCCGTTCTTCTTCTCTACGACGCTCTCTTTCTTCTATCTCCATTTCCCTTTGACGTTTCTTCTTTTCCAGTTCTTCTAGCTTTTTGACACGTTCCTGGTATTCCCGCTGCTCCTGCTCACGTTTCTCACGCTCAATGCGCTCCTTCTCCTCACGCTCTTCACAGTTGGATAAATAGAACACATTAACAATTACACTGCTTTGCTGTACACAGAGAGGACTTATAAAAATACAATCCCTCTCCTTTGTCTTCCAAAATATATATATCTCCACCCAGGTAAGCATTTCACAGAACATGCTTAACCACAATATAGGTTTTCTGGAAGCATCCTAATTCCAAACGAGTAGGAAAAGAATCCTTGACACATTCATTAACCCGACACTTTTAACAATAGCTGCTAGCTAAGAGAAGAAAGGTTAGTTAGGTGTACAGGCTGCATACCTGCCAGCCTGAACATCAGTAACTACATCAAGTATAGCAGAGGATTCCTTTTTTAGAAGAGGTCAAAGCTAGTAGTGCTGTAAATGAGCATTTTCTTTTGGCTTTCTTTTAGCATTGCACAATTATGAACTCAGACACAAAAATCTTCACCCAAGAGGCAATCACATTCTCAATCATACCTTTAAGCAGTTGTTCTTCTCGTAATCTTTGCTCTTCTTCCTCCTTCTCTCTGTAATACGTAATGCGTCGCTCTTCTTTGCGTTGCTTCTTGCGTTCCTCCAAACGACTGCGCCTCTCTTCTGCCAGCCTTTCCTGGAACTGCTTGAGTTTATCCTGAAATACAAAAGAAAACACATGAAACTACCAGTACTTCACTGTTTAAGAGCTGAACACAAGTTGATCAATGAAGCTGCAGAGAAACACCTACCAACTGCAACGTATTAAATTTGTTCAGCTAAAATTCAACTATGTTTGCTTACCATTTCAACCTTCCCCTGCAACAAATTTGATAGAAGCAAATACAGAAGTGACAAAAATGTTAAACGAGTACCCAGGAATGGGTGCTCGAATATCTATTTTTAATCAAAGCAGTAAATAAACTATTTCATCATTTTGAACCATCTAATTCGCCATTTTCATGAAGAATCACAGAGTCACAAGTGGATTTCCTTACTCCAGAGAAATATTTTATTACAGTATCATCTCCTGCGTACCTCATAAACCGTGCGCCGCAGTGCTTTGAGCCTGGCTTCAAATAAATCTCTATCCTCCAGCATCCTCGAGAGCCTGTTCTTATGCTCAAGGGCTTTCTCACGCTCCAGCTGCAAAGTGGTGATCTAAAGCGATAACATAAAAAATAATATGAAGTAAAAGATTACTACAGATTTGCATTTGTTCTGCCTCAGCTGCAACTCAAAGGACATTTGCTTTCAGGTCCCAGATGAAAGGTACTGTTGTGTAACTGCACAAGAAACTCAGAAAATTAACACAATTTTTCTCACCAATTTTTTCCCTTCTCTTCCTGAAGCCAGGAAGAAAAAAATCCTGCTATTTTTCATTCACAGCTGATGGATTTTATCAACTGAATCAAAGTTCTTACCCTTTCCTCCTCCTGTTGCTCCCACAGCTCCATATCACGCACTCTCTGCTCCTCATATGCGGTCTTTATTAAAGGAATTTCTTCCAAGCGCTTCGCTCGTTCAAAATAGTCGATCTAAATGAAGACAACACACCCTTAGAAAATCATAATGCAAAGGCCAAGCACAGAACACACACTCTTCAACATCCTCCAGAGAAAATCCCAATTTCTCCAACGTAGATACAACTATTATATAACACTGCTGGACTGGATCAAAGCCCCACCTAAACAAACACCTGACTATCACCAGCAATTAAGTGCATTCATATGAAAGAACACAGCCCGTACCTCCTCCCTCCTGGGGAGCCTGTTCTAGTGCTTGATCACCCTCTCAATGAAGAACTTCTTAATATCCAACCTGATCTTCCCTGATGAATCTGTAAGACACTGCCTCGCATCCCACTAGAGATCAGAAAGAACAGCCTCTCTCTGTCTGTTCCCTCTCATGAGAAAGTACTCGCAACTTTCAAACATCAAGTTGATTTTAGGTGAACTGAACTGCCAATGGGATCATATAAACTCTGCTTCAACCATAAAAACATGGTGAGTTTCACCTTTGCCCCTGTCATACACTTTTATTTACCCTGACAGCACACTCCTCACACTTGCAGTCATGCAAGTTTCAGGTAGATTCTCTTCTGCAGTCTAGATGAACTCTAGCAATGGAATTTCCTCTTTAGTGAGGACTAATACAGTTAATTAATTCAGGTCATCTACAAGCCTGCCCTTCTCTGAGCATTTAACCTTCACTGAAGACGTTTTCAAGTCTTCCCAACTAAGACCCAGTTCACACATAGTTTAAGAGCTGAGTTCCAAATTAACTCAAATAATTATACCAGATTTGCCCATCGATACTAGGAACTCTGCTGGTTTATCATGCATTCACTTTCTTTTGTTAGCTTTATACATATTCCGAATATCCGTATACTTTATATGTGAACAAACAGTTCACAACCACTAACATGTGTTGTATAAACATAGCTTAGCACCCTTAACTACTTTGTACCTTTTTCTCCTGATTTTTCAGTCGTTCCTGAAGTTCCTTCTTCTCTTTCTCCAGCTGTTCCACTTGTTTAGCCATAATGAAGTCCGGATCCAATTCTTCAAGATCCTGCAGGCCAAGTACAGTTATCAATACAAAACGAAGCAAACAATATTTCTGTCATAAATGTGAATTGGTTGATTTCAGTCTCTGCAGTCTTCCCCTAACTTTTAAACAAATTTGCTTCAGAAGCATTCTCAGCTCCTCTTCCTCTCTCTCTCATGACATCTGTGTCATTCATATCTTATTTTTAAAGCTCTCTAAAACGTTTGTATCCTGATTCTTAATTGTGACACGGTTCAGGTACAGCAAAATGCAACCTGAATGTCTTTCATAGATCAGATACAGTCAGAGCAACAAGGGGCTTAAACAGCTGGACTTGACTCCAGGTAAAAAAGATCCCATCCAAATTCAGTATTAAGGGTTACATACGCTGTTGAGTAAATTTAATATTAAGTGCTAAACTGGCAGTCTCTTTTCTAAGAGACTGTTTCTAAGACCAGTTTCAGTACAAAGCCAATAAAGAACAAGAAATTCAGGCAGCCCATCAGTATCGTTTTATAAGCACAAAACACTCTTTGATATTTCAATAATAAGCTTTCTACCTCAATATCAATATCTTTAAATGCTTTGGCTCCCAATTCGGTCTTCTTAATCTGCTCCAAGCGCTCCCGAACGGTCTTCTTCTTGATTTGCTCATGCTCCTGCAGGATACGCTCCTTTTCTCGCTCCTTTGCCTCCTGGCGCAGCCTCTCTTCCTCAGCTTTCCGGACTTTCTGCAGCTCTGCTTCACGCTGCTCCAGTTCTTCTTTTTCACGCTGAATGTTCAGACTTTCAAGGCGCTCTTTTCTTTCTTCTATAGTTTGACGACGTGCAAGAATACGCTGATGTTCCTTCCTTGAATTCTTTAAGAAGGCAGTGACTGCTAGCTGGTGCTGCTCTTCCTTCTCTTGCTGAATGTAAATTAAGAATAAGACAAAGATGTATGGAGCATCTCTTTAAAAAGGCAGAAAGCGTATCAAACACTCCCCAAAGAAATCTCAATCTTAAGTTTTATTCCCAAATCTGCCAGCTGGATGGGAATACAACTGTGACCCTAAATGCAATCACACATCCACGTGGCGTACAACAGAACCACATGCAAACGGAGATAAAAACTGCTTACATCAACAACATTCTGCAGCACATCTACTTTAGGTGTGGCATGTTCACACTCTGTCCAAAAATGCTGCACACAGATATTTAGTGATAATTAGGAGTCTCTATCTGAAAGTTATTTAGGTAATCAATCTTGCTTCTCTCTACAGATATGTTAGCAAGTACAGCACCACATATATTGTATTTCAATAAGAGCTCCTTTGTTTTTTCATGTTGAGGGCTTTTTTTTTTTTTTTTCAACATTTAAATGTAGAAGTATCAAAAGTAACACAAAGTGCTGTCTTATGAGAAGAGAAAGAAAAAAAATCTGAATCAAGTCATTTTAGTTCAGTTAAGAGAAGCACTCAATTGCATGTAGACAGCTCTTTAAGCATCCTTCTGGCCACCCCACAAACTCTCCTTCAGAGTATTTACACAGTTCTCTGTAGAGATTCACACTCTACACATGAAGAGGTATGGCCATGGCAGCTGAGGGAGCTGCCCATTTCAGTCACTCCAGGAAGCAGCCAAGGACTGCAGCCCAATGACTCACAGCAAGCACTAAGTCAAGCTGCTCATGAAATGTGAGCTAGTTCTGAGGTATTTTTAGCAATCTGCCACTTTCAGGGCATTAAATAAAAACACCAGAACATCTATGCTTTGTTGCACTTAAGAATATATCCATTTGTATCCATTCCTGATATCCATTTGTTCTGCAGCTTCCCTAATCCCACAGGTCAGCATTAAACCTATCACGTACTCAAATTTTACACGGATAATTACTAGTATTTACATCTTATTCAGATAATTATACTGCTGTCAGGTGGAAGACTACCTGTCATTTCCATCTGTAAATGTACAAATAAAGCATATTTCTCCCTTTAAACCAACAATTTATCCGAATAAAACCTTTCCTATGGGAAAACTTACATGGAAATAAGCACTATTAACAGTTACTGTATGTTCAAGCTAGCATAAGTAAGCTGGTATTAAGTGTCATGACACAGTCCCACTTTGTGCAGTTATTTTAGGAATATAAGTTACTATTTCCAATTTGGATAAAGCACCTAGCATGAACACCTCGCTCTCAGTCATCTTTTCAATATGGAAAAGTTTTTGTTGTTTTTTTTTTTTAAGTATTTGCTACGAAAATCTTTCTTAAACACACAGCACACAAAAAATTTACCACTCCTTTAAAAGAAGAGAAGTTTTAAACTTGCCACAATCAAAGCATGCTGGAAATCCCACAGTGTGATTTACACCTTGCTCCTACAGGGCTCTGGAGAACCTGAAATGCGAGCTCATCAGGGAGTCTGACCTTGAAGCCAGCAGTCCCAGTGAGAGACAAAGACAAGTCAGTCCTTCAGTGGTGGGAGCTTTTGTTCGTGCTTTCAGATTCCACTCGGAAGTCACATTACAGGTTCTTCACAACATTTTTGCCAAAGAATAAAGAAAGCAGGCTCTTGCATTTTCAAAAATGCATGCAATATTTTTAACAAGTCCAAGTTCTGCAGACCTATCTGTGGCTGAATTACTACACAGCGCATTCTAAACTTGATATGCACAAAACCTGCTATTTTAATTCAGACATCTTGACATTATTTTGTAACGATCAAACTGACTAGCTGAGTGCATTTAACAATTATTTGTTCTTTTGTTCTTCTCCCCAAGCACAAATGCACATGTATAAGAAAAAAAAAAAGTCTACTAGGATCTTTGCAGTGCCACATTAACCATCAGATAGTTCAGCAACTTTCTGATGTCAAGGAAAGGCAACTCAAGCAACTATCTTGGTGTGACGTTCAACTACAGTAACACAAATTCAAAACAAGTTTATTTTGCCAAACCAAAAAATGCAGATCTATTAGAAGAGGTTAGTATGTAACAGAAGGATACTGTCATTAATAGCTGCCTTCATGTTACAATTCATATGCATATATTAGCATCTCAAGGATACATTGCTTCTGAGAAGGGACAACAGTACTGCTAGTACTGTACTGAAAGCAGCTCACTGGAAAGAGCAGTTTACCAGAAAAGCAAGAACTAACACAGGGCTGTGCAAGTACAACCTTCAAATATAACATTTAGGAGAAGTGTTAGGATTTGTCAGCGTTTTCAGGACATTCAGGATCACTTACCATTAAGTGAGGGGGCTTAATGACTGCAAGAGCCTTGGCCAGAGCTGAGGACATAGCAGTCAACTGATTCCTGATTTGCTCGGAAGGCATGCTTTGTAGCTGAGGGCCCAGTGGAGCATCCTCTCTAGTGCTGTAGTTCAAATCCGAGCCAAAACTCAGTGTGCGGGTAGTATGGTCAAGGCGAACCTGTTCAAAAAAAAAAAAAAAACAGAAAAACAAAAAAGGACTGTATTACTAACTGCTTTTAAATCATTCCCATGCTGCTGTGCTCGTGACCAACAAGAGCTCTAAGTAAGAAGAGCACTGAAGAGAATCTTGCTTTATCTCCCTGTTTCATTCTAAAAGTCACTGCAAGATCTTGAACTTCCAAGAATTCTTTCTTTCTCCACTTTAGTAAAACAAGAAATGAGAACCTATTGAAACAAGACAGTTTCAATTCATCTAAAACGTCTGCTCAAGTTGCGCTATCAGGAATGAATAAGCTTAAGACAAAACCTAAACGGACAACCTGAACAAAAAAGTATTTGCATCTCTTCACCAACTTTAAACATTTAATTACAGGATGTCATCCATTCAACACAGACAACCTGACCAACAGGGCAACCTGCAAGAGGAGCTGCCTGTTTTTAATGCTGTCCCTTGTATTTTCACTCCTTTATCTTCACCTAACAGAACCAACTACTTTCCCTGCGTTCAATGCCCACCAGCTCCTTTCCATCCAGTGTACAGCCCACAAATTCCTACACCACGTCAGTGTCTTTTGACAGCACTTACTTGTAAGTCACAATGTCTGGCTGCATCAACAATGCTCCGTTCCAGCTGGAAAGCATCAACAAAAGGAACCAGGGTAGCCAGGCGAGAAAATTCAATGCTCTGATAAATCTGGGCCACCTTTACACAAAAAAAAAAAGCATTAGGTATTTTTCCTCATCAAGAATAGATCAGAAATAAAAGCTGGTAACCTATTACATCATCAATAAATTAAGATATGAATGTTAATACAATTGCAAATGCTCTTCTAGGATTTTATTTCTGTACTGAATCAAATGTAAGCTAAGAATAAATGCTGTTACTAAACGGCTTCTTTGTAAGAAGGAGACTGGCAGCAGTAACTATGTACAGCTAAGCTGCTAATTAGCCTTCAAATATTTCTTTAGCACATCAGAAATAACACTGCTCATCACTTGCAATGAAAGCAGGTCAATGAAATGTGCATTCCATAAAACATTTATAAAAAAAAAAACAACACCCAAACGTTATCCCAAAAGACGTTAAGACACAATGGATTACCTTAAATAAAACTTCACAGACCCCTCACAGAGAAAATCTAGGCAAAAATGGCACCACTGTATTCAGCCACCATTACGTACAACTAATTTGTCTGTACCTAAACAATATACAAACCTGCAGATATGGATTATACACTGGTAAAAGTATTCCAAAATAATAATGTTCTTCTAGTCGATGGAAAAAAATTACTTCAGCATAGTTTCTGAGTTGGTGCTCTTTCAAAGTGTTTTCTAACTTGCATCTACTTACAAACACATCTTTTCCTTATTCATACCTGCTGCAAAAGGCGAAGAATGGTATTGTTTTGCAGGTGAGGAACATACAGCTGCAGTTCAGGCTCCTTTTCAGCTTGGTCTTTCACCCAGTTCAGTACCTATCAAAATTCTGAAAAGTTACTTTATCTGCATCAACCCTTGAAACCTCAAAGTTAAAGTACGAAGGATGACCCTGAAATCCTTTTGGTTTTACAGCTCAGGAAACAACAGCACTTCTGTCTAGATCCTGGTTTTACTGAAGTCAATCTTTTGGTCAGAACACTCTCATGATAGCTAAGACTTTTTGTATGAAGGTGACTGACAGTCTGGCAACATTACCACACTGCTAATAGACCTTCAAGTTCTTTTTAGCACTTCAAACATCTTTGTTCCTACTATTAAAGAAAAAGAATGTGATGTGCTTCTTTCATTGAAGGATTCACATTAACACAGTTAAAGGGATCTCACAGAGTTCTATGTTTCAGTACATCACATTTAAATAGTAAAAACAGACTACGGTGTATTTTTCCACTTCCCACATAGCCCACTTGCAGGCACATGTGCATGTTCACACACACACAGTCTTCTCACACCTTCATTTTTAAACAAAGTTTATCCCAGTATCATTTCCATCCACAAGACTTTCTAATATATTCCCAAAACTGCACTCTGCAGAGCACCCTTGAAATGTGAATCAATTTTTTTCCACTCTAGACAAAAACACAAAACCTACCTTGCTGACACGGCTACATAACTTGAGTGGGTGGAAGTCAACTTCGAGCCAATTGTAGAGCTCCTTTACTTCAGGAACAACATACTGTACTACGTTGAACCTCACCTGCAATACACAATAATATCTCAAAATAAATACAGTATTAAAAAATAGTAATGCTTTAAGCATTTTACAGTCACTTAGTTCAACAGGTATCACGTGTACCTTTTAATACAATCTGTTGATTTTTTTTTTTAATTAAAACTCTTTATTACAGTGACAGCATCTGCATATAGCATCAGTTAATCACACTGACAGATGAAAAAGTAGACAAAAAACATACCAACGAGACAAGCATCTACACTGCAGTACCACCCTCAACTTACTTATCATTTCTAACACACAAAGACCTACAGCCCCACTACAAGAATCTACGCCCACATCCAAACTAAAAACTGTCCCTCTTGTGATCCTGAAATGTTAGCGCTGTACCATCAGTAATACAACTGATCATAAAGCTGCTTCATTTTTGAAACTGCCATCCCTTAATTAAGTGCAGCACTTCTGGGATGAAAACAGAACAAAAAGAGGAGTTAAGAGTTTAAAAGCTCCTCACAGAAGCACCATGACGTACCATGTCATTAATAAGACTACCACGTGTAGGAGGAGCCTGCAGACCCAACAGGGTTGCCAGACGTCGCTGTTTCTCAACAATGATGCCATCCATATCCAGGAGGCGAGCAATATCGGTTCTCTCAGGGGTAATAGGAATTGAGAGCGTGGCCAAAAGGACTCGAGTAGACATCCTGTTGGCAAAGGATAACCACAAGGGGTGAACTGCTAGAGAATCCTGTTTATTTCATTCTCACACACACGGCAATTGAAACATGGGGATAAGCAGTATTTGCAATACAAAGCTATGAAAATAAAAGAAAGCAGCACATTTTCCATCTTATTTTACTCTAAATCCATACAAGTAATCTTGATGGCCATGAGTTTTAACACTTATTGCTAAATATACATTTTGCTGATCAATGCAAATAACACTGAATATTGAAATTATGATCTCAGTACCCAGATAAGCAGGAATATAAAAATGTCATACAGTATTTATTCCCACCATCCATACTCCCATCTATAAAGGCCTGTAGATGAGCTTCAGAGTTTTATGCAGACGATTCCACATGCCTCAAAACCCTTGCCAGATAACAAATTATCCACACACAAAAAAATATATATGTATATGGTTTGTTTGGCTATTCACACTTGCACATACTAAGGAAAAGTTCATGCTGGCGATAAGGAAATCTTGTCAAGTGAAGTATCACCACTCAGAATAGGAAATGAAAGGAAAGAACAGATACCTATTAACTTGTTCAGATTCCCAGTCAATAACAAAGAACAAAGCTTAAATAAGCATTCACATCATCTACTTTACTGGTACTTTACTGGTATTCACATCACCTACTTTACTGCAGCTTTACAAAGTCTCTTCTTTCTCTAGGTTTCTTCTGGAGCAACAGTTAGTACTGGCCACTTTAAGCAAAGCTGCTCATAGCCATGCCCACCATCTGCTCCTTTTGGGGTACAATTTAGTTTACTTTTGAACCTCTGAAGTTAAAAAACAGAAGGTAAGATCACATTAAATCTCTCTCCCCACCTCTGCATCTCTTCTTGTGTGAGATTCTTCCGCATTTCTCTCGATAAGTGATACAGTCGGTGAAGCGTGGACGCGTGGAAAAGAGCATTTCCTGATTTCCAGAAGACAGTGGAAACTTTGTGATAGTAATTTGCCATCAGCTGTGGTTTGGGTGGCTTCTTAGACAGTGCAAAAAGCCCATGAATATCCTCCACTGCTTTGAAAGCTTCCTGAAGAAAGAAATACAGTACTTTTAGAAGTTTTTTTTTTCCCACCCCCCCCAAAAAAGAGGGAAGAAACAACCACTGATGGGTAGAAGACTTTAATTATTTGATCCCCGTGAAATCTGTGATCATGTTTTGACAGTTAGATGAAATTAAATGCTCCTTGTTTTAATAAAGAAATTATTTGAGCATACTGAAAATCCATTAACTTTTACCTTCTAGAGTCTGGTAATTAAGGGTCATTTAATTCTGAGTAATTTATCCATTTATTCCGATTTTTAATCTACAAATCAATTAAAAAAAACAGTGCTCCTATTTTTACCAATCTACCAATTCAAATATTTACTCTTACCTTTCTTCACATGAATCACGTTTGCAATTAAAGTGGGTAGAGCTTTCCTAAAATTAAGAAATCTATATAAAAACATACACACACACCCCTGGAAATGGCTTCTATACAGTTACTTCCACACCTAAAAGGAATCAGCATAAGAGTGCATACTCCAAATTCAGAGATATAACATCTCCATCTCTAAGAAATGTAACCTCACCAGGTTTCCAAAAGCAAAGCATCCTTCTGAAAAACCTGCTCTGAAAGTGCCCTCACTGGGCAGACACTAACAGGCTTCAGTCAGGAAGTTCCAGGGCAAACTACAAACTACAACTACAGGACTTAACATTTACCAACCACTTCCCAGTGACCTAGCTCATGACAACGCACATGTTAAGAGATGAAGACGTCAGTCAACTTCTCACTTTCACAACTCTAAGTGACTCCAACCATTTTTACCATTAATTAATACAAGTTTGGTTTGAAATGCTATACAAAAAGAGCAATTCAAGCAAGACCAGATGAAAGAATTCAACACACAGTGGAAAGGTGGGAGACTACAGCGTGACTGACTGCAGGAAGCCAGCTGCATACCTGCCACAGCTCCATGCTAATGGCACTGTCAAGCTGCACGAGCCTGGTCTCCAGGTGCATGGACTGGCTGTCAGGGTTGTTGAGGTTGATCGCTGTGCTCTGGTTATGGTGCCGCTGGATCTGCCCCAGATGCATCCGCAGGTTATCACAGAGTTTACGGAACTCCGCTTTGCGCGTGTACTGCAGGCAGAACTTAAAAGCTGCACGAATGAAAAAATACCAATTAGGAATGTTAACTCACAGTGACCTTGTTGTAGTCCCAAATGGGATTCAAATATGTACACCGATGCACTTAAAGAATCTTCATTTACAGTCCACAGACATATGAAACACAGTACAATGTAAGTGCCACACCATGAATAAGAGCCACTGGAGAGCACCACCACCATAACCTCAAAATAAAAGCCATTAAGATGCTTCTACATAATCAGGCTCAAGGAGTAAAGGGAATACTTTAAATCTCTCTAGAGCGTTGTAAATTAAGGAGCAATTCTAGTTTTTATTTTGAACTAAGTGCAAATAAAACTGTGAATAGCATAAATTTTGTCTTTATAAAACTTGGGAGAAAATTCAAGGCATCTGAAATGGTAAAGCTAAATGAAGCTTTCAAAAAGCTGCAGATAACAGGAAAAACTGCCTCCGATCCTCTGGTTCCTCTCAAATACCCGTTCACATGCAGCCACTGCAACTCTTAAAGTATTTCTACCAAGAACTAGCCAAAAAAAAAAAAAGGAATGCATCAGACTGCTGCACAGAGGGTTAAACAGATGCTGAGGCATTTCAAATTCATGTCATGGTGATTTTTCCTAATGGATTTGCATAGCTCGAGTCCAGAGTTAAAAACCCAATACCCTCTTAATTTTTGCACTTATTTGTCACTTTTTAAGGGAAAAAAAAAAAAAGATGAATACAAAAGTATTTATTCTTGGAAATTGTTTTTTCTTGCAGAATGGCATCCTGAAGAATCAGAGTAGGCTGCCTTCTATCATGTTCTGGACAATGTTCTACTAAGTTATTTCCATGTCAAAACTGAGAGCTTATCATCTCTTACAATAGCATTTACTGTACATGAGTTCTTCAAGTTTAACGACATAACATCACCAGAACACATCTGTCACTCTGGATTAAAAAGAAAGTGAAGATAAGACTAATCTTTGTAAGTTAGAAAAAGACACAGCACCAGAAATACTCAGTATGTCCAAGCAAATTTTGACTTGCATCTCCTGCTACAAGATTAAGTGTCCAGAAACCTCCACAACATTTAAGAACCTCCATAATCCTAAGAGGAGTATGTGCATGTATAGCCTTAAGAGAATAACAATGTTTTCAACTCTGATGCAGGGGTAAACGATGAATAAGGAGTGTCCAGTCTCCTTACACTTGAAGTTTCCGCCCTTCCCACCTACCCTGCTGTGCAATGTCATGGTACAGGCGTTCCACTCTGGAATTATTACGGAGAAGGTCCAAACACTGCCTGTAGGACTCCCACAGAAATTTCACCCACGGTGTCAAAAGGAGGCGGTCAGTACGATCCTGTGTGTCTTCTCCACTTACAGCACTCAGAAGAACACTACAGTTGTGGGGCAGCGGGAATGGAACAGAGGAAAGCAATGGAAGAAGAAGAAAAAATGCTTTATTCCTCACAATTCTCACAGATTTTTCTTATCAAGATCTAGGATCAAACTGTAGGAACCCAAACAGCTACTTGCCACTGAGCATTGACTGTTGCTTAGTTTCAAACTGGTCCCTCAGACTCTTTCTTTAAAGGACAGAATCTCTTTCCTTGATGTTATACTTCATGTTTTGACGGATGTGTACAGGCTACATAAGTAAAAGACTTCTGAAGGCAGTGTCCTTCACACAGGTAAGCAAAAGGAAACTACTTCCAGGATTTTCACCTTCCCTGTTTTATCAGGCAGCACTGCACTGCCCTTCTGTTAGCCTCAGATATCACTGGCTACCCAGATACTTTTCCGCTTGCTGAAACATTCTTTTTAGCAAGCAGCAGTGCTGCCAGAGAGCTTACTTGTTGCTGACATATGACACAGAAGAAATGTGTGCCTTACGGCTTCTATTTTCTCCATAGAAGACTGCCATCATGTCACCTACAGAAACAAACATGTTCAAAAATATCCTTTCTCTATTATTTGTAACCCCAATTCAGTTCACCTTTTCCTGTTTTAAATTCTGTCCACAAACAAATTGGATGTCAATAAAGGATAACTTTCCAACCCAGGTGCACTGTGTTTTAAGTCTGAATTTAGGTACCAACACACTGTCAAGGATACTCCCAGAACTACCTTGCTGTACATAATATCAGAGGCACCATGTTATTTTTCTCACTGCTCAAACAACAGAAGCATATTATCCTGCCGAAGAACACCTTACTGCTCCCCAGCACTGTGTCTTCTCCTTGAGCTAGTTCATTCTCTCTAGCTCCAGCAACCAGTTAACTCTATGGCTCATCCTCAGAACGCAGTGCTTCATCCATCAGTTCACAAAACTGGAATTACACATAAAACCCTCTCTTCCTTTTTATCTTTCATATCCATGGTAATTTACAGCCGTGTTAACAGACATCTTCTATGTAATCCAGCAGGATAGCACCCACTAGGCATCCTTTCAAGTAAAACATCCAGTCTGCACTTTCTTTACACAGGTACTTCCAACTCGGAATTGTGGTGAGTCTTCTTTGCTCCGTCAGCTTCCATTTTTATTCTTGACTTTGTTCCTAATTATATCAATAAATTCCCAAGCTGTTTGCCTGCTCCACCAGTATCTCTGATGCTAACAAGGAAGGTGTTTAGAAGAACTATTATCCCCCACAAAACTGTTAAAATACAACAATTCTAAGTGCATAAAAATAAAACTGCAGGTTTAAACTTCAGAAAGTCTAGCCATTTATATATGAGCTTTCCTAACGCTGCTCATTCCACCATACCACACACTTGATCAATCAGTGCAACAACAGAGCCAGGAAATTACTGTGAAGGCATGCTGATGGAAAAGCCTTCCCTGTTGTCAGTGTGTATTTTATACATTCATACTCTAATGATATTTGCTTGAAAATCTAGAACTCTTTTTGTCACTGCACTACAAGCATGAAAGCAAGGATACTTTCCTAGGAAACGCTTATATTTTAAGGCAGGCCTCCTACCTTTCTGGAGTCTGAATATTATCTAAGTCTTCTATGTCCAGTACCATCTGCTGGGACTCCTCCTTAGCTGCTTCTGTTTTTTCTTCAGCTAACTTTAAATAGGCTCGAACGACATCCTCTAAAGATTTGATGTTCACCTGTATCAAAGGCAGAACGTGAAGATGTTTCTTCCAGTGATGGGCAGCAAATATTTAAAAAGCAGGAGTGAATCCTAATTCAAGGCTGACGTTACTTTCAGATCACGTTAGCTGACAGATAGCACACAAACAATAAAGTATTCAGAAGCCATACCTGCTGGCAGATATTCTTGTACTGGTACAACCCCTCTTTTGCCAGGTGACTCTTGCGGAGGTCCACGCAGAGCTCCAGGTACTTCAGCATAATCGGCTCGTGGATTTTTTGCCATGTTCGGTGTTTTTTACTTTTCATAACATCGTAGAGAACATCAAGGGCAGGCTGCTTTTTGCCAACCTCAAGGAATTCTGAAAGGAAAATCTAATTAGCAGAATTGCAAGCCTGAAGATGAATGTTTTTATGAATTGGTACTGTAACCTTTTAGAATTTAATCGGCTCTGATCAAATTCCATTGATGATCTGATTTATGTTGCCATACCAAAAATGCTGGCAGATACAACTGCAGCAGCAAACAGAGACCCTGCTATTAGTACACATTTCAAGATGGCAGAGATGTTTCTCCATTCATCAGGGCATGAGCAGGCACTTCATACACTCAGTACAGAGCCTACCAATATTATTCACTAAGATGCAAACCATTCAAGGAATTTTTTGAGACCTCTCCTCAAACCAAAGAATTAAAAAAAGTTACTCAGAACAGCTGCCCAACCTATCATTTATTTTCAGCTCCTATAGGTATAGATATCCAGTTTACTGAACAGTTACACTAATAGTTACTAGAGTCCAAAATACATTTGTTAAACCAGATCTGCTGAAACCAGCATCTCATCCATTTGTTCCTTAAGCAGCTGCCTTAACCAGCAAGATCTCCCAACACCACAGCAGCTCCTGCCCATGAAGGTGGGAGGCCCTGGGTGTGGGTATCCCTCTCCTGGAAGTGCCCAAGGCCAAGCTGGATGAGGCCCTGGGCAGCCTGAGCTGGTGGGAGGTGCCCCTGCCCACAGCAAGGGCTTGGAAATGGATGGGCTTTGAGGTCCCTAACTACAGAAAAGCAAGACAAAAGAATGCCAAGACTGGGAAGCAAACAGGATTAGAGAGAATGGAGGGGACAAAAGTGGAAGAGGGAAAAAAAATATAAAAAATGGAAAGGAAATAAAGCTGAATACAATTAAAAATAAGCGTTTATTCTTAAATGAAGGAGGATGGAATTAGCACTCTCCATTAAGAACTTTGGAAATGACTGTGTTGCTAAATAATGGCAGAATGGATAAAAATAGGAACCAGCTCAAGGGACCCAGGCAGACAGACATGAGCTTCCAGGACTGCAAGGAGCAGTCCTCATCATTTCACAAAAAATCTGAATTATTATTATAACCAGCGCCCTAACGTCTGGAATGTCAGAATTTAAATTAAATATGAGTAAAAGTTGTATTTCAAGAACAGCAGCAACATTTTAATCTAAGGATCACAGTGCCATGCACTTGGGGCCCCGTTTATGTCAATCAGCTAGCACACAGTGACCAAGGTCCTCCAGAGGAAAAACACAGGGTCCCCCCTCCAGGATAAATAAGGGTAAAATGTGACAGCATTCAGCAACATTTTAAATTCACTAAGGGAATTTGAAAAAAGCTGCCCTCCCTCCTATCACTGACACTGTTATTCTACCCCGGTGTTGCTTTCAGGCACTTACTGCTCAGCTTCATTACTTTCTGTTTATGAAAATGAACCTGAAAGGCAAGTTTGATCCTGCAGCAGTGCCAGGCCACTCCAACCAGCACAGCTCTCAGTGGTCTGTAACTAACTGGACAAAGCACAACATGAATTCGTATTGTTCTGAAACTTGTAATTAACTCTGGCCAAGCAGAGTTCTTGCCAAAACATCAAATCATTCAGGCTAATTTAACACACGCTGCAGTAAAAGCACGTGCCAAAGGAAGATGAAGAGTCAAATACAGCCTCTGTGTCTTAGGGCAGAAACGGTAAGTTATGGAAACAAAGAATTGTGACAGAACAGACGTAAAAGCATCAGCCCCAGGAGAGCAGTGGGACCTGTATTCTTTCTGGTTTTCACATTACAGCACTTAAAATGCTAAAAGCTCTAAGCAGACAGGAACTACTTCATACACCTTGACAACTAAATCGCAGCTGACCCAAAACCCTGCATTCAGCTGAGCTTCCAAGCTGAAAAAAAATTATTTGAGAAGCTGAAAAGATGACCTTCACCATCCAGCACCTCCAGCAGAGAGCAGGCTCAACACAAGGAACAACACAACTCTCATCTCTGACTACTCAGCAGCACCAGATATTAGCAGCTAAGGGCTGGCTTTGATCTCCACCTATCCTTTGTAACAAGAGAGCTTTCTTCCACAACTATATTATCTGTAACCACTCAAGCACTTCCTACTTTTACGTACACTGAGGTCACAGAAAAACTGAAGCACAGAACGCGTTTTCATTTCAGCTTTAGGCATAAAACACCAGAACTGTGCAAACAATGCCAGGTGTTCAAATCTGAAGTGTCAGTTTAACACAGAACCGTTTCTTGTGTTTGAAATATATACCTTAAGAACAATTTATCTCCATTTATTTTACTTGGACGTGGTTAGAAAGTGCCTCTACAGCCTGCAGGGACTTGACACAGCTTGCTGTGTTCAAGACAGTGTACTAGCATAAAGGCATCTTTCCCAGTAAGAACACTAAAATTCAGCTCTGGCTTTGGAAACACTGGATCTGATTTTTTTTTTTGGTATGTTTAACATTTGTAAGAATTATACAACATTTCTCATTAGAAATCTCGAGGAGATTCAGAATTTACTCCACATTTCTCGGATCTTAAGATATAAAGTCACTGAATTACACGTGGTTCTCACACTACCCACCCCTTCAGCTGGCATTTCCAGACCCGTACATCAGCTGTAATTTCTGGATGTCTGAGTGTGCAACTCCGTACCGATGAATGGTACAAACCATCTCTCTACGTGCTTAAAATAGGATGCTATTAAGAAAAGTGCCAAAGCCGTATATTTATCCCGAGACAGCTGATAAACACATCCAACGCAGCTTTGTACGAAGCAGCAACAAGCAGCCACAGAGGCGACCCGGCCCTGCGCAGTGCTGAAGGCGTTTCATCACTGCCGCTCTCAGCGGGGGCACTAACACGGCTTGGGATCGCTGAGCGCGCAGCCAACACGGACAAGCAGCGCCCGGACCCGCACCGCTTTCCGGGCGAGGCCGGGCGGGACGCGGAGCCGGGAACGAGCCGCCGCGCAGGGCCGCAGCCCGTCCCCTCGCCTCCGCCCGCGGGGGCCCCGCCGGGGCCGGGAGGCGGAGCCGGGCCCTCTCCTCGCGGCCGCCCGGGCCTCCTCTCGCGTCGCGGCGCCATAGGGCGGCGGGCCCGGCCCCGCTCCTCGCGGCGCCTCAGCGCTCTGGGGCGGCCTCTCCTCGGCGCCAGGGCGGCGGCGGCCGAGGCCTCGCACCGAGAAGGGGGGGAGGGGGGGGGGAGGGCGAGAAGCGGCGCGGGCAGCGCTCAGGAACGCGGGGCCGAAGCCGAGGGGAAGGGGGCGGCCCGCACTGACCGTTCGCCCGCTTCAGGGCGTTCTCGGGCCGCTGGAAGTACACCGGCATGATGGCGGCGGCCTCGGCTCTCCTCACAGGGCGGCGGCGCGGCGCGCTCCGTGCTCAGGCGGCAGCCCGCGAGGCCGGAAAGGGCGGGGCCCGCCGCTGCGCGCGATGACGTCGCCGGAAGCGGAAGTCCCTCCCGGCGGGCGGGCGGGCGGGGGCTGAGTGTGGCTGAGGCGTTTGGGGAGCGGTGCTCTGGCGGGAAAAAATCTTCACAGAATCGGAGGGGTTGGAAGGGACCTCGGGAGATCATCCAGTCCGACCCCGCTGCCAGAGCAGGCTCCCTGCACCAGGTCGCACAAGTAGGCGTCCAGGCTGGTCTCGAATATCTCCAGAGAAGGAGACCCCGCAGCCCCCCTGGGCAGCCTGTCACCCTCACCTGTGCTGCACTTCCTGGCCGTTCCCCCTTGTCCTGTCCCCACACGCTGCTGGAAAGAGTCTGGCCTCACCACTTTGCCCCCCACACCTCAGATATTTATAAACCTAGATCAGGTTCTCCTCTCAGTCTTCTCTCAGACTCAAATCACTCCGCCTTTCTTCACAGGGGGGATCCTCCAGGCCCTTCCCCATCTTTGTGGCCCTGCGCTGGACTCTTTCCAACAGATCCCTGTCTTTATTATCCTGGGGGGCCCAGAACTGCACACAGCACTCCAGATGAGGCCTCACCAGGGCAGAGCAGAAGGGGAGGATCAGCTCCCTCGGCCTGCTGGCTACGCTCTTTTTAATGCACCCTAGAATGCCATTGGCCTTTTTGGCCACGAGAGCACCCTGCCGGCTCATGGCCAACCTGTCACCCACCAGGTCCCGCTCTGCAGAGCTCCTCTCCAGCAGCTCATCCCCCAGCCTGCACTGGTGCAAGACTCCACACTTGCTTTTGTTAAATGTCATCTGGTTTCTTGCTGCTTCATTCGGTACAGCCTTCATGAGGCTGTTAGTAGTGCTGAGCCGGTGTCCTTCTTGAGTCAGTGCAATGAATGTAACACAAGAAGGCCATCAGACGCTGCCTGCGCCTGAAGCGCAGCCTCGTGCACCCAAAGCCTGCCTGCAGCTGTAGGGAAGGGAGCGTATAAGCACGAGCCCAGCAGAGAGGTGAGATCTCGATTAAACGTGAGAGATCTTTATTCGGAGCAGTGAGGCCGTGATTGTGCTGCCCAGAGAGCTGCAGGTGCCCCATCCCTGGAGGTGCTCAGGGCCGGGCTGGATGGGGCCGTGGGCAGCTGATCTTGGGGGGCACGCAGCCCACAGCAGGGGCTGGGACCGGGTGATCCTTAAGGTCCCTTCCAAGCTAAGCCATCCAGCGATTCTGATTGCAGCGCTCCTGCTGTTACCCTATGTATCTCCGAGGTAACCTCTTCTGCCCGAGCTATTGCAGCTCTCACCACGGCTTCAGTGCGTAGCATTCCTACAGGCTGCAAAACAAGATCTGCGAGCATCGCCCGCCCTAACGAGGCTCTTTTTGCTAACGCCGAGTATTGAGGCTCCCGAGTCTTAGACGAGGGGGGATATAAAACTACAGACGAGGAAGGAAGAGAGCGATGCAGAGGGCGGCCCCAGCAAATGGCGGCGGGGCGGGGCGGGGCGGAAGGCGGGCGGGGCGGGCAGCGGGGCTGGAAGATGGCAGAGCCGGAGACGCAGCCGCTGCTGGGTGTGGGGCTGATCGGTAAGGGCTGGCCTGGCCCTCGCTGTGCTCCCGGCGGCTTCGGGCCGTGGGGGAGGCGAGGCCCGGGCTGTGGCGGGGCGAACTCGGGAGTGTGGGGCACGTTGGCCAACGTGCGGTGCGAGCGTTGGATGGAGTTTTAGTGCGGTGGCAGAAAACGGCTCTGACGGAGCGGTGAAGTCGCTTCCTCGCTGCTGCTGCTGCTTGGCGTGCTCTCACGGTGCCCGTCTTTTCGCCGTAGAAAAAGACGCCAACGGTGATGCTTTGTGGGTTTGGTGTTATCCGTCCGTGACGGCTGAGCTGAGGACTCTGTTGCTGCGGAAGTGCTGCCTTACGGATGAGAGCAGGCTGCTTCATACCTTCGTGTTCGGGCAGTACAAGAGGACGTGGTTCTACATCACGACCGTAGAAGTTCAAGACTCTCCAGCCTTGAAAAAGGTAGGGCTGGGCCTGCGGGCTCCTCCTAGGGCACGAGGAAGGCTTGTGCGGTGCTTCCTCTGCTCTTTAACTCTAAGCAGTGCGCTGCCCTGATACGTTGTGAAGTTTGCTGTGTGCACAGATGCAGCTCCTGCCCAGGTGCCCTTCTGACTGTGCTTTTGGGAGAGCTTGAGTTGTGTGGAATCCAAGCTGACAAGAGTAAAAACCGTTTTTACTGTTATTTCCAGTCATTGCACCTCGTGTTCAACGCTTTTTGTTTAATCAAAAAAGTTCTACAAGCTATCTTTCTAATTGACCAGAAGGGTGACCTAGAGTACCATCATTTAGGTACTTTCTTTTCCACTCCATTAAGGACCAGAAGACTGCGTTTGCTCCTTTATCTTCTGTACCTCCCCTGTTATAAACATCATTAAGTTGTCTGATAAATTTCTTCTATTTTTGTATTTCATCCTTCATTGTTAAGTAGCAGTACAGTGTGGTAATTTTGAACACCTACAGCAGAACGTTACCTGTCTTCCCTTGCTCTAAGCTCCTATCAGTTATGATGCTTAGTAGTGTAAAAATGTAGCTAGATCTGTCTCAGAGGCAGTAGGAGATGCTAGTTAAGGAGGACATGTGAGCTTAGTCAGTGTCTGCAGACAGTTAGCCTTGTGCTGCCCTAGCCTGTGATTGTTTAATTCAGGGAGTTGAAGAGCTGTTCTGTTTGCCAGCCTGCTGCCTGTGATGTTCTCTTTCTGGCCATGTCTGTGCTGTCTGCCTGCACAGCCTCCTTTGACCACAAATTCTAGAAGTTTTCTGCCCACTATGGGGAAGGAACGTGCTTTCCTCTGATCTCCTGACATTAAAAAAAAAAAAAGCAACACATTTTTACTATGTTAAGTTAATGATAATGAGTACTAGATCTTGCTTGATGGATATGAGTCACATCAGAAACCCATTGGCTCAGCCTTCTCTGCAGGTAGCAACCTGGTTCTGCTGCTTTCAGTCACTCTATTTGTATTGAAGCATCTTGTCTGAGTACTGCAGAAGGTTCAGTAAGCAACAATTGCTGTTGTTATAGTCATTAAATAAGCTCTGTTTTTTTTTTTCTATGTGCTTGCCTTGCCCAGGTGACCCACTTCTCCATTGTTCTGACAGCCAAAGACTTCAACCCAGAGAAATATGCAGCTTTCACTAGGATTCTCTGTAGGTCTGTATAAAAGCTGTCTTTCAGTGGTGCTACATATGTGTTTTGGTCTTACCGTGGCAAAAGATTAAATGTCGCTATGCTGTGTTAACACTTGGTCTAACAATCTGCTGGAGATTCGGTCCTACAAACTGAAGCAGATGGTATAAACCCTGGAGTTGTGCTTCACTTGAGCTCATCTTGAGCTCATGCAGTGGGTGTTAGAAGCTTGGGGCCTAGTGTGTTTTACCAACAGTAAATGAGTTTCAAATGTGATATAATTTTGTATCTAGCTAAAATTGAAAGCAGGTAGTTAACTGACCTTAATCTGTGAATTAGGCTATGATATCTCTCTGTTGTTTGACAGACAGCTAACAGGTTTGTCTGTTTTTAGTGAGTGTTAAGGACATGTATTTATGTTTTTTTAACACTTAGCAAGGAGTATGGGAGTATTCTTAATCACATGTACACAAAAAGCTAGTTAAATGGTCTCCATTAATAGCAGGAGTTACTGTAGTAGTTGTTTTCCATGGAAGTATCTTCTACGTGTGCAAAGAATCCTCAGTCTGGACACCTGCTTAGGCCTCCGTGCAATAACATTCCTGCTATTAAATTTTAGTTCCTTTGCAAAACAGTGCTCTCAAAATACAAGTTAGCTGCTGATGGTAAAGGACAAATTCTTGTAGGCATGCCAAGAGGCTGCTGTTTTAGTCTCTTAGATCCTCAACCGACTGTCCAAAATGAGAATCTATTTGTCAAGAGTTCTCTTGGTGATACTGTCACTTTATTCGTGTGTCCGCTGGTACTGGTTGCAATCAAAAACCCAGACTCTTTCTGTCCACACAGAATCTACTTGAAGTATGGAAGTCCTGTGAAAATGATGGAGAGTTACATTGCAGTCCTTACAAAGGGGATCTGCCAAAGTGAAGAAAATGGATCCTTCCTCAGCAAAGACTTTGATGCTCGGAAGGCTTACCTTGCTGGTTCCATTAAAGGTTAACTAATTCCAGAAGTCTCCATTATTTTTTTGTCCAATCTAAATTACAATCAAATTTCTAATCTGCTCTTCAAGTAAATAGTGTGAAGCGTTATCTGTATTGTTGTTCTTGAGCTTCTTTAAACAAGTGGAATTATCAGCGTGTGTATTTTCTATATTTTCCCGTTCTCTTTTAGATATAGTATCTCAGTTTGGAATGGAAACAGTTATCTTATATACAGCACTGATGCTGAAGAAGAGGATTGTGGTGTACCATCCTAGAATAGAAGCCATCCAGGAATTTACCAGGTACAGTGTGACTTTGTCAGTCCCTGCCCTCCTACTCAAAGTCAAACAAATCTTGAGTTTTCATTCTGGGGGGGGAAAAAAGACAGTATACAATTAAATACATTTATTGAAGTCCCCTCAAGTCTCTTGTAGGGCTTTAGCCATTGTGCTTAGTTAAGACACAGAAGATTGACTGTGTAGTGAATGATAAACTCTGCTTGCACTGATAGCAGAAGCCTCTGTAATTAGTGCGTATGTGTACTGAATGAGATCTAGTTGTGTGAGTTATGAGTTGCATTTTGTATTGTGAAGCTTTAGTGCAGGTAGAAGCCTGCTGTATGTCAGCTGCTGATCTCATTTCCCCAGGACCTTGCCTGCTTTAGTGTGGCATCGGCAGGACTGGTCAATTCTTCATTCGTATGTACATCTAAATGAAGAGGAAGTGGAAGCCTTGAAGGCCTGCTCAGGTAGTAACAATTCATTAATCGAGTGTGAGCAAAACAGTTTCGTTTCTTATTGCTGTGATGTGTTACACCTGTGCTCTTTGGGGCAAAAGTGGGTATGTTACTGCTAATGCTGTTGTTGCAAGGTAAACCATGTAATTTTCTTTAGGGAAAAAAAAAAGCAGATAATTAAACAAGTATGTTTGAAGGTAACTAGTTAATTTGGTGTTTCTGGGTGCATCCCCATCAGCCTGCCCCTGATGCAGACAAAAAGAAGCTTTGAGGATCTTCTGGTGTTATGGTCAGAGGGAGTTAAAAGCCCTGCTGTTGCACAGAAGCAATTCACTGTAGATGAGCTATTTGTTCTCAGACTTTTACATACAGCTAGTGACTTCCATTTTAGTATTTTCTTCTTTTCAGTTCTGAAGTCAGAATTTCCAGGTATTTTTTTCCTGCAGGAGGGGGCCCTTTGCTCATGCAAAGGTTAGCATGACACAGAGCGTGGCAGGTACAAGGCTTCTCTATACAGCATGATGAACAGGATGTCCACTCATCTTCAGTATTTCTTCACAGTTACCAGGAGCACTTGTTTCAGCTGGCTGTCTTTCACAAAGAAAAGTTGTTTCAAGCTTGCTCAGCTGGCATGCTATAAACAAGAAATCCTGCTGTTTTCACACCTCAGTTGTAATCTAGCAGTGACCTGGTGACAAGGGGCTCAAGTGGATATGCTTTTAAGGAAGTTGGGGGGTTTTTCACTTGCAAATAAAAAGTTAAGTGGTAAAGTAGAAGGGGTTTAACATTTCAGATTGAGGTTTCCATTATGTCTTGGGTTTGTTTTTATTTATTAAGCAAGACTAGAAACCATAATGTTAACCAAACCCTGCTCTCCAGGTTACATTGCTGGATTTACAGATTCTGAAGTGAGCAGTAGACCAGACCTCTATGATGTGTACGTGAATTTGGCAGACAGCGAGATCACTGTTTCCCCTGCAGTAAAAGGTTGGTTGCTCTTAATGTTTTTGATCTGAGGTTTATCTCAGAGTTGATAGTGCCTACTGAACTTCGAGGAGGTTTCTACACTGATTCTGCAAATGTAATAGGGAAGATTCTGTCTTTCTGTTGAAACTTGGAAAGACATGCTTTCACTTGCAGCAGATGTGGAATTGAGATTTGAAAATGTTTAATAATTACATGGAAGATCGATGTGAAGATATCATATGAATCTTTAGAAAAACATTGCCTGAAATACTCAGAGATTGGGAACTATGTGAAAGGGAAGCTTCTATATGCTGATCACCTTGCTGTTCTGTGGTGTCTGCTTAGGGCTGCCTTAGATGTGGACAGTTGGTCTGTGCCAGCGTGGCTGTGCTGTGTCAGGTTACTGCCTTTACAGATGGCAGGGATGAAGAGGGCTCCTTGTTTTGCCTTGCTGTTCATACACAGTTCCAGATAAAGCAGGGATAGTACGCATTCATGTAAAATGACTTTTTTTTTTTCCCTTGTTCAGAGGCGATGACAATGGGAAAGCTTCACAAAGAAATTGGGCAACTAATTGTTCAGTCTGCAGAAGATCCGGATAAATCAGACAGCCAAGTCATTAAGGTTAATATTTTTATTTTTTTAATTCTTTTAAATTACTTCTGTCAGTTATAATCCAGCAAGAGTGGGGGAAGCAGCAGAAAGGTGGGTTGCTGGGAACCAGGCTCGTGTAGAGTCAGTCTTGTATCCTCTACTTTCTTACAAATGAATGTCAACGGTTTACCGGGCTGGATCGGCCCGGTTCCGTGACGATTGGTGCGGGGGACCCACGGACCCACGCCCCAGGAAAGGGCAAGGAAAAAGGGAATAGGGAAAAGGGAGATGGGCCTAGAAACAAAACAGCGGCAACGATCTGAGGAGGAAAGCTAATTTACTAAATAAGATATTAGAAAGCAAAATAACACAATATAATACAATGTAATTGGAATTGAGGCTAATGAATCAAATAAAATGAGCAAGAGAGAGTGTCCGATAAACCGAAGGCCTTACGCTAACGCTGAAGGCGATACGGCAGCGAGCACCCACTGCTGAGTCGATCCCGAAGGAAAGAGAGTGTCCCGTGACCGCTGAGGGTTTTTATCTGTTCCCTCTGAGCGGAAAACACGTAAAAATACAAAGCATCGCAAAGTCCTCTGGGGAATGTAGTTCTTCTTCTCTTCTGAGACAGGTATACCTGGAATTATCAATGATCTATGGAGCTGGAGTATTAGCTCTTTAACTCTTAATGCAATACATGATGTTATGATGTGGAATACCAGTACCAAAAATCATAAAACCATGACAATGAACCTTCTTCATATAGTTCTAAGGGTAACCTGTGTGATTGATGATCTCTCGGGTAACCACATTGCTGAAGAACTCCAGAAATTTCTAAGGATCCAGTAAAATCAACCTCGTGGTGTTATCCTACAGCGTATTTTGCTCAATACGTTGTCAATGGTACTATCAGCACCTCTGAGCAAGTCCTACAGATCCATGGTTTCTCAGCTCTAAAAGCCTGATTGAAGATTTTTTTTTCCTCACTTCCTCCCTTATTTAATTAGATTACCACCCATTTCAGAACTGAGCAGCTTAGTCAAAAGAGCTCAGCTATGCCGGAGAGGAATCTCAATTGTCTGTGTTCTATCAGCTGCTCCTTTAGTCAGTACTGCATCAGAGAAGAGCTGCTGCAAATTTGCCATAGATTAAATAGGGCCTCTGTTTAAAATCAACTATCTGCCTCGTTTTTTTTTCTTATATTCCTTATCATTTTTAAAATAAATGTTAAAAACTTATAATACCTGTTCCTGTATTTATGGTTGGTGTGTTTTTCTGTTCTTTAAGGATATTTCTCTGAAGACAAAAGAAATCTTGTCTACTTTAGCCTCACTTACAGAAGTTTCTGATGGCAACGAGAAGCCAACCCTGAACTCTGAAGCTCTGAAACAAAAGAGATTTCCACCAGCTACAGAAAATTTTCTTTTTCATTTAGCAGCTGCCGAACAAATGCTTAAAATCTGATTCTGATGCACTTCAGTTCTATGGACTAACTCTGAAAGCTGTCTCGGACATACAAATAGGAACACCTGATTTTTGTATGGGATAACTAAGTGTAAGAGTGAATGCCATATTTACCTTGATGTAATGCAGAATATTGGAGCTTGACCTGGAACATCCAGAGGTATATTTGGTAACATTCCTGGTGTCTTCTTTCCCCAACGATGACTTTGTACGTATGGTTCTTGCATTTCACATTACAACATGGTTGTATAGCATGGGCTCGTGCATCCAGGCTGTGCCAGGCGTTGGTGTAGTGACTGTATGTCTTGCACATCCCTGATGACAGACAGCTCTGACCTGCTCTCCTTGTGTCTGGAACACATGGTGCAGCATGTGTGCTGTGATGATGTGCTGAACATGGAGTTGTTCTGAGTGCTCATTCTGGGCTTCCAGGTATGTCAGGTTGTCAGATGCTGCTCTTGCTCTGGACTGTCTGATACCTGGAAACCCCAAATAAATGGACAAGTTCTCTTCTTTCTACTTGAAAGTGTCTAAGTATAGAAAAAGGATGTCTGGGAAAATCTGATACGGTAGCCTTATTTTGTAAAGGAAGAGGTATTTTAAAGCTCACATAGGAGCTAAGCACCTCTTTTGGACTCTTGCCTTACAAATTTTCCCCCTTTCACTCCGTCCTGTGCCTCTGGTGGAGGGAAAAAGAGGACAAAATTACTGTATTTAAGTTGGGTCTTCCTAGGAGGCCACAGACAAGAGCTGCTTTACAGCTGGAGTCATGTAAGGAAGCTGTTGGGGCTCTCAGCTGGAAGATACCTGGCTGTTCCTTCCTGATCTGTTTAACAGAAAATCAGGTTAATTAAAATCAAATGGGCATAAGATGTTCAAACAGCCCCAAGCAGTTGGAGCACCAACCTGGAACTGCCTGAGCTGCAGTGTGAGTACTACCTGATGGTGCTCAGCGTGGGCTGAACGTAGGTGGAAACTTCTGAAATAATAGTGAAAACGAGGACACGCTCTGTAGAAAATTAAAACATGCCTACTTGGTTGGGTGCAGAGCTGTAACTCACACATTCTGTTTGCTGTTTTTTTTTTCCTAAGGAGCAGCCTGAAACAATCTGCTTTGTAATGTTCTGAGAAGAGTTTAGATTCTGAGTAGGGGAATGCTCTGAACCAAGCAATCTGTCTTTCTTCAGAAACGTCCACGAAAATAAGTAAACTCTGCAGTAGCACTTTGTTATTAAAAAAAAGAATCACTTTTTTTTTTTCCTGGCCTTTGAACAGGTGAGCTGTAGTGTGTGGCTGTACCTGGAGGTTTTGTACTTACGATTAAAACTTTCAGTAATCAATACTTATATTGTTAAATAATGGGATGTTTGCTATCCTGAAATTGTTAGAGGTCATCGCTAGCTGTGTGCAAGCAATTATTGGTTTGGAAAAGGGTTGTCCTTTTGCTACATATCATGCTACATTGAGGGCTGCTTTAGAGTGTAGGTAAAGAATGTGGCATCTGAAGTGGCCAGCTATTACAGTCAGGAAATGGAAGTGCTTCAGGATGATCCCCTGTTCTCAGAGGTATAAAATTCTACTTTAAATACTTAACTCTGCAGATTAAATTCTGTATGCAGGAGGGCAGTGTCTTTTGTTTTATCTCAGAACAAGTTGCCTTCGTTCGCCTCTAAGTGATCTGCAACTTTTTCCCCATCTGGCCGTTCACGTGGTGTGCTGGGTTTGGTTTTGTTCATTTTTCTCCTTCTCACGGTTCTTCAGTACTGCTGTTTCTGTGCTGGGGCTCCTGGAATAACTGCAAAAGTCTGCTGAAAGTTCTCCTCAGGAGCTGCTTTGAAGTCTGCTGAGAAAAACCTGAGCTGCTGTCAGGTACATTGTAACTGAGGAGAAATTCAGTTTCTTTTTAACAGAAAGCCCTGGAGGTGCCCTCGAGAAGGTGGTGTGGGGTTGGAGACAACCACCAAAAGCTCAGCAAAGTAAATGTTTGATGGTTGCTTTTAAAAGCGGGAGGACCTCAGCCTTAGATCTTGTATTCTAACATTCGCGTGACACAAATGAACTATAATTTTGCACTTAAAGAACTGGACTCATAGCATGCTTATGCCTATTAAAAAAAACAACAAAAGAAGTCCTGAGTAGCCTAGCCTTTAATTTACGTGGATTTCTTCCTGAGTAGTCACAAGCTGAACTCTTGGTTGTGCAATGCTGTGGTTGGAAATGAGGCTGCTACCTGGGAGGAAAATGCACTACTGCTGCAAGTTCAAACAGTTTTATCTTCTGTTGATTGTCTCATTCACACTGGGGTGGGGAAAAAAAAAGTATTGGCCTCCTTCAGCTTCAGTGCTTCGAGAGAACAGTCCTGTTCTGCTTAGATTTTCTAATAATCGTTTCCTCTTGGGAGCACGTTAGAATAAAGCAGCAGTGTGGAAGGTCAGGGAGATGTTTCAGCTTATTCTGCACTTCCCTCTCGCTAGGGTGCACACCAGCTGAGGCTTGGGGCGTGCTGGTGTGGACTGGGAGCAGTCACGCGGCTATTTTACTTCCTCCTCCTGGAAGTAGAGACTGCAAAATGAGATTTTGGTTCAGGCTTCCTCGTCTCGCTGCCTTTCTGTTCTTGGATCAGTGTGAAACAGTGAGTGCTGGTTCCTGCTGCCGTGCTGAGAGCTGTGCCTCCCAGAACTGTGCAGTGCTTGGCTGAAAGCAAGGCGTTCTGATTCTTGAAAACTGCAGTACAGTTCCTTCCTCAGGTGAGGGGGGGAAATAAACTCCTGCCTGAGCCATTGCCCTCGTGATTTCCATACTGTAAAATCTCATCAGATCTCCACTGCGTTTGCAGAAACAAAGGTAAACGGGGAACAAAGCCAGAAGCGTATGAAGGGGAGCAGGATTAGCAACCAATCCTTCTGGTTGCAGTTTTGTTAATTAAATTAGTCCTTCAAGGTGAAATGTAATTTCTGATGCTCTCATCCTTGTGGTTTTGGTTCCTGGGATAAACCGGTTTCCCTCTTTCTTCTGCAGGCAAACGTCAGGGGGAATGTGCTGAACGAGAGCAGTGCAATGCTGAGTAACCTGAGGAGGAGCAATGCAGGATGTCTGTAGGATCTCTGGGGAGACTCCAAAGATGGGGGCACGGTGCTTTTCTGAGCCACACCGTGCAGCGTGTGGTGTTGCTGGTGGGAAGCAGCTACAGAGCAGTGCAGGATTCCCTCCTCACCTGCTTCTTTCCTTCCTCCTCTATGGCCCACAGGAAAAGCAGCATGGCAGCCATGTTACAGGCTTGTAGGATAACCACAGGGACACCAGCTCCGACAGAGGAAATACTTTGATCTCAGTATTTCCAAACATAGGAGTGGCTAACATTTCATTTATTTCATTTATTTGCAGCTACTTTATAGTGATACTGAAGCCTCGTTACGTATTCCTGCATTTCAAGATGACCAGCTGGGCAGGTGGGGAGCTGCCAGCATATTGTGCTGAGATTCCTGTTTTCCTTGAAGCTGAAAGCTTCAGTCTGTTGTCATTTACCACACCTGAAGCTGGTTGCACTGCTGACACATTACCACTGAAGACAGTGCTGAAAGCAGGAGGCAGACTTGTCTTGTGCTGGTATGTTTTTAATCCAAGTTACAAAGGTGAAGGTCTTCCTGTGGGAGCTGGCTCTGCTTTCCAGTCCCATAATGCCTGCTGCTTGTCCCATCTTGGTCCCTTGCTTACCCCTTGGACTACCAGGTGTCTGGGACAGGTTTTAGTTCCAGTCTCATTGTGACTTCGTTTCAAGATGAAGGAAGCCAGGGCCTTGTCAGCAACATACTTTCCCTACCTTGATTTGGGAAGCAGCTGACTCACCCAGGCTGCCAATCTAAATGTCAGGTGCTTGCCTTTATCTTCCTGAAAATTCTGATCAGGGAAAACAGAAACATTTCTGAGAATGAGGGAAGGAGCAAACGTGTCCAGCAACTCCAAGAGGGGGTTGTGTTTAATACAGCCAACTGCAACTCGAGCATTCAGGAAGAAGCAGACATTATTACCTGACTTATTCCATAAACCTTACTCACAGAGATGTAATGACATCAGTTTGCTTAAAACATCCAAGTGAGGTGCCAGAGGATTGATGGCTTGTCTAGTTACCATGACAACTCTGTTGACAAATGTCATTCTCGGAGCTGTAGGCTTTGCTGTGCTGTGGGTTGTTTTGCTTTGATTCCACTGTGCCTTATAGGGCTCATGTTTACTTTAGGCAGCCTTATGTTCTTTGTTTTTGGGTTTTCACTGTGATACCAATTAATGTTTACCAACAGTATGAGACTCCCTCTGGGTTTGTCTTCGCTATCTTACAGGATTAATAGAGAAATGGGATTTAAAAGAATTTAACTGTAGGATAGTAGCTGGAGTCATTAAAGATATTGAAGGAGACCAACACATCATTGCTTATGGGAGGCAAGCTGGACTGCAAGCCTGTTCCTCCTAAGCCTCTGTGTAACATCCCATGGCCAAGAGGTGGTATGCAAGGAAAAGGAACAGGGCAGGCCTTTCCCTTAGTGTCCTCCCAGCTTGGGAGAGCTGAATCTGATGTGATCTTTTCTTTTTGCACGTTCCTTTGGCTGCTGTTAGCGGTGACCTTTGGCCAGACCCAGTGCAACTGTTGTGTGCTTAATCCAATGGGTTTTTATGTACCTAAAAACATGACCCACAAGGCAACTGCTATACTCAGGAGCACGAATGTAAGGGATTTGGGGTTTACGGGACTTCTGAGGCAGTAGGTTTAAATGAACCTTTATCATCTCTTTGCTTTGGTGACTTACAGGTTGTACCCATACCACGTTCCTGGAACAGCTTTACAGCGTGCTCCCCTGAAGTTTCAGGTCCATAGGATGTGCTCTTACTCCACTCTCCTGTTTCCTTGCCTGACTTTTCACTGCAGTTGAGAGAGGAAGGCTCAAAAGGCAGAATTTGCACAAAAAGCTGAACTCAAAACCCTACTTCCTGCTTTTGTTTTGTGTCAAAACCACAGCAGTAACTGTTTTCCTTCAAGAAACCAGGCCTGCTATTTTTCCTTGCCTTGCTCTGTGCTGCTGTCTTCCAGTAGGGACTAAGTAAAGTGGGAAGCCATTGGTTCTTCCAGTAGGGACTAAGTAAAGTGGGAAGCCATTGGTTTCCTCACACCAAGGGAAAAAAAAAAAATCTAATTCCTGAGCAAGAAGATAGCAGTGACCCATTTATTGCACTCTAAGGAAGTTAAATTATGGCCAACTTAAAGGTGCTACTTGTAAAATTATCTCTTAAAGTGATTATTACGTTACTTAGTGCATAACTTACCCTTGTCACGCAGAGCCTTGGGATTGCCTTAAATTACAGCTTCTATGATATTAAAGCCTTTTCTGCTATGACCCCACCCATGGTTATCACAACCACAGTGTCTCCTACCAGTTGTGGACATTTATTTTGTTCCCCAGGAGAAGAATTTTTGAGTCAAGACACCAAACAATGGAACAGCACCTGCACTGTGTCAGAGCAGAGGTCTTTTCAGAGGAATGTCTTACCCAGTGGCCACCAGAAGCAGACACAACAGGAAAGCAAGAGCAGGCAAGCAAGCTAGTTATCCCTTCTGAACTTATTTTGGGTATCGTTTTAGTCTAATTTCCATTAACTTAATCCACAATGGATTCCATTTTTGTGGAAAAGTTTTCCTCTTAGATTCCCATGAGCACTTAATATGTGTGATGCCCTCTGATACTGATTACAAAGTTCAGGTATGTGCTTAATGAAGAGCCACATGCTACTGTTCTAAACATGAGTTCCAGTGACTTCATTTAGTGGAGTTCTGAAACTTAAATGGTAGGGTTTTAGGTTTAGTTTTTAAGTGAGGCTTGCCTTTCTTGAGGTTTTCTCTAATAACTCATTGCCCATCTCTGGGAGTTTGTTTGCCTTACAGATAACTGAGCTCGAGTTTCCATGAGTCTGTCTGCTGCTATCCTTGAATTCTACTCCAAGGGTCAGTGGTCATCTCACAGCCCAGCAGTGAAGGCAGACCAGCCCTCTGCCAAGCTCACTGCTTTTCACGTGTCCACTTGGATGCATATTCCACTTGTTTTTACATCCAGGGTTGTCAGCTCTGTTCACTAGCATCTGCTCTTGCTGCAGAGATCATGAGGCTGACAATCCGTATGCTGCATCTCAAAAGAGCTTTTTAGTTTGGATCAACAGTCAACCAGCAGAAGCGGAGGTTCCCAGTTGTCTGCTGTTAAATCAGACATCACAGCACTTCCCCTGGGCTTCAGAGAAAACTAATTCCAAAGCTCTTGAACAGTTCTTAACTCCATAACCAGAGGTATATTGCTGTCAGGGTGCCCCGTCTAGTATCACTTTAAGGGCTAACTTACATCTCATTGCTTGGAGTGAGCATTCCTAAATACAATGAAATGTAAAAAGCAAGCTTTCTGTGAAGAACCAGCCTGACTTTCCCCAAAGGACTACTGCTAGGAATCCCTTTACAAAGGTGCCCCTGGAAAGCAGCGTGTCAAAAGCTGCAGCAACAGCAGTCAAGTATTTAATACAAAATTTTATTAATCAGTCTTTAATTAAAAAATCGATCACACGAGGAAGCATACAAAACACAGATTGGGTTGAATGCTGTGTTGGAACAATGTTCTGTGGTACAAATAACGTTTACAGCATTACGTGTGCACACCTGTCTGTGGGGCAGGGCTTGCAAAACCATTTTGTGAAGTCTGCCTGTTTATACAGCACAGCATCATACACCAAATCTGCTCTGTGTGCCACCATAAATTCATGACTGAATTTGCTGAGGCGTTCAGAACTCACGTTAGCCAGATCCCACGCTTAGATGCTGAAGCCAGTCTCTAAATTCCTCTATTGTAGAATAATACTGTTTCTTCTGTAGAGGACAGAATGTCTGCCTCAAGGTCTTCACGTTTTATCTGAAATACACAGAGAACAGAATGAGTACCACCACATCCTGGTAAGTCCTCGGTACTGTACTGAGCTTTGCACTAGCCAAAGCACTGAATGCAGAAGCAAGACTAAAATGAAATCTGGGCTTCTCTGTTTTGGGGCTCATGGGGCTTTCTGTAAGTTTTGTGGGTTTTTTCTTCTTCTCTGACATTTCTAGATACACAAACATAAAAGAAGAAATGCATTTTATTTAAAGCTAGAGGTGTTCCCTCGATCTGAACAGACTGTCTTTGCTAACTGTGTTTGGGTGACTCGCTCAGGAGCTCTTCCATAGAGGGCTGAGCAATTAGGATGCTCAAGGAGAAACAACCAGCCATATTTCCAGCTCTCATAAATCCCCTCACATCTGGTTTACCCTTGGTGCTGCAACAAATTAAGAAATCCCTAAAAATAACATGATGCCAGCATTTTTAGGCTAAGAACAAACCACCAGAAATGACAAGGGTCCCATCTGTGATTTTCTGAGATTATTCACGCAGTGCTTTAAGGGAGAGGAAACTCAGGAAGGAAAGCCAAGCTCTTCTCTCATTTGGCCTTTTCCACCCCTCAAGGTTCCTAGGGATAGTTTCCTTCCTTTAAAACCTGACAGCAGGTTCCTCCAGGAACAGGTTATGCTTCGCAGTTCAGTAAGGCAGGCTGAAGGGATGTTACCTGAGTTGATTTACTTCTCTGATGAGCTCGTGCTGACTTTTAACGAAAACAAAGGTTATCATCTGCCCCCTTGCTATCTCCAGCAGGATTGAAAACAGTGCTGGGAGAGCCCTGGGTGTAATCTGTAAGACAGCTTTCCTGGCCTTGCTTGCTTTGGACTGTTATGCAATTCTGATACATTTACACTTCTCAGATGAAATTTAAGTGACATACAACGCAACCTTGGCACATCAAGTCCTGTAAGCCTCTGTGTGATACATGGGCAGCCTCTCTGCTGCCCCCTTTGAGATGCACTAACAATTCCAACCCTATTGATTTTTGTTACGTGGCCTTAAGACCACTGGCTGGAACTGCAAAATGAGCATGTGGTATAACAATAATCCTAAACCAATTTATTTGAAAGGACTTACTTCACCACACTGTGGGAAAATGCCTAGTGAAGCTGGTACCATTCCTGTCAGTACTGCTGTAATCAGAAGCAATTTCACTGAAGCCAAAGCACGTGGAGTTCTTGCAGTTTTCCTTCTGTCAAAGACAGTGAAAAGATAAATAGAACTCTTCGGCCTTGAAAAATAACCTGACAGTGAGACATCCTAAAGATATAATCCTTATTTATGTCCTGACTTCCTGTTCTTTCCCTTTGCTTTGTATTCAAAGGCAGCATTCTGCAGGCCCTAAGTAACAATGTAAGACTAAGGAAATAAGCAGCAAGATCAAAATGACAAAATAATAGAAGGTGCATTAACGCCTTAAAGCATTTCAGTACTTTGGTGAAGGTTTTCCTTGGAATACCCTCATTCCTTTCAGATTTGCTTCCTTCTGGCAATCCTACCTTGCCTTGTATACTGTTACTCAGTATGTATATTTATTTATGTCTTCAGATAATAGAAGCCCATTAACTTAACAGGGGCCATGGAATTTATTTAGGCAATGCAAAGTTACCTGCACTTTTTGACAGGAGCTGTCTGTGCTGTGTAAAGTTCAAGGCAGGCTAAAAATGCTCTGATAAAGCATACAATGAATTATTCTTATGAAATAAAGATTCTACATATTGCAAAACAATGTTTGATAATGTATGGATGGCTATTTACAACTTGGGCTCTAGTTTTTAGTTGAAAAATTAAGCTTTACCTCTTTAGAAATGTCAAATCTAAGCTGTGTGCAGTGAACAACCTTGACACCAGACACTGCGACTCCAGCCACAGCTGTGGAACCCAGGTGCTGGGACACAGCCTGATAGGAGAGCACAGACAGATGGGAGAAGAAAGGAAATGCTCATGGATACAGACAACAACTGCAAACCATCAAAACAGGGATGCTGACATGGTAAGGCTCACTGATTTATCTAAATGAATTGCTGTCTGAACAGAACCCCCCAGCTAGTCCTCCAAGGCAATTAGCATCCCAGAACCAAAAAAATGTGAGCAAGCAGTAATAGCCAAACTGAACTTCAGAACACGCACTGACCAGGCACCCGCAGCTCTTCTGAAACACCTCTTACCTTTCCACAAAGTACATAAGTGCAGCTGGCAGGAAGAACGTTGTCCCAAACAAGATTCCTCTCGACAATGCTGTTTCTTTAACGGCCTCCAGGAAGGGCAACAAAAAAAGTCATTAAAGCAGTGCTCTTTACAGCCTAAAATACCACGTGTTTGTGAGTACTTTTTGCCTAGAACTCCGCAATTTCAAGCGACAGGGAAGTAAAGGATAAAGACCATTTGTTAGAGAACTTTTTTCTTAATTGGAAACTAAACTCCTACACAGGAGTGGGAAATACTCCATATGTGACTAAGACACTCCTTAGCAACGCTGTACTGAGTTTTCCAATTCAGATCTGCTATTTTTTAAGTAGTGCTGAGCTCTTTCTGTCTGGTCATACCTTCTGGACACACTATCTTGGGTGAAATATTCTCTCTAGCTCTTCACAGATCCTTATGCTCACCTAGCTTTTTCTTTCCCTCTAATGCAGCAGCACAGACAAGGAAGGTCACTGACAGCACAAAGTATGAATCCTTGTTTAGCTTCTGTGGGTATTGCTGAGCAAGGCAGGGAGCAAATACAGAGTCAGCGTGGTAACAGGAGCTGAAGAACAAAATGCACCATCACGTTGCAGATCAAGAAATTACCCTCTGCGAGACAGAGCCTTTAAACAATATTTGTGCTCTGGAAGATGCGTGTACTGTTTACAATAAAGGGCTTTTCCCTGAGCTGTCCTATCAGAAGAAGAAGCTTGAGGAGTCTTCCCTCCTTCTGAGGCGATGTGGAAAGCAGAAAAGCCTGTGCTAGTGTTCTTGTGGTTTAACTCTGGCATGGGGAAGCTGCCAACCCCTGGGGACACAAGACAGATGCCACACTGGATCCAGAGATCCAGCCCAAGCCTAGTCCAAGATTCAGTACCTGATGTGGGATTCCTCAGTTCAGCATAGCAAACTGCATCTACTCCCACCATAATGTTTAGCTCTAAGCAGGAAATGAAAGGCAACACAACAGAGACCTCCCACACCTTGCCTACCTTCTCACCAGCCTTCTGTGACACTCCTAAAACCTTGCCATTCCTGTCCATCACTTCAATTCCATTCTCAAATTCTGGGCTTCTCACTGCTACCACAGTAAAAGCACTCATCAAGCCTGCAGAATTAAAAAGGATTTTGCTTAAAGAGATGCAGTGAGGCTATCTTGAGAACGACATTCACAACTGTGTACATTTCATATTTCCAGTTCAACAGTTCAGAAATGAATAACCTGGCTGCTTAGGAAGAGACCGCCCCATAAAATCTAACTAAGATCTTAATTCTTGTTGCAGAAGCCCGAGCAAAATTTTAAGGCACCATTCCCAAAAGGTGCTTTGTCATTATGGACAAAGATCCATTAATTTCCACCGGCCAGCTCAAACCAGAAGTATTCTGTTCTTAAGAGAAAGGGGGGGGGATTGTGTTGTGGACAGTGTTTGTACTCGTTAGCACAAAAAAGAGCACAGAAAAGAAAACCCTACAGAGAAAAAGACTTGAGGTAAAACTGCATTCCTGTCTCGGAAGGGAAGGTGCTAGTGAAACACCAGCTCTACTGTGTTACATTATGTCACTGTGAGTCCGGGTCACATCTGGCAGAGCTTCAGCTGGATCCTAGATGAGAATGTTTTGGTCTCCTCCAGATCCAGCACTACAAGATGTCTGAAAACAGCCCACAGAAAGGCCATACTGAATAGAGTCTAGCATTCTACATGGTTTTCTTTTCTAGACTAAGATCTAGACGTAACAGGACAAAGTCTGTAAACTGACCTTGTTTGAAACTGAATATTTCTCTCTCTATTAATTTTTTGGCAGAGCTGTTCAGTAAGGACATCAGCGTAAACACGGCACTTTTCAAATGCTGGACTGACAATAAACCACAATAAACCCTCAGATTTCTCTCTACATTTAAGGAAATGGAAGCACATTTTTAGATCTGTTAAAATGAGTGCCATTACCTTACAAGATTAATGATATTCTGGTGCAACAACTCTATGCTGTCAGCAGTTACACAGCCAGCAGCAGCCCCAACCTGAGTGAGGAACGATGCCAGCACACAGCTGGAGCTGTGCTGCACTCTGGTGTCACCTATGTGCCACAACACATCACACTAGCTCCAGTGCCACTGCACTCATCCCTTCTGGCAGCCCTGATGGATTCAGAGATAATGTCTGGTATAAATATATATATATATATATATATATACAGGGATAAAGCCAACTACATCTCTGTATTGCTTTACAGAAATAGTTGTATGTCACTGTATGGGAGCTGTTGAATTACGGCCTGAACCACTGATGGATCACCTGAGGTGAGCACTGAGTCAGCTGCAGGAACAACGTGAAGGCAATGCACCTGTGTGATCAGAAGCGGAGTCAGACTCCACTCCTCCCTGACCCCATGTAAGGGCTGACCACCACTGGGAAAGACCTCAATTCTGGAGATCACTCCTTTGGAGTTTCCTACTGTGAGCCTAGGGCTGGAGTGAGCATTTTCCTTCATGATGATTGTCTCTTTCCATCACGATAATCTTTCTAACTATACCATCTGTAAAACATCTCAGCTACAATACTATCTGGCATTCTTCATTCTGTTAACTGTACAGTCACACATGCAAAAGTCAGAAAATTGCTGTGCAGTTCTAGGTCTGACAATCAGCAAGCATCAAATAAAGGTCACTGCAGTGACCAGTGAGTGTAACTCACACAGAAAGGAGAGTACCCAGCAAACGCAGTTGGATACGGGGGGTAATAAACAGTACAACCACACGCATGCAGGGGCAAGAAAATCCCACTGTCAGACTGAGGCAGCCTTCAGATCTGCTACATAATGTACAGTTTGCTTTTACTCACCAAAAAGAGGAGCAGGTAGAAGTCTTTTGACAATCAGATGTGTTATTGGACTCTTCAGCGTGTATCGGACCATGAAGATAAAAGGAAAAGCCTAAGGCATTGGGAGGAAACAAACACCTATTAGCAAGAACATGCAACAGCCTAGGAAAATAATTCTGCATGGTCATCTCAGGGCCTACTCCTTCTCAGGAGATACTATCAGGAAAGAAAAGATCAAACAAATACATACACCAAGTGCTGCTGCATAGGAAATGGCTCCCAAGCCAACTAAGATTTGTTTTCGCTCAACTGAGTTCTCCTATGGACAGAAGAAATATTACTACATAAGTACACTTGTAAATCACATTCAAAATGGTCTGGTACAATGAAGATGATTCCAAAAATAATAATAAATACGTACTTGATCCTTTGTGGTACCATTTCCATTGAAGAGGGTGAATCCCGTGGTATATGCATGAAATGCAAACTGCAGGGGGATGATAAGCAAAAGTGAATTTGGAACAGAGACGAGAAGACTTGTAAATGTAGAAAGAGGCAATTACCTGACAAAAGAAAATCTGTTTTGCCCGCACCTGAAGCGACGAAGAAATGACCTAAGAGAAAATTCCCACAAGAAAATTAGTTTGATGGATCTAGGAGTTTTTGGTGAGCGATATGACCCTTTTCTCAAAATAAAAATAGTATTTGTGCCTGTGAAGTTTACAGAATAAGTTAGATACTGCAGATGTAAGTAAAGAATTGAAGCAGTCAGGCTCTAATAGGTTTTATTTGTATAAATACTGGATGTAAATGATCTTATATCAACATTTTAATAGTTCCTTCCCAACTCCTTCTCCAAATCAGACAGTGAATAAGAACTTCAGTTAGAAATGGCAGCCTTTCTTGAGGTCTCACCAAGCTGCAGCTGTGAAACACCCTCAAAGAAAATGCAACTGAGAAGCCTACAACTTCCCATTCCCTTCCTCAAGACCCTAGCTCTGGAAAATGTAGTCCAAGTGGTGCTCTGGTACTTCTCACTGTTACTTACCAATGGAAGAGTTATAGGCAGGAAAGCTAGAAAGGAAGAAACCTTAATTTTAGCAACAGTAACTGCTGTGAGTCTAAATTGATGGTTTTTAGCAGAAATTTTCCCCACCTTCCCCCCCCTCTAGTTTCAGCTGTCAATAAAGCAGTCGTTCAAAAAATAAATACATTAAAAATAATAATCTTTGTTATATACTTCAATTCTAACCTTTGTCTCTCATTCCTCATTCAAGAATCCAAAATGTCTGCTCTCAGCTTACCAGCCAAAAGGAATCCCCATGAACTCCACTCAGAACCGTAGGACCAACAGACTGCACTACTACTCAAACAGAGACACTGGCAACAAAGGCTGCCACAGCTGTGCGTGGTTCATATATTCATATGTATACTCATATATATTCATCCCACAGAAGGATGTTTATTTTCAAGCAGACTGCACGAATAAATAAGTCATCAAAAAATAAGAGAGCAAGTAACAGGAGTGACAGCCCACTTGTTTCCATATGGAGAAGAGCACCTCTGTGTGGTATCACAAAGGATAGTTACTAAGTGCCATTCCCTGCTGATGCTTCAGCTACGTGCTTCTCTGAAGGGAGCTCACCTGGAGGTCTAAAGAAAAAAGGAATTATCTTCCCTGTATCAGGATGTACACACGCCTTGGAAGAAAAAGAAGGAAAAAAAAAAAAGATTAGACCAGCTGTTCCATACTTAAATAAGAAAGAAAATGGATTTCTAAATCATTTGGAAACTTACCAGGCTCAGCAGGAAGGCTTCTTTTGTCTAAATAATTTGAGAATCAGGTTAGCGAACAAGTTTCAGAAAAGCGTGACTAAAATCTTCTTTTTAAAATTATCGTGTCATTTTTTTCTAATAACTCACTTTTCTACAGTGTTGTGTGTTCACATTTCTTTAATTATTCTTTCCCCAAAATTTCTCCCCACGTACTTTGCTGAATATAATTTAGTTATACCTCATCTGCTAATAACACCAAGCACATACTGTGACAGAATAGAAAGTACATTTTAAGCTAGGAGGCGTTTTAAAACAGAAAATAGCATCACTTAAACATGGCTAAAAGCCTAAAGACTTATTGTTGAGATCTTGGCCTTTCTGTAATCACAGAACATTTCAGTGCTCCTTTCAGGCTCTGACACACAGGGTACTAAATGCCACATGAATACAGCAGAGTCCCTACTGAAACAAAAGCAAGACTCCCCCAACGAAGCAACTTCAGCACTTCCATTCAGCAACTCTGCGAGGTTTCCCACCCGTGTTCTGCTCATTTCATGAGACCTAAACCAAAGCAACCTGCACTCTGTGTGACAACACAACACCAAAGAGTCAAAATGTGCTCCGTAAGCACTGCATCTTTTGTATATTCTTCAGAATGATGATACTGACATTTGGCAGCGGTCATCCAAAGGAATTCCTTCCAGATTCTAGACACGTTTTTGCAGTAAAGACTTTTTATTGTTATTGAATCTCATTATTCTGTCAGGTGGATCTCACACTAACATCAATTATGTCAACACTGGAAGAAAAGACATCTCCATTTTCTACCAGCTGTGCTCCATAATACCTGCTGGTTCCGTGTGGGCTCACTTTGGGACTCTTCGCTGATTTCCAGTAATAACCGTGCTTGTTTTATTTCATCCTGTATTAGAGGGGAAAAAAAAAACCAAATCAAACACAAATAACTCAGATTTCAACAGCTTAAAGCGCAGAGCATGGTTGTGACACGGAGCTAGCAGCCATCCCTCACCACAGCAACGGCAGCAAAACGCAGCGCGCCGCCAAACCCCAGGACCGCACCACAGCAATCCCCCTGACGGACGCACCCCCTTCGGAAGGGCACCGCACGCCGACAGAACGGCTGCGGAGCACTCACCGCGGACTTCAGGAGGTGCAGAGGGTCTAGGACGTCGGCCCAGAGCAGCAGCCTCTGCCAAAAAGACTGAAGGACACGCGCCTCAGGCAGCCGCCGCGATGCCGCCCGCCCCGAGCCGCCCGCGGCCCGCCCGCCTCACCGCGCCCTCCGCCCTCCAGAAGCGCAGGTTGGCGTCCATGGGGCCGCGGCACCGGAAGGCGCTGCGCGCTCCGCCCGCGCCCCGCCCCGCGCGACGTGAGGGCCGGGGCCGCGCGCGCCGAGGGCCGCTGGGAGTCGCGTGTGGCTGAAGGGAAGGAGGCTGACGAGGCGGGCAGGGGAAGAGCGGCTTGCCGCAAACACAACGCAGCTGAGCCAAGCTGCTCAGAATAGAGAAACAACGGGTGGGGGGAAAGCAGAAAGAAAGCGAGGCGCTACAGCTACTGCAAGTCAAAGCTGGGATTTATTGATGGCATGCTGTATTCCTTTAAACAGTACAATCCACGATTGACCTCTGTGTTTTCTGGAGGCAGATTCAAGCACACTAGGCTTTAAATGAAGGAGATCCCTACCAAGCTCCACAAAGAACAGTATCAGGGTGCAAGCTTTTAACCTTCTCCCAAACAAAACACAAGCTGGTAATGCTCACTAGTGCTCTTGTGGATTTTGACCAGACAAGGTTTAAGTTGAACATACACTGATCTCACACTTGTGTGTGTTACATTCATTTCATTCCCTGAAAAAAACATAATCCTTAAGAGAACTCTGCATCAGAATTGTTTTCTGCATCATCCACCTTTTTCATGCTAGAGAAAGGCATCTGGAAGCTTGCTTTTTTCCAAAGCGAGTCTGTTTTCCCACTTTACTTAAGCAAAAGAACAAAGAGGAAGGTAACTTCTCCATCCACTTGTCACATTGTGATCGCAGAAATTCATAAAGCCCAACAGCTAAAGGGGGAAAACAGAACTTTATTTTTACCTTATGCTTTTTGAAAAAGGCAAGAGAGTCGTTAAGTATTTCTGCATTTAATTATCATATGAGAACTTTATTCTTCCATAATCACAGCCACTTCATGTCTTCAGCATATGGTAACTAAGTTTCATCTGCATTTTTGAGTGCTTATGTGTGCACTTTCTCAAAATACTCCTTAGAAGCCTCTGGACTTGGTTTGATCTGTCAAGAAGAAGAAAAGAAGTTATCAAATGCTGTAATTGAGATACGAAAGTTACAGATTTGACATTTTATCCAAGAAACATATATTTTATTAAAAACATTATTTCTGTTTCTGCACTTGGTTGGAAAATGTATGAGCTCCTGCTTGCCAATGAGCAGTATGTGTAACACGTTGCTCCTGCTAGATATCCAGCAGGGCAGGAAGCAAGCAAAAATCCACAGACAACTGGTAGAAAGTACAAACATTTGAAATATAAACTGTCTTCCAAAAGCAAGTCAGTGACTCTCACAGAAATCACACATTCAGTGCCATACAAATAGACTGAACGGGCCCAACCAGTGAAAGCCTCGGGTTTAGAAAATAGGAAGAGATTAATTCAGGCACTTTATGTTACAGCAGCTCCTAGCCCTCGGGACAGGCAAGAACATGCCAAGCGTCTATATTTAGAATAGTGATATTTAGCAGGCTCTTACTGTAGGGGAATCTGGAGTCCAGTTTGCCGGGCAAACCTCTCCATGTGTTTCCACATACTGGAATGCTTTCACCAAGCGAAGGGTCTCCTCCACACTGCGACCCACGGGGAGATCATTGACACTCAGATGCTTGATGACCCCATTTGGATCAATGATGAAGAGACCTCTGCAATTGGGCGAGAATTTCAGGAATGCAAACCGTATTTGAAGATCAAAACCAAGAAACCAATGAACGACTTCAGCATGGTAGTTAGATGCACTCATCAGACTTCGGAGCAGCAATATTGCATTTTATGATAGCACAGTGATCAAAAACTAAGACAATGAACTGGTATTGTGAAATTATGCAGCATACACCAAGATTAAGACAGCAAAAGTTCTATCTTTCCTATATATCTTAATTCATTCTTTATTTCAAAGCTGATAGCTAGAATCCTTTCCTTTTTTAAATGAAAACCCAAAAGGCACTGAATGAAAAGCTGCTTCTACATTGAGCTACTAAGTTAGTTTCTGCTATATGTAAGCCATTGTGGAAACGAAAGAACAAATTAATCAGTAAGGTGAGATTCAGGACTTCAGACATTTGTTTCCTTTTCACCAAAGAAGATTCTGTCTTGAAGTGGAAAAAATAACAGCACAGATTAGGGCAACCTAGAACAACAACAAACAATACTGATCCAATATTGGATCAGAATACTAAGCAGCCTTCTGTGGACTTCTGTCATTCATTCTTTGGAAAGAAACCAAACACCTCCCTCCACACCCGCATGGCAGAGAAAAGCCTACATCTGAACACTAAGAACACGGGATTACTCTGGGAATCGTAGCCAGCATAAACCTTTTAAAGCCAAGAGATGAGGAATCTGATGTCCCTAATAAACTCCTAGACAATTGTTTATTTTTAAGGACCCAATCTGCTTCTGATATTCCCATGGAGTAAAAAGCCTCTAGGATAACTAGGCTTGACTGTAACTCCCTCTAGGACTACAGCTCTACAAGCTTCCCACTCACAAATTAAGGCACTCTCTTCCCCTTCCAGGAAAAGAAAACAGAATTATGAAGAGTATGGAAACTGAAAAATGCTCTTCTATCCGAGCCTCCTTCTCCTTCCCCAGCTATTCTCTGTGTGTATCCTCAGAGAAGACTGGAAAAAAATCTCAGCCCTGCCTCTTCCTAGGATGAATTTCAGCAGTAGGTCCCCAGAAGTTCCATCTTCCACTGTTCACATGATCCCCGTACAGTTTCACTTGGAAGAAACTGCATTGTCAGCAGTCATTCGTTACCTTAGTGCAATGCCAGGTCCTTCAAGCAGAACACCATAATCACGGGAGATTTGTTTCGTGAGGTCTGACAGAACTGGAATATTCATTTTGCCCAAACCACCACTCTAGAGAGAAGAACAAGATCCCATTTTGTTACCAAGTACTGTTTAGGATTAACCCTGACACTGGATTCATTGCTCAAAGGTACAGTAATAATTGAATACCACAAACTCTGCCTGGAGTGGTTCTTACTTTGGTTTGTTTTGCTCTGAAAAGCTCTTAATTGTTTTGTTCAGAAGATGAAAACTTGTCCAGCATTGAGAATTTTAGAACTGCTCATTTCGCTGGCAAAAGTTAGCCATGATAACAGTTATATTATCATGGATTTTCTGTCCCTTGTAGGAGCTTGAAACATGAAAATTTCTATTGTATGTTATTTTTGATCACTTAGATAAGATCAATGTGGTGGGGAGGGAAAGGAAACCTGTACAACATAAACAGATGAAACAAGGCTTCTAACAAACACACTAGGTATGTCAAAGTTCTGCTGCTCTCTGTATGCAGTGCACGCATTCTCCCCCAAAACAGTTTCAATACTATTTGAAGAGTCAACCAAGATCGCTTTGATTTTTACAGCACTGGAACAGCAAGAGAGATAAGTTCTGTTATCCTTGAAACAGGACTGGCATTTGTTAGCTTTTCTAATCCAGGCATCATCAGTGAATCATTGTGTAATCTGTCACTTAGACCCTGATCTTGCAAACGCTTGCCTGCAGTGGAGCTCTCACACACAGGCAGATGTCAAAGGAAACAAACTCCTCTGGGTGTCAGTTTCCAATCTACACCATTATGGAATTCCTTCCACCCTGCAGAATGCTTTGCTATGCACAAAACAAGGCATGAGTGGAGCACGCTGAACAACTTCCCCATAAAGCAATGAAGGCAGTTTGCAGTCACATTTCAGAACTCCAACAAAGCGTGTGTAAGATTAAATACTCTCAAATGGTTCAGCCAAACCATATTACATCGAGCAAACTCTCCTCCCTCCTATGTTATCAAGGAAAAGCCATGCACCTGGAGGCAGACCAGTTCAATCGTGATAAGCACTACTGTGGACTGCTTCCTCACAGCCACACGTGTAGGAACTGATTACACTGCACTGTCCTGTGACACTTCTGTCTACAACTAACCTACGTACTGAGGTGCTTCATGTTATCAAAAGCAGGTATCTTTATATGCACGAATGAAAGAGGCTCCTCTTGGGAAGAAGTCCATCATCTCTATCACATTCTTTCCCAGAAGAAAGCAGAATACTTCAACTGTTTCAGAATTAACCCTTCATTTGCTGCAATGCTTTCAGTATTACCAATGCTCCTTTACAGCAGTGGTTGTTCACTAGTACCTAACAGTGGCAGCTTTGGAATGGAAGCAGAACTGCTTTCACTTTGTGACATCCCTCACAAACCATCAGCTGTCACAAGCAGCTCAGGACCCCGACAGGTATACTTAAGGCTTTGCCTCTCAAGATAAACACGTAAGACACAATGGAACCTGTAGGACTAAAGAGAGCAAAAGGAAACAAGCGAACTTTGACAACCAAATCACTAAGGGAAAGATCAATGGGAGATTTCAGCCTGAGCAGAACCTACTTCTAGTTATGATAAATATAACTATAAGTTCTCAGAAACTCCTGCAGAAAGAGAACCGGTGAGGAAGGGGAGCTCCCCAGGGCCGCCCATTCATACCTTGCGCGGTGTGTTTATCCAGGCCAGGTGGCAGAAGTGGGAGTCCACGGAGACCGCCACCACCTCGCAGTTCACATCGTGGAATTCACTCGCTTTGTTGCTAAAAGCCACGATCTCCGTGGGGCACACAAAGGTGCTGGGTGGGAAGAGAAAGGTGAGCTGTAACGACCCGGCAAGCTTTTGAGGCAGCTTACTTACAGAAAGGCACAGGACTAGCCCGGTGTGCCGCAGCAAACCCCGCGCCACAAACCCGCACTCACAAATCCAGGGGGTAGAAGAAGAGCACGAGGTACTTCCCCTTGAAGTCATCCAGGGTCAGCTCCTTGAACTCCCCATTGACAACGGCTGTGCCCTTAAAGAACGGGGCGTGCTGCGTGACGGCGGGGCCGAGCCGCGGGGCGCCTGCGGGGACACACAGCACATTGCGGGGCCGACCCGGGGACACACAGCACACTGCGGGGCCGACCCGGGGACACACAGCACACTGCGGGGCCGACCCGGGGACACACAGCACACTGCGGGGACACACAGCGCTTACCCAGCGTGAGGCAGCGGCGGGCGCACAGCAGCGGCTGCGCCCTCAGCGTCCTCCCGGCGGCGGGAACCTGCGGGGACACGGAGGGCGGGAGCCGCGCGCGCCGCAGCAGCCCCCTCAGCGCGGCCGCCATCTTGAACGCGGCGCAGCGGGCGGGGCCGGGCAGCGGACCCGAGGAGGGAGGAAGGCGGTGTGAGGCTCGGAGCCGCCCCGAGGCGGCGGGAATCGCCGTCGGCTGGATGTATCCTCGGGGAGGAGGAGCGGAGGCGGTTCTCTTGTGGTAGGGCTGCGGTGTACGAAGCGAAGCCGGCGAATAAACGTGCTGCTGGAGCTCGGAAACCTCACGCTTTTTAAATGCGACTGACTCTTACTTTGCTGAACTCATAGTCACATTACTGCCTTATAGCCAGAAAAGCCCAATGCTGGCCCACAGCTAGCACCATCACAGACGGGTGTGACTGTGACTACCCCAACTCAGGTAAAGCTTCCAGCCAACCTGCTGCTTTAATAGCGACATTTATAAGCATCCATGGCCTCCTACCGAGGAGAGACATCCCCAGCTGCTGATGGCTTCCCCTGGTTCGCAGGGTGACGAGGCCAGAGCAACCTCTTGGACGCAGTGCAGGTGCTGCATCTGTAGCTCTGGTGAAAATGACATTCCTGGGAGCAGTCTCAGTCAGCTCTCTGAGCCTGCAGAAGGTGGAAGTCGCACACAGCTTGCCTGTCCTGACTAGCCAGTAGCCAGAATCAGTTCTCCAATATGCCCGGGAATTGTTTGGGACAGCTGGCATGCATGCCATGGACCTTCCTGAACATTTAACGTTATGGATGGACCAGTTTCAGATGCTGGTGCCCTTCTGTGGCACTCTTGAATTTATTAATAGAAATGAAGGCAATAACTCCTAGAAACGTAGCCTTGATAATCTTCAAGAACTGCCAAACAGAGCAACCAGAATAATATCCACTAATACATGCACAGAGATACCGGGTAAAGATGGCAGAAGCCAAAAGGAGGTGATGAAGATGTTCTGCATGATAGTAGAGGATACAAACTGTTACTGTAGCCAGGCTGAGAGGAGGAAGGAAAGGAAAACACAAACACTTCAGGATGCAGATAACTCCAGCACAGAGTTAACCACCTGTAGTAGTGTAACAGCTTCCTGCATCCACTGATTTCCTTGAATTCAAACATGCATCACTACTGCTTTTGATGTGCAGCTGTTCCCTTCAGGCTTAAGATCTTCTAACAAAGCTCTGTACACACACGTGAGAACAGGGGCAGAAGTATGCACTCGCTTTGTCACTACAACAGCAGATTCTGAGTTGAAGAACCCCACATCTTCCTTTCTTCTCCTTACCACTTTCCAGATGCTTTAGAGATAGAAGCTCAGTTTTGACTCATTGATGAGCAAATACTGCCTGTAAACACTACCTGGACAGGACTCTGATGGGCCATCACTGGCTGTACAAGGGGAGCTAGCTGACTGAGCTACTCATCATATTTGAGTACCTCTTCATTAAAAGTCAGGCGCATTCTTGCTTAAAAAATTCCTCCAAGCCTTGAAGTGGAAGTGAGTAAGCTATTCACCTGAAGATATATTAAGTACACTGAGGTGAGCTGTGCTGCAGCATGCAGTATCCCCAGGAAGAGAGCAGAAGAGGAAAGCAAGAGCAGTTGTTGAGAACTGTGTCTGCTGTAAAGTTCAGGGGATTTTAGTACCACTGCTGAGATACCACAAGGGCTGCCAGCACAGCAACAAGCAACGGAGGTAGACAAGGGACATATGCAGAGCAATAACTGATGGCAAAGAACAGCAAAAATATATATATATATAGATCAGGCAGTTATTGGACCAACTCGTTAAACAGCCATGCAGATTGACATGGCTGTGTTCACATCTACTGAAACAGTGCACCCCTTCACATCAAGGGAGGAGCTTTCTGAACAGTGACTTCTCTGAAGCTGGGCAGCAAATTGTGAGGTAAGGATACAACTGAGTGTAAGGAAAGGTGAAGGTAGTTTAAAACTGGTTGCCTGACAAAAAAGGGTGAGGACCACAATCCAGTCAAAGAAAGGTTCACTTACCTGTCCCACTGACCAGAGCTCACTGAGTGCTCCAAAACAAAGGAGCTCCAAATAGAGACTGTTCCCCTGTGGCAGCCAGCCCTTAAATGAGCTTAGGGAGGGGTGGAACCTTCCAGTCACACAGGTGAATTGCTTTCACCTGTGCTCCCAGGGCTGGCTGTGTCCCTTCACCAGGTGCTCATCATTGGTTCAGGCTGTGGCTTAGCAATTCCCATACACCCAGACATGGCAGTTCCTCTCCCTCAGCTGTGGGAGCTGTATTGTAGCAGCAAAAAAAAAATAAAAAAGGAACTATTGCTGGGATTTCCTGAGGATGGTTGTCTCACCAGCAGATGATTATTCACAATTTCTAAGTTGATATATTCTAAAATTGTGTTTTCCCCATCCCCGGGAAGCAGTATTTGTTTAAAAGTCTTTGTTTAAACACTTGGCATGCAGGTGGGGAAATATTGCTCATGCTTTGTTATGAAGCCAGTGTGATTAAGTTTCCAAGGCTTGTGGGCAACATCTTAAACTACTGCCATTTAGCACAGGGGGTTATTTTCCATTTTGCTTTTTATTGGGCACCCCGAGGATTTGAAGGTGGACTTTGCCAAAGCGTGCCTGCTTAAAGAGTTGTTCCTTTTCCTCAGCACGCTCTGATGCAGGCTGGAGCAGCTGCTAAACCTGGTTCTTGTTGCCATCTGTAGTTCAGAACAAACGTACTGAGTGGTGGCATGTGCACGTCTGTCTCAGCATCTTGTTGGTTTTCTGCTTTGCTGTGTCACTGTGTGCTTCTAAAATCACAGTGGTACGGAGGTTGTGTTATTAAAAATACATATATATACCAGGGAAACTTTGGGCCCCAGTGTCATCTCATCCCACAGCGATGGACTGCTGGCTCACAATGGTGCAGCACAGAATCAGCAGTGAGCGGACGTGTGAGCTTTGAAGGATTCAAATCTTTAATCACAATTCTCACACATCTGAAGCTGATGACAGACTTTCCATGGATGTCAGCAGGTTTAGCGGGGAAGGCTGTATCGCTGCAAGGTGCAGAAAGTGGATGAGGCATTTGAACAGAGAGATGTGAAAACTTATTTTATTATGACACCTGCCCGCTCTTATTTTATGCCTTTTTCCCTATCTGGCAATAACTAAATTTGCCTTTCTGTAAGATATATATATATATAAATTGAAATCTGTAGATAAAAAATATTGGGTAATACTTGTATGTTGTCAGCACTGTTTTGTGAGGCTGCTTCTTAACAAAAGAAGTATTAGTGGAAAGGTAACCTCTCCAAACTCGATGAATGGGGTAAGGAAATCCCTGAATGGATCTCCTGCTTCTGCAGAATTCTGTGCTGATTATGGGATGCGTCCTTCTGCTTGTTTAAAAAATAAAATGTGCTCATCTTCTAGATGATTATTTTATTCCATATGCTTTAATGCTGCCACAGTCACTGATCTTCTACTTTGAAGAAACGATTAAAAAAAGCAAAAGAAGGAACTGGAGGAAAACTACAGGGACAGAAACATTTCCGTGGAAACTAAAGCGAAAAGTTGAGTTTTGAGAAAGTGATGCATCACCCCACGGCTGTTGGTAGATGGCAGCCTCTGTCCTCATGCAGGAGGGCTCAGGGAAAGGTCGCTGCCCGCAAATGCTCTCATGGGCCTGTGTGTTCCCACCTGCTGGTGCAGCATCTCGGTGGGAGGTGGAATGTCTGTACGAATACATTTCAGAAGCAGTTTCAAACGCGATCTAGCTAAGAGGTAATGGTGAGCAAGCTTTACTGCATTAATTAGGTGTTGTAACACGGAGTTGGGTGACAGCCTCAGCTAGGGTATGTTTGCAGGTGATAAGCACGGGCAAGCCCCTCTGTGACACCTGGTTCACCTTGACCTTACCCTGATACGCAGAGCACGATGCACTGAGGCCGAGAGCTTCTTCTGTGGTGGCAGGAGAGATCTGGGTGTGTTAGCAATGCGCTTCTGGCTGGAGCTGAGAGCCCACCCTGATGATGACTCATCCGTTAGAGTGGCTCAGAATATCACACTCAGCTTTGCTGCCTTCCTATTCTTATTCTGCTGATGCGTTTGGGTCTCACACGGCGATGGCATTTCATTTACAAACCTCTCTTCTCCTGTAAAAGAAAGATGGCTGCCAGCCCCGCTGCACCGAGGTGGTCAGCACTTCAAAAGTGTTTTCCTGAGCCTTTATTGAATGGCTTCAAATGAAAGGTGTTCTGCTTAAGAGCTGAATGACCACGCACTATAGAAAGCACATCTTTCAGTTTAACAGGGTGGGGTTTTTATACTTTCTCTTTTTTTTTTCTTTAAAAGCTGTCTGTTTCTGCGTAAGATTCAAACTGAATTTTTACCCTTTGCTCCTCACAAATGCTGATCTTTAGGCCTGAAAAGAAGACCTGTGTTTCTTACCTGCCACTCTGTCTTTGAGTCTACGCGTTCATATTTGAGCACCAAAGTTTATGACAGTGGGTAGAATGAGATAAACAGAACAGACTCCTGGGTTTCCTGATAACGAGCAGTTTATTTTCCCCTCACTCACACTGACTGCTCATTAAACAGGACGTTGCATAGCCTGAATGAAATGCCTATGCTGTTGCAAGAGAAAATTGATATAAATAAACGGACCTCTTTCTAATTTCTGTGGTGGTTTTTGTGAGCCAGGTGCTCAGGTGGCACAAGAATGAAGATACAGCAGGGACAGTTGATGTGGCAATCATAGGGAGCGTGACAGGGCCGCCCAGCACAGCCCCGTGCTGAAGCACAGCCCTGTGGTGCGTCCAGGCTTTAGAGGCTGAAATAGGAAATGGAGATGCAGTGAGGACTGCCTGTCCTGATTTGTTATTCAAAGTAGCTGTTGTGATAATGAAAGCAACAGCTTCGTGTTCTTGGGCACCAAAGTGTCCCAGATGTGTTGGAAGCAAGTTTTATTCTCTTAAACAGTGTAGGAGTTATTAAGAACACCCACTCCATTGTTCTTTCTCATGGATCTGAAGCCACAACTGCTGCCCTCTGTGTGGATGTGCATCTGACAAATGTGTTTCTGTAGAACTTCAGCAGTTCAGTAGCACAGCTCCGCTTTCTACTGCCTGCACTCAGCCACATTTAAGTTCAGTGACTGCTTCAAAGTCATCCAGCTTGGTGTGCTGCTCATCAGGAGCAGCACAACATTCTGTTTTGTTGCTGTCCCTGATTCTGAAAGGACCGAGTAGCTGTGCCTTTGGGGGCCGGAACACAAAGTCCTTAAGGGCTGTGCGGATTCAGAACACCAAGCAGCTCAGCGGGGACTCCAGCACCACGTAGACCTTCATCATTCTACTGCTTACCCCTTCAGGAACCCAACAAACATTCACACATCAGCGCTCTGAAGTCGCACTTCTGTTCCAAAGGGCAGCGCTGCGGGTGGCACTAAAGCACAGAGATGCAGATGCAGATACTAGATAAAAGAGGAGCAGGGGAGCCCTGGGATGTATGTGCTGCTTTTCGAGCGCTTAGCCACCCAAACTTTAGATCCGCAAGTGCCTCTTTTCACGTGGGGATCTATGTACAGGTTATGGAGCAGACCTACTCGGTGCTCCTGTGCAGGAAACCCCTTCCTGTTGAATAAAATCCCTTCCTGTTGAATAACCCGGTGCTGGGGTGTGCAGGCACATCAGTGTCCCACTGCTACCAGCAGACGCTGAGCTCTGGTACGCATTTTGGGGAACTGTATAAGATGCATAAATTCCTTTTTTCCCTTTGGAGACAGGGGTTGCTGGTAACATTAAAAATGCTGATTAACTGAAAGAAAAGGCGCAGCTGAGCCTCCCCGTGCCAGTCGTACTGCGATGCCGGTGCCGTCCTCTCGATGACCGTCAGTGGAAGGCTGCAGCGATGTGGAGTGCTCTTATAACCCGAGCATAATCTGCTCTGCTCACAAGCGAAGCGGTCAAATACCACGCAGGGCAGACACCCCTTAGGAACCTCATCTCTGTGCTCAGGCTCTGGTTTCCAGGAAGCAATTTTTTTTCCCTCAAGAATTATTTAATCAGAGAAAAATCTTCCGGTACTTAGAGACACAACTGCTGTTGTATAGAAGCTGGCATTACAGAGGAAGGTAGCCACAACACGGCATGACTACCAGAGGCTGAATATTTTCTGAAGCAAAGTAGAGAGAGGGGGGAACATGGTGCACAGGGACATCCTGGCTAAAATACGAGCAAGGTTCCCCACCCCTGATGCTCACGGAAGGCACTAATTGTAGCTACACTACCCTCACGTCCAAGGTATCGTTCATCCAGTGCATTTATTGTTCCTTTTCTGTGCTGAGAAAACGCACTCGGTGGCAGTTTGCAAGTCCTGCCATTGCAGGTCACTTCTGTCTGCCTGTAGGAAGAAAACGATCAGACTGAAAGAAAAGAGAAAGAAAGAAAAAAGAAGGAAAAAAAAAGCAACCCGAAGTACTGCCTGTGTTCCCCTAACAAGAAGCTGCACGTTTATTCCATTTGCTCCGCGCGGGTTTAATCAATGCAGGGCTGACGGGGGAAGACTGTTGGTGAGAGCGATGGGTCGTTTTTATTCCGCTCGCTTTGCCCGAGCTGCGGAACGTTCTATCGATCCACCTCGTTGCCGGGAAAACCAGAACCATGCCGACACGAGCATCTGTCTTGCGCGGGCAGAAGAACATTTACGCCGCAGCCCAGCGCTTAGAAACAACTTTCCCCCAGACGGCCGATGCCTCGAGCAACCTCTCACGGGGATGAACGCCCCAACAGACATCGCGGGGGATCGCGGCGGGCTCCGGCCGAGCTCCGCTCCGCTCCGCTCCGCTCCGCTGGGTGGCGCTGCGCGCCCGGCCGAGCTCCGCGCCTCCCCCTGCCCGCCCGCGGAGCTCCGCTCCCCGCCGCGCTGCGCCCCGCGGAGCTCCCCCCGCCCCGCGGAGCTCCCCCCCCGGGGCTGCCCCCGGCCGGGCCGCGGTGCCGGCCCTCGGCCCGCACGTCCCGGCGTTCCCGGCCCCGCGGAGCCGGCGGCGGGGATGGCGCCTGCGCGGGGCTGCGGGGCCGCTCGGTGGTGCCACACCCCCGGGGGAGGGAGGCAGGAGAACCCGAGCTCTCAAACCGCCGGGGAGGCGGCGGGGCGGAGGATGGAGTAGCGGGGCGAGGCGCCGAGGGAGCAGATAGCGCGGGGAGCGCCGCCTCCGCCCGGCTGAGGCTCTGCGGGCGGAGGAGAGGGAGGAAGGGATCATGCGAGGGGGGCTAGCGCGCTAGGGGCAGGAGCGGATGGTCGCCCGGAGGCTCCGCGCTTAGGGAGCGTGACGTCCTGCTGCCGTGCCGCCGCTACCTACGCTGCCCGAGCTCGTCAATGGAGCTGGAAAACATCGTTGCCAACACCGTGTTGCTGAAAGCCAGGGAAGGTGAGAGAGCGGCGGGAGGGAGCCGGAGCATCCCCGGCTGCGGGGTGCGGGAGGTGTGGGCTGAGCGCCGGTCCCGGGGTGGCTGTCGGGGTCCGTGCGGCGGAGCTGGCGCTGGAAAACGCTCCTCTGAACCGGAGCCTCGCTTCCAAGGAGAGGATCGATTTCCCCCCGCTGCGAGGAGGTTTGGGAAAGGAAGCGAGCGAGATTGCGGAGATTACAGTATGCGCCCATCTCTTCCTTCCCCCTTCCCGCTGCCCCCCCTCAAATCTGGTCCCACAGATTGTGCTATTTCAGCGTCTATTGTTAAAGGTCAGCTGCAGATGCGTTCATTCAAAAGGGCTTAGCAAATCTGCAAATAGCTTTCCGCGCCGTGCGATGAGACCGGCGGGATCGGATCGCTCCGACGTACCGTCATTGCCTTATTCGGCGTTATTAGGTGATACCGTGTTACCGCAAACGTGCCCATTGTTGCACGGAGCCGGGGCTGAGCACGGAGCCGCGGGCGCCCGGCGCTGCCCGTGGGATGCTCCGGGGCTGCGGGAGCCGCCGGCACGCCGCAACCGCGCCGTACACCTGAGAAACGCGCCGGGCTCGCGGTGACGCGGCGCCGATGGGCTCCATCCGACAGCCCCCGCGAAAGCCGCCAGCCCCGGGGCGAAGCCCGGCAGCTCACGGGCGCTTCTTCCCCGCCGCCGCTCGTGGGAGCGTGGTGTCCCCGCGTACCCAGGGGTCGCAGCGGGGCAGCCGCCGGGCCCGGAGCATCCCCGCGCCACGCACCAGCGTCTGACGCTTGCAGCATCACTGCCAGGAGGTGAGCGCGTTCTGCCGCCTGTAGCTCTTCTTTTTTTTTTTCTTTTTTCCTTCATTTTTACATCTTTTGCTCTTTAAAATTAACATATTTTTTTTGCCCGCCAGCATTTGTTGCAGCTTCTGTCACCTGAAAGCACTTCTAGTTGAGTGTTGGATGCAGTAAAACCTGCACCCGATTTTTTTTTTCACTCTGGAGCGCCAGTGGGGCGGGTGTCAGATCTGGGGCTGGGGATGTGCAAAGTGAAGCAGTGTCGGTTTTGTAAGAGAGCGTACCAATAGTGTTCCCCTGGGGTGATCCCTTCGTTGGGGAAAAATAGTTCCAATGGTGTAACAGTGTTTATATAACTCATGGGGTGTTGAACTTGGGAGGCTTAGCTAAAGAGTAAAGTCCTGAGATTCTTCAGAAAAAAAAACTCTGCTATAAATAATAAGGGCAAAGGTATTTTTCCATGGAGCAGACCAGTGGGTTATAACTCTGCCTTGTGGATGATCACCGTTTTCTGCTGTCAATACTGTTCAGCATACAATTGTTCCTAGCAGCAGCGTCGCACTGGTTTAGATTTCAGAAGACTTTACGAACACTTTAAAGGGCTGGGATTAATTACGTGTATTGTACGGTGTTTTCTGAGGGCCAGTATTTTGCATGCACTTTTAAGTACAACACTCTATTTTATGGCCTTCTTCTACCATTCTCAGCAAGACGGTAACAGGGACGTTGTTACTGTGTTCAAGTTGTATTAAAGAAGCCGTCAGCTACCTCCCAAATGGCCGAGCTTGATCAGGATGTATTGCAAACTCTATTCTGACTATCCTAAGTGTGAACGAAGTTCCAGCCACTTTTTCTCTTTTTGGAGACCTGATGCGTGTTTATCTTTAAACTCTTCTATTTTTTTTTTTGAGGGGTGGAAGAAGTAATTCTTATTGTTCTTTCTTTTCGTTTCTTTGAAATGAAGAAAGGATTAATGAAGAGTTGTCTACCCAGCATCACTCAGCTAGGGGTCTTAGCCGTGTGCCTCCAAGGTTTTACTCACTGCTGTAAGCTTCTGTGAGTAAAACGTTCTTAAAATCTGCGAGGGATAACAAGTGAGTGTCATTACAGATGATCTTCGATGCGCTGTCCATCTTCTCCAAGAGTGAAATCAACTTAATACATTGAAGATGATGTATCTGAAAGCAAGTTAGTTCCAGATCCTGCAGACTCCGTGGGCAGGTGAAGCTGGCTGAGCACGAAGCCACGGCCAAGTGCACACATTTCCACTTGTGAAGTCAAAAGCAATCTTAGCTCAGCTAAGTGGTTCTTGGTGCCCGCAGTGTGATACTTAATGTCAAAAGAAGCAAAAGAATGAGATCCATTCTGCAGACATTAGTTAAAAACAGAAGTTTTATCACGGTTGCAAAGGGAGACACAAACCCAACATTGGCATTAAAAAAGCAGAAAATTCAGAATCATTTGGAAGGGAGGTGCAGGAAGATCCGCAGTGTAAAGACCAGCAGCAAGGGTGTTTGTAAAGGCCTCAGAAGTAGGGCCGAGTGACCACCACAAACATTTTCTAGCAAATATTGGTTTAAATTTTGCAACTCATTTGCTTTGGCCACGGAACAGGCGTTTCTGTCATCCCTTGTGTGAGTTCCTTTGTGCTTTACTACAGCAATCACCAATGCAAAGTGATTTTTTTTTTTTTAATCTGAAATGCTGGGAAGCAAATTTTATAACTGTTATACAAATACTTTCACCAGGATCCTGATGGTTACACTGAGAAGCACGCCCATTAACTGATGCCATGTGATACGTGAGTAATCTTACTGGAGCAACAAAATGTATTGCGCTGAATAATTTCAAGCAGGGAACACATTTCAGGCAACTGTCATCTGTTTGCAGAATATCATGTTTCTGAGGTACACATGTAGGTTGCATGTACTCAGCGATCTACTGGTCTAAGCACAGAAAAAAAAAAGATGGAGTTTTATTGCATTTCAAAGTTCATTTGTAATTTACTATGAATAAATTTATGCCGCTTCCTCAATTATCGTTTCTCACGTAAAATCCCATTACACAAATGGCCAGTCCCTTTTAGGACTCAGTAGAAAATGTATCTGGTTTAATTACGGGACCTAATAGGTGTCCAGAACCTTATCTTGGTGCCTACAGATGAGAATAAGCAGAGAAGGGAAAGCAAGAAAGATGAAAACCATAAAAAGAACAGCAGCACAATAACAACTGCAGTAATTTCAAGTAGAAGAAGCCCATATTGTGAGGTGGTGAAACATTTATTTGAATCTTTTCATGAGCCTCCTTGTTTCTGAGTCTCATCAATCTGTGTCTGAGAACCAAGCTGCTAAATGTGGATCCAGGCTCATGAATGAGTCTCAGTCCACTTTCCCAGTGTAAAACTGTTTGGCAGGGGGTCTCCTCAGATCTGAGGGGCTGTGGGGAGACCAAGGACTCTCAAAATTTCGGTGGAACTTTGGCAGTCCTAACAAAGAAAAGCTTTACAACAGATCAATACAGTCATGAATCCAGCCCTGCCTGTCAAAAGCAGCAAGCTGCTGAAAGACAAGTAATCAAGAGGCTGATGATTATACTGTAATGTTTGTATGAAAAACAAATAATACGGTCAGACAAGCGTGGCCAAGGCATGGTGATTTTTCTAGGTACTCTTTGTCATGATCTATTGCTTCCTAGCTGTAGCATCAGTCTTCTTTCATGTAATCTGCCACTTCTCTGCATGTTATTTTTTTCATAGACAAGCTGAAATACATTTTAAAACCCGAATGGAACTTGGCTTTAATAAATACCAAGATCCTTACAAACAAATGCACAAAAAAAAACCACCAAAAAACCCGCAAAGAAACAAAACAAACAGCCTCCCCAGTTCCCACTGCTTTAAAGTTTTAGTGATAACTGTATTAGTCATCTTGATTATTAGTCTTGAAACAGCTGATTTGGGTCATAGAATGGCTTGGGTTGGAAGGGATCTCAAAGCCCATCTGATTCCAGCCCTCCCCATAGGTGGGGTTGCCATCCACTAGAGTAAGCTGCTGAGTGCCCCACTCAACCTAGTCCTGAGTGCCTCCAGGGATGGTGTACCCACAGCTTCTTAGGGCAGCCAGTGCCTTACCACGCTCTGAGTAAAGAATTTCTTCCTAACATCTGATCTAAATCTCACCTCTTTTAGTTTGAAGCCATTCCCACTTGTCCTATCACTATCAGTTTGTGTCAGAAGTTATTCCCCTTCCTGCTTCTAAGCTCCTTTCAAGTACTGGAAGGCTGCAGTGAGGTGTCCCCAGAGCCTTCTCTTCTCCAAGTTAAGCAAGTACAACTCCTTCAACCTTTTCTCATGGGTGAGGTTCTCAGGCCTTTGTCGCCTTCTGGACCTCCTCCAACAGCTCCACATCTTTCTTGTGCTGGGGTGCAGCAGTAGTACAGGTGGTAATTCATGAGGGTAGAGGGGGGCAGTCACCTCCTGTGCCCTGCTAGCCACCCTTCTTTTGATGCAGCCCAGGGTGCAGCTGGCATTCTGGGCTGCAAGTGTGCATTGCTAGCTCCCATCCAGCTTTTCATCCACTGGAACCTCCAAGACTCTTTTGGCAGGGCTGCTCTCAAGGAATTCTCCTCCCAGTCTGCGCACATCTCTGGGATTGCCATGACCCACGTGCAACACCTCGCACTTGTTGTTGAACTTCACTAGATTTATGTGGGCACGCTTAGATTTCTGAAGTGCAGACTTTCCTGTGTAAACCTGATAAAAGGAAAAAGTTTGCAACTGCTAAAGTGCAATAGTATATATAGATATTTCCTGTTTAAATAGACTTGGATTCTAGAACTTACTCATGGCCTTTGATCAGCCAAAAGGGGCAACATTCCTTCGTATATCTCAAAGTTTTTTGAGGACTGCGCACTGATGCCATATAGCGCACAGAATGTGCCTGCTTTTTAAATTGCTGTATTTTTAGCTTGCTTTTGCGGGATGATCACAGGAGTGATTTGTGCATGTCCTTATTGGCAAAAGACTAGCTATAAATCCTAAAAAAGAAGCATGATTGCTTTCCAAGAACTTGGCTGCAGAGCAATTGGAAAAAGGGCAGTGAAACAATGAAAAGCATATTTTGAAGGGAAGAAGGTGACTGTAGCGACAGCCAGAACCCCATGGAGAATATGATTATTGCAGCTTAACGTTAGCAAATTCATTAATCAATGCTTTGAATGCAGAAGTACAGTCCTGTATTCTTTGACATAAAAACAAATTACTTCGTAAGGAAAATGTTGTCTCTATAAGCAGAGGAAGCTTGCATGCGGTAACTCAGTTTTTGGAGTTCAAGAGAAATTCTCATCGCTGTGATAGTTTAAAGGGAGGAAAAAAAGGAAGAACTGAATCAGCTATTACTTCAGATGTGAGAGGTGCTTTTAAGCTGTAGCTTTTTCTTTTTGGAAAAAAAGTATCCAGAATATTTCGTTACATTTCTGATCAAGGAAATTCAGAAAACAGAACTCTCCAGGCCTATGTGAAAAGAATGTCTAAGTTTGCATGACACAGTGATCTTTGATAGAAGGGATGCTTCTGTAGCTATTTGTGGGCTCACTACTTCTTGTGTGTGGGGTTCTCCATGGGGCACCACTTTGCAGCTGTGGGCAATACTTCTTGAGATGAGGCAGAGCTGGAGAAACGAGCTCTTCCAGCCAAACATCCTTACTACAGCAGGGGGACTGTGCCTTGTGTTTGTTGTTGCTGTGTTTCTGTGATGTCATAGTCTAATCGAGATCAATTTTAACGAGATCATGGGCATTTAAAAACATACTTATTACTGAGCTATGCAGTCTCAAGTTAATAACACACAGAAGTCACCAGCTAGTGGGACTTCTAGAGCAAATGTTAACTATGGAGGTTTGACTAGGAATACTTATATCTGCTCCATTAACCTCATGTGGTCGCTCACTTCAAGTGCAAAATAATAAATTTGGTTAGAGACTGCCTGTATTTGTTTTCAATATATTCACTGTCTGAACGTGTTGCTGAGATTGTCCACACAACAAAGAATTCTCAGTATTTATCCTAAATATAGGCATTACTTTGTGGCTATATGTAGCATTCTGTATTAACTAAATATCCAAACATCTGAACCTGTTGGTGTTAGAGGTGTTCCACCACATGTGTTATCAGGCCAGCAGCAGATGCACTAAGCTGATGCCTGCATCCTTATGACAAACAACTCTAGGATGAAAGCCACAACTGTGATCTACCCTGAGAACTGAGAGCTGTCCCACAGGTGTCTGTGCCTTTCTCACCCACAGCTTAGCATCTGCACTGGCTTGCTTTGAAGGCAGTGAAGGCTGAACATCTAAGGAGGAGTGCAGCAGCTCTGATTTTCCTGTTTCTAGGCATTCTGGTACAACGTGTCACTATTTGATCTTCATTTGAAGAAAAAAAAACAAAAACAAAACCCAACGATAGAAAAGCCTGCATCATTTTGGTCTTTCCTCTGTGAAGATGATCAATTTCCCTTCCCATGCATGGCTCTGCCAGCTATAATCTGCTGATGAACTCTTTCCCAAAATCAAAAGCTGGATATATGTGTGCTGGGCACTTCACTGGTACCGATGGGTTTGAAACCATAACTCTGTGTTCAGGCTTGCTAATATGGATGCGCTGCGATCCCAATGAAGTTGAAATCAAAATGTCAGGAAGCATGCAGAGTCCTTCTGCTTTTGGAGTGGCAGGTGTATTTTATTGGCTGGTTATCACTATATTTTTAGGCATGTGGCTGATTCTTCTCCTGTACTATTTTTGTGCTAGTGTTACTTTGTGAATGACTTCTGATTTGTATGCTTCCAAAGAAAACTAGTGAAGCTCTAACTCAAGTGCAAGGAGTGATGCTAAAGTCAATGGGACTATTCTTGTGGATAAAATAACAAATATCCCATCAGGATCCAGATCCAAATCAGTGGAAAGGTTTAGAAGCAAATGATTTTATCAAAGCAGTTGCTGTCTTTATAAAATAGTAGTCAAAACCACACAGGAGTTCCTCTTCTTTCACATCTGATTGGAAGCAGAAGCTTTCTGTTCAGTTCTTGCCGATGAAGATGGGAGCTAATGTGCTTCCCTGTGCTCATTAGATTTCCCAGTCTTTACTCCAAAAGTATTATATGAATTTTCTGTGTGTCAGTAAGAGAACCAATTGCTCTTCATTTTTACAGGTACATAATCTGAACAGTAACAAAATGACATAATAATCCTAACATTACTGTAGGACCACAGGATGTGAAATTAAATTTAAAGGTCAGTGAAATAAAGAAGGCTGCAGTTTAATTGTGCTTGACTGGATTATTTTGGGAATTATTTTACTTAGAGGATTTAAAAATGCATACTGCTTTGTGATTAGGCAGGGAACAAAATAAATATTCTAAAGAAAATATTGCAAAGATGATGGATATTCTGTTTATTTAAAGAAAAATCCATAGCCTTAGCGGGAAAGAATGGAACATGGCTGAGGGAGAAGGTGGAGGAGGCTGAGAGGTGTAGAGTTGTCTCAGCTGCTCCTAGTTCATAGAACGTCTCTTCAGATATGCTTGAAGGCACTGTCAGAAGCGTTTTGCCAAGGAAGATGGACAGGCTGGAGTAGAAATACACACAAGTACTCAAGTCTCAGTTCTGACCTGGGAGTGAATAATGCAAACAGCATTAATGAAGATGGGGCGGCTGGCTGTCGTCTGGGATGAAAATAGCTGACTTCTCAGAGCCACGGCAAAGACTGGAAAATTTGCATCTCCATCATTTCCAGTCTTTAGAAGTGTGGTCAGCATCTCTGAGCAGTGCAGGGCTTGGGGGTGTTCTGCAAGGCTGAGACCTCCAGGATCACTCTGAGTCAGTAAAGCTACTTTGACAGAACTGAAGTGAAACAAGTGATTAGTGACTTAGGAAAGTCCTACTGTGTCACTTTGTCCCTTGTCCTCCAGGCATGTTTTCTGTTTTAAACAATTTTGATATTAAAATGACTCAAATTGTGGGCTTCTCTCTTGAGATTTTTGTTTGCAGCACAAGAAATCTTCTTGATGACTATTCTGATTAAATTTTCCTTATTTTCATCTCATTTTTTTCTCATGTAATTCCTTTTGCACAAAGTTTTCATTTTCCTATTGCTCTCTGTCGCTGAGTTTAACAGCTTTTGTTCTCTCTTCCTCCCAGCTGGTCAGCTTGGACGGTGCAAATTTTGTGCAGTCACTCCTCAGGACAAGTTCATTCCCAACAGTGGCTTCCTAGGAGGTGTGCCTAGGGATGGAACGTGTTGTGCAGGCAGGCTGAATCTGGTCTTCTTCCTGGCCCACCACAAAGTCGGATGAAATAATTGGTCTAATGTAGAGGGGCCTGGGAAAGAGATGGTACGAGAGGGAATACATCAGGATATTTGCAGTTAGTTTCTGTGAGTGAAGATGCTCGTGGAGTCCCCTATTGACCAGAGGTTGCCAAAGAGGCAGTTCATAAGCAGTAGCAACAATTTGTGCAGTGGCTGAATATTATATATATTATATAATATTATCTCTTGGGCCCTATTGAATGTGTAATTTCACTATGAGCCTGGCTCTTCCCAGTAGGCTGGGTGCATATTACAAGTTCTAGAAGTTACCTTATGTCTGTACAATACCATATTTACTTAGCTATGCAAAGGGTCAGTCTCTGCCTCGGGTGGGTGTGCAGCATGCTGAGTGCTGGGATGCTGTTTCCTAGTTCCCAGCAGTCCAGGACCATTCTGCTTTTCCTAGCAGTGTTCTCCCAATGAATACATTGTTTTATTTTCTCATTTTGCTGTAGAATTCTATTTTTTTTCTAGTCTGCAATTTCTTTTTTGTATTCTTCCCATGTTTAAAATCTTTTCAATCTTCCCATTTTATTTTTCCTGTACTCTGTCTGACAATGCTCCTGAACTTACTAGATCTTTAATGTACTGTTTAAAGCATACTTAACTAATTTGAATTAGACATCACTTGACTGGACATATCTCAGGCTTTATGTATTTTCTCCCTTATATTGTCCTTGGTTGTTCTTTGGTCAGTGTTAAGTCTGTGTGACAGTGCTCCTATCTAAAAGAAGTAAAACTTTATTTTCCATGCATATGCTATAGGATACTTCTGTGATTCTACAGGAAGTATTTTATTCCAGGGAATGTTTTCAAATTGAGGGAGCCATCTAGTGTGTCATAGGAAAGGGGCTACCTGCCAGGGGAACAGAGAAAACTGTGACGTTTCAGTTGTATTCACTTGGCAGCATCTTCAGAAGGCACTGATGGAGAATCCTGCCTTGAGAGGAGGGGAAAAAAAAAGGAGAAATGCAGCTGGAAGAACAGAAGATAGAGAAAGGAAGGAGGATATCAGTGATGCCAAGTTTAAACAACCCCAGTGAGTCCTCAGTGATGTTTCTGTCAAAATACCCCTGTAGGCAGTACAAGGAAAATGACATCTTTAACAAGCAGATGAGCTGGGAAGGATGGATGTTAGGCAAAATCATCATTTAGCCAAAATATAGACATATCCAAGACAGATATTTCATATTGGTACTGTTCATTGCTTGTCATTCTGCTTGCTCTTGCATTTCTGCTATTTTTCTCTCCAGTGTTTTTCTTCCTTCTCCTTTTAGTTTTTGTTTCTTACCAAGCATGAAGGTTAGATTGACTGAATGAAATTGAATGAAATTCAATCTGTCTTTTTCCACGTTCAGATTTTTTTTATTTATTTTTTTTAGTTCAGTGCTCTGAGTCTCTGTGAAGTTGTTTCCCTTTGGTCCAGAGGATTCCACTGATAGGCAGGCTAGAAATCACTTGGGTGATCTTTGTTCTTATATGGCAAACTTTTCTCCAGCAAAAATCCAGTGAGTCAATTTGACTGTCTTCTTTTGAGAAGCATGGTGCAGAAATGCAGTCGTTCACCTTGCAAGTTCTGCAGAGAGTTCCATAATGTAACAAAAGCATGCCAAATTTCCCTCGTGTACTTCAAGAGGGACTTTCAGCTGATGTATGACTTATGTTTTGGCAACCTCAGAAAGCAAGTATGATGAGAACGTGGTTGTGTCTTGGATGAGAAAGGAGGGGGATTGTCCCCAAATCAATCAAATACTTCTGCCTGTTCTTAACATACTAATTTGGTTGGTTCTGCCTTGATTTCTAGTAGATTGTTCATGATTCTATAACCCTTCATCTTATCCTCCTATCGGCCTTTCTCCAGGTGGAAAGGTTCAAGTCTACTGTCTTTGTCCCTTTACATCTTCTAATTCTGTATCCTTTTTGAAATGGGTGAAAAAAGCTGCCCTTGGGTAGTGTGGCACTGCATGGTGCCTGTGCACCATGGACAGTGACATGGAGATGCTGAGCACTTTGTCCTTTGCTCTTTTCATTATTTTTGTTGACTGGATGTTTGTTTTCTCTTTTTCACTCTTGTAAGTGTTCGTTACTGGGGACTACTGACTGCAGCCTCAGAAATTTGTCTGCTGAGATGAAATGTTTAATTTCATTTGTTCTGAATACCACGAGTTGTTTTCTTTCATGTGCAAAACTGTGCTGACACAGAATTTCATCTTTTTTTTTTTTCTTTCTATGAGTGATTCAGTACTGGCAACATGTTTCTGCAACTCTTTGCAGGCTGCTTTTGTTACAACTGTCCTGAAGAAATTCATCTTGGCAGAAAATGTCATCTCGTTATTTATCTATTTTCCAGACCATTTATAAATGCACTGAGTAGTCCAAGTCCTATCATAGATCTCTGGCACACCACTGTCTGCCTTGCTTCACTATGAAATTCTTATCCTTTATTTCCTATCTTGTCAACTATTTCTGACTCACAAGAGGTTCTTTTCTCACAAAACAGTTGACTTTCAACAGAAATTGTTCAGAAATAAGCTTTCAAAAAAAAAAACACTTTTGAAAGTTCAAGTATATGTGTACTGGACCGCAGGTGTTCCAGTATATTGATGGCATTTCTGTATTGGAGTGTGGGGAAAGGCTGGCTGTAGTATCTATCTAGATGTAGTCTAATGAGTTTTGAAGAGATAATAATCACTTCCCTCAATCTACAGACTCTGTTCATGTCCAAACAGCCCAGGATGTTGCTGGCTTTCCTTGCTGCTACGCATTCTGCTGGCTCATACTCAGCTTGATGTTTGCTGTACCCCTGGGCCTTTTCAACAGAGCTGCTCTTGGATATGAGAATATCATATGAGACAGAACTGAAAACATTGCTAAAATCAACCTAAATAACATCCACTGCTCTTCCCTTTGTCCACAAAACCTGTTGTTTTCTTGAAGTGGGCAGGCAGGCTAGTAAGAAATTTTACTGTTGGTAAATTCATGCTGACTGTGCCTAGTCTCCTTTAGGTACCCAGAAAATGCTTTCAGATGACCCTGTCACTGAAGTAAAATTGACTGACTGTCTTTTTGTCTTTATTGAGCCATAGGGGAACCTCTCTAAGTCTCCCCTTCAGAGCTGACAGAGAGCAACTGTGCAGTGTTATCAGTGAGCTCTCGGCACTCTTGCATTTTTGGATGTAGCTTTTTAGTCCCATCAGTCTGTGTAGGCCAAGATCACTCAAGTAATCCCTTATATGCTGCTAGTAGACCTTTCCTTTCTTGATCCAAAGAGTGAGGTGGGAGACCTTGTCAATGGAAGCTATGGCAAACAAGGCATTCACTTTTTCTACAGTGAAACGTGTTACAGCTATCATGCTTGTGATAATCTGCTTTAGTCATAATTTCCAACAGTTTGCCTATCTCAGAAATCAAACTGACTCCTCTGTTTTTTACCATAGTCACTCCTAGACTTGTGTTCTAGAAAGAAGAGGACTCAAGTAGTGTCCTCTTCTCCCACTCTGACAGAGACGTTGGGAAGTCAGTTATCAATCCATATCTCACCATTCTGTCTCTGCTCTGTTCACAGTAATGAATGTTCTTTTGGCTTCACAGACAAACAGTAATCATTCAGAGGCCCCAGTACTGGAAACTGTAGAGCACAAAGTGTAATCACTGCTCACATGACCAAACAAAGCTTGGAAGTAAACTGAGCAGCTGCTGTTCAGATGTTGAAGATATCCTAATTTTTTGATATCTTCATTGACCTGATCTGAATACTTCAAGCCTCCAGCATCATTTTCTCTGGATTGTACCTCAAGGATTTCCATTCTATCTAGTGGTGGAATTCATGTCTTCTCAAATGGATGGATGGGCAAATTTGTCTCAAGGGGAAGCATTTTCTAGCGAAGGTACAGTGATGAGACAGCATATCTCGTACAACTGTCAGACTGCTTGGATTGAAGCAAGACCCACTTGCCCAAACTTTGACTACAACTAGCTTGATCTAGAGGTGGAGAAGAAAAGCAAAAATCTGTGAAGGAGAGATGTTGGAATTTGCCAGCTGATGGCAGTATTTGAAGGAGCCATCCCTATCACCATCTGATGATTGGTCAAAAAGTCAAAGTTGCACAAAGAACTGAAAGAAAAGATTCCAGGTGAACATGGTTAAAATGGGCAGTGTTGGTATCTGCCGGTCAGAGCTGACACTCTGAAGCTGTCTGCAAGGTCAGCAATCACTTGTAATGCCACTGAGGGCTGTGGTATGGTCCAGTAGGTTTGGCCACAATCTGCTTAAAAAAAATAAACATAAAGCAAGTCTCCCCCAAATCCAGCTAATCCTGTGGAAGGATTAGTTTTGGATGATGATTCTTCTATACTCTTTGTACATTAAATACTTGCTTCTGTTTATGCACACGACAGATGTATGGAGCCCAGGACCAAACTCTTTCATCAGACAGGCTAATGTGAGATCTCGAGCAGGCTGCAGGATGTTTGTTGTTTTGGCTAATGCAGTTCTCCAGCTGAAATACGTTTGTTTGTCCGTGAAAGTCTACATAGTGACAAACTTTGATGGAGTCATGATATTGTTTTCCCTTTTTGCCTTCAGCTCTCATGGAGATCGCATCTCTTTTCCTGTATGCCACAAGTACTCAAAGTGTAGAATGGCTGCCAGTGTGAGCAGCACAGGTATGAGCCATGCACCTAAGTCTCCTTTGGTCACCACTGAAAACAGATTGTCTAAAAATAACAGCACAATGTGACTGCACAGCACTTCCCTGCTTTACATTGCTTTTAGTGAAAGTTGCTAATATTTTATTCTTGCTCATTAGCAGATTACAGGCTGAATAATACCAGGACACCAGGATAAGTAAATTCTGGCTCCGTGAACTTAGTTGGGAGAGGAGATAGAGGAATATGTTATTTCTTGTGTGACCTCTCTAAGACTTCCTTGTGGTTGTTGGTATAAACAAACTGGTAATTGGAAAATTTAGAATAAATAAAAAGCAGCTTTTAAAGATCTGAGTATGTGCTCCGTGAGTGAACCTTCCAACATGAAGCTCAAATCTATATGCTATAAATCCTTTGCAAGGGAATTGTTTGAATATATGTTTGAGCAAACATTTACCAGCTGTGTGAAGGCATGAAGCTTCTTTGGCAGCCCAGAAATAATTCACAAGGTGAAGACAGAGCGTGCTTTTGTTCAGGGTCTCTGTTCTAAATGTTCAAAGTAAGTTATCGATTTCTATTTATATTTCATTTTTTACATGCAATGAACAGAGAAGAAATTAAAATGGAGAGTGAAATAATGGACATCAGACTGCTTGTTAAAATGTGTGTCCTAGGTAAGAGCCAAACGTGGTAGACCTGGTGTGTTAGGGCTAGAGACAGAGGGCAGGCTGCGAGGCTTTGGTCCCTGCGCCTGGTTAAGCTCAGTGCTCGAGGATATCACTCGGATGTTGGGATACATCCTCATGTTTCCGAAGGACAGCCACAGAAAGGTCGTGCCTCCCTGTGAATCTGTTAGTGCAGGTGCAATTTGCAAGCTGAAGATGCCATCCCATAAACACTAAAGCTGGTAACCGCATTTCAGATGCGAATAGTCCCATAAGGTGAACAATTTGGTGACACAGGCAATTTAAGCAATTGCTCATCAGTGAAAGTAAGTGGTTCACATCCTCAGCTCCAACTCCTTGTGTAGTGAAAGTCACGTTTTGTAGAAGTACTTGGAGGGCCTGGCACCTGATTCTGGCAAATGATCCCAAGAAGACCGTTTTAAAGGGGATTTTGCTATTTCCATTAAGCAGATGAGGAGATTTGCAGACTCTTCGCTACATAGATCTGCACTGTTACCACTGGATTTTTTAATCCGGGTTGATTGCAAATCACAATGGATGCATTCTTAAAAACCACCACAACAGATGCATTAACTACTCTAATACCTCTGCAGATGAAGTTTTGTTTGATCTCAGTTCATCTGGAAGAAAAAGCTGATTTTTAGTATCGCACAATTTTGCATGGGCGTTAAGAATCTTTATGTCTCACTGTTTTCTTCTGAGGAGGGGAAGAGGGAGGGCAACAGTTTGTCAGGAGTCAGTTGTTTTGATTCAGGAGAATGGGAGAAAATGGCATCTTCCAATAGATATATATTTTTATTAAAAGTCTGATACTGTGACAAATAGTTTAGACTTCATTTTTGGTATGTAAGCAGAGCAATCCCGCTGAGATTTGTGTGCGCTGTGAAGATTAATGAAATACACTTTATAAAGACAGGCAATGATTCACTGAGTAAAAATAGGCAACATCTTAAAGGGCTTATAAACACAGCTATTAATTTTAGGACTAAAATCTTATATTCTTTTTTTGTCTTAGTTTGAGAAAAATGCCACTGAACTCTGTGGCACTGTTCGGTGGGTACAAACATCTCTCTTAGATTTTAAAAGTGGCCACGGTTGCATTTTGCTTGCCTGTTTTATCCATCCTCTGAAATCTCTTTGTGATATTTTTACTGTATAAAATATTCATCTCTTCCGTTTTCAGCCATCCTCTTTACCACAAACCCTCCTTAATACATTTGCTGCAGTCTGTTAGCAATAGCAATTACAAAAGGAGCCTCAGTGATCACGCTCCTCCTTTTCTACCTTCCTACCTCAGGGTTTTGCAGTCTAGAAAGTACTCCTTGGTGTGAGTCACTAAACAGATCTTGTGATTTATTTTTTGCAGCGTTGATTGTGCTTAAGGCTTAGTCTGCTGCTGCACTTCACTCTTGATTTGAAGGAAAGGGAATGACTTTTTTTTTTTCACATAACCTCAGGTCTTGTAATTTTTAATCATTCTTTTTGGTATGAGAGGAGCAGCTTTCTTTGTCTTGTTGCAATATTGTGGTGATCTTCCCAGCAGCTCCTGTTTTGGTCTTCTACATGAACTCTGTTGAGGATACAACAGAGTCACGAGGACATGGTATCTTCTGATTCTAGGGTGGGTGCAGACCACTGTGCACAGCACAACTGCCATGGCAGGTTTAGGTTTTTTTACCTTGCAGGTCATAGTAGATGAGGCTGGAGAGTAGGAGAGTAATCTCTGCCACCAGTTGGCTTTGCACATCTGAGTCAACTGCACGATCTCTCATGGTCAGAGCCTCTGAAACAGACTTGTACACTGCAAAGCAGCTGAACTCAAAGAGCTGGTAAAGTGCGTGCTGGTGCAGGTGTTTATGTTAATGGAAAACATAGAGTGTTCAATTACATTCCCTTCTGTTGTAGAGCTGTATGGTGGGCTTTTCTGTTTCTTGTTTGTGTATATATATCAGCATATTTCATTTGCTTTGTAGTAATTTTTAATACATGGATCAGTGTATTTTACAGTAACTTACCCTAATTATTCAGAAATCATCCCCTAGTTAATTGCTATGACTAATTTTTCAGCTTGGCTCTTTTATTAGCTGTGCCATGTAAGGAAGTGAAAAATGCATGTCATCATTAATTATCTTACAGAGCAGTCATGATTAATGGCACACTAATGTCCAAACAGATCAAGGAACATTGCTGTAGTTGACACCCAAACAATTTTTTCCTGGAAGTCACTGGAGACTGTGGCTGATGAGAACTCCAGGACTCAGAGCAGATCTTTCTGCTCAAAATTAAGTGAGATCACAAATCCAGGTGAATTCTTTCTGCTAATTCCTGGTCATGTGGGAGATGACTGCTCTGATGTAGCATATCGTGTTCTTTCTGAAATCTGAATAGCACATACACCTCATGTTATCTTCAACGTCCTTATTCATCATCAATGTTTTTATTTTTTCCTCATAGCAATAGCTTAATGAAGTTGTTGCAAAAAATACTAAAAGCTTTTCAAAATTTAGTTTTGCCCTCCAAATTTTAGGCTGTTCTGTGCTAAGGTGTGATAGGGAGTGGGCGCACACCGTAAGGTACTGGTATCCCCCTGCTACATTTATAAGCTCACAAGGAGTTATAATTTCAGTGATAGTTAAACACATTCGACTACAAAAATTCTTTGGTGTTCACTTAACCTTTTCTTGTGAGATTAGCTGCTATTGCCTGTGTCGACAGCTCAGTAATTTCACAGAAGTAGACCTTGGTGTTTCCTGTTCTTCTTGTGAACTTTAAAAATATTATTTCTTTACTCCTCATGCTACTAATAGGGCAAATGCAGAATCCTTCGCAGCGAGGGATGCTGTCTCTTCTCTGAAGGGCAGAGGTCACACAGGAGGCCATGCAAGGGATGGCAGCAGCATTCCGGTCCCTTGCAGCAGGACCTCTCAACTCGGTGCTGCAGAGCAAGCTGTCCTCTCAGCAAACCTCTCTTGTTTAAGTTCTTGCAAATATTTCCATAGCTGAGAAAGTTTAACTGTAGCTGCATGGTGTTGTAGGAAAAAAAAAAAAAGTACATTGGCTGCAGAGCTGCTAGGATCCTGCAGAAAATTTCCCAAGCAGATTAAGATCCAGTATTTTCTAAAACAAAAATACAGTGGAAAACAGGGGCTGCTGCTGCTGTGGCTGCCTACTGAACCCACAGCTGAGTTCAGGTGGGTCATGCAGTCCGTGCCGTGTGAAGACAGTGAGGTTCGTATGCTTGTTGTTGAAAAATGAAATCATTACATGAAAGGCAAATAGCTGCTCTGGAAATCATTGAAGAACTGTCATATAAGAACCTGCAGCTCCTGAGAACCCTTTCTTAATCTTTTCCGTGCCTGGAAAGTTAAGCCAGTATATCATTCATCAGTTACATTATGCTGCAAACAATAACGTTCCTTTATCCTATCAACTGATTTAAGATTTTTGGCTCTGTGGGATGTGTGCAGGTAAAATGTTATCTCAGGCACTGGAATATCAATGTAGGCTTTTGCTGCCAGCTGGTTTAAGATTCTGCATCTCAGATTGGCTGGTTTCATGCTGCACAAGTTGTTTTTTCAGACTCATTTTAAAATCGCAATCAAAATATTTGTTTGCAAGATTAATATGCTAAAGATTAATGAAGGGGAAGTGAATCACATGCGATGAGTGGTTCTTCTCTCACCCTGATACTTTTGCCAGCTGACTGATGGCTTGCAGTACTTGTGCTGAGCTCAGTGGTGACCCGTGCTACCAGGCACAGAGAGCGGTGGCTTGATACAGAAGGAAATGAAGAACAGGTCGTCCTCCTGCCCAGACTTTAGTTTCAAAGGGTTTTTGGAGGTTCACAAAACAACTGGGGTTCTGCAAGCCAGCTATGTAGGGACATTAAAAACCTCCCAGCGTGATGCAATGCCAGCTGTGGGCAGACTGTCCCACGATCCATGATGCTGAGCTTTGCTCTTCTGTGCAATAGGATGTGTGGGACGGAGTAGCTGTCCCGTACAGTGCTCAGCTTCCTCACTTCTGGCAGTTTTACAGTGTTAGGGCTGACTTTGTTTTGGAAACACAGGTATCTCCCTGTCATCTGTACATATCATGAACGTGCAGCTTCCAGCAGTATCTGCAAGTCAAAAAAGGAACTAATAAGTGCCTCCAGTTAGCAAGAAATAGAAGAATGTGTTTTAAATACAAAGTATATTGCTTGACCTCCTGTTAAGACTAACAGCATGCATCGGTAGATTTGGTTAATAAACAACTGTGGTGTCAAACATATAGAAATTATTTCATTTCCTGATTTCTAAATTATAAATACTATGTATTTTGGATTATAAAATTTAAAGATTTATTGGCAGAGTTGTTTACTAAAAAAAAACCAAAACAACAACACTGGAGCATGGACAGGTGATTGAAGATATTTAATTTTCAACTATGAATATTAGTTTATCTCCCAAACCCTTACGTATGGAGAAATTTATATAAGTGGATGGTTCATCTCTGTTCCACAGAGAATATACGAGACTTCAGAGCCAACTTCTGAAAGGTGTCTTGCAAGTAAAATCTGTCAGAGTTTCAAGAATTTCTCTTAGATCATTGTTCCGTGAGGCAATCATCCACAAATCAGTCTGCCTTAAGGACAAGTCTGGGACCTGTTTCCAAAGCATATGAACAGCCGTGGTTTCTGTCAGTTGGCAGCTGGGGACCTGAAATATCTGTTACTTTTCAGTGCAAGTGCACCATGCTGCTGTCTGTGATTTAGAAGGGTTTGCAAATCATTATAAGACTTCCTTTTGTTTCATTTTGTAAGCTTTGTGATTCAGCTGGTGCCCAGAGTGTCGTTAATCTCAGGGGTATTAAGAGTTTTGTTTTAAAATCACAGTTTTAATGCATTTTAAGTGCTTTGAACTCCAGAGATGTTCTTAGAGCATGGAATATTTCTCATCTACCAAAACTAATGTTGAAATAAACAACAATGCAGCTTTTAAGAAGTAACACCTTTCAGGCTATCATTTTCTGTCAAATGTTTCTGAAGATTTTTCTGAACTAAAACGTAGTCCAGATGTGACAGGCTCCCGCATTTAGGACAAAATATTTTGATGCTGCAGATGCTGAAGAAGTAGTTTTCTTAACTACTTTACCATCTGTTTAACTGGCTTTCTGGCATCACTGCCTTACAGTGCTCCACGTTAAGGGTATTCTTTTATTTGTTTTAGAGCATGTATTTGTGCAGGTCTTTGCACCTCCTGTTTATGAATGATACCAGAGGGTTTCTAAGCCTGAGTGTGGCTAAGACAAATGCCAGTGGAGTCTGATGGAAAATGTGCAGCCTTAATAGATGCGCTGTTATGCCCTGTTGAATTTTGTTGTAGTATTTATTTTGCTCAGAAAGAGAAAACAAGTAATTAGCCAAGAAAGCTCACAGCTGCATAGCATACTCCCCTCTCTCCTATATACATACAGCCTATTGGTATATGCAAAACTGGCATTAATTAAACGTAAGTAGATTATTTTCCTGTATGGAAAAGGCTTTTAGTATTGAATGGGAATGAAAGCAATAAATTTCTTTGGAAATTCTCGTTATTTGGGGTCTAAGTTTGGATTTGGGGTTCTAAAGCCCTTTGCATTTCCCTGCAGGGTGCAACATCCCCATGGATTTGGTTTTTTAGATAGTTTGTTTTACACGTTTCTTCAAACTTGTCAGGAGATGGGGGCTGCTTCTGGAATTCTAGCCAGCTAGTTGCTTACATTAAAGCTGGTGTTCCTAGGTGGTACAAAACCCCAACCCAAACCTTCTCAGACCTCAGTCACAGGCATCTGATCCCATATTACCTGATGCTATGGAAATCCTGAAGTCATAGATCTGAGATGAGTTTTATCTGATTTATGAAAAGAGAAGTACTATATCCTGGGAGGAAAATGTCTTTTTTTCCCTACCCAAAATTACCAAAAGAAACCTTCCTTTGAGTAGATGCTTAACAGTGTGCTGCAGTCCCTCCTCATACCAAGCCTTGTCCTCCGTGCACTGCACAGCCTACATCTCTGCTGTGCACCACCCCCTTATTTTGGCTTCAGCCTCTTCCTTGGAGTATCCTGGGAGCCTCTGTGACTTTCTGTGCATACGATCCCAGCTGTGTCCCAGCCTTTGCTGTTAACATCTCCTATTTTGACTTCTTGCCACAGCATTCCCTGCAGTACGTGCACCTCTCATCAAACCAAAATAGCTGCTCACATGCAGACCTGGCTGTGCACCAGGCCTTAGTCATGTGCAGTCACATCTACACTGTTCTCTCCTACTTCTCAGGACAAAATCACAGGCTGTGTCCTCTCGACACCAGCAGTTAGTGCCTGGTTTATGGCTGTGGCAGGTTAGCGAGCAGCACGATGCAGTTCTTGATGGGGATGCCTCACGTTCCAGGCCTAGCAGGACAGCATCTTCATGTGCTCCGTGTTCTGCGAGGCCTTGAGCAGCATTCAAATAGGCTCTTTGCATTTTATTTTAAAAGGGTGGGAAGGTGATTTGTCTTTAGATAAGACAGGACAGATTGGCTTACATAAATGGTGTGAAATGTCGCAGTCCTCCCCTTCAGCATGTTCACAGTAGGAACAAACTAATGAATTCCCCATTCCTGTTCCTGTAGAGCAGCTCAGAAGAATGCAGTTTTCTAGCTGAGTGAAACGTGCTTCCTTTCTACTTCTGTACCTTGTAACAATTGCCTTTCTGTTCAGCCAGTCCCAACTATCAACAGGAGAGCACCCACTGGTTTTAGTGGGGTTTAGGCTTAGGGCCACAGGTGCTGGTGTCCCTGTCACCGATGAGGTAACAATTCTTTGGATGGGGCAAGAAACATCTCAGAGTCATAGAAACAATCATGGAACCTTTAAGGCTGGAAATGACCGCTAAGATCATCTGATCCAACCACCAGTCCCATCCCCACCATGCCCACTAACCACATTCCTCACTACCACATCTGCATACTTCTTGAACATCACCAGGGACGGTGATTCCACCACTTCCTTGGGCAAATGTAAGGGAGAGAAGCAGAGAGATGTGCCCTTTCCCTCTGAGCACCTTTTTGACATCTGTGCAGGTGCCGCAGCAAACATCTTTCCCGTTATCTAGCAGAAACCCAGCCTTGCATTCTTCTGTCTGGCTGAATTTTTTGCAAATTTTTCCCGGGGAACTTGGTGGTTGTTGAGCTTAAATGGTGAATCTGAAAAAAAGTGAAGGGCAAAGCACCATGCCATCCCCCACAAGACCTGGATTCTGCTGTCTCTCTGCCAGCATTCAGCTCAGGCCAAGACCCTGCAGGTTTGGTCTTTTGGGGCTTGTGCAAGTTCCATGGCCTCAGAAAGTCTTCTTTTCCCTGGTACCATGAGCAGGAAGGGTAACTTACAGTGAGATCCCCTTCCTAAATGCAGGGCTGTCTATGCAGGAATCATTAAACCGTCCCCCAGACTTGTTGTGCTGAATTGTGACAAATCTGAAAGGTGCCGGTGACTAAGTTAGATAAACTTTGAATTGCCTAATTGTTCTGTTTTTCAAATGCACTCTCACAGTTATGTTCAGCACTTTAATAACAGTTTCCTTAGAGAGTTCAAATTGTTTTATGTGTCACGATGCCAGAAAAAATATCTTGTAGGAAAACAAAACAAATATGTAATTCTTAATGGGAAAGGTCACTTTTCTATCCCTTCCTCGTACCTGCTGGAAACAGTTGTTTAGCTGTGTGTGGGGCCATCTGAAACAGTCCCCTTCAAACTTTGCTGTCCGCGTCTTGCATCTCACCTCGAGTATTTCACTCTCTTATCACAGCTCCTGCTGCCTTTGTGGAGGTGGAAGCAGCCCGGGGGGAGTGGCAGTGGCCTCAGTGGGTCGCAGCTGCGTCATCCTCGCCCCAGCTTATCTCGTTGGGCACCTGGCCAGGCCGCAGGACCTCGCACTTTGTTTTCTGTCCTCAGTGGGTCTGTGTCCCCACCAAAACTTTGGACCCAAAGCGTGGCACGCAGTCACGTAAGAAAAACCATCAGGGAGCTATTGGATCGGGGGTAAGATGGGGACGCGGGCTGGTTCAGAGATCTTGGTATGTGTGCTTAGCAGGCCGGGAGCAGGGCTGGAACCTCATCAGATGGCTGCTTGTGCTGGGGGACAGTCGGCATCCCAGGGACACAATGGGAGGGGAACTACTTAGTCATAGGCACACAGAGAGAGGAAGCCTCCACTTGACAAAGTAGATATTTTTGCATGTAGCTATTTTCTTCCAGTTTTGCTTCTGTGTATCATCAGTAAGAGGAAGTGAAGTTCCAGAAAAGAATCCACATGGCTGATCTGTGAGTTAAGCACAGTGCCACTCTGACTCCTTGCAGCTCACTGTACACACACTCAGAAATCTGCTGTCTCCCGGGCAGTGGGTGCTGCAGCGAAGTGGTTCTCTTGTGCTGGTGGCTGAAACCTCTTGAAATTCCTGGGAGAGCTGATAGTTCCTTGCCAGCAATACTTTCTCTTCCTTTGCTGCAGCCGTTCTCAGGACTTTGCCCTGATAAACTCAGGCTCTCGTTTCTCTATCTCAGGTCCTGCACCTCTTTTCCCAGCAACATTGCCTCTTGTTTGCCTGCTGGTGCAGCCTGGCCCGCCCATAGCCTTCCTCTGTGCTTTGTGCCTCGTGCAATGCTTGATGCCAGAGCACAAACCCTCCTTAGTCCCATGCAGGCATCTCTCTGGGGAACGTGGCCTTTTATCTCATGCTACTTGATATATATTTGCAATTAAAGAAAAGTGATGTTTTTCAGAATGCTACAATAGACCAGGAAGCTTTAGGAGCTCTTGTCAATGTTTTATGAGAAATACTGTTCTTAACTCTTCTGAGCACACCTGGGCTACATCTGGCTCTGCAGTGAAGGCTTGTTTTCCTCCAGTGCTTTACGTTTTCATTATGTATACAACAGGGTCTGTGCACTGCGTTAGGCACATGAGGATTGTAGGCAAGTGTCCTAGACCATACCATTCATCTCTATAGATTTGTGTGTGGTTGTTTTGGTTTTTTTTTTATGGCAATAGCTAAAATCAGATTGTTCAGAGGAAAGAGGTGTTCCACAGTAAAACATCTGGGGAGGGTTGTTCTGTCACATGAGCCAGGGTTCATTAGAGAGCTGGAGTCTGATGCTTAGTGCTGATTTTTGATGCGTTTGACCCAAATACCCTCACACGCTTCCTAGCAGTTTGCTGGAGGTGTAGCTTGGTGCTGTGTTCTCTCCAAGAAGCTGAAGTGCCACACCAAATGACCTCCTGCAGCCGCCTGCACAGCAGCTAGAGAAGCAGCTAACTGCGAGAGGACGGACTGCTGGGGAGGTCTGGGGGCATATTTGTCCAAGGGAAGAGGGCTTTTGCCAAGATGCCGTGGGTGCTGGGGCATGGGCCTTGAGAAGAATCCTTGAGACATGAATTCAGAAACACAGCTGTTGTTAAAGAAGTACGGAGCTGTTCCCAGTAACACAGATAGATTCAAGATACAGATATTTTTAAAAAATTATGTTTTAAGTATCAGGAAATTAAACAGTATATGCTGTGGTGTCAGCCAAAGTTAACTCTACCTAATACTTTTGGCTTGGCCACCAGAGGTGGTAGCAAGCTGTCTGTGCAGTTAAATGCTGTTTTTATTTCATTTCATTTTAAACTTAAAGCCCTTTATGCAGATTAAACATTCTGGGACTGGTGCTTGACTGTCACCCAGCACTTTGGGCTGCGTGTGTGTAACCCACCGCTGAATACGTGTTACAGTTCTCCCTCTGTGCCTGCTCTGGAGCAGTTATAAATGTGTTCGACCTTCAGAATGAGAGCCTGAGTGCACAGCCTGCCCCTGGGCTGAGGTTTGCCCTCCGCTGCTGTTGTAGGCTCTGGGCTGCAGCTGCTTGTAGATGCCCCTCCATTGTTGTAAGCCACTAAGGGAGAAGCAGACCTGCGGCTCCAGAGCAATGCAGTACCTGGCAAACAGCTGCTGGCAGCTCAGATCACGGCTGCTGTGCTGCAGAGGATACAGGCGACGGGCTCTGCATGCCTACAGTGAGGTCCCCGAGGCGCTCATCCCACCCCTCTTGGTGCTGCGGCTTGCTTGTTGGAGCGCTTCCATGGCACTGAGATCAGATACCAAATGGTGAGGCTTCCCCTGAGCCCATTTTTGTCCGTCTCCGTGCTGGGTACGGAGCAGCTCTGCTGTCCGAGCAGAGTTCTGCTGCCCTCTCCTCTCTCCCGAACAAACTCTCTAGCGATACAACTCCAGTAGTTTTTATCAGTGGGATTTAGGCTAAGCCCGCAGCGATCAGGATGAGCCCGGGGGCACGGGAGGGGATTTGTCTCAGTGGCGGTGCTGTCAGTGCTGAGGATGAAGCTGGAGCATCCATCACTCTGCAGCTCCTCCTGGAGGCAGCCGGTAGCAGAGCCTTGAAACCGGCGCTCCAGCTGCAAACTGAGCACGATTTATGAAGTGGGACAGTCTGGGAGAAGACGTGTGTGAAAACAGGAGGCGACTGTGGCTTCTGCATTGTTTATTCCAACAAGAAGCGAAGGCAGAAGCAAATCTGTGCCCAGAAAAGTGAATGCAAAGCACTGCTTTGAATTCCTAGAGCCGTGGATTTTGTGTGTGGATATAGTATAAAAAGTTACTTTAGTTCAGAGGAAAAATATTTGAACCTGCTAGGCAAGGAATTGTTTTCTATTATCTGCATCTAGAGTAACAAATCCGCTCTGATAAATGCAGACAATACCCTGTCCATTGTTGTTGGCACCCAAAAATAATAGATAAGTTGTCTTGGGCAGTTCTGGTGGATGATGTCCAAAGATGACAGGCTTTTGGTACTGATAAGTTCAAAGTAAATGTAGTTTTTTAGGTATATAGGAGAATTATTGTTACTTTTGGGTACTGAGTGTTCCTAGTCTAGTTACGTAAGAACAAACAGTGACGAAGTTGGCTTGGAGCCTTCTTCAGGGTTTATTTGGATCACAAAGAGAGTTCCCTACACTGAAAAAAGAGAAAACTGGATTGATTTCACACTTGAAGCCTTTCTCTATGAATGTCTGTAGCAACACCTGGCAGAGGTCCCACTATCATGAAACGAAGGCACCAAACTGTGTATCAGAAATGCAAGACAAGCAGAGCAGCCAGGCAGGACATCACTGCAAGGAAATGGATGCCCCATTCATTCGGCCGTACAGTATGTTTTTCTTAGACATCCTGTGCCTCCTTCAGGGCTTTAAAACGAGCCATAACAACTTGTTCCTGCAGACAAAGCCCAGTGCTCCTTGGTGCTTGCCAGGTCAAGCTCTTCATCTGCGTGCAGGCAGAGACCCTGTGCTGAACCTGCTTCTTGCAGCAGGACTTTCACAAGTAAAGCCAGATAAAAAACTGCACTGCTGTTAATGCGTAGAAAGAGATGAAGAGCAAGTGAGCCATGACTTGGGCTTTTTTGATGAGCTGAGTTTTCAGGCAGCTGGCATTGTTGTGGTTTAGCTGTGTTTTAGCTAGGTCTCCTCCAGGGGAATGGGAGGTGTGTGTGCAGGGAAGGGGTTGGTGGGAGCCTGAGCTCTCCATCATGCACAACTCCATCGGGAGCAAGACATCTGGCACAACTGTGTGCTTCCCTGTTGATGAAATGGCAATGAACGCTGTTTCTGATCGGGATGGATACATAGTGAGACATAGTGGTTGTTGCTGAGATGCATTATACAGTTTCCATTATGCTGTGTATAATAATCCCAGCTTATAGCTGTTCCTATTGTTTATGTCCTTGCAAGAAAGAGGGTTGTTCTGTATTTGACAGTCGTTCCCTTCACACTGGAGCTTATATGCTGCTTAATTGGAATTTAATTCAGTTGTGCGTGATCTTCATTCCCTTCCGCTCAGCACTGGTGAGGTGCTGGGATGTGGATGGAAGATGGCTCTGACTGCACAGACACAAGAACGGAAACTTCTGAAAGCAGCTGGCCAGAAGTGATGGAGTCGGGAATAGGTTTCAGTATGACAGCTTGAAGGTTCTTTCTGATACCTCAATAACAGTAATTAATAGGCAATTTTGCTTCAGCCTTTAAATTTACTTAGGGTACAGATAATACTTTACCAATCTATGTATGTGCTATAGTATTTGTGGCCAGTCCTGGTATCCTCAGTACCATCCTTCATTCCACTGATGTGAATGTTTTCTGTGATTAACTGGCACAGGGAGCCCCGGCCAGTCTGAGAGCTTTCTCCTGCTGTTTACTATCATTATAATAAGATATTTGACCCACACAGTGACAGCATTACTGCTCCGTCCAAACCAAAATCTTTGGATTCCAAATGCTCTGAACTTTGGGAAATGGTCAGACCCAAATTCTGTGGTTTGGCTCAAGCTCTGAATGAAGTAAAACTGAACGTGCCTAGGATTAAAAATGCTTTAGAGTCAGAAGTATTACATTCTTTTGAAATGTTTTTTTCTTTTTTTTAAATCTCCATTGTTCACAATTCTTCTTAGGACTTTGCAGACGCACGACGAATTTCTCTACAGATTTCTTCCCAAATCCTTTCATATACGTGGATTAGTTTCACACACTTCTAATATACAGGAAGCCAAGATATTTCCCTTTGATTTTCAGTTATGCTTTCACCTAGGTGGTGAGGGAAGGAATTAACACAGCTGTGGAATTGAAGTCTGAGCCATTTTTTGTGATGGGTAGGTAAATACATACTTGTATATGTCATTCTTGGAAAACATGCTTCTGATATGGTCTTAAATACCAAACAGATTGAAAATTGAATCTAAACATCAGAAGTGTCCATCTAATGCTTTCTCTGTGTGACCTTCAGTACACAAGATGCACACCAGGCTCTGCGTATCACAGAGAGCTCCCTGCTGCATTCACTGTGTTTAAGGAAGATGTTAAACACTACTCGATAGCTAGAGAAGGACTTAAGGACTCTGGTTGAACTTCTTTGTTTTGATACTGGTTTGCTGCTTAATAGATGACAACCTAATTTTCCTGATTGTTTATTTTCTGTGATGAAGGCGAATGTTTTCAGCACTCCTTAGCAGCAGTGAACTTCTGCCTTGCTGAAAGATCAGCTCCCAGGTATTTCTCCTAGCCTTTCTATTTACCTTTTTTATAAACAGAGATTAAGGGACCTCCCCAGAAAGCAGAGGAACTTGGTGCGTGGATCTGCACAACAGGGACATAGATGTGCCTCCAGCAGCTCCTTGGAGCCTCTGGCCCTGTGCTTGCAGCCCCGTGCCTTTGCTCTGGCCCTGCTGGAACAGCACTACGCCCAGCAGAGCGTCTTGTGAATACCCGTGGTTGGGAGAGACCGCGGAGCTGCAGCTGATGGGCTGTGGGCTGGACCCAACCCACAGTGGGTACTGGCTCCACGCCGTTCCTTTAGAGAGGATGGGGAGCAGGGGTTTGGGCACAGCAAAGCCTCTTCTGCTCATTTGCAGCAACTGGAGTGGAGACCTGGCGTGGGTAACTGGAAGAAACACAAAACATTCCTTGGGGGGAATCCATGGCTCAATTTTGGGCTTAGGATCTTCTCCATATTCTTTACTGCAATATTTGTGAAGCTCAGATTACTTCTAGAGGGCTGTCAGCTCTGAGAGATCACGGCTAGTGCTGCTTGTAATGCTGAGCACAAGCTCTCCAGTTCTTAGATGTTATCAAATAAAAAAAAGATGGAAGGAAGTAAGGCAGTAGCGAAGCTTGGAACTTGGAACGTTGTGTTGATAACGTGAGGGTGGTAGACATCCACAGGCATACATTCCAGACATACCTTTACTTGTCACATCTGAGGAAAAAATGTGTGCTTCCTAATGCATCATTCAGGCCTTAGGGTCTGAACCAAACAGCAAAAGCTCAGTCAGCTCATCTTCTCCTAAAACTAATACCACAGTATTTCACGTCATTTTGGTATTTTTCTTAGCTAGCTGTGTATGCATAGCTTAACATTAAAAGGCTAAGGTAAGTTATTTTCATCTAGAAATGCCAGCTGCAATAAATCCTTTATCCTCGCAACTCATGGAATGGAGGGCTTGGCATTTCTGAGCCCCAAGCTGCTCCCTCACCTTGCTCGCTGGTGCTCCCTTCCTGGGGATGCTGCCTGATTTTCCTGCATCTCCTGCTGCTTCACTGCCTCCATCCCTGGTTATGCTGAGGTTTCCCATGCTCACTGTTTTCCTCTATCACTCCTGGCCATTTTGTGTAGCTGTGCTGTCCATTTTTAGCTAAGAACTAGGACTGCCTGCACAAATACAGACTTCCTTAGGCATTCGCCTGGGCTATACTAGTAGGTGCAATATCATGGCAGTCTCCTTTTGTAGCATCTCCTGCTTGGAGGGATCCCTGTGCTTTGGTTTGCATTCCCACCTTGGCAGTGCAGCACTGGGCTGGTGTGAGCCACAAGCCACCAGCATATGTGTATTGTCATCCACATCAGCTGGGGGCCTGGCTTTTATCACTTTGAGCCTGGTATCAAACTGGAAGGCTAATTAGCAATAACCCTTATTAATTCCTGGCATCCCAGTTATGGGAATGGTTTGCCAGTGACCCTTTCTGAGGCTTTACAAGGCCGTGCTCCCTTCCCAATGGTCTCCAGCTGACCTCTGCTAGCATCCCAGAGGTTATCTCCGGACAGCTGTTCGGGAACGTGACTTGCCCCTTACCACATGGAAATCCCTTCCCCCTCTCATTATCTGCAGCCCCCAAAAAACCTCCCAGCCAAATCACCCAGCTCTGTGCTGCAGGATGTACTGCACCGTGCGAGTGCGTGCTGTGCATATGTACTCATGGCTTCTGTTGATTTAGCTCCCTGCAGCTCCTCTCCAACACTGCTTTATAACATCAGAAATATTTGCTCGCGTGTAATACCCACTCCTATTTGTCGTGTTTATTCTGTGGTCATAGTTGCAGGTAGGATCCAGACTGTACCTACAGGAGTGCCTTTATGCATCTGTACGTGTTTAGAAGTGCACCCCGCTGTGTGTCCCTGTCCCCAGGCCTGCAGCCTGAGCCCTGTTACAGCACAGCCTTGCTGTTAGCAACCCAGGCTCTTATTCTTCCTTCAGAGCAGGAACAAAATGCCCAGCTCCTTTTTCCAAGCTACTCAGAGCTCGCCATGTGTGAATGCCTTGCTGTTCTTAATGAACTTCCCCCCCAGCTCCGGGCAGTGGGGATTTTTCAGTGTTATTTCAAAGAAAAAAAGAGTGGGAGGGAGATATTCAGGTCGTGCAGAGAGGCTGCGCTGGTGGTATTAAACTCTTACTTGTGCTTTCTTCCTCTTCACCCTTGGAAAACGAGAGTGTGCGGGTGGAGAAGAGAAAACAGTTGTTGAGCGGCAACGCCTTTGTGCAAGCACGCGACAGCTTTTTGCTCAAGTGTGGACGCAGTGTGATTTTGGCTGTGGTTAAGCTACCAGGTGCGAGCGGCTTGGCCGTCATCGACCCACACTGCATGAAGGACTTCTGGCTCAGGGGTAATTCTATTACTACCAGGCTTCGATGAAAGTAAATACATGAAGCACTGAATAACCTGAGGGGAAAAAGGAGGGTGAAAACTGTGGTGGCACAGACTGAGCATGAAGGGTTATATGTGTTGGTAATGAGTAATTTAGAACATCTGCAGTGCTTTTATTTTTTAGCGTTTTCCATTTCCATGTTTTGTGGCAGAGCCTTTTTAAAAAGAGCTGAAGGCAACGTCGTATCCAGCAATGGGTGAATTTAAAGGCTTGGATTCATTTCATTTAGGTCAGCACTGAGGTCCAGCAGAAGGAATCTGAATCCAAATGTTGCTTGAATAATCTCCATTTGCCACGTCTATGCATGCAAGGGAGCTCCCCACGCCTCTCCTCCTCTAGAAAGACCCTGGACTGGGGCGTGTGCTCACAGCTCACGGGCATTTCTCCTAACCTTTCTGTTTACCCCTGTTCCATTCCCCATCTCAGTGTTACGTGGCAGCTCTGGTGCTGGCTGCTGCTCTGCCCTGCAGAGGAACCACAGCTATCACCATGGGCGCTCCTTGTGCCGGCTGCTGCGTGCTGTGTGCCTTTCAGATCGGGCAGTGCTTTGGTGTGCAGGGACCCCAGCTTCAGTCCCTCTGCTGGCACTTCCACCCCCCCAGACCCCCAGCACAGAAATGCCTGTAGCACTTACAGTGTCCTTTCCATCCAAGAGTGCTTGGGGATGTTAAGAAAGCTGTGTATATATAAAAAAATAATAATCCCCTGCTTGCAGAAATAGATCTTCAGACCATTCTGGAGCACTGTAGATTCCCCACTTCTTGAGACCTATTTGAAATTCAACTTTTGATTTTGTTGGAAGAACTGATCCATGTTAGATACTTGAGCATTTTGTTCCTTTGCTGCCATCTTTCAGGGGAGAAAATATTTCCTCTTCCACATCCTCACTTTAATCAGAAGGCTGAGAATAGGTATGTGGGGATCCCAGCCTTATTTATTTTTTCCCTGTTAGGAAATGACTCACTGTAAGGGACAGCACTGGCTCCAATCAGAGGGAGTGGGAGCTTGTGTGTGCCAAGAACTTGTCTGCTGATTGTGGCTCTTGAGGGCACCATCTTACAGCCACGCTCTGCACCTTACACTGTGTTTGCACCCTGATCGGTTTCCATCCCAGCCAGCTGAAAAGAGCGTTCCACTCTTTGCCAGGGAGGAGATATCCTGAGAGATCCCAAGCGCTTCAGCATTGCCTCCATCAAATGCATCAGAGAAGCAACTGCTGGCAGAAGCACTCCCAGAACTGCCCGTCATAGCTCTGCATTTCAGCTGCCACATACTCACTGTGCTGGTGGAGTCATGTGTGTGATCCAGGCCAGGGTGAAAGTTGTCTGAAAAGCCCTTTCTGCTCCTGGGAGACACCCTGGGTGCTCTGCTCCATCCCAGTGCCCCTGAGCTGGATCTTTAAGTCCTGATACATTTAGTGTAGCCCTCAAGATGTGTCCTTAAATACTGTCTTAAGATGCTAAATGTTATAAATGAGTGTACAAATTGACTCTGGTGGTTTGTTTGTTGCTCAGGACCTTTGCCTCAATGCTGTGGTCATTTTGTTTTGTCACATTGATCTCCCTTCAGTGTTGAAAATTAATTGTTTTTAAGAGCAGAATGAATATTGTCATAAAAACAATCCCTTTTTGCGTAAGGAAATATAACTGGCTCTAATTCTAGGGCGAATTTATGCTGGCTTTGAGGGGAAAGAAAAGTAATTACAGATAAGTGTGCGTGAAGCCAGTGAGATTGGCTTGATCTGGAGGCAAATGCATCTTACTCCCTTGATCTGACAGTTGCCTGGCAGTGAGAGAAGGAAAAGAAAGTCACTGGGGGGTTTTTCCACCGATGTGAGGTGGGAAATGCATCCTACTTCAGAGATGGAAAATGAACAAATAAGTCTGCTGGGCAGCGTGTCAATTACACTCGCATTCTTTCCTCGAGAAGCTGCACAGAGCCAGGATGTTCTTGGTTTCCGGTGATACGATTATCACAGGCTCTGCCCGAATCCCCTCTGGATCTCACATGCGTGTTTACACAAGCAACGCGTTACTAAATTATGAATGTTTTTATTTTGCATCGTGTGTTCATCATAGCTGTCACTCCAAAATCTAAACAAAACTGGAGCCCCGCTGTCCTGCTGCTGTGGAAAAGCATAAGAATAAACTGTTTATGACCAAATAGTTTACAGACAAAGGCAATAAAAAAAAAAAGGTGCAGGAGATGGATTGGGTTTGTTCAAGCATCTGTATGTCTGCATTATGTGCATGTGAGCTTTGTTTGCATGTAGGAGGGACAGGTTAGCTCTCTAAAATTACCTTTTTCATTTTTTTTTCTTTAATTTTGCAATGTTTTCTTCATCTAAACTGACAGGACAAGCTGAGGCATCGTCATCTCCTCAATTCAAACCCAAGACATTCCCTACCATTCTTGTTTTAGAGCATAGCTTCTTCCCCACACCTTGCCCAGCATGGCTGTGGTTGCATCCCCGCAGTGTGGGCATTTCCACACCATGGAAAGCTTCCACAAAGTGACCAAAGCCATGCATGGCTCGGGGCTATGCAGCTAATTGCCACCTTCTGAGGCTTTACTTCTTGTAAAGGACAAGGCTGTGATCAAGGTGTTATTTTACAGCTTGAACAAACTCTTCTGGAGCTTCTGATGTGCTGAATATTTGCATGTAGAAGTACACCTAAGGAAGATACAAGTTTCCAGAAACTGGGGTAATTCATCTGGGATCCTTCATTACACATCCCAGCTCCAGAACAGCCTAAGTCAGCAGCTCTCTGCTGGACCTGTGGGTGTTCGTGGAGTGCTGGTGTTATTTTCTAGCTGCACTGATGCTCCTGCTAATGCAGTTGTGGGAGGTAATGGGGTGAGCTGGGCTCAGTGGGAATGTTAGAGGAAGTGGTGGAAAATCTCTGTGCAAAAATGTGGTTCATGAACTACATTGGGACTGAGGCTAGGATGGTACCTACTTGCAGAAGAGCCGTCTACAGGCAGAGGGGTTTCAATTGCACTTTTATCTGCTTGCTTTCCTTCACCCCCTCTCTCTCATCCTCAAATTAGAAAGCCTGGAGAAGCCTTCCTGCAGTGCTGTGACCAGCCCTTGCTGCTGTGTGCACACCTTGCCCAAACACTCCCTTTATGATGGCAGTCTATCTTAAAAAATGTTAGATTTTTTATTTTTTTACTTCACTGTTTCAAATCCTAAATGATTTTCGTCTTTCTTTCACAAAAAATGTAACCACAGCCCCTTTGCATGTGTTTGCTCCTGTATCGGGACCATCCCCTGACCCTCCCCCCCCCTCTTACTCACCCTACTGATACACTGAGCCAGACCTCATCTTTTCAGATTCTTCACTGAGCCCTTCTGGTTTCCCTCAAATGCCCTGATCTGACCTAAGAGCAGAGTTTGCAAGGCTCCAGAGCTGAGGCTTGTCAGGCTTGCTTAATCTGAACTGTTCTTGACCTGCCCATGGCTTTGCTCTGCTCGGTTCTGTTGGCAAGTTTTCTAGTGGGCTGCATGTCTATGGCCAACATTTTACTTTTGTTTATCTTTGTATGATGCCACCATGATAATATGATTGTACTGTGATGATGTAGTGTAGAGAAATACAGGCCTGGTGTAGTAACAGAAGCCTTGGGAAGTGCTGACACAGGATGGAGTAGAGCAGTGCAGATGTGGGATTAAGAGTGTCAGGCCATCAGGTTGGTGCTGGGGACCGCACAGCAATAAACAGTCCACCTGTGGTCACCTAGAGTCACGGGTGAAGGGGGGAAGATGCTGCCTCACACCTTTGATGGAGGAAAGATTGCACCCTTTGAGACAGCAGAACAGAATGCACAAACCCAACCACACTGCTGGGACTCTGCAGGTGAGCTGGTTTTCTTTCAGAACAGTCAAAGGCTCTTTTTGACTTCAATACAGTCATTGCACATCTTAAGACAAAGCACACTTCAGTGCTGAGAGCAGCTTGCTGCTCATGTTCAGCACCAGTACAAGGTGCCAGAGCAAAGCGCCTGTCAGACCTGTAGCAGTGGCTACTCCATGTTTGGTTCCTCCCACTCTTACCTTCTGCAGCATGGAGAAGCTCCTGCTGGGGCAAAAGCAGTGCCCACGACTTTGCAGGAGAGTCAAATCATGCAGATTCTTAAAATTCCCTGTGGTCTTTGCTCACCCAAGTTTTGTCTAGATGGCTGTAAAATTTCAACGTTTGATTTTATGGTTGGTTTTAGGACTTAACGCAAGGCTGGAGGTGACTTGTCTTCACTTGCTCTACCAAACAGGAATAAAAATTCTTTTACCCGAGGTTTCAAAATGCCCTTTAATGCATGAGGAGAACCTGGGATACATTTAATGCATTTCATCTACAGTAAATGCTTTAAAGTGATGAGTATGTTAAAAATATTTCCTAAAAATGCACTAGAGAGCACTGGATATTTATCAACAAATGAAACTGCAAATGAAAGAGACAGCTTGTTCGAGGTTTATCTCTGAAAATTACTGAAGCGTTTGCAGAATGTTTTTGTCAGGTAATTTACATATTCATGAGCTGTAATTTCTCCAATTGCTGTATTTAGTGGATAATGCCTTTTTAATACTGTAATTAAAATTTTTTGATCTAGGTTATACTCCAATTGTTTGCTCAGGTACACCCAAACAATTGGTGGTTTGTTTACTTGCAAAAACAGCTATTACATGTTAAAATGTCAGCTGTAAGGAAAAAAGCACGACTGACAAATTTCTTGAAGGGCATTCTAGATGGGCAGAGTCTTGACACTGCAGCATGAGAAGCCCACAAGGATAATTAGTTTCTTTTCATAGAATGGCTTGGGCTGGAAGGAACTTTAAAGATCTTTCAATTTCAACCTTCCTGCTCAGATAATCTCTTTGAGGTAAATGGCTTGGTCAAATGGTGCCCAGCCCAAGGTAGGAGCCGAGTTGGATTCCCTGCCCTGAGTGCAGTCATGAGCCCTGGGGTGCTACTGCTGTACTCTGAGGCTATAGAGGACGTTCCCTGGTGGAGCTTCTTCAGCTCCAGACTTGGAGATCCCAAGAAATGAGGGATGGAGTGCAAGTTGGAGTTGGCATTCTTATAGAATCATAGTTGTTCAAGTCGGACCTTTAAGGGTAATCCAGTGTAACTCCTCTTCAGTGAATAGGGACATGTACATCTGGATCAAGTTCCTCAGAGCCTGGTTCAGCCTAACCTTGAACGTCTTCAGGGACACGGCTCCCACCATCTCTCTGGACAACCTGTTTTACCACCCTTATTGTAAAAAGCTTTTTCCTTATATCCAATCTAAATCTCTCCTCCTTTAGTTTGAAATCATATCCCCTTGTTCTATCACTACGATCCCTACTAAAGAGTCTGCCCCCTTTTTTCTTGTAGCCCCCGTTTAGATAGCAGAAGGCTGCTCCTAGGTCTCCTCGGACCCTTCTCCAGACCGAAGAGACCATGAAAGAACCACGATTCTTCACATGTATGACTACTCATTCCTAAAGCCTCTTGCACTCCTGGTTTATGATGGCAGGCAGCTAGGAATTCTTGTGAATGACTGCAGATTGGTGATTGCACTTAGAAAACATGTTGAAGAAAATGGAGGCACTAAAGTTTAATGGAGCAGGAGTTACGTGCCTGTAAATCTATTTCAAATGAAAATTCTTTAGAATTTTGCAGAACTGTTAGAATCACTGTCAATTCCTGCTCTAAGTGCAGAAAGCGACCTCTGCAGATGTAAAGAATTTGAAAAATGAATCTAGAAAGCTGAGATTAGTACTGTAAGTTGACGCAAGAAGCACAGTTAAACGCATGCACCATGCACTCCACGAGACCAAGCATGGCTTCTCAAGCATGTGGCTGTGCAGCACTGCCCCTCTTCACCGTGTGGTTTAAGACAAAAGCAGCATGACCACAAACCCTGATGCGAGTCCCCCAGTACTCGTCTGAACTGCACAAGGGCAGAACAACCAAATACAGGCTGTGACAGAACAGAAAAGGGAAGGGCAGGGAAGGAGATGAATGGGGAGGCAAAAGATGGGCGAGAGCACCAGGCCAGTTCCTTGCAGCAAATCCCAGAGCCTCCAGCAGAGTCCATCCATTCTTCTTTTGCCTTGAAGCATTGTGTGAAGGAAATGAGAGAAGTTTCTTCAGCAATTCATTTTGCAAACGCTCCTGTGTAGTGGTTATTAATTCCATGCTCAGGACTGCAGGAGCTTGCTATGTAGATCTGGTTGGGGTGTGGAAATCCAATTCCATAAGGCAGTATTGAGGCAAATGAGATTCCAGTTGGAACAAACGCTGAAAGCTGTTAAACTTCCCATGGGCAAAAGTTGTGCAATTTCTTTTTAAGAAAAGGTTTTTCTCTCACGCAATTTGCCATTGTTTAGTTTTTCTGTGAAATATTTTGTGGAGACTGAGATACTTAGCTTTCCACCTGGATCAGCTGATGTTCTGTTTTATGGCTGTAGTAACGTAGCAGCTTAAATGATGAAGCTAAGGTGATACATCCCTTCCTTATCAAATAGCAGCATTCCAGATCAGTCAAGTCTGAATTGTTTTGATCACTTTTATTGAAGATGTTGACAAAATGTGTACCTTCTCAAGGAACACTTGGGTTTAATGGAAGCATCACTTCCCAGTGGGAAAATGAGCTATCAAACAAAATGTCAGCAGCTGCTGGTCTGGAGAACATGGTAGTGGACAGAGGGAGGGGTGGAAAGAAGGCACATGTGCCATTGGCATGGACATACACCGTTGATGAAATCAATTTCAATTTACTTAAGCTATTGTAGCGTCACTTTCAATTACATAAGCCAAGTAGAAAGCTACAGCATCCAGCTGCAGGAATCAACAAGACAGTTGCGCAGCAGTCGTGAAAAGAACAGTCAGCAGAGAAATTATTTGCATTTGCTTTTCTTGACAGCTGATATTTTCCTGATAAATTGCTGCCCTTTGTTGTAGCTGCTTTGAAGAATCAACCCACTTAAGGGGGTGGCAGCTTTGTCCTCCTTCCTGGCTTTGCATTGGGGTGAAAACAGGAGGCTGGGATAGGAAGAGAAGGCATCAGACCACGTAGGAGAGGTAAAGTCGGCACAGTAATTCAAGAATTGAAGACGTGCTGTTGAAAGGGTGCTGCTCCAATGATGTCATCTAAAGCCACGATTGCTTAGAGTCTGTTTCTCATTCAGAATCGGTGGATTTGGGGAGTGAGTGGTTGGTGGAAGGAGACCTTCATGGCTTGATATAAGCTGATGACTGTCAAAACAAATAGGCCTTGTGAGGCTGCAAGCTGCTGAGAGACACAGAGGAGCTATAAAGTTAGACAGCTTCTTCCTATGGAGTGTGGGTTTGTGCCAGTGAGAGGGAAAGACGAGAGAAACAGTCACAGCAATCCTTATTTAAAACTCTAATCCGCATCCGTGGCGATGCCACGGGATTTATTTCCATAGTGAGGCACAAGAAGGAAGATGGAGATGGAAACATTGGCAGCAGGATGTGCAAAAGGTGCCTATATCAAATATGCAAAACCGTTCCCCCGGGATTTCCTGTCAGTGGGATCATATTGTTGTGAAATGGCTTGTTAAATAGGATTTAAATGGCTTGTTAAATGGGGTCTCCAGCTGGGTGGCTCTTGGTGGGTAGACTGGTCCGATTATTCTGGATTTGCCCTCTTCCTTCAGCAGACCTGTCCCATCTGATGCCTGTATTTCAGCAGAATTCACTTTGTGTAAGTGTTATTCTAGCCTAGGATCTGGGCCAGGCCTTTATTTCTGTTAATTACAGATCAGTCATTCTTTTTCTTTTCTAAATGTTGAAAAAATGTGTTTTATGTGCAAGAACGGCTGATAAGTGATACACCCACAGGAACATTATATTTTTCTAACATCCGCCTCTGTGTTCTTTCTCTAATTTGCCTGCTGCTGTCTTTGTAGAGGTTCTTCTCTCTCTGCCTTTCAGATGTTTTCTTTCTTCAGCCACCATCAGTTCCTACCACTGGCACATCACAGATCGCTGCTTTTTAGTGCTTTCTGAGTTAGTGTGTGTGGAATTTCTCTTTATTTCAGTCATTCTGTGAAAACCTTTAACTGTAAATCTTCCCTCCCCTTTTTACCACAAGTGGGCTCATGATGCACAGTGGTTCTGGCAAGACTGGAGTAGGACCAGGAGCAGCAAAAGGGGAGCACCACAGGTACCATCCAGCCCGTTTCAACAGCAGATCCTATTCTTAAAGCCTCTAGAGCGTTTTCTGCACAACACCTCCATGATGTTGATTTCAGAATAGTACCAAGGTCGAGTGCCTCAGCCATTTGAATCAGATTTTTAAGACTTTCAGTGCCTGGATTGTCTAAATTACACTGAGACAGCAGCAGGAGGCTGTGTGCATTAAAACAATGGCTTGACAGTCTGAGCTGGATTTATACATGACAAGATGTTGTGTGTCAGCATTGGTGGCCCTGACTCATCCAGACCCCTTAAGCATAATCTTGAAGGCTCTGGGCAACATTTTCAAAGTGCTTCCGTAGGCAGAGAGCCCGCATCCCCTCACTGTCACTGCGATTTAAACCTCAGGGTGCCAAAGTCACTCCACACAATGACTGTACTACGTAAGTCACAGTATACGAAGCGCTTGGTGCCCTTTCTCTGTGACTGCGTATTAATTATAGTGCGTGGGCTCTCCTGAAGTTTGTGTGTTTGGTTCAGTAACGCAGTGCTGAAATTTCAGCTAGCATTGGAGATGGCATGGTTGGAAAAATGTACCCTTTGTCTGGGAGCTGTTCCTGCTGCCATACAGCTTCATGGAGCTCTGCAGCCAAACCATCTCCTTAAATTGCTGAGCCTGTGGGCGTGAGATGAGCTGGCTGAACCCTGCACAACGCCTGTGTGATGAAAGCAGAGCAGGAGGGAGCAGGGGCACTAGATGCGCTTATCATGCTTCTGCCGTGGACATGGAGGCACCAGCTTGTTTCTTTGGCTTACCAGATGGGCAGAAGAGTTGTTTCCCCCCCAGAAAGACTGTTGGGGGAACAATCTATTGGCTTATCTTCAGTCTGGTATCTGCTATCCTATGTATAACAGCATTTCCCTTCACAGTAACCTTTTCTAAGTTCTGTGGGGTCCTGCGTGCTACAGCAAATCCCTAGGTGGTTTTAACAGCTTGAGCCCATCCTCCTTTGCTCTGTGTGCTGTTCTTCTTCACAACAAGCCCTTAACCTCGACAGAGAAGTAAGATTCACTTGAATTCATCCTGCCTGCCATTTCAGACCTGAGACTTTATGGGTTTTTTTGAGTCTCACATTTGAGAATCATTAAGGGCCAGCCACTGCAGTGCTGTCCTGCAGATGAGGTGTGGCCCGAGCTGGGCCGTCACATCCATTTGGCACAGCTGGCCTCTGGCACACTGGGAGCCAGCTCCTGACCCAGAACCTTGCTGTGCTCACAGCTGGGATGCAGCAAAGGCTGCCAAAAGCCTGTAGGTGAATGTAAGGTTTGTTTTCCAGGGAAAGAACTCGCACCTGGGGCTGGAAGTACGTCTCTCCTTGGTCTTTTGTGGCTCTGATGAAAGAGCTGTGGCTCATCACGTATCTGTCTGAACTCAGCCTTTGCCCAGCACTGACTGTGCCAGTCCCTTTTTTCCCCCTTGATTTACCTGAGCAGCAAAGGGGTTCTTTAAGGAATTCTTCCCAGGGCTCTGAGTTTTCTGTGGAATGCCCTGCCTCTGGCTGGAGGGGGCTGAATGTGGTGTGAAGAGATCAGCGAAGCATGGAGAACTGCTGAGAGCTTCTTCTGACAGAGATGAATATGATGAACAACATCATCTCCAGATTCACTAATAATAAGGATGATACATGTTCTGGAAATAGCTCTCCTTGGTTTTGTGTTAGGGCATTTAGGAAAGTCTCAGCCAGGGATGGGTTATGGAGGCTGGGAAGCTTCCTCACTTGACTGACCAACATCCTGCCTATGGGATACGAAGAGCTCTCTACAGGGCGCGAGATGCTAATAAATGATGAACAGGAAATTAATGGGAGTACAATTATGTGAGCCTGGAGTGTTTCATGTGCGCATCCTATGAGAAGAGTATTTGTGTGGCTAGGGAAAGGTATCAGAAAGATTTTATAGACATACCCCTGAAGCAGGCCGGAAGATGAAGCAGTACCATTGGGAAAACAAGCTCTTGGACTTGCTTTGAGCTGTGCTTTCCAGCAAAGCCAGCACCTCAGCTACAGTTTTTCTCTTTCCCTGTTTGAGCACTGAACTCACAGACATGCTGCAGTGATGCCATCTCAATGTCTGTGTCACTTTCTTGGAGGTACTTGGAGGGCCATGGTTTGCAAAGTGTCCTGGGTGAGGTGAGTTGTGAGAATGCTTGGAAATACCCAACACGTGCATTCTGTACAGAGCCACATCTCGCAGTCCTGCAAATCTCACTTTCTGAAACAGCTATTTCTTAGCTGCACGATGCTGCACCTCATTCCTTCATTTATGGCAGCAGGAGAGAATGATTCTTAATTTAAACATCTGGCTTCAGAAAGCCTGGAAAATTCATATGGTGAACAGAAGGGATTTTCTTGATTAAGCCCCTGATCAGTGTCTGTGTGGCCTGCTCTGCCATTTGAAAACATGTTCAACCATACGGGAGAGGACGTGGGCTGCTGTACTAAGGCATGCCTCAAGCAGAGGACCCTAGCAGCAAGAATAACAAGTGTTAAGGAGATGAAGATGTGCTGCTGTGAAGGCTCTGTGTCCTCCTAGCTGGCCGTATGTGAGGTAGGTTTTTCCACTATGAGGCAAGCCAACGCTGGGCAGCCCTGTTCCGGCGCAGCGGTACACAAACTGCCCTGCTCTGGGGGATGGTCTGGCCCTGGATTTTTAAATATTAAAAACATTCCTCTTCTATTGCTGTTCAATATTATGGGGAAAAATGTTATCACAGCTAATCCGTGTGGTGTCTGTGGAATGTCTTGGCCCGTGAAGATTTACATTGCATTCATGTATTCCATGAATTGGGCACAGGTTTTGCTTCCGACAGAAGTAGTTTTTTCAAGGGCATCCCAATAGGATGAAAGTGTGGTCGCTGACAGAAACCACAGCGTCAGACTATGGTCCTGAGGATGTTTTGGATGGCTCTGTGTTTTAATTCTTGATTTCCCCTGGCATCTAGACAGCCAGCAATTTATGTGAAATCGTAAGGGATGGAAAGTAAAAAAAGAGAACCGAAGGAAATACGTTAATTTAATTGATCGGAATCGCTTGGAAATTCATACGTGCCTTTTTAAAAAGGTAACTAGAGAATAGGGAAAAACACTGTGTAAAACGGTGCTGATGCTTTAGAATCATATTCTTTTGTTTCTCAGCCTTCTAAACGTATTTCAGTATGCTGGAAAGAGCAAAGCAATACCGAGGTTTGAAGAAAAGTAAGAATAGTCAGCCTGTGGAAATCCCAGCTGCCACCTTTTGGCTGGAAGTCCAGCTTTTGTAGGGAGATCGTGAAAAACCTTGGTAAGGTAGTGCTTTGTATAGTTTGTAGTTTTGCATAGGAAGAGTAAGAAAATGCAAGAAATCCTATACTTCTGGGTACGATCTGTCATCTCTCTCTTCCCCAGCTTCCTGCTAAACACTTCAGGAGACTTTTTCAAATGCTTCAGATATCTTCTGAAGTACCAAGAGAAATCTTAGTGCATAGGTTGTAGCAGTGTGTGTAAGTTATGCCACACTGGCAATGTCTTGTGTCTGTTATGGCTGATTGTTTACGATGCTCTTGGTGCATACTTGCCCTTGTCTGTCTGGGATGGAGGAAATTGGGAAACACAGAGGAGGGACGGTCTGTAAATGAGTATATTGTTTCTCCCTTTGACAATCACAAAACCCAAACCATGCTGTGACTCTGTGGTTCTATGAAACATTTTCGAGTGAGCTTTGACCCCAAAGCAAACTTTATGCCTTTCTGACCATTCATAATTCATTCATAACGTTTACCTATTGTCTAAGCCAGGAATTTTTTTGTTTTGTGGAAGCTGGTTCATCCCTGAGCCCCTAGAGCAGCCTGCCTTCCCACTCCCCACAACTTCAGCAGCACAGTGCAGTTAGCTGTGCTGGTGTGTCCCCTTTGGGACATCAGTCTGAAGATTCTCCTTTTGTCTGTGCATCCCCATTTAGGGTTTAACTGTGAATTCCCTAAGATTTCTCACATTCCGTAACTGATTAGCCACGTACACATTGTCTTCACCATTGTCACTAGTCCTGCCCAGGCTGTGTGGACAGAAACTTTGAGTTAGAAATTCTACCACGTACAGCAGTCAGGTCATGAAAATTACTACTTGTATTTGCTTGCATAATGGCAGCATTCCCTTCCCTCGGGATTTTGCTATAGGAAACTCTGGTTTAGTTGTTAGACATGCATTATGTGTGAGAGCACAGGAAGGCCTGCACACTTAACTTGTGGTAATCCTGTTTAAATGCACACTGTGATGTCATCAGATGCGTGCCACTGCTCTGCTGTGGCTGTAATGGTGCCTGCAGTAAGCAGCTTTTCTCAAGAGACAAGTCTTTGTGCAGGGGTGTATTGCTGAGTGTCCTGGGGTGTGTCTAAGCCAGGGAACTCAAGGTCTCCTGGATCCAAGAGGAAGACCTCTTGGTTTCCTTTGTGGAAAGCAGAACATGATGCATTGATCCCTGAACCAGCACTGCCCTGGTCTGCTCCACAGGTGGCCAGGAGTGCCACAGCAGTATGGCTTTGTGCCCAGGCTAATTCCGAGCTGATTAGCACCCAGCAGCTGTGCTGTTGGGGAGCAGCAAAGGTTTGCCTGCTCAGTCACTGCTGCACTACATGGCATAGCTTATACAGAGCTAATGTGAAGCACTACACTGAACATACAGATGTGTCCATTTTTTCTTCCACTAAAGCCATGATTGCCTAGTCCAGGTCTATGGACTAGTCTAGTCCAGGCGTGGCCCCTCTGATCTTACCCATGGATCTGTATTGCATAAAATGTGCACTCCGAGTAGGTTTTTTACAAGCTTAGGGTTTGACATGTCAGGCAGAGCTGCTATGAGTGACTCCTCCTGACACAACCCTTTTTACATCTGTCCTGCTTTTTTGGATAATGGTGTTTTGTCTTGTCCAAACAATTGAGACGGGTTAACAGCAGAGAGCCCTGCGTGAGACAGATTTCAGATAGCCAGGACTCAGCGGCTGAATTTGTGTAATAATCCCACTGACTTTAATCAGGAGAGAAGGCTGTGAAAGGCTTGCGAATTCCTACAGCAAAAATTCCCCGCTCTCATTCACACAGCAAATCTTGCCTCCAATGTGCTTATCTCCCTACGCGTGCACAGCCCTGACGTCAATGGAAGATGCGCTCTTTCAGGGACAGCAGAAGACAGAGGTCACAAAGCGCTGTGCAAAAAGGAGAATTATGTCCCTCGCAGCGAGGCGAGAAGGCTCTGCTCTTCAGCATAAAAGCAGGAAGACTTGAAACAAAGACATGCATCAAAAAAATAAGGATGTAGACTGCTTTCAGGCGATATATTTTGGAGCTGCATCAGCAGGCTTCACAAGGATGAGATTTTCGGTTGCATTTTAAAATGTGCTGCTTGGCATCCGCGAGCACTGTGGAGGCTTTTCATTCATTCCACCTTGCAGATCTTTAAAGGGGCATCTGTCAGTGCCGAACCCAAGCAGCAGTCAGCGGCTGCCTCATGCTGTGCTCGTAATCCATGACATTTAAAGCAGAAACCTGGAGGTCAGGCTCTGCAGTTCAGCCATCAGCAGCCTCGGTGGTATTTATAGATTGCATCACGTTCACTGCAGCTTTTCTGGATGAAAGATACTGGCATGGTTAAATTGTCAGAGGTGAAGCGTGACCAATCGTATTTAACCTAATGATGGGTGCTGCTATTTTGATTGTTGTTTTTCTTGTATTCAAGAAGAATGAGTATATAGGTCTAAGAATCTCTGAAGCAAATATTGGATTTATTGTTATTACGAAATGCCATTTTTCAAGCCAGTTTTGTTGAGGAAGTGCTTTACAGAAATTAACGATTTCCCTAGAATAAACTTTGGAACAGCATCCCTCTCTTGCAAAATGAAATACAGTTATTTTCCTCAGAGAACTGTTTATTTCTCCTTGCAATAAAGGAAGTGAGTTCCTATTTCGTGGGAAACTGTTCTGCAGTCGCTTTTCTCTTAGCGTTCTGCAAACAGGGTTTGTAACCGTACGGAAATATGCCATAGCTCGCTGAGGCCAGTGGCCAAAAGCAGTGACCAAATCCAGCAGCAGTGCTGTCTGGTATTCCACATGGTGCTGCAAGGAGGATGCCTTCTGCAGGGCAGCTCTCTCTCTGGGGCTGGCAGGTGATCTGCACGTGGCTAATAGGAAAGCTGGTGGTTTGTATGAGTTGTAGCTGTGATGCTGCAGAGGCTGTTATTATTCACCACAAATCTTCTCAAGATATTGAGCCAATTAGAAGAATAAATCTCCCTTCTCGTGAGTGCCCAAAGGTGAAGCCTTAATGATATCTGCTCTCTGCAAGCCCTCGTGGCTGGTGCTGCTGTTCTACTCAGGGCTGCTGGGCTAAGCTGAAACCAGCCCCAGGCAAAGGGTGGTTCCAGCTGCTGGATCAGTCTCTGCTGCTCGCAGACCGCAGACAGCTGGGATGGTTATCAAAATGGTGGCTAAGATGCAGGCAGGTGTTGCTTAGATTTTCCTCCTCTGTGACTTATCAGACAGATAAGTCATGGCAGTTATTAAGACTACTTGTGAATGAAGTTAAATATTTGCCTAAGGTCTTTGGGTTGAAATCCTCTGATTTTGTTCTTCATTTTTTCCTTCCATTGGTGAATCAAGTGACATTCACCAGAAGTGTGTATGCATGGAAGTCTAGATGTTGGGCAAGAGATCTAAAACATACAAACGTGATAATATTAAAATTCCAAGAATTTGCTATACTTTCCTTTGCATGCAAACATTTCAGACCCCACACACAATGAGAGCACGCTGCTAACTTCAGAGAAGCTATGCATTAAGCTCATCTGATGGCTCATACTGCCAGCTACTAGTGCTGTTCTGTACATAATGAGAGGTCTTGCTAAGCCTTCTAAAATGAATATAACAGTCTCACTGGTGCCAAATGGGATATCCATCTTATGTCTGACTACGAGGAATAAATTATGCTCTTATACTGATAATTGCTCATGTCTGTATTTGGGAATTATGGTCCTGTGATGCTGACGATTAGAACTAGTCTCTGTGCACAGATGCTCCCTTTGACCTACGCCAGTGTCTGCCTGGGATTTTCCAAACAGATTACTCTTTGCTGATGAAGGAAGTCACAATATCCTTTCTGCAAGAGCATTACAGGCAGCTAGGACCATCTCCTGGTATCTTCTGAATAGTTTAAAGAAATATTGTTCCCTATTTCTTATATAAGAAATCGCGTGGGTTTTGAAAGCAGAAAACATAAAAATTCACATAAATCTTTGAAATACGTCTGTTCTGAACTGAAGAAACTACTGAACTGAATCGACTGGTTTTTTTTTCCCTTTAAAATGATTTGCCTACGTTCCTTAACAAAAATGGTGACAAAACAACATAAGAAGTTATGCTCTATGCTTTGTTGCCTATTTTCTCACCCTCAGTTTAAAAATAGCAGCTCTGTAGCACCTTCTGTTTTCTTGTGACGTCTACACACTTTATGAATAATCTTTAAGGGGAACGCTGTACTTGATCTTCAGTTGGGATTTTCCCATCTTCTACGCTGTTGACTTAACCCTGCTTCCACAGAAGTCAAGAGCAAAACGCCCATTGATTTCAGTGGGAGCAGATTTTGACTTTTCAGAAATGTTCAGCCATATGTGTTCTCATTTGGGAAGTATCATGTGGTTGCATTGGCCCATGTCGTGTTTTAGTCACTGCAAAAGAACACTCAGAGCTCCAAATTGTCCTCACCTGCCCTTGTAATTGAGAGATCTGAAGGCACTGGGGAAGTTTTGAGAGTCAAAAGTTTTAGTGTTATCCTGGTTTTGTTTGGTGTGTGTGTGTGTGTTTTTATTGTGTTTTGTTTTTTTTTTCCTTCCCAAATTTAAAGAGAACGTATTCTAAGGTGGAATGAAAGGAAGAATTTCAAATTTGCTGTGAAAAATAAATTGGCAAAAGAAGGTTTGAGCTCAGTCTGTATGTTGAGTTTGATAATAAATGACTGAGCAAGCACACCAGCTTCAGTCCTCTCACCTGAGTCTGTCCATGACAACCAGATGGAACTTGTAGTTTCACATGGTGTGTATATATATAACCTAACTCTCCCTAAAACCACATGAGAAATCTGTGCTTGAAGAAGGACTTAAGACTAATCCTCCCTGGGTTCAGGGTTAATGTCCTTTCCTCTGGATTATCTATGCTAGTCCCATCTCTGTCTTCCCATCTGCTTAGTCATCTGTAAGGTAAGCTGATCTCTGCAGACAGAGCTTCTTTCTAGCAAAGGGTCCAAGCAAATTAAGGACACGAATGCAATTAATCTGTGCTTTCTCCACATTCCTTGTGCTGTGTCCTGCTGTCATTGTGTGTATGTATTTTCCACTGCAGGCTGTGAGGGATTTACATGGGATGTGCTATGGCCTTTAAGTATGTTTCCTGAACTGCTGGTTGCAGGGACTTGCTGTCCCTCTAATGTAGCTATGTGTGCCTTCAGGTTTTTCCTCGACTCTGTGAAAAGTGAAATGCTGTTCTCAGGTCACATGGCTGTCCTGGTATAAACACAGTGGTCTGCACAACATGAGTTGGAAGGGATGTCAGCTTGTGACTTTGAAGATGTGCGAATCACCCGAAAGAAATTTGTCTCAGACATTTTAATGCTATTTCAGCTGAAGCTCCATGAAAAGTGCAAAAAATAACACTCCTTTGCCTAAAAACCAGGCCTCAAAACAAACAAACCCACAACAAATAAATGCTTGCCAAGAGCAATAAAAATCTTAAACTGTGGTTTAATATCCTGTTTCCCTTTTGTCTTTGTGGAAAAGGTCATATAGATGAAAGACATCTGCTGTAGAATCTCCCTTGGATTTCAGGGCAAGACTAAGTCCTATTTTTGGCTTTTTGTATGTGAGGGAATTGCCACAAAGTCCTTCTATTCACTTGTCTTAATGTGACAGCTCTTGAAGAGGTTGAGCAGTCCTGTGACCAGTGATTTCAAATGCCATCTGCATCCCTTGTATTTTTTTTTCAAAAACTGCTGCACGCATGGGTCAGTATTGGGTGGAAGAGATCCAGGTGTGACTGAGTTCATCGGAGTGAGCTGGAGGTGCTGGCCAAAGCCAAGTCCTGGTGGTACCTCATGGTGAAACTTTGGCTACGTTGAAGTCAACCGACTCAGGATTTTTTCTTCATATCACAGAAGACATGTCTCTCCTGGTAAGCCAAGTTGGATGTTAGGAAAAATTACTTCTCGGAAGGAGTGATAATGCGTTGGAACAGGCTGCCCAGGGAAGTGATGAAGTCTCTGTTCCTGGAGGAGGAGTTCAACTAGAAGGTTGCAGCACTGAAGGACATGGTTTAGTGGGCACGGTGGGGATGGGCTGATGTTTGAACTAGGTGATCTTAAAAGTCTTTTCCTACCCTATTGATTCTATGATTATAGCTGCAGCAGGAGCTAGCACAGCCACACAGTTGTCTAGTGTTCATTGTTAGGCTATTTTTTGCCCAGTTTTGGCATACACAAGGCCTAGGTAGGGCTTAGCCACAATCTGCAGTAGGGACTGTTCAATACAGACCAGAGGCTGTTTCCAAAAAGCCCATAGAGCTGTTGGAGCCTACATGCGGGAGATGAGACATAGCTTCATCCTGAGGGCAGGCCTCCATGTCCTAGACCAGACTGCTGGTGCCAATCATGCAGGTTTGTACTCTTTGCTTACCAAAGGTGTACAAGAATGCAGAAGGGAATTTAGCATTCATGGACCAGAAGAAGAGAGAACAAGTGAGAGGGATCAAGAGTTTGCAGCCCACTTTCAGAGGCCTTTCGCTCAAATGAGGTGGGGGAACAGGCTGCAAGCCTTGTTCACGATGTTTCTTCGGGGAGAAGAGTTTGTGGGGAACCATTCAGGTTGAGTCAGCTGGGACGCTGAAGGTGACATCAAGGGTTGGTGGATTCTCATAGCGAGGGTTTTGAGGTGAAAAGAGGACAAACCTGGGAAACAGAAACAAGTATCTAATATTTTATAAGGTAGTGATATACAGAGCTGGGGGTGACAGAAACAAGAGACAGCAGGGTGCAAGTAGAGGGGAACAACTGATCAGACTTGACTTGCCTTTATTCTGCAATTGTTTTTCGGTCATCATGTTTTTATTAAATCTATTTGAAATCCAGTCAGCTCTGGACAACAGTACATTTACAGCCCTGTATTTTTCCTGGCAAGTTCTCCTGGTTTCGCAGTAATACCAACCCGTTTTGAAAAATGTCTTTTTCCCCAGAAACCAGTTGCATTGGTGAAATGGACAATTGTGACACTTCAGAGCCCCAGGGGATGAAGTGCTGGAAGCAAAGGCGATGTCCCCAGTGACAGAAGGATGTCACGGGGCTGCACTGCCACGAGCTGGGAGATCTTTGGGAACAGATGGGCTCTGTGCACTGCCTCCTGCAGAGAAGTCTTGAACTTGGCTTGTAGGCATTGCAGTAAAGCAGATGTTAAACATACTGTCCTGTGAGCAGCGGCAGCAGTGAGATATTGGTGCCATCGTGTTCTCTGGTAACTGATGAATCATGAGGGCTTTCTGGTTACAGCTTCTGCTGTGTGTCCCCTGCGCAGACATCCAGGTGCTCTGTTAGGGCAAGCTCCGGCCCTTCCCTCAGCAGGCCTTTCTGCTCCCCACAGCTGGTTGTTCTCCTGTTGTGAGGCAGCGTTCACCCCTCTGACAAATGAGGTGAGAACTGAACCACAGCTCAGGGCTCCTGGAGGGATCCGCACAACACCTGCATGCACACGGCGTGCACAGCATCCTCTGCTTTCCCTCTTCAAATCTGAGCTGCTTAAAGCACAGTAAAGGAAGTAAGGATTCTGTTCCCTCCAAGCTCTAGCTGTGCTGGTTATCTTAATGCTTCTGACAATATCAACTGGGAAGCCTGTCAAGAAGAGTGGGTCTGTTTTTATTTTGTTTTTCTAATTGACATTGTACATTTAAACTGTCTGATAATTTCCTTTCCCAGTTGTACATGTGGAGTGTCTCAACAGGACTGTAAAAGTCATGGAAATTTATCTGAGGGCAAAATTAATCTTTAAGCTGGGAAAGATTTTGCTGTTTTTGTTTGCAAGATGCTTCAGGGTTCTAATGTTGAGGGCATTGTTGAAAAGCCAAGAGATGTGTTAATTTTATTATTTTTATTAGTATACTTTCCAGGCAACTCAGAAATATTTCACTTGGTACCTGAAATCAAGACAGCCAAATGCAGTCTGCTTTGTCATTTACGAATGTGGAAACAAAGTAGATGCTCCTTCCACTCCCCCAGGCCCCCCAGTGTTTGCTCTTCTACTTCTGGAAGATAAACGTTTCTTTTTAAATAATAGAGAGCATTGCCTTTTTAGGGATAAATACAAATAATTTGTTTTTATTTTTTACTATAACTCTAAGCACTCTTCCACATCTCCCACGTTATTCTCCCATGACAAGCTTCCATACCAGGAAGCCTTAGAAATCAGCACTCACAATCTGTGTTTACTATTTTGTGCAGAGGGGACGCCCAAGTTAGGATTCTTTTCTCTGCTCCTCTCCAGGGACTTGTTAACGGGGCTGCTGGCATGCAGGGCTCCTGCTGACACCAGCTGGAGCTGTACGTATTGATACAACTGCGCTTCAGGCTATTAGGGCTGAGTTCTGCGACTGCTCTTGAGACACCGGTCAGGCTGTAATCACTGCCTGCATTTCAGGAGGACTGAGCATACAAAAGCATGGAAAATAACTGAAGTTCCAAGTTCAGTAAGGCTGGAAGTCTAGCCATTAGCTTCAGAGAAATCCGATGTCTTCTTGCCTACAAGCTGATGGTTTTATACTAGATATGGAAGGAGGTTGTGAAATCTGGTCATTCCATCCTATACCGAAAACACAACCTGGGCAATCATGCATTCATCTTCAGCAATCAGCACCTCCTGTGTACTCTTGCTGTGCACTTCTGGGAGCTCAGAAAGGTCAAGCTCAGCCTTGCCATGCCAGCAGCGTGCATGTCCACGAGCACGGCAGAGCCTGAGCCACAGGAGCAGCCTGAGCCCTAGGCTTCCTGCCCTGTGCTGCTCCTGTGTATCTTTCCATAAGCACATTTTTTGACCGGGGTTCTGGTTTTGTTTTCATTTGAAAATGTAATTTAGAATGTTAACTTTATCCAGCTGAAATTGGGTTTCTTTTTGCTCCCTTACAGAGAAGGTTTATAAATATCGAGTTACGCAGGAAGCAAATTCTCTTGTTATCAGATTGTTCTGTAGTCACTTCTCTTTTCCTCAAAAGCATAATGGTGAACTTTATCAGTGCTCAGTCATTTGTTTCCTATTTAACACAAATGATTAAGCTACTGTTTGGCTCAGTGAGACGAGTTGCTGACTGATTTTGTCTATAAATATAGCTTAAAATTAGGAGACACCTGAAACTGGTAGGAAGTGAGCATTAACTGGTTTTAAGTTCCATAAGCACAGATTGTAGATACCCTGTGGAATGTGTTAAATAGCCATCACTAATATTAATTACACTGTCTCCCAGAGCACTCCCAAGAGGTGCTGAAGTAGCACATGTGCCACTTGGACTTGGATGCCCCACCACCAAGCTGTGGTGTTTGCTGCTGTGTTATCTGGCCCAGCACAGAGTGCTGCATCACCAGAGATAAGGAAGCTTGAATTTTCTGTGTAATTGCTGGGGTTTTGCTTTTGTCCATTTAAAAACTGGAATACCATCTAAATCGATAGGTGAATTACTCTTTCTCTCCTGACACTGTGAAAGGAGTGATGGTAACAAACTACAATGTGGGTCCGGATAGAAAAATTTAGTAGTATCTTTTTGTAGGTTTGTTAAGCTTGAAACTATTGGTGCTCACTGTGTACCAGAACTGTGTTCTGTGCAGCCATCTCGGTACCTGGCCACACACCAGCGTTGCTGGGGTGCCCTGTCCCTTCTTATAGTAGCACCCAGCAGTGTAATTGTGCTGCCAACAACATCAGGGGTGGCAAGATTGGCACCCCGTCCACCTGCACTTGCTGAAACAGCACAGGATCTGCAGCTCAGGCTTTGCTGCAGAAGCACCTCTGTTCACTTGGCCTGGGCTGTCCTGCAGCCAGCAAGTGGTGTGTCTCTGCGTGCAGGTCCAACTGCACAACCAGGGCTTGCTCTGCACAGCTTCGAGCAAACTGTACCTGCAGAGCCAGGCATCTCCTTTAGCCCTTTAGGATTGTGTTACGTGTTAGGGAAGACTGTTGGCCCTGCGGATCCAGCAGCCCTTCCCTTTTGGGTACTGGTGAGCAGCAGGAGCACAGCAAGCATATACACAGTTCAGTGATGGCTAGCCACTAACTCCTCTGTCGTTAATTGAAGCTCTGCAAGCTTTGGAACTAGAATTGGCTCTGACCTTATAATCAGACTTTTCCATCTGGGCTAGAAAAGCATGAACCTAGTGGTTTGTTAGGGATGTGCTGGCAGACACATAAAGGCAGCGACACTAAAGGCACCATTATAATTAGCTCCATCAGAGACACCAAGCACACAGATTTACTTGAAAACCAGTGTGACTGCTCACTGGTCGACGTGAGCTCTGTGGAAATACACCCCTGAAAGAATATTTAGACTTCAATCTAATTCAGTGTTACGCATCCATGTTGACAGTGTTGTGTATTCCAGATATTAATTAAATATATCAGCGTGTACCATAATGAGGGGAATGGCTTAGATGTAAGGAGTGACTGTAGAAACTGGCTGCTGGGCTGATCCTGTATTTTCAGCATTCAGAAAGCGCTTGTTCCTTGTTTATGTAGCTTAAATTAAACACCAGAGGGGTTCACATATATTTGGATGAATGGGAAAGATGTGCCCTTCAACCTATTGCACAACAGCTCAAAACTAACATAAGCACCTGAACAAAGAGAAGCTTTCATGTTTATTTCTACAGCTCCACATTAAGATCAGAATTGAAATGCGATTGAGCAACAAAAGCAAGTCATAAGCAGAGCTCCTTCTCACTGCAAAAGAAGTGGTTTCAATAGAAAATTGTTAGCCAACTTCACAAAATGTCACTAACTGGATAAAAATGCTCCCTTAGTATTTCCCGTTTTTGTTTTTCCTCCCACAATGACTCTTATTATTCAGAAATGCCTTGCTGGGCAGGGGGTATGCAGGACAATGAAAGAGGAGCATTTTCTGGAGCAGGAAAATGCTAAGAGAAATTTGTATAATACATTTTCCTTTTTTGTTTTTCTTTTTCCTAGCACTCTTGTCTTCAGAGTGAGCAGAAACAAGCTCAGGCTGATTTTTATGATGCAACTCACACTCCTCTAGTGCGAGTTTTTTAGAACTTGTTTGAAGACCTGGATCTGATATTTAAAACAAAATCCAAACAAACATTCTTTCTTTCCAAAGTGAGCAGGACAGTCAGCAGCTGCTGGGCTGAGCCCAAAGCGTTCCGTCCTGGGCTGGAGTCAACAGCAGTTCTGTGCAGTTCGTATGGGAGAGGGTCTGACCCTCGCTGGTCCGAGGGGCTGGTGCTGGCAACAATCTCAGCTTCAGCCATCAAAACATTCCTTTGTGGCCAAATGCCCTTCTGCTTTCCCTGAAAAATCTGGTGTCAGTTTTAACAAGAGGGGAAAACAGACATTCGTCACCATTAATTCGTCAGACAATTAAGCCCGGCGATCTCTGACCTCACACCATTATTGGCTTTCAGAGACAGAGTAAAGACCCCGCAGATATCTGCTCTCTGTCATTCCCTGCGAGCTGCCCCAGTGTTTTAATTATTCCAGGATTTAGCTTTTACCCACCACCGGCCAGATGTATATGCTTCATAATAAAAACTGCTAATAAGCTGTCCTAGACACAGACATTAATCTCCAAGCAAGGATAACAGCAAGCAGAGGCAACAGCTGGCTGTCAGGAAGGCATGTGAGCAGGAATCATGCATTTATATAGATATATGTACGTATTAGTGTCTTTCTCTGGCTGCAGCTGCTGTTGGTGCACTGAGCTACCTTGGACATCTGGAACTGCACCCAGCTAGGGTCGAGGTGCACACACTGGGAGATGTGGGTGGTGTGGGATCACTGCTTGATGGTTTTTGTCTCTTCTTCCATCTTTTGAGCTATGATCTAGATCTAGTATCTAGATCTTGTTCCTGGAGTCACTGGTGGTGGGACCATTGTACCAAGACCATCAAAGACCACCAAAATGAGATAGCAGCGTCTGGTCGCTTTGAGAGCCGAGAAGAAATAGAAATGGAGTCAAGATTAATGCCCAACCTCACCACCATAACTGCAACAGAGGGTTATTCAGACACAACCCTGATGCTTTGCCCTTCAGGCTCAGGGATCTGTGTACCACCACTGGTGCAGTGCTGAGCCCCAGAGCAGCTCGCTGGCCCTGTGCCTCAATGTCAGCTCCGCTGTGCAGGTGGGGATCAAGCAGGGGCCACAGTTCAGCACAGAATGAATGTGAAGCCCATAATTAGCAGCTGCTCTTGTTCTCCCTCCCAGGTTTCCACAGTGCTCTTGGGGCCAAACGAGTGCCTTGTTTTAATTCTGGCCCCAGGGCTGCAGGGAGCACAAGTGGGAGTCAGAACTTGGCGGGCTACAGGGAAATAGTTAATCCATCTCTGGCACAAAGCTGCTGATCTGTGTGTATGAAAACGGTGGCAGCACCGCCAGCAATGGGGTGGGTGGTGGTGGGTGAGCGGAGAGCCGAGAGCCGTTTGCATCATCTGACGCTTGTGCCACGCAGCCTTCCAGCCTCATTTTCAGCCACTGCTTTTGAAGCACATCATTAGCTAATCAGAGGAACCCTCTGCCTTCGCTTTACAACAAGTTTCCTCTTTTTTGTCTCCTACCTCCTAATTTTCCCTTTTTATTTCTGCCTTTCTTACTGAGTCCTTCAGCTGGTAGCTATAGTAACACTGTGAATGAGCGACTGTGCTGCTCCGCTCCTCCCGACAACGTCGGCAGAGCTCCGCGGGCTTTCACACGCCTGCAGTGCCCCGGCACTCTGTGCTGTAGGGGTTCTCTGAACAACGAGGACACTCTTTCCTAGCTTGGGAGCTGGCTCCATCCCGCGAGCTATTTGCAGCTGCAATCTGTTGTGGCAGAACGCGTGAGTCACTGGCAAAGCTATCTGGTACATCAGATAATCACAGATTACCTCCATTAACCTGAATTCCTTCTGTAACCTTTTGCAGTAATGATCCTAAATGCTGACGCATGCAATCGTGTTACCAGAATGTCTTGGGCTGTCAGTGATTTTTGAGGACAATATTTTCTGTGATTTCAGGGGTGGTATAGCAGCGTGTGTCTGCACAGAAAGATCGTGATGGTACGCTGTTGCTGGGTGAGATGATGGGGCCAAAGGCACTGTTTGTAGCTCTGGGGAAGAATATAGGAGATGTATAGTCAAACCTCTTCATTTATTTCTGCCTCCTCCCTCTCCTTATGATCTTTCTTCCTCTACCCCTTTCATCCTCCTGGCACCATCCACACCACAGCCTCCTGCAATGCTGCAGCTCAGTCCATGTCCACACGTTACCTCTTTCCTCCAAAGCCAAAGCGTGTGCCTATAGGGCCTTTCCTCTCTGCCAGTCCATCACTACCACTGACAGATGCTCACTCAAACCAAGAATTTTGGGGGTGGTTTCACCCCCTTCTCCATCTTCCCTAACCATATGTCTAGGATTACTTTGTGCTTTATGCTCACCTCTGTATGTGAGAATCAGTCCGACTTGGTATTCCACAGGAGAGCCAGGAACATGAACAGGGTTCTTATCTGCTTTTGTGGTAAAGAAGAATGTGGCTGGCCCTGACCTCAAACAGGGAGTGACTCAATTTAGGTCAAATTAAGGTTCTGTACTTTTTTTCCAGGCTGATTCTGAAAGCAGAAGTGCTGAGGTATCACAGCTGAGATGTTCCTCTAATGCAGTTCCCACAGCATTTTCACACCTTCTGTGACTGATCAAATGTCCGAGAAGGTTTGAGAGAGGAGGATGGATCCATCCAGACATCACTACCAAGGCCGGGAAAGGACACTTCTTATGGCTTATTCTTATCTTCCTGCACTGAGACCAATGGGGTGGTCCTGTGGGCCACTGAAAAAATACAGAAATTCCTTGGGATAGAAAGGTACCAGACTCCTGCTAGCATTTCCTCAGTGCCTTCCTACTCAAGCATCCACATCAGCTCCTTTTCTGTGCCGGGATCTCTGGTGGGATTAAATGTAGGAGGAAAGATAATAGCAGTGCAGCAATTTGGTAGAGAACTTGCGTGCACAGGCAGCACGGGGTAGGGGTGGGGAGGGGCTGCAGCACCACCTCACATCAGGCTCTGCACAGTCCTGCCACCTGTGTGTAGCATCTTGAAATTCTGGGGGTCTGCATATGTGCCTGCCAGAGCGCAGAGCCGAGCACCTTCAGATGGAGCATCCAGATGCTTGATGAGGGTTTTGCTCTTCTGCCTCCTTCACGGAAAGTCAACACAGTTTCACTTTTCTCAGAAATAAGTCATCTAAATCGAAAGAGCTGTTATTGCTCTCTCATGCTGTTATTTATGTATGGAAAGCAAAACACATCTGGATTTCTGAGTTCTTATCAGAGCATCTCAAAGCTCCACCAGTTTCACCAATTAGGTGGAACTAATAAATCAGTCAGACCTAATAAAGCAGCCTGTCTCGAGTCACTAATTTTTCTTGATGTTTACTGAAATTCTTTTCTTCAGCCCTGTTAGTAAGTTTATTTAGGTGAGGACTGAAAACAGAAAAGAGCGTAATTCTCAGAGCCTGGCTACAGTCTGATGATATGAACGCACTTGAATCCTCACCTCCTGTCCAGCTGGATCTCCTCCCCACACTTCAGAAATATTTCTTATAAAACTCAAATGTCAGGAACACAGAGGCTAAGTTCTTTTTTTAGAGACTGCAGAAGTATTTGCAGGAGGGAAAACCCACACAGCTCTTTGACAGGGACAGAGTGAACCTGCGCTCAAGGCTCAGAGCTGGGTCTTCTCCCCCTGCAATTGGCGCCAGGATTATCAGAAGAGCCAAAGCCTACGTATTGGACTGCACCAGGTCCAGAGTTCCGTGTGTGTCCCTCCAGCCTGTCTTGTGCTGCTCATTTTGCCATTGTGTCTCTGAGCATTAAAACTGCAAAATGTGGAGCAGCAGTCTGCAGAGCCTTTTCAAACTTCCTGGCATTTCATTGTCCAGCAAAGATCTGCAACTATACTTTGACTTTAGAGACCAGCCCTAAGAATTTTTATGTTGTTTGATGAGCACCTCTGAATCCAAGAGCACCACGCGTGTTCCTGGGTAAACTAGAGGGGCAGTGGGCTGTACGTGGACTGTTTGTGGGGGTGGACTTGCATTTGGGTTGGGCTTTGAGGCTTCGGTTAGCAGCTTGCATACATGTTACCAAAACAGGATAATAAATATACAGAACAGGTCATAAGTTTAAGAAGCCATTGCTTAAGGGGCAGTTCCTTCCTGGAAAGATGTTATCAAGACCTATTCAAGAAGGTTTTCTGGAGCTGGGATTTGCATTCTTTCTTTGCTAGAATGGGATTTAGGTCTCCTACAGACAACGTAAATGACAGCTGTGCAAATTAACTTAAGGGAACCAGTAAGGAACATAGGATTTTGATTCACTTGAGCATTCATATATGGGAGGACCACATCCTCGTTCCATTCTCATGTGCTTCAAAACATGAGATGGTTGAGAACATTTCTGACAAAGGCATCTTCCTTTCTGAGAACTACTCTTTGTTAAAAATGAAAGGGTTTACAGGAAAGTGTCTACTTAAAAGAAGGATGCATTTGCTTTTTCTATCTTCTTTTTTGACAATATAGAAATATCATTTCAACAAAGTAAAGAATGTCATTTACCTTACCCATTTTGTTCCAGTGATATATCTTAATACTCTATTTGATATGTTCTGTGATAATGTTTTGACATTGGAGGACTGAGATGACTCAATGTTATCAAAACGAAATGGTTTAATGTCTTTGAATCAGAATTTTCTAGAACTTTGAAATACTGACTCAGCTCCAGTTCAGGGAAAATACTCCACTCAGATACTAACATTCTTAGCAGGGTGATAACCTGAGTTTCCAACAGCTGTTTTTAAAAGGCTGCTCAACCATAGAGATCACCAGTGCTGAAATGTTACAGGCAAATATTATCCTGTTACCTGCATCACTGATGGACAAAATCTCCCTGTACTCCTGGGCTCAGCGATCATGGCCTCCTCCTGTTCCACCAGGAGACCTTACATGTTTAAAACTAGCTTCCCAAGGAGTACAGTGGCTCCAGATTAATTTGTTGCATTTTCTCTTCTGCTGTTGTTGCCAGCTACAATGTCAGATACCATCCATGTACCTCTCAGTTTGAAGCTGTCAGCCCAGTTCACCCTAACAGCCCGTGAACCCCTCGGTATCTCTTAATACATTCCAAGCATAGCTGATGTGCCTGGTTTGTGCCAGTAGCTTTGCTCGCTTTGAGACCAAGAATAAGAAGTTAAAAATTTGGGCTGTGCGTAATTTTACTCTTTTAGATGGTAGCTGATTTTGCTTTTATAAGATTTGCCGGTGCTTTTTTGTTTTTCAATAGATTTAAGTCTTCATATTTTGTATCTTCTGGGTTATTTCTGTTTGTGGCCCAACAGCCAATGATCTTTTTTTGGCTTACTTATCAGCTGCAGATAAGCACAATACAGTTAAAATACAGAGCGTTAAAAGAGAATGCAGCCGTATCAGACAAAGTGAAGGTGCTTACCCAGGGGAAAATTTAACTGTATTTAGGGGAATCACATCACCAAAAAACTCCCTCTGAGCATGCCTAGCAGAGAGGCATACGCCCAGCATGTGTGAACTGGCCCATAAAACCCAAAGATAACTCGTTGAAATAATCTCAGATGTGCATTAAAACTGCCCGGTGGAGGATTTAGGATGTGGAGTACCCCACTATTTTGAATGCCCAGATGAGACCAGCAGAAAAGAAGAAAAGATTAAAGGTGGCTTCTTTCTTCAGCTGTGTTACAAGCTTCAGTGTGCTCTGACTAGGCATGAAGGGAGCTGCTGCAGAGGCTGTTTTATATTCCTAGAGTAGTGCCAGTATGGCCATGACATATGAGAATCCAGCCCTGAGGACCTGTTTTCAAAGTCTAATCTCAGCTTCCTCTGTCCCTTCAGGGCAATTGCTGTTAATAAAAGATAATATGAACATGCACATTATTAACATACAAAATGTGTTATTAAAATCAACTTTCAGTCACTCACAGGTATTGCAGTTCTACTTGACTTCTTTCTGAAATAATTCCTGCCATAAATATGTATTTCTGAGCAATGACTTCTGTAAGCCAGCCTTATGAGAACTTCAGATGTCATTTGTAAACAAAGCATTTTGCCCTGTGGTGTGCTGGTAACCAGTACAGACTGCAAAGCCAGCCCGACTGCTGGAGAGAACTTTGTGTTTTTTGCACACGACATTCCCATCTCTGTGGTTCTGGAGGCTTGAACATGAACTACATCTGCTGTTTGTTTCCAAAAAAGCAATAGGATGGTTTACGCAGTGGTTGTCAGGCATTTGTGGCAGCATGTGGATGATTTATGTGCAAACATGCCGTGACAGTGGGGAAGATGGGCACGAAACTGCTATCACAGGCCGTGACTGTTCTCAGAGTCATGTTCATCAAAAAAGGCTGCAGGAGATGGAGACAGATTAGCATCAACAAGAGGAACTATGAATGTGATTCTTTTTTGTGGGCGTTTTGTGGACTTTTTATTGGATCTTCAAAATCAGAGCCTCTAAAGGCTGCTTTGTAGAAACATTGTCTTTCAGTGGAGGGTGGACACTGACCTGCTTCCCAAACCCAGCCCTCGTGCTTTGCTGCCCAGGTTAGTCAGGAGTGTCACTGAAGATCTCGTAAGGATGAAACAGAGTTCCTATTTTATTTTTTTTCTCCCAGATGGCAAGGGCAGGGCAAGGGGCAGAGAGCAAGCTATGTCCTTCCTTCTTTGAAAACAAACCATTTGCATTTGCTAGTGTAACTGAGCGCAGCTGGGACTAATGAGAAACAAGAATGGCATTCCTGGGTGAGCTTCCCCATAAAGAAGGACGGATATGTTTGTTTTAGAGGCTGGCTGCAGGAGCAGAGATATGCAGATGATATGGAGAACTCACAGAGAAAACTGATGGGCTGATAAGGTTTATTCGTTCTGTCTCACTGGGAGGAGATGCTCCAGGAAAAAACGCAGTTCTGTGTGTCAGTTCACTGCTATTTTTCTTCATGAATATGTGATTAATCCCTGGGGCTCACACCCATGGGCAGCAGAAGGGTACTTTCCAGGACCATAAGTACATTTATGCATTTAGATAGCAAGTACCCCAAAAAGAAAAACAAACCCAGTGTATTTGGAAGCAGTGTGCCTTCATGTTTTGTTACCTATGTCTCATCAATAAGGTAAAGAAGAAAGGTCTTGCCTTCCACATATGTAAAAAAAAAAAAAAGTTAAGCCCTCCCTCTGATGCTGCCTGTATTGGACAGACCATTTGTGTTGTCTAATGTGGCAGATCCTACGTGCTGATAACAAAGCAGTGTTAGGAGGGTGGTGTGGAGAGGCAGGTGGATGGGTAGCAGATAGCTGTGGAAATTCTGACAGTGAGTAAAGGAAGCCTGGCAAGAGGAAGGGAAGAATTTCTTCTGTAGACTGAATGAGAAAAAGGGATGCTAGCCATGACTTTTGGACTTTTTGTTTTTTGTATGTTTCGGTGCTTTCTTGTGCTGTCTGTTCAAGCCCTTGCAATTGGAGCACGCATTGCTCTACATCTTTTCTGGGAAGGACTTGGAGCAGATCCTATCTGCTGTTGCAAAATGGAGGGTACAAACTGTAGTCTTCCCTCATAGATCTGTGGATAGTTTACTTTGATTGCAGATTAACTCAATTGCAGATAATACAGTTGAAGGCAGTGAGCTTGAGTGGGCCAGGACTGACAGCACAGTGTGATGCAGGCTCATTAACTTGAACAGGAATGGAAGGAAAGTGAGAAGCCACATCATCCGTGCTTAAAAGCTACATGGCATAGTGGAACAAGGTAAGAAGGGAATATGTTCCAGGCATGGTGCTGGAATGGCTTCCCCTATCCTTGTGTTTAACTCCCTAACATGTAATATTACCAGCTGAGCAGAACTGTGGCTTGGCCGTGCAGCTAGCAGGGTTGACAGCCTTGAGGCTTTTACTCCTAGCTCAGTCCCTGATTTCTTCTGTCATTTGGGACAAGACACTTAGTATCTCTCTAGCTTAACAATAAGGAAGTACTTTTTTTTTTTTTCCTTTCCCCATCTCAGGGTATTAGGAGAGTAAATATCTCCTAACCAATGGAGGCAAAAAAACAGTAGGCACCTTAGGCTAAGAGTTGCTCCTGCTCCCAAATGTTTTACACTTGTGCTTTTCCTTATGTCTCTCTCCTTGCATGCAGAGATCTGAGCTAGATTTGCTATTGGACATCATAAGATTATATGAAAAATACCATGTATTTTTCAGTAGGGAGGATGTAGAGTAGATGCTTTTGTTTCCTGTAGGACTGGTTGACATGTTGGAGAATTAGATTCAATCCCTAGTTTGCAATTGCTGGGCTGTTAAGTGAACACAAGGGAATAGAGCTGATATTTCCTGCTGTTGCTGGGAGCTCACCTTTTGTCATCATCAGCAAGCCAACATTTTAAAGCAGTCAGCCCCCTCAAGTTGGTGTGATGAAGCTCACATATAAAACATGGCACATCTGTCATGCTTTGCTCTGAGAAGCTGCCTTGAAGACTGCAAATCCTGTCCAGAATAGACAGTGCAAAGGCAGCAGTCAAGACAGTGTGTGAAAGGCTTCTCTTTGCAACCCTGCACAGTTTCTGCCCTGTTCAGAGAAACCTCCCCTTTTAACTTTTAGCTCTGCTAGACAGTTTACCCTATCTCAGCTGTCTCACTGCATTATGTCCTTCAAACCCCCTAGAATTAATGTTTGGAGCCATCGGGGTTTGCTGGCTCCGCAAGAAAAGCTGAGAGCAGAAAGGTCAGGTTGATTAAAGCAGTTGATCAGAATCTTTAACATAAAGATGTCACAGGCAAGATAGCAATGCTACTTCACGCTCAGCTAAGAGCAAATGATTCATCGGGGGGCTGCTTATTTTTGGAGGATGGCCACAAAAGAGAAAGCACTGCCTACATCAATCACAGCTGTAACAAGGGACCGTGGAGCCCTTCTCCAGTTCTGATGAAAATTTAATGTCAGAAATACATCATCCAATACAAACATATCAATATATATGTTACAGAGCGTGGAATTTAAAAACATTCTGGCTCAGATTGATAAGATCATTTTCTCTCTGTCTCAGTCTCAGAGTTGTCATTCAGAGCAAAATGCCGTTGTGCTGTGCTCCGTACTGCTCCGTGCTGCCATCGATGCATCCATTACGTGGGCACTTCAGTAAAGGTGGCTGCAGAAGCAGATGTGCTCCAGCCTTTGGTCTACAGTTAAGGACTTCAGTGAGTGAAGAAATACCTGAGATGAGCAAATGCAGCCAACAGATCATTTCATCCTTTTGTCCAGAAGTGGCTGGAATTATTGTTCTTGCAGGCAGCACTGCCCAACAGCTGAACATCACCTTTTCTTGACTCCAGTGCCTGTTGGCATCTTAAGCAGAGAACTCCTGCCCCCACCCTTATAGCACCCTTCTCTGTCTGTTACTCTTTGACACCAGGCCTGCCATTTCCTTTTCTCCATGCCCTCTTCTTCCTTCCCATCCCTCTCCCTGTGCCAATAAATATCTGCTTCATTCATTTAACTCCCATGGAGGTTTGGCAGCAAGAAGCAAAATTCAAAATTTACAAGATACATGAGTATGAGGAAGAACATGAAGCAAGAGCTCAGGGAAGAGGATGCAGCCAAAGGGAATGACTGAAGAAGTGGAGGAGGCAAGAATTCCCAGAGAAAGGGTCATTCCTCGAAGAGTGTGAGAAGGGAGGGGCAGAGCGTGTCAGTGCAGAGGGTGAGGTGTGGGACCAGGAGCACAAAGGGACGTGCAACAAGGGCCATGGGAATGAGGGAAAGAGGGGAGAGTGGAGGTGGCAGCAGAGCCATGCAGGATCGTGAGCTTTCAGGGAAAACAAGCAATGGAAGCACACTGTGGGATGCTTAATCCCACCCCTGCAGTAACTGGGGACCAGAGCAGAGTTGGGTGCTCCAGAAGAGTCGATGAACCAACAGTAACAGTGTTCCCAGCCCACAAAGTGCTTGGAGCCTTGGAGCATCCCTTGGTGGGGAGACCAAGTGATGTGTGCTGCAGGAACAGGGCAAGACGGCCTCTCCAGTGTCATGATTGGAGGGATGGGAAAGGAAATGACTTTAGCAGCAGTGCTTTGGATGGAGTGAAGAAGGCAGGTTGAGGAAGATTTCACTACAGACCCAAAGAGTACATCTGTGTTGCATCATGCTGTGTGATGTGAAGACACAGACCTCTGCACTTTACTGGAGACCAGTTCCTGGAAACGGCAACGTAGCTGTGCTCCTGATAGTCTAAACAGGCCAGTTCCTTTACCACTAGTGCACATAGCTCTGTGCTACATTGCATGATGCAGATACACCATAAACTCCTGTCAGTAATGGGTTTTAAAATAATCTGAGGCAAGCTCTCTGATGACAAAACCATTGGTCACCAAAAATGAAGGAATAAAAACTGAGATGCAGAGAGAGCACTCCAGCAACAAAGGTTACTTTGCAGGATCAGAAATGCCCCACAGAGAGCAATTGTTTCCAGGGCTCATGTTTTCTTTGTAATGGTCTGTTACCTTTTGAGTCAACATACTCCTAATTTAGCCTGCAATATCATGTAGTACCCAACACACTCTCAGTCTGCAATTGTGACTCTACCAGCCTCTCTACAGAATTAACTCAGCTCTGGATTAGTCATTCAACGTGCTGTGCATGTAGAATAGACTCCAGTGAATCAAATTTTGTGAGCGGGGCTAAATTGCAGTAGATACACTGACTCTGAGAATTGCAGACTGCATCTGGGCATTCAGGCTCAGAGGGATAGTTGGTATGACCAGGACAGACACACCAAAGACCCGGGAAGGAAACCCCAGGCCCAGCCTGCACCTTGTTCTCTCTGCAGCACTGCTGACATGGTGGCTGCCCCTTCCTGTGCTGCAAGAGTGGGGCAGGAAGGGCAGGCAGGAAAGAGAAGCCAGGGTTGGAATAAAACACCTTGTCAAGGTGCAAAAAAGGGAAATGGTAATTTAGAAATGTCCTCTTAGTCTGAGATTCGTTAGAGCTGTGTGTCCACCCAGATTTGGTGGTGGAGAATGCACGCAGCATTCTGGCCTGCATTAGGCCTGGTGGGGGAAAGGGAGCCTGATCCTGCCAGCAGTGCATCCTCCAATAGTCCCAATGAGGGACCCTGTGCATTGCAGGGGGCTTGGGCTAACAGTCTTTTCCAACTCAAATTATCAACTCTATGATTCTATGACTCTTTATCATGGAGGATATTCTATTGTATTTTATATATTATTATATATTATTACTATTACTATATATATAATATGTTCCCACTACTGTCCTCCCTCTGAGAAAAGTGCTTACATAGCAGTGACTGACGTGTACCATCAGCTGAATATGCAACACGAAGGGTGGAAGACAAGTCTTCAGCTTCTGGTCCTTCTTTTGGGGCGAAGTCAGGGTTCATCCCAAAACCAGGAGATTATTAAGATGTGAACCATAATTTTACAAGGCTAGTGGACTCAAAAGAAATATCTGTGAGTTGTATGTTGGAAGTGCAAAGTTCAGACACTACCATCTGAACTGGGTCTGGTGGGCTACAAGCCTACCAACCCAGTTTTCTGACATACCACTTCCTTGGGACATTCAGACAAGCCAACTCAATCTGCCCATCTACCCACGATGTCTCAGCTTCAGTTTTTAAGGATATTCATAAGAGCTATGATTGGGCCTGTGAATTCTGTATTGGGAATAGCACCTTAAGCAATCTAATCCCAATCTTTCTTTCTCGGCAGGAGGCGGAGGGAAACGCAAAGGCAAAAGCAAAAAGTGGAAGGAAATCTTGAAATTCCCTCACATTAGCCAGTGCGAGGATCTCCGAAGAACAATAGGTAAGAGCTTAGATCTTTTTTCTTGAAGTTGTTGCATACATGAAATGTGCTGTCAAAACTGATTCATCAGAACTGCATTAAATTTACTCATTAAATAGAATCACTTTAGAGATGGTCACGCAATGTGTGTAGCTGCTCTGATGCTGCCGTGCAAACTCAACATTTTCTGGCGTATGGAACATGTGCTTTGAGTTGGTACCTTCCAGAGCCTACAGAGCTGAAAAAGGATATGCAGAATGAATCCCCTCACTGCATCCTGCACTGCCTTGTGGTAAATCGCTCTTCGTTAGTGAGGAAGTGAGACTTTCACGAAAGCAATGAGATTGCTGATATAGTTAAGGGTTAGTATTAATTAGACACTGGGTATGATGTTTGAAGTGGCAATCAGTGTCCGTGTGCCAGGCAGATTTGCTCAACAGTACCACCCTGCATTGGTATCACAATACTGTCCTTATGCAGTTTTTTAATAGGACATATAAAACGTGTTGGTTTTTTTCTTTTTCTTTTTATTTATGTGGACCAAACACTGCACATTTGGGAAGGGAGCTTGCAGTGGCCATTTCCTTAGCACAGCCTTTCTCCTCCTCATACCTGACAAATTTCAACATTCTTTTGACTGCTGCCTTGCCAAACAAGGATCACATCTCCTTGTGAAGTGTCAGTGGAAAGCTCAGTTTTACTGATCTCTCTGCAAGAGATTAACTTCAGCAATTTGAGATTCCATTTTTTCCACTACTTTGACATAAAATCCAGACACTGACAATATATGAACGAAAGGCAAGAAACTGAGATAGTGAGCATCATAATTTGTCTTACTTGGGTGAATTCCTGGGTTCTGACTGGCAGTGCCCTGGCAGTTTACATTCAAATTTCACAGCATGTTTATGGAGAGAAAATATGTAGAATGTTTTGATACTCTTTTCATGGTCTCCTTCAGTAAATTTTACTTACCTCATCTTCTGATGTAGAGCTAAAAGGAGGTAAAGAAAAAGCAGTGAATCAGAAGAAAAGAGAGTAGGTTTTTCCTGGTCATGTGGCCACTTAGCCTCTCTGCAGACGTACAGAAACTGGAATAATTCCTAAAGTAGAGGAAGCAAATTTAGCTTCATCTATTCTAATTGGCATGGGGAATTCTCTCCACTGTCCCACTGATCTGAGTTGTTACAGGGGAAATCTGCACTGTATGAGAGTCTCACTTTTTGCAAAGATAGGAAGTATTTCAAAATGAGTATTTTTAAAGAGTCTGCAAATTATTTCTGTTTCTGAAATGCTGTTTCTGACATTTTTGGTGGCAGCTTTTTTTCCTAAATGTAATTGGTTTTGTCTCTATTTATTTATTTATTTATTTATTTATGAATGGGTTGAAGAAGTAGCAGATCAAAACCCTGTGAGATGCTCCTGGTGAATGTGGCTTCACTGCAATGATAACCTGCTGACTGGGAATTGCAGCAACTGTTTTTTACACAACAGGTCCCAGTCCTCGTTCTGTGACTCTGGCTTACTTGTAGAGCTTTCCCACAGAGTTGGGTGTGATTACACAGAAATGCAATGCTGCTCAGCCTGTATCAGGTTATCCGCCCTTGCTGGTGCTACCTCTTGTCAGGGAATTTGGCCAAGGTTGAAGCATCTCAGACCAACAGATGCTGCTTATAAACTTCCTCTTGTTCATACAGTAGGTCTGACACATCAGGTGAGCCAAATCCTCTGGGTCTGTAGCACTGAGTCATTTACACGTGCGTGGTTGATCCGAGGCACTCAGGGTGATGTGTGGGGGAAGATTATCTTCCACAGCAGCTCCCTTAGTTTTGACACAACTTCATGTGCTATTTTCTGCAAGTCCTTTAACAAGATCACGGGACTTCAGGTAACAAGGTATCTTCACTGGCGATATTACAAGGGAATATGTTGAACCACCCTTCTCGAGACACCTGCTAGCTGGGCTGATCTATGACTTGCAGTGAATCCAGCTGCGTGGTGTGTCTGCCATCAATCCCTTCCCTGACAACTTCTGAGTCTGCTGGTCAGTGCCAACCTCATTTGGTGATGAAATAGAGACCACAGAGAGACTTGTTTCACCGATCTGTAAGAAAATTGGCAACCAACAGAGAAGAATGATTTTATACAAGGAAAAGGACACAACCTCAAGTCAGTGTGTTTAGGGATCAGGATAAATATTGGTAGGTTCTGCTCACCCTAGAACTCTTTGCTGTGTGTCAGCCTCGCAGCACTCCTGGTCAGACAGTCTTGCCACTTTGCCACATGTTAAAAAAAAGCACACTGCATGAACCAGAGGATTAGGCTGCTGAGGTTTTGTTCTGGACACTTCCCAAAAGCCTCCATGGAAAAGCTCAGAGTGGGAATGGGACGGACCAGACCTCTTCTCCCTTTTGATTAGAGCTAGCATGAACTGCTGTGCAGACAGGCTCTGCTTAATTTAATGTAGACGTTAAGCCATGGGTAGAAAACACTGCTGTTGTAATTGTGGAATAGCGCCTACGTGCGTGTGTAAATGCCCAAATTCTGGTGTAATGACATGTGTGCTTTTGCACCCCACTAAGATATTCTGAAAAGAGCCTGTGTCCTAAAAAAAAATAGTGTGGTGTGAAAAGAAATCTGTGAAAAACAGGAAGGCTGAAATAAACCAAGGGTCTGCGACCTGTGTTGACACAATTATGAGTCAGTTCATACCTTTCGGTTCCCTCTGTGTTTACAGGAGGCTCTGTGTTTGACTATCCATCATCTGGTGTCTTACTGAAAGACTTGCTTAATAAAATCATCTTTTTCCCCTCTTTCTTGTGCACAGAAACAAAAATCAAAACAACGAAGAGTAACAGTGTCTTTTGATAAATAAACAAAACCTAGAAACGTCTTTACTAAAAATGCCATGTAGCCAAGGAGCTTTTCTGCTTTCTTTTGTGTCCAAAGCTCACAACACCCTTTTCAGGGAAATTCTGAGTTCTCCATTGTGTGCTAATTAGCGGGCAAGTGGCACAGCAGGGCAAGCTTTCAGAGGGATACCACATGGATGCATTGCTTGACCTCTGAGAGAGGCTCAGCTATTTGCTGTGTGTGGCTCTGCTTGCAGCCCCTCTCCCAGCTCTGAAGGCAAACTCCATAAAAACAGGTAACCTTTTCTAGGATGACCTTGGTGTTAGTAGTCCTTTCAATCAATGAAGACTCAGGTGAAAACTCAGGACAGGTTTTGGGGTGACCTGCTGGAGAGAAGCTTTGCAAAGAAAGACCTAGGTGTTCTGGTGAACGACAGTCTGGCCGTCAGCCAGAAGTGTGCCCTTGTGGCCATGGAGGCCAATGGTATCCTGGGGTAAACTGAAAAGGAAGTGGCCAGCAGGTCAAGGGAGGTGATGCTCCCGTTCTACTCTACCCTGGTGAGGCCACACTTAGGCTACTGTGCCCAGTGCTGGGCTCCCTAGTTCAAAAAGAAAAGGATCTCCTAGAGGGAGTCCAGCAGAGGGCCACAAAGACAATAAAGATCCTGGAGCTTCTCCCATGTGAGGAAAGGCTGGATGTCCTGGGTCTGTTCTGCCTGAGGAGAAGAAGACTGAGGGGTGATTTGATTAATGTTAATAATTATCTAAAGAGAGGTGGGAGGTGAATGGATGAGGCCAGGCTCTTGGTGGTGCATAGTGAAAGGAGGAGCTATGGCCTAAAACTTGAACATTGGAAATTCCAAGCAAACATGCAAAAGAACTTCTTTATGGGTAAGTGTGACAGAGCACTGGAACAGGATGCCCCGAGATGTGGTGGAGTCTCCTTCTCTGGAGATATTCAGGACCCATCTGGACCTCTACCTGTGTGACCCGGTGTAGGGAGTCTGCTTTAGCTGGGGGTTGGACTTGGTGATCACTGGAGGTCCCTTCCAAGCCCTGCCATTCTGTGATTCTGTCTTTCTGACATTAGTGGCAGTGAATCAGTGTTATCATTGGTACGATAACAGTATCAATGGATACTGTTAGGAAGTGGTTGCTGCTACCTTTAAAATTCACAGATGACAGCTTTGCAAAAGAGACATTTCAAGGGAAGGAAAAAAATATCAATGTGCAGCCTTAAAAATCCTTTCATTTGACAAGCGTGGCATGACCAGATGCCACAGGTTAGTGATACCCACTAGTTTAAAGGGCATCAGTACAGAAAAATCAAGAAGTTGTAATTTTAAAAGCCAGAGTGTCTTTTTGATGATAAAAGATTCTGGATGTCTGTGACTATTTCTGAATGATGCAAAAGGTTCTGTTGGTTAAAGTGTGGAATTTTTATTTATTTTGCTCAGACCCATTCTGGGCTTTTTTTCTTTCATAAAGAACTGCTTGGCTGAAAGACTCGATTATTCCGATCTTTGGCAAATTTTCATTCGTAACTGTCCAAACGCTGTATAATAAATCAGGATTTTTTTTTCCCCATATATTGAAGCTTGTGGGGAAACTGCCTTAGAATGTGTCTTCTGTTTGTTGCAGGGAGTGATTTGTTGCATTACTGCAGAAAAGCTTAACTCCTTCAGTCAAGGAGGCTCCGGGTATGCATTGCATTCTGGCAGATGGATAACCCTGATGACATTTTTTGCTCAATTGTTCAGTAAGATTTTACAGTCAGAAAGATCACTTCCAAATTTTGACATATTTGGCTTTAAAAGGGGAAAAAATACTCCCAGTGTGATTTAACCTCTTCTGTGATGTTCGAATCCCATTTATTCAGGGTAAAAGAGCTTGAGCTTCTACTTCTGGTGGATTCTTTTCAGTGTTGTTAAAAATACCCTTCTGCATGAGAAATGCTGTGAAGAGATGGTGAACTGAGTAAGTGGGGCAACATCGAAGGCACAGAGCTCACATGTTCAGTTTTTACAAAAGCTGGCTCTTTTTTCCCCCTTTGTTGTATCAAACTTTTTTCAGTCAAAGACCTTCACCTAGATGATCTTCTTTAGTCACTTTTGATCTCCCTGGAGACCCATCAGTGCTGCTGACACTGCAGTGGAGCTTAGATCTGCCCAGCTGAGTTTGTCCAGGTAGCCAGCATAGGCTCGTGTAGCAGGCAAGCAGCAAGCAGCAGTATGTCCATCAGTGACAGAGGAATGCTCGACTATTTATCCAGCCTCCTAGGAGTGTTTTGCAGCCTGCACTGAGCTCCATCCTGTGGCAGAAAGGCTGCTACTATACCCCTGTTGTCTCATGCACAGGAGCTTCTGCACCTCTGCTCTGCACCACGGGCATCAAAAGCCCGGTCTGATCAGAGCACAAAGAAACGGCCAATTTTCCCTCCACCAAACTCTTCAGCCCTGATGTTTACAGTGATTAAAAAGCAAGATTTGGAAGGTCCTGGTGCCCACAAATAGATCACAGGAAGGAACTGCAACGTTCCTTCTGCTGTAAATAACTCCACAAGTAGTTATAACTAAGTTATTACTTCTGTGATAGGATCTGAATACTGCCCTAAAGGCTGGTCACATTTCTTTGGCCAAAACTAGAGGTTGAGTTTTTCAGAAGTATGTTTTTGTCAAAAGTATCAGCTTTCCTTGGGGAAAAAAAGAAAAAAAGAAAAAGAAAAACCCTTACATTTTTATTGGAAGTAGTAATCCAGCAAGTAGTTAGGATTCTGTGGAGTGAAATAGCAGAAAAGGGAGATGTCTCCTCCCTCCAAACACGCAGGCAGATGGCTGGCTGTGTTGGGATGCTGCTGGTGGTGTGTGCACGCTGCCCCAAGTTCTCACACACCCTAGGGGAACTGGAATCAGTGGAGTAGAAAATACCTTCTAGTAAATACAGCAAAAAATCAGCGTGTTGTATCATGGCTTTCCTCTTCATTGAAATATGTTTCCAGAGAAATTCAGGAAACTGTGAACTCTTCTCTGCGTCATTTAAGGTCCAAGCTGATGAACAGGCGCTCACAAACAATTTTTTTCCACACAGGGAGTCCCTTTAAGTTCAGTTGATACCAGATGTTCTTTTTCTTACAGTAGTCAGAACTGAGCTCTGTATGGGTATACATTTTCCCACACCAGTACCCTTAACTAACTGCAGCATAAGACATATTTCAGTCACTTTCACCAACAGTGAAGTGGTAACTTGCTGGTGTTTCTGTGTCATCCAAGCGGAAGCTCCTGATGAAGGTTTGTGCCCATGGCTAGGGGACAAATCAGGGCTCCTTGGCTCTGTGCAAACTGCACTTTGTGCACCTGCACTTGGGGCAGCCCAACCGTGCTTCTGTGGAGCAGAAGCTCTCTCTGCATTAGTTGTTCTCCATGGAAAGAGCACAGAGGGAGAGGAACCCAACAAGGACTGAGAACAAAACTGGAAGAACTGCTGAAAGCTGTGGGTAGGATTTATTGCTCTGGAAAAAGTTATGCAGATTTTCTGGATAGCATCAATGGAGAAAAAAATCCTCAAACTGATTTATTTCTAATGAAGAAACAAAGTCCTTCCCTTTGACACTCTCTGCTCTGAATGCTTCCCTTCTGTTCCACCCTCTTTTTATTTTTCTATTTTTCTCTTTCATCCTTCCAGCCTTCCTGCCTTCCCTCCTTCCTTCCTGCTTTCCTCCCTGCCTTCCTTCCTTCCTTTCCTTTCTTCCTTTCCCTCTCCCCATTTCTTACATTTCTGTCTTTCTTCTGTAGACACAACTGTCCCCTCTCCTTGAGTGAGAAGGTTGTTCCTTCAAAGCATGGCTTACACAACCTTTACAGCACGGACCTGGCCTTCAGCAGTACCCTGAAGTTTCTTGCATTTGATGTGCTGTCCCATGTCATGAAAGCATCCAAATTAAATTAGAAACTCTTCAGGGATGAGAACTGGCTGTGTGATACTGTTCCAGCCCATGAAATTATATGACTTGACGTCAAAACCAGTTTGTTTGTTTACAAACCCACAGTCGGTTCAGTTCTTTTCTTTAAAATCCTTCAGATTCAACTATCATTCTATCATAAACATAGGTTTCTAGTGCTCTAATGATGAACAAATAGAGCAATGTTTGGTGCCCTTGCAAGATTAGCTGTATTCAGTTTATGGCAATGGGTGGAATTCAGAAGCCTTTTTTTTCTTTCCAGCTTTTCTAATGCCATCACAGAAAGTATGCAAAAAACAAGCTGTTTTATGCATCTAGTGAGACTCAAGACTAACACTGGGAGAACAGGCTGCTTGCAGGCTGCTTGTACTTGACATCTTCCAGGACGGGAAGGGGATGCAGGGGAAATGAGTTGAAATGATCTCAGCCCACATTCTATTTACAGAATTTATTTCACAAGACTTAATCCATTAAGCATTACCTTGGCAGTGGCAACCCAGAAAGAAACCAAGAAAGACATTGCTATTCTCCATAAAGAGCAGGCAGCAAATCCACATCTCCTTACCAAGCATTGAGTCCACGCTCAATGAATAGTCATTCAACTGAAAGCCTCCTAAGGTATAAATATTGTCCTTAAACCTCTGTGTTTTTGTTTTGTGGCAAAGTCTGCAGCAATGAAGTAGCCTTCACAAATGAAGAAAAATAAAATACCACAGTACACTCTGAATTATTTCCAGAAGTTGTGACAGAGATATGCAGAAAAAGAATTAAAAGAGAGCAGATCCTTTTAAAAAGATCATTTCATCTCTTAGTGAAAATAGAAGTAGATATTGTGAGCTGCGGGGCTTTCCATTATCTTGTTAGGTAATATGAGTCATTAAGGCTAATTAATACTTATGCAGTGATTTGGAATTGTAAAATGCTATAGAAGTGCTCATGGGTCCTGTTAAATAGTAGCACTTGGTTGTTAAGGAAATTTATTTCAAAACCAAGTTAGCATTTGCTGGATATGGGGAATGAGAGGGACTAGGTTTATGATAAAACCTTACTCCTTCCCACTGAACTCACTTGTGATTTTGTAACTGATATTAATGAAAAGAAGGTGGTGAGGCAAAGAAAGCCTCTGGTTTTGTTGACTGCATTCGGCTCTGCTAGTCAGTGAGAATGTTTCCCTTAAATTAAATTGTTCAGGAGTCCTCTTATAATGAAAGCAGAGGACTGTACAGAGGAAAAAGGGAGTGAAAAGATTTACAGGCTTGGATCATGGGGATGCTGTGAAGCGTGCACGTGACGAGCACCTGAAATCCTTGTGTTTGGGGATGCATTCAGGTTCTGGGGAGGGATGAAATTAACTTAGCTAATGTTTGACAAGAAAAATAACTCATTTGGGTAGGTGGCAGAGGAAGCAGTGTTTTGATTGGTTTCTTCTAGTTGTTACAGAAGCCTCTAAGATTACGGTGGCTGTGTTTCATTCTAGGCTTTGCTAGAAAATGTTCTGAATGCATCAAAATTCACATTTTTTATATATGTTCTACTGAATATCTGCAACATATGAAAGCAGTCTTGCACTTTTTTCCCCCAGCTTGATGTCTATCTGTGTGGCACTTCTTTTACTGAAACACTCTTTGCCACAAAGCACAACATATACTTCTTTGTGAAGGTCCTTGGTCCGTGTTCTTTAGTCCCACTCATTCCGTTGTTTGTTTTTTTCCTGACAGTGCAGATGGACAACAGAACACTGTAAATACAGCTTTAAATCTAAGTCACTGCAAATCAGTGCATAGGTTAACAGGATCAGTATCCATACTCCTTCTAAGCCCATGTCTGACATGAGACCCATGTAAAGTATCTTAGTGCAAAGCTGCCCCATTACTATCCTACTGCTTCTAGTTTCTGGCTTCTGCGAAAGGGAAAGGTTGAGAGCTTCTGGGGTAGTCCCACACATAACTTTTAATTCTGTTTTCAGGATATAATGTGTGGGAAATCATTTGGGGAGTGTTAAAAATGAGATTGTTGGCTCTTCGGCTGAATCCCTGGAGTCACTGAGAGATTCCCTTTACTTTGCAGATAATTACTATATGCTGCTTTGAAAACACTAGAGGTGATCATTGGAATTGTTTCTTTGTGTTCTGTAGATCAGAAACTGAAGCATGACCGTGAATTCTGCTAAATGTTGATATTAAAATTGAACTCTTGCTCAGCAGGAAGAGTTGTGACCATTTCTGAATAGTGTTCTTGGTTATGCCAGTACTTTTATTTACTTACTAATTCTAATTCTAATGCGAGTGAAATGAAAATATTCTGTGCCCAAAATTGCTGTCTCCTGGATGATGTAACAGCAAGGATGAGTGAAAGTTAAGTGCAGCAAAGGAAAGCAACACCATAGAACAAGATGGAATAATGCAAACTCTGAAAAATCTGCTGGGTTTTGGGAGGTGGGTAGGTTAGTATTTGATTTTGCTGAAGTGCTGCTTGTTATTCTGGAGTTGGTAAAGTTCAGCACAGAAACTGAAACAAAAATCTGAAATGCTCTACTCCTTAAAAATAATATATTGAGGTCCAAGTCATTGAAGTCAAATCTAAATGTAGAATATTAAGAAAAAAGTGGATGTTCTTCCCTTTCCAGAAGAATAATTAATTTCAAAATATGGGAACTCTCAGTGTTTTTATGTGACCCATAAAAACATAATCTCTGTAATTAGTTGTGAATTTCTTTTTAGCTGTCAGATTCATCGTCCTCTTCCCTGTGCCGGTCTTACATTTGCACAGTGGCTCCTTGAGGGTCTGTTTGTTTCACATTGATTTTCTGAGCTCTCACCTAGACAAGTTACAAGAAGCAGCGTTAACTAACTGGTGCAAGGCTGTTCTCGAGGGCAACAGAATCGGGCTCAGCTGCACACAAGTGTTTGCAATGTTGAAACAGCCCTGAATTGCTTTCAGGTTTTTCTAACACCGGGCTCAATTGGTTTTTGCATTTGTAAGTATGGTTTGGAGAGAAAAGTGGTTTTGAGCACAGGAAGAATTTGGTATCGGTCACTTCAGAAGTACTCTGATCAGTCCAAACAAACAACGTTCAGCACTTGGGTATGGCGTTCATAGCTTTGGACCTTTTGGCATATGTATCCTGAATGGTAACTTCAACACACAGCGCCTCATGCAAGGTCACACTGAAGAGGTACAGCACTGACTCTAAAGCATAAAGAGAGAAACCTGTGGTACGGAACTTTCTGAATAGCATGGAGCATTAGATTTATGACATATTCACTCTGACCATGGATGTGGGCTAACTGCCCTGGGGTGGGAATGTGGAGCACTGTGAGCTTCTGGAGGCCGCTGCAGGCACCACGGCTGGGCCCAGGAAGGAGGGAGAATGGAAGATGTGGAGGTGCCTTTAGCACAGTCAGTGGGAGTATTCCCGAGGCTTTGCTGCTTGGGAGAGGAGAAAAAGGCCAAAGTGAAAAGAGCAGCTATTAAGCAGCCGTTGTGCTGGGAGTGGACCTCATGACCATCCTTAGCTCCACTGTGGGTTTCGTCCTCCAAGGTAGAGCCTCTTTCCTTCTGAGGCTGCTTTCATCCCTGCCCAGCAGACTGTGGATGTCAGTGGAGCACCGTAACGTCATTATCTTCCATGGAAAAAAAAAAAAAAAAAAGCCCTTCTAAAAATATTGTCTATGCCAGTATTGCCTATGCCAGTGTGACTATGAATCACTGGTCAGAGCTGTGAGGAGAATTACAGCCTTTCCTCACTGTTCTCTGCCACTGAAAATCCCTCATCCTATGAGGAGGGCTAATGTCTTTTTTAGAGTCTACTTCAAAGTCTTCTTGGGGGCCAGAGCCTTTCTTATGAGTTGCAAATCAACTTATTTAGGTAAGGTCTTAAGGACTGGAAGGCGGCAATGCAGAGTTACAAACTCTGGAGGAGCTGCCAATGCAAAGGTCACACAAGGTTGTGGTTACTCCCACTGAGTGCTGCAACGGGCCTCATGCATTAGTACAGCCTGGGATTACAACAGGGCCGGCACAGAGAGAAGGGAGACATGGATCCACCCTGTAGCCCTGTGGTTTTCACAAGTTTTCTGGCACTGATCTGTGTTCTAAATCCTAAAGGAGCCTTGATGGAGACCTGCCATCCCGGTTGAAAAAAAGCGACAGGATTTTATTCTCAATAGCGCTGTTGAATTATGTGGAAAGTAGCCATCACTCACCATCAGTTCCTACTAGTAAGCATTTGAAATCTATAAGACGGTCCATAAATGTTCACTCTAATTCACTGTGCAGATAAGATACTCCTTTACCTTTTCTCAAACAACATGAGACCAGTTGGAAACTTGCCCATCAGCCCAAGGAGAGATTATGGTTATTTCCTAAGCCCCAGTGATCTTAATCTTCTGTCTCAGTAGGTGCTGGGGAGCAATGATACTAAATTATGTCTCCTAAAAAAAGCCTTTATCCTCTGCATAAATTAGCTGCTAGCTTCTTTTTACTGATGGAAGGGTAAAACAATGTTTTAGCTGACAAAATGGTGCGGAATTCTGCCTCATCCTTTCTTGTCCTCCCATCAGCAAAATAGTGTTTCCCTAACAAGTCCCCAGATCTGGCAGTTTTCCAGGGTTTCCCTCCTTGGTAGGCAGTGACAAGGAAGGGAACTGCAGCTTGCTGCCAACTCACCCACTTACAACGTGCACTGGGGAAGGATCAGAAACTTTTTCCTTTGAGTGCTTCAGAGCAGAAAAGACACTGGCGGTTCAGCTGGAAGCTCTGACTGTGAGATATGGACCGAGATATGGACTGTCAGAACTTGAATCAGAGAGCAAATACACCACTTTGCTTTTCTTCCTCCCTTTTTTTCTTCATTTACGTGAATTTAAGTCCTGCTGATAGGTAATAAATACACAGCCAGCCCTCGAAAGAGAAATGCTGTGTTTATCTCGCAGACAGGTGCAGTGTGATTTCCCCTACATGACTTGCCATTGCACCTCCACCCTGGGAGGGATTGAGCAGAGAGGAAAACTTCCACACCCACAGTCAGTCAGTCTTGGCCAGCACTGCCATCCTGGATGGCAGCTGTGGCAGTGGATTTTGCATAGCTGTGGATTTGATACCAGTTTCGCTTGCCAACTGCCAGCATAAGCTGTCTAACTCGCAACTCCACAAATGCTATGCCAGCATCTGTTTCTCATCCTACAGCGTTTTAAATAATGCACATTTACAGCTGTCTTTCCCTTCCTTCCCAGTTTTAAAGCACAACTTGTCCATTCCCCACAGACGGATTTCCAGGCTGCTCAGTCAGTATGCAAAGCAAAGTTGGCTGGGAGGTGCAGGGTTTGACATGATGCACTTGTGCATCAATGTGATCATGTGTTGAAACAAGAAACACCCGGCTACGAGGAGCCCTTTATCATAACGCTTATGAAATGTGTTAATTAAGTAAGTGTGTGGTACAGGACCTTTATAGTTAATGTGATAGCTCCCTCATACAGCATTCACAACTTTTAAGTCCCACAGAAAACAAACAAACAAACAAACAGAGTGCCTTTATAGAAAGTTTTCTAAGCCCTCCTTTACAGTAGAAATGCAATGGAGTGACACTGTGAGGACCATGGAAGCATATTGCTCACAAGTGTAGGAAACATTGAATTCTCTGTGGTAAATTGCTGACCTTTGTCTTCAGCATTAAAGCCACCTAAAGAAAACCATTCCTAGCATACAGCATGATCAGTTGTTTTTGCTGGATTCTTTCCTGTGCACAGTGTAGTTGTTTAATATGAATATAACGGGAAACAAGGAAAATTGAAAGCATAATTCATTTTGAATGGCATAATCACAGAATCACAGAATTGTAGGGGTTCAAAGGGACCTCTGAAGATCATCGAGTCCAACCCCCTGCCAAAGCAGCTCCCTAGACCAGGTTGCACAAGACAAGGTCAGAAATAGGAGGGACAACCTAGTTTTAGTTCCAGAACTGAGTCAGATAAGAGGAGCCTTTTACTTTCCATTAAAACTTAAACTGCTATGAAAGAGGTGATTTCTTCTGAGGAGCTAGAAGACAAAGAGATCAGTACTAAATATTTAAAATAATTTCTTGGAACAGTCTCTTAATGGAATTATCTCCCCTGCTCCTTTTCAGACTCTTAAGATCTATATTTCCCACTCATTTGTTCTCCCTTTTTTATTTTTTTACAGACTTTAAAACCTTAATCAGAATAATTTTACTTGTCAGTTTATAAAAATACTCTCCCATAAAGTCAATAAGTGTTTATTTCTTTAGCATAGTTACAGTTCTGTTTTCTGGGTAAATCTTCTCGGTATCAGTACAATTTTTGTCCACTGAGTCAATGTCTCAAGGCATAACCTCTTCCTGCCATGATGCTACTAACCATTTCCTATGGTGGCCTTATAATTTCCCAAATTTCTCCTCCCCCTTCAAAGCCTGGGAAAGCAGATGGACCCTTCAGGATGACCTGGGGAGGTCACAAAATCTGTTGGAGCTGAAGTGGGGAAGTGCATTCCAGAAGAGACAACCCTTCCACCAAGTGTGTCTGCAGCTCGGGCTGCTCTCCAGCCTGAGCCACTGTGCTGATACCGAGCTCTTCAAATGATTGCAAGTGACATGGCCTGAGGCACGGAGACAGCAGATGTCTGATATTTAGGCTATTATGGTTCAGTGTTTTCCACTTGAGGTGGAACTCAGCTGCTAACTAATGGCAGTCGCAGAGATCTCGTGCAGCGCATCTTGAACAGGGCACACAAGAAGCAAAATCCATTCAAGAGTATCATGTTTTTGGCAGTTGTTTGAAAGGGGAGAAAGTGTGCAGGAAGCCAGCAAAAGCATGAATCACCAGAGAGGTCTGTATTCAAATGGGAAGCCTGCAGTTTTCTCATCAGTCATAAATGGAAAGCCACTCAACAAACCCCACTCAGCCCTGAACCCGAGGGACAGAACCATCCCCATCATTTTTGCCTCTCATGCTGTCTTGTCGTAATGAACTTTCTGTCCTGTCAAAACTCTGAATGTGCAAGAGAGCTAGCAACGATGTGGATCCCCCATGGAAATCCCTGGTGTCAGAGGATCTTTGTTTGGCATTGTTCTGCAGCTTCTGTCACTGAAGAAGGGGAAGGCCATGTGGTCAATGTGCAGTTCTAAATAGAGCTGACCTATCTGAAATGGCTGCAGTGGACAAATAGATATCTGTGTCCGGGAGGAGGGTTATCGGTCAACACAAAGAATGCGGTGTCTGGATCATATTTAGACCTAGAATCCAACAGATTGGGTCAGAGAGTGTGAGAACTGCAAGGCTGCTGCCATGGTAGAAGATCACACTCTAACTCAAGGCAATGCAAAGGGGAAATAAAAATTGTAATTTCTCAGGCAGTGTGGGACTGAGATGAGTAGTGAAACACTAAGGCAATCATGGAAACATTGCTGAAAAACCCAAAGCAGGGATCACAAAATGAACATCGTAACAAGCACTCTGGTTTTGCTCTGATGGAAGCTCCCTTGAAAACAGAACAGAAACTCTTTGTCCAGGGCACTTCACAAAGTGCAGTTTCTGGCAGCTTAATGTGATATGCATGGTATCAGCCAGAAAAGGGCAACGGCGTGGGCTTATTAAACCTAGGAGTTGCACCTCATGTTTCTAAAGGACTTCACTCAATCTGAAGATGATCATGGGGTGCTTTGTGCTGTATTGTTCAGTAAAAACTGAAGACATCAGAATAAATCGTGTGTATGCAACACTCTTAGTGTCAGAGGACTGGTCCTTGCAGAAAGGAAGACAAGTTGTCATACTCTGAAGTTAATGATTTTATAGCTTCTTTCCTGTGTGATGCACTGCTTTTGCAGTGTGTTAGGAAGTGAAAAGAGCAGTTAAAGTGTTACCAACACTCCAGCTCTGTTCTGACATATATTGCATTAGCAAACAAAACACATCTGAAAAGGGCGGTAGTAGGGCAAACAGCAAGCAGCAATGGATAGGGATAGATGCTGGTTAGCATCCTGCCTTCATTCAGGATATATCAGTGCGTTCTACAGCATTTACATTTTGTCATCATTAAGTTTTGTCTTTCTTTTCAAACAAAAATAAGTAGGTTAAAATTATAAGGTCGGTCTCAAACTGTAATATTCAACCAGTACACGAGCCTCTGACAAAAAAAAAAAAAAAAAGGTTGTGGAGTGGTGGAGACTATTTCCAAAACATTCTTCAGTAGTGCTTCATATCCGACTGCTGCTAACTAACCACAAGAATGTTGGAGACTCAACTGTAATTAAAACATCTAAATATGCATTAACATTTTATTTCATTTAAACTGATGAACAGGAGAGTTGCAAGTAGTAAACACTTGGGTTTGCTGATAAATGTTGAGGAAAAAATTCATCAGCGTGGCTACATCTTGTTGCTGCCACTACATCATCACTTCGCAGTCTGTGAGGCAAACAGGAGAATTAAGATGACAATTCATCACATGGCTCCTGATGAATGCTTCAGCTGAATTAAAATACCAGCCAGTGTTTCCTGTATGCCAGCCAGGATAAACGGCCTGATCTGTGATAGCAGTTTTAGTCACTAATGGCAGACTGCAGATCTTACAGTAAAGAGGGGCAGTTTGCTCTGCACTGCACCACTGTCTGGCACAACCCCATACAGTGACTTCTGAAGAGCTCTATAGGAACAAGAGAGCGCATGCTTGCAGCAGTCCGATGTTGTCAAGACAGGAGAGCTCTTGGTGGACACTGCCAAGATCTGCACAGCTGTGAACATGGCTCTGTTTCTGGCAAATTGCTGTATTTTGTGACAACCTCAGAGGAGGTGAAGTTTGAACTAGATCACCCTTGGGGTCCTTTCCAACACAAGCCATTCTATGCTCTATGAAAGTGATATTCAATGTCATCATGTCCACTAGAGAAACATACTGAGAGTTTTGGTAACTCTCTTTAGAAGGTTTTGTCTGAGGATGGTAGCCTGCAGTAACCAGGGGCTGGACTGAACAATGTTGGAGGCCCCTGTCAAGAGCATGATTTTAGCAGTGTTGTCTAACCTCTGTGTTACACTCAACAGTAATGCATTAATTCTATAGCCTGACCATTTAAAACAGATTTAAATGTAAATTACTAACATTTAAGAGAAAATCCTATGTTTCCTATGAGTTTCCACACTTGATACAGTCACGTATTTTATCTTCAGCAGATGTGGAAGAGTGTCTCCAGATGCTCTTAATATTTTCCATTCCAACTTCGCTGATAAATTGAAACTTCCCTTGTACAATATGGAGTTGCATCTGTTTGGCTACTGATATTGCTGTGGGCTATGGCAGACTGAAGTAGAAGCCTTGTTTTTACCGAATACCTCACTGTGATTGTGATAATTAATATTTTAATATTCCCCTGAGAATGAAAAGTATTGAGAAAGTCAGTGTTATGGCAGAGTTACTGACCTTGCCTGGAGAGTGTCTTGAAGTTATTTCTTCAAGGTTTTTCGAGTCTATGACCTTTCTGTTTAGCTTATATCTCTGGGTGAGCTATTTAAAGAAGATTGTTGTCTAGATACCAAACTTCAAGATCAGTGAACTTCCTTGAGCTTAAGCAGCACAAGAGATTTACGACTAATTTCAGATAGTGGCGTTTAGAATAGTAGTAGAGCTCACATTAGAGAATTTTCAACAGTTATAAATAGAAAATAAACAGTTTAGTGAGGCCTTGTGAATTTATAGGTGGAACAGGATGGGAATATCATGATGTAAGTAACAACAGGCACCCACGAGGCTTGTCTATACTAGCATGCAAATGCCCATGGGGTCCTGTCTGGAATACTGAAGGTCACACAGAAAAAGCAAGAGCACCGACGCCTGTGCAATTATCTTGCTTTTCCATTCATCATAACTCTGCTGAATTCAGTAGAGTTAGAGCAACAAAACTGAAGTAAATGCTGTGTTAAACCAGGCATTTTTATCTTAAATATCACGTTATCTCTGTTAGTGAATTGCCATAAGGCACAGTTGTAAGTTTGAAATTGGATGTAGACAAACTACTTTCTGTTTGAATGGGAAATATGAAAAGGAGATAAATAAGAGCAAAGGAAGAAAGAAGAGAGACTAGATTAGATTAGATTAGATTAGATTAGATTAGATTAGATTAGACTAGGTTAGGTTAGTTAGGTTAGGTTAGGTTAGGTTAGGTTAGGTTAGGTTAGGTTAGGTTAGGTTAGGTTAGGTTAGGTTAGGTTAGGTTAGGTTAGGTTAGGAGAGAGGAGGAGAAAGTATTGTGCAGGAAAATTGAAGGCAGGGAGAGGGAGATCAAGGCCAGATCTAGTAGAGCCTGGGCATAGTGAACAGAACTATGGAAGAAAGTATGGGTAGGAAGAGAAAAAGGAATAGACAGTTATGAAGTATATGTGTTTAGTTTTGTTTTTCGGCAAAGCAGCCATGCTCACCGTGTTGACTGTGCGATTCAAAAGTGGTTTGGCTGCTCCTTTGAAAAAAAAAAAATGGGAAAGAAAATTCTCCAGGTCTTTGGCAGAGGATAAAGTGACAACCTTCCAAACACCCTAATTTCCTTTCATTTAAAGTCTGGCATCCAAAAAATGGGGAGGTTGTCATCACATTATGAGTGAGTTCATTTGAGAGCAGGATGGTACATACAAGAGAAGCTGGCCAACAGAGCAGGGAGGAAGAGAGACCTTCTGCAGTTTTTTCCCTGGGGGACATACCTGGGACCCTCCAAGGCAAAATTTGCTTCCTTTCATCCTCAATAAATGTTCTCCAAGTGCTGTACCACATTTGGCAGTTGCCATCAGAGTCAGCTCATCGCTTGATGTTTCCCAGGGCTGTAAATGATGGTCTTCTTAGCTTTCTGTGTAGGGAACTTTTAGATTAGATCTTTTAATTGAGTTCATTCCTGCTCTGCTTGGACATTGAAGCCTACATGGCATTTCTTATTAAGAGTAGGATGTTTTCTGCCCTGGCCACATTCCAGCATGAATGTTTTTGTGCTGCTCACCTAAATGTCATTGTTGGGTCATTATGGGAGAGCTAACTGTTGAGCTTGTGCTTTGCTACTAATGAATATGCCGCCAGGATCTGACCTGTGGGGAGGCACATCAGCTCTCCTCTCAGGATCATGAATTCATGTTAATAGTGACAGCGTGCACCAGACCAGGCCATGGTAGATTTACTTTTTCCTTTTTTTTTGCTCCACAATCTCAAGGTTTCTTTGCTTACTCTTGTGTTATCGCTGATTTTTCTGCAGAGTTAGTGAGTGTCCCTGAATTACCACACGATGTATTTTCTGCGTGTTACCATAGCATGGGTCTGTGTGCTGGGTGAAGGACAGAAAACGTATCTTTTAAATCAGGGCAGTTTCACAAATACATATTTCTTCAAGAGGCTTATTTAGTCTGCTTCTGTTTTGCCAGAATGTGTGTTTTTAGGGAGCCTCCTGCTTTACCAGAGTAAATCTTGATTCTGTTTTGCCGCATCAATAGTAGTGGTTGAACCTGAGATGACTTGGAAGGTGGCTCCAGCAGGCTTTCACATTGTCTAAACCTTTCCATTCACTGCAGCAGGACTGCCTTGTTTTTCTGTGTTTATTCAGTGCCTAGCACCATGCTCTTGGTTCTGTGCCACAATTAGGCATTAGCACCGTAAAATGATCGTTATTAGTAATAATAGTGCGAATTAATAACAGGAAGAGTGAACGAATAGGCAGGGCTTCGCTCTCTCTGCTTTGCTGTCCTCTGGGAGATCTGTCAGGCAGATCTCTGTTCCAGCAAGGCAGTTCTGCAAGGTTGGAGCAGTGACCCACTCCTCTGTTCTCTGTAAGTTTCACAGCAGCTAAGCAGCACTAACTTCCTCTTGTAAAGTGGCTGAGTGGGACCTGCTACTTAGGTGCATTCATGAATTAGAGAGTTCTTCCTCCACGGAGTCTGCTTTGCTAACACCTTTCCTCTTTGCAGGCTAAGAACAAGTATTTATTTCATTTTCATAATTATTGATTAAATTATCTTATTTACTAAAGGCAAATAATGATAAAACTTACTGAGCTTAATGTTGAACAGTGACTTAAATCAGCCATGTCAGGCATCCTGACCTATTGAATGGCTGCAAGATTTTGAGTTTCACTTAAAAGAGAGGCATGCCGTGAGGTGGAGAAGCAATTACAGATCTCATTAGGGACAAGGGCATGGGCATTCCATTTTATATTTCAGGTTTATTTTTACCTGAGACATAATTAATTCAAGAAGCTAGTTTCACAGGTTTTATTTTCAGATGGTCCTGGACCTATCTGAGAAAAGGGAAACTTGTCGTTTCCTCATAGTTGGGTTGCAGTGAGAAGAGCAAGAACAGTGGTTTTCTGGGGGGAGAGCAGAAGGCATGGGCGTTCTTACCGTGTCACTGGAGACTGGTGTTCACACATGAGGAACGTGTACTTTATGTGTTCTGAACTCAACACAACAGAAATACTGTGCTGGTACCTGAATAATGTGTAGTCTTCCTTCCCAGGAGATTAGAGCACACCATAGCTTTGATACCAGTCCCATTATATGAACTGATAAACCCCGTGTTACCTTTGGATCTCCTGAGTGACAAACAATTCTGAACGTCTGTTTCTCTTAATGGGATGATCCCCCTAAGAATATCAAAGCTATGTTAAGGCTGCTCTTGGTCATTCAAAAGGCAGTTAAATGATTTTGCCCTGCAAGTGCTACTTCCTGCAGTTTCTTCTTGACTTCGTCTCCACAGATGAGATCAGTGGAAAGGAAGATGGGGAGGGAGTATCATGGAGATTGCAAAACATGCTGAGAGAAACGTACTTTTCCATGCATGTCTTGCTTGCTGGACTGCACATTCCTCTTCCCCTGATGACAGTATTATGTGCTGGGTTTTGCTGGTAGCTAGGCAGCTACCCAAAGCAACAAATTCAGGTGCCAATGAAACTTTCCATTGACTGAAGTGGGTTCAAGGGCAGCAATAGCAACTCACAATTCAGTCTCTTCTGAGGCCACAACACAAGGTCCCATACAATATTTTTAACTGCAAATTATTCCAAAATCTCTCTCAAAACATAATCTGTAGTTCTTGCTGCATATCTGTACTGAGGATTTAGAAGGAAAATGGGTTATTAGTACCTAATTTATATTTTATGTTTTATCCTTCCTGGCATGTTAAATCTGTGGTCAATGGTTCGGCCCCAAATGGCCTTTCATTACTCAGGCTGTCCAGACATTCATAACCGTATGAGTTCTTACTGAAGAGGCTCATATTTGTGCCACAAATTTTCAGAGAAGAGAGAGCTCATGTGGATTATGCATAATGTAAGGACTAAATGGAATTCAAGGAAAGTAAGGTAATATTAATCCCCGATAAATAGATAGAGATACTTAATTATTACAGAACTTCAAATTGTACCAAACGTTGCTGAAATCTTCTAAGGTCTTTCTTCTTCTTTGAATTTTGCTTTTTCATATTTGCTTATTTAGTCTGAAAAATAATTACCTGGTTCCCTCATAACCCTCAAAGATAGCATCACTGAATTTTCCAATCAGGTCTTCTGAATTCAGTGGAACTGCTCACAGATCAAGGTCCTAAAACATCATCATGCAGGACAGAACTGGCTCTGTAACACATAATAAATACTAAAGATGTTATTCCCAAAGTCAAAACTTGTGAGTAAAGATTGCTGTTACTTGGAGGCCGGGTAGCACAGTCCATTTTAAAGGTTGCCTAATATTGCACATTATAAAATTAAGATATTGACAGAATTATGTAAGCTGAAATATTTCATGCTAGATGTTTTCTGTGCTAATGGGTTGGGTTTTTGGTTTTGTTTTGTTTGTTTGTTTTGCTTTGCTTTTATTTGACTTATTTTGGGGTGTTGGTTTTGATTTTGTTTTTTATTAGTAGAAATAGGCTGAAAACTGCAGTGGGAAATACAAAAAAAGATCATCAGTCCACCAAAAGAACAAGCACACCACCATGGCTATTCCCTTAAATACTTGAGATTTCACAGTCTAACTGTATTTTGCTGCAACTCATTTACCTGTGCATCCTCTGAGTCAAAAGGGAAAGAAAGGTCATACCAAGGGTATATTTCAGTGAAAGATCCCATAAAGGGGAGTGATGATCCAGAGTGACCCTAGAAATAAAAATCACTGAGGAAGGAGGAAATGAGAAACACCATGAAAGAGTTACGAGACAACATGTTAGAAGAGCCAGGCTGGAGCCAAAGAAGGTGACCAAGGTAGTAAGAGCAGGGCTAGACTGGGTGTGGGGTTGGAGGGGAGGATTGTCTGGCTGGGGGAACGCTAGAGCTCCTTGGCAGGGAAAGCTGAGGCTAGGAGTGGCAGGGTGAGGATGTTGTAAGAAGACAGATTGATGGAGAATGGCAGATTCTTGTCTTCAGATGAGAGAATACGTAGTCAGCCAGTATCTATGAATGCCTCTGATGAGGTGTGTAATTCAACTCCCTCAGAGGATGATCAGCTCCTTCAGCTCCCAGCAGTGTAAGTGGGTTCTGTGACATCCTTCTTTCAGTTCTGCTGTTACAGGTATATTGTGGCTGTCAATGTGATGGAGTTTCATTTCCAAAACACCTTAGGAAAGAGCTCAGAAAAAGCTGTCATTAAAAAAATAAAACATCTTTAAAATGACCAATTCACACATCCCTGGCTTTTTGGGTGAGCTGCTCCTAACAAGTAAGGGAGTCCATGACTCTAGTTCAGTCAGTTCAACTGACTGAGTTAGTTTAGGGATGAAACTGAGTGGTTTAATAAAGGAGAAAATAATGACTGCCTCATACACTGCATGAGGTAATAGGTGTGATAAATTTAAACAGGGAATTGCAGGAGCAAAGGGAACTGTATGACAGATCAATTCAGTGACACACTGGGGAGCTGGACACAGATACGCTCTGGTCAAACTAGGTCTTAAGTGATGACAGGCAAGTAACTTAAAATGAGTTTTTCACAGTTGGCCTTTAAGTGTGCAGTTTTCATTTTCTGAGTAGTTGCCTTAAGATTTTTGTGTATCCATACTAACATCTGCATCTGAAGCAAATGGAAGATTGGCTTTGAACAGAGTGAGTTGTGTATAAGGTTAAGTACACGGAAAATGAAGTTGCACCGATCAGTGAATCCTTCTAACTTTAATCTCCAGATGTATAAGTTCCCCTTCTGTGAAACTGGACTAATGACATCTTCTCCTAGAGGTGATGTGAAAATAGGTCCATGAATGGTTGTGAAGTATTCAAAGTCTACAGTGAAGAATGCTGCAGATAGGTCCATGGGGAAATGAATCATTCTGTCTCCAGATCAGGCCTGACTTGTGTGCAGTAAATAAAGTCTAGGGCCACACATTGAACCAGAGGAGAAAACGAAATACTGAATAGCTGCTCATTAAGTAAGCACTGTCCGTTCTGTGTGCTGAATGAGGCAAAGGTCCTGTGGGAAAAGAGTTTGCAGTGATGTAATTAAAGACTGTACCAGAATGCATGCACAGTGAGGAATGGCATTCAGGCTACATGGGCCACGTTAATTTAGGTTTTTCCTAGGTTTTGAGGCTTAACTTTGTAACCTCAGTCATGTTCCTGTAATGATTTGGGGAGTGTCGGTGCAGTGCTACAGCTGAATTCTTCATTGTGGCATATTATGTCTTATAAAAATTTTCTCTAATCAAAAGTGAATGCGTTGCATTACTTCCTGTTTGCTTCCCATGCTGCTATGGTTAACTGCTTTTTTCCTGCGGGTGGCATAGAGGCTGTTAAAGTCCGATGGCTGCAACCATGGGCTGCTTATTCAATGTGGCATGTAAGCAGCGGGGATTTCCTTGTCCCTGGCTAGAGACATGCATACTTTACCTCTTCCATGCAAGTAGGATGAAATTAATCAGTGTTGGTTTTCTCAGCAAGCAATGAAATTTCAACCGCTGCAATGTTGGAGGACGAAGACTCCTCAAAGGGGACCAAGAGAAAATGCATGAATGAGAAGTTCTTGCCAAGGCATGAACACTACACTTGAGTGTGTCTGAAACGTTGGGCGCAGAGAGTAAATAAGCCCCATGACAAGTCTAGCATAAATACCAAGCACTTCCATGGCAGGAAGCCCATACTTTCACCAGCCTTGGCATCGCAGTGAGGATAATATTTTTGCAAGGATGAACTGCACTCGAACAATGTCTCTAATGTTTCGGTGTCGGCGCAAACATGCTTTCCTCTCAGATCAGGCTCTTCTTTTCCATTCCTTTTTCCCTTTTCCTTTCATAGAAGCACATTTAATGTGGCTGCTGAAGAGGAAATCCCTGTCTTCAGAAAAGTTCCTGGGCTCACTTAGCGTCTCAGAAGACAGTGCACCCCAATCCTGGGAGTGTAGGTATTAACTCTTAGCTGAGGGTGATGGTTTTCTTAGTGTTCCCATAGCTCACCCTTATGGGAGGATCTACCTATCTCTAAAGGTGCAATTTCACATGGCAACCTTGACTTCTGTATTTGGTGAACTCCTCTAAGCTCACCAATGAAGTGGCAGTGTAGTGATGCAGATGGGCCACGGGATATTGCTGTCGAAGTGACAGCTTGCACTAAACAAGTGCTGGAGAACACAGTCAGGCCTCAGTCACTGATGTATTTCTTCAGACCTGCAGGACAGGGGATGTTGAAGTATCACCTTCCATCTGGGAAGTAACATTTCTAAATGCATTTTCAGTTTCTAAGTACAAGGTGGGCAGCCCTTTTTGGAGCTCTTCTTAACTTTGTCTTCTGTTCACCAAAATTCTTTCAGTAGCTCTGGAGATGATCGTCTGGGCTTCTTGTTTTGTAGAGAACACCAACACTTCATGTTGCAGAATGCTTGTGCCTGAATGTTGAAATTTAGAGTGAAAATGTTTTTGGGGAAAAAAAAAAAAACATTTCATAAGGATATGACATTATTCATAGTACACTGTGAAACTAAACAAAAAAAAAGTAAAGAGAAAAACTGAACAAACCGAAAAAATACAAATATTAGAATAACCTTTAATACTGCAGGAACGCTCACCTAGTTCTCCAAGGACAACCCACTTTGTTAAAATGGGCGAACCAGAGGTCTCTCTCAAATTGCATTTTCTTTGTAGAATTGCATAAGGTTGTTCACAGTTCGTGGGTGTGGACACCAGGTGCCATGCTGTCTCCATCCATCTGAGAAATAGAGTTCAGAGAGATGCTCGGTACTGAAGACTTTTCTTAAGAAGGAGAAAAAATACTTTTAGTTGGCAGTCCCCTCTTGCACAGGTTCCTCGTAGTGTATTTGGTGTTTCTTAATAACTTTAAAATCTCTTTTCCACTGTTCTTTTCACTCTTACTCAGCAGCTCAGCTCCCTCACACCCACTCAGAGAGGGCTGTCACCTAGCAGGCAGTCAGTTCAGACTGGGAACACAAAACAAGTCAGAGCTGGTGTCTGGATTACTGCAAGCACAACAGTGAAGTTAGGCCAGAGAGCCAGTTAATGATAACTCAGCAGCACTGTCATTGGTCCGTCATTGACTTTTCTGGGATACTGTCCCTTTGATTATTTAGGTTAACGGTGGAGCTTCTTGTGCAATAACTTTCCTTCTTTATAGTTTGGGGTTGAGAACCACTTCCAAACATAATTTGCCTGCTCAAGATCGTGAAGTTTTGTTGTGCTTGAAGTTTGGTATTTCAAAATGTTATGAGAAAAAGTGACAGAAAAAAAAAATAGTCTTAGCAGTGAAGTAACAACTAAGAGCATCTAGCATTTTGTTGAAGGAATCATTAATACAAGGGCTGAGATGTTGAGCACTTGCAGTTACTTCTGAATGGCAGGCACTGCTAGTAACCCCTGTGAATACCTTTATTATGTGCTTGCAAGCAAGGTGTGCTGCTTAAATATGCATTTGCAGAGTGACTGCAGGTGGATACATATGTTGTACCATTTTATTGACCTGGATGAAGGTTTGGTTTTGATGGCTGCTTCGGCTTCTACCCAGGCTAGCTTAGAAGTCGGAGAGTAGTTTTGCAGAAGTCTTTTCGTTTTAAGCAAGCGATTCACAAGATGTCTCCTTCAGTTTCCTGGAATCGAGATGTTTATTTTGTGCTATGTACAACAGCAACAGTTCTGTAGATTTCATAACCTTAAACATTCAAATTACAACTTTTGCTGAAGAAATTTTCTTTCAACACACACTACTCAGGATATCTCCAGAAAGGAGTCTAAGTAGCAGCACTAGACAGAAATAAGTTAGGTATTTCAGATGAAATCTTTAAGACTGGACAGAAAAGTCTCAAATAAAAAAAAAAAAAAAAAAAAATCTCAGTAGCTACCTTCTTTTAGGACAAGTCATCCAGTTCTGTCACCCCAATCCAAAGTAGAACAAAATGAGAACAACCAAGTGTTTGTTCACCGCGTTTCCCAGGGCACTTCTGAGGTGAGCTTTCATATTTCTTTGAGGGATTTTTTCCATTCCTCTGGCCTTGCCACGGAGACATTGTTGAAATCAGCTTAAGAAGATAAAGACCAACTCTCTTTCTGGTCAGCACAGTAGTCGCAGCGGTGGTGTGAGCAGCCCTTCCCCTGGGGCTGCAGAACAAACGTCGCATTCAAGTGCTGGGAAGTCTTGGTGCTGGTGCATCTTCTGTGATCCACACAGAGAAGTTTGCAAGTCCACCGCACCCGGAATAGCGTTGTGACCAACCTTGAAGACAACAGTTCAGACACTGTGCTCAGGAAACCTCATCAAAGGCACTGATCCAGGGGCACATGATATTGAGTGTAACTTATGGGAACAGTAACCAGATTTAACTAGTCACTTGAGTTTTTTTAACTAGCAGAAGAGTAAGAAATCTGTCAGCCTGTCTATCAGTTAGTCTCCATGTTCTTTTTTCCTTTCTGTTCCCTTTCTGTGAGCTGTTATTCTTAACCGGATGACAAATGCAAAATAAAGCATGTGTTGAAGAACACGATACCCAATAATTTGGGTTTAAGAAAGATGTTAAAATACTCACACTGCATATTCACAATCCAGATTTCCTGGCCATTAATCAAGGTGCATGCATTTCCACTGTCGTGTTAACTGAGAGACACAGTGAGTGTTTTATTCATTTAAATTGTGTTTGGCAGAGGTGGGAGAGCCAGGCTTGATCAAAGACCCCCTGGAATTGATGGGAATCTCTCCATCCCCTTCAGCAGGCCTAACATCACCTTCATGACTTGTGACAATTATTTATCATCTTTCCTGGCACTCAGTACTTCATGCAAAAATACATTTTTGCTTCTGTCATTTAAAGTGGCTCCAGTACCAATGGCAAGCTCCAGCTTCTAAAGGTAAACACGCTTCTGCCCCAGCAGCATCTGCAGGCTGTGCTGAAACTCAGGGCTCGTTCAGTGAGCCACGTGGGAATGGAGCAGTTGTCTAAATGAGAACGTTTCAGACCATGCAGAACTTTCAGAGGAGGGCTGGAATGATGTGCCCCTGGTGGGGATGTTTTCCTGACAAGCGCGGAGGGAATGGATTCCGTTAGGATGAGAACTTGTCTGCCACTGGAGAATTGCTTAGGGTCAGAGCAGAGCATTTGCTCTCCCTCCTGGAGCAAGGCTGCCTTACCAAATATCCCCCAGCCGCTGCGGTCCCTCCCAGGCTCTGCACCCCACTCCTGGTTTTGGGTGCAGTGACTGCACTGAGCGCACAGCGTCTTGTGTGACCCTCCTGCTGCTGCAGCAAAGAGGGTGGGTGGGTTGTTATCCTTCCTGCCAAGAGCTTTGTCCAAAATCAACAAAGCCACATAGGCATTCTGGTTCAGATACTCGTGCAAACATATTTATGCAACTGTTTGCAGAATTTGACTTTCAAATAAAGTTCCGCGAGCAAAGTCTCAATACAGCTGCTTTCAAAAAACAAATGAGCAGATCCGTATGTATCACCAAAGTGTATTTAGCTATGAATTTGTTACAATATTCTCCAAACATTTTTTCCATATTGGTCCAAGTCTAAGGTTTGGACTGCTTCCATCTTCAGTGTAATGCTGCTGTGATGTGTGGACTTTAGCCCTGGAGCCTAATACCATGAAAAGAGTGGAAATAAGCAGAGTTATACAAAGCAAACACTGTCTGAATCTGAATAATTACATTAGATGTTCAATGATCAGGAGATTAAATTTTGTTTATTTTTAAAAAAGCAGCCTACAAGCAGAGAAAATTAAGTTGGCAGGGCTTAATACCAGTTTGGGGTAATTCCATTGTCTTAAACAAGCCTGATTGCATTTGTATTTTTAATTAATTAAACTTGGATAGTCAGCGCCAAAGCAACATTCACTATAATGGCATAGATGAGGGTCTCCAAGTTTCTTATATAAAATCCAAAATTCAAGGGGAAAAAAGCAACCAAGGCCAACAAACGTGTTCTTCCCCAGAGCTAAACAGACTACATCCAGAGCTTCTGCAGCTCCGGAGTGCTGGGTTTAGCACAGCCTGGGAAGAGCCGCTCTTTAAAACAAGGAACCTGCCAAACCATTATCCTATCAGAAGATGTGACAGTTTCCATATTTCATTAAAAGCAGAGAAAGCAGATGAAATATTTATTGTTCGAGGGAGCGCGCTTTTGCCACCAGGAAGCCAGCTTCATCGCAGCCTTGGCTCCGGCATCGCTGCCGTGCACCTGTGCAGTGCCGGCCCTGCCAAGGCAAACACTCTGCAGGACAGGGGCTGCATCGTCGTTTTTAATCTCTGTGAAGTGCCAGGTGAAGTTATGGAGCAGTATAGCGGTTAATGCATAAAAAGACTCTGCTGTGTTCTCTTGGATTAACTTTCCGCTCCGGGGGTTTGCGTTGCACGTAAATAGCAAAGAGCCACAGGGCTATCCAGCAGCACTCCGGGCTCACGCGCTTTAATATACTTATTCTGGCCACACTGCTTTGAGGTGGGGCAGTGCTGTTAGCCCCATTTTATAAATACAGCATGCCGCTGAGGTCTGCAGTATGCAGAATGTAATTTGTACTGGTAACTGAATTCCCACAGGAGTCTAGCTGCTTGTGTTGGGCTTTTAGAACATAACTTACTGCCACAGTTCCTGGGAAATTTTGAATGAAGCAAAATGAGGCATTTTTATTCCTGTCTTGTATTCTCTAACCATCTGGCTTGCCTCACTTCTTAAATGCATCACTGGAGACAGGGCAAACGGAGAGACCTCAGCATCCGAACAACAGGTTTCCATATACACAACAAAACACAACAAATGAGCAACAACAGCAACGAAACTCAGAAAACAGGGAAAAAAAGCACAGAAGAAAGGACGAGTAACTTCATTTCCATCGCTTCCTCCCATTCCTGAGCAGTCACACCAACCCTGAGGTCCTTCACTGCCTTACTGTGTATGTACGTGGCCAGGTGCTGCAGTTCAAAGAGCAATATCCATGTTTGTGCCTCAGAAATGGGCCCACATTTTCAGTTTCTCAGAGAAAGAAACCTGACATGTTTCTCACTGAAAATATGTGAGTTTCCAGCAAAGTTTATGAAGTTCTGACTGCTGTGTCTCCAGTACTGAAGAGCACAGAGAAAACTCAATGTAATAACTGGGTTTGCAGAAGTGTGAACGTGGCCAGCCTCGGCATCTTGCTTTTGAACACAAGGATTATCTTTTGTACTGAAGCGCATTTATTATAGATAGCAAACTGACTTTTGTTGAATGTAAGAACTAATGTTCCAGCTTTCCAGCTTATTCTGATGTACAAGAGCAACACAGACACTGTTAATAATGCAATCAAAGCAAGTTAAATCCTTTCAAAGCATGCACAAAGAAGCCTTTGATAAGAAGCAACTTTCATCAGCCTCAAAGACTTTAGTATCTACTATTTATTAAGTTTATATATAGGCAACGGTAATTTCACTTTCAGCTGGAGAAGAGCTGAAGTAAATTATAGGACATATTTATAAGCCCTAGTATTAGACTTACTGATTTAAATGTATTTATATTCATATAGCTCTAGATGGGGTTATTTGCTGTTTAAAGGAACAATGTTTTCCATTAGTACCCTGGCTGGACACAAAATGTTGCTGCATACTTTAAAGGCTTTTGTCTTTTTTGTTTTTAATTTTTTTTTTGTTACAAAAAGAATCAAACAGCTAAGAGCACACACTGTGTAGTGGGCAGTAAGACTCCATTGAGTTCAGTCATGCCGCATGTTTTTTAATCTTACCTTTCATTCTTGCTTTTGTCCTCCTCCTTTTCACTGAGTGCCCCTGTAAGAGAGCTTACTTGTAGAAAGCAGAGATGTGCGAAAAAATAACAGGTTTGGCTGGGGTGCTTGGAATCTACTTTAGTAGAATTCCCCCTAAGTTTGAATGAGGACTGTGACATTAGTCACGTTGCAAGTTTGCGGTGTCTCTAGTAAAGTTTCTACCATGCCATGGCTGTTGGAATCACTCTGATGGGCCTCAGCAGTGTGGAAAAAGAAACGTCATTTTTAGCGTGGCAGCAATCTTGTGAAGGGCCTGCTAGCCAGGCTGGGCTTCTCTACTGCTTCCTATCGGCCAGCTTGGGATCTGTTGTCCAAGTTTTTAGTGTTTTTTTGTTGTTCTGGACTAAGGCAGACTAAGGGCAGAGAGCAGCAGGTTAAGTACTGGACCTGGAGCATCCGCATGGAAGATTATCACTTTGATTCAACTTAAAGAAAAAAGGAATTGGGAAAGGAAGGTGAGCTGTTGTCTCGAGTCCTTTAGAGACTTAAGAGTAAGCAGGATAAAGAACACTTCTCACTTCACTCCCTCTGGGTTTCTAGGGGCTTGGGAGGAATTTTTGTTTGTTTTGATTTGTCTTTAGTGTTAGGCAGCAGAATTTGGATCTTACTCAAATTAAGTCCAGTACGATTTAATGCCAATGGGAGAAGAGATCCAGAAGCCAAGAACACATTTGCATGGTACACGATTTCTGGGTGATTCGCCGTGCGTTTCTTTGAAATATCTTCTCTTGGAACTCCAGTATTTTAAAAATGGAAGTAAAATGCTACTTGATGGACAGTACATAAGTGCCATCAGTTGGCACACCAGCAATGACCGAAAAGTTGAAAAGATGTTCCTGGCCTTTGTGCACTTCAGAAGTGAGGTAAGCACATCGTACCTCACAGGCATTTTGCAGGAGGAGGCCTTGCCAGCTGATAGCAGGTGTTGGATCAGCAGCCCTTCAAAAGCAGGGCTTCGGTCCAGAAACAGAAGTACAACTTCCCAGAGCAGTCTGAGGAAAGGTTTCTCGCTTAGACACCTGCAGGTTGCACCACGTGAAATCATGTCAGAAGAAACTGCTTTTCAGCCAAGGGCTGTCACCCAGTTTTCAAGCTCAATGCTAAACCTAGGAAAACCCACACATGTATGGCAGATGTGAAGGACCTGATCTCTCTACAGACCATTGTTTCTGTCTGAAATTGCTAGGGTGATATTTTGAGTCTTCTGAAAAATCATGGTATATAAATAGCAAATTAAGACAAAAACTCTTCAGAAGGCACAGAGGGGTTTATATCTAGCTGAAATACTAGCTTTTTCCCCTTTTACTTGAAAGTCAGCTACTTCTTGGCAACTGCTTTCTTTCTTACCTCATCTTACTTTTTTCACTTCATCAACAGCATGCTTTAACCAGTATGAAGTTGTTCTAACAGGACTTGTTCCTAGCTGCGTGCTTAGGAATTTTTCAGGACCCTACCAAAATGTTTGTTAGGGGACAGATAGGGCCACAGACCTTGAATGCTTATGGCACTATCTGTGTACAGGAGTAACTATTTTGGTGTGTTCTGTGTGCTCTTTAACGCAGTATTTTAATACAGAAACTATAAAGTATAGCAAAAATGAGTCCGTAGAATTTAGAGTAAATACTATTTATCTGTAGAATGATTTTGATAGCATTTTATATAAAAACTTTTCTAAACAATTTAATCTACATAATCTGCTTAGTTACTCTGTCGGGAAGAGAAATAATTCATTTCCATGCCCACATTATTTGCCAGTCATATTTTCTAAACAAGAGGCTCAGAATTAGTGAGAAGTAGCTGCTTCTCTAGGCCTTCAACCTACCCAGCTTTTCACCCCCGTTCTGGGCGACTTTGCAGGTGTTAAGCAGGATTCTGCTGAAACAGGAGGGTCCAACTACCAAAGATATCACTCTCAGGGCTGTTTTCATTACACTTCATCATCGTAAGCATATGGTTTCACTTCCAAGTGTTTAACATTTCCATTTCCTCAGGAAATCATTCTTTCTATTTTTTAAACTTTTGAAACTGGAGGGATATTTTTGCTGGCAGGCAGGCCGAGCACGACACAGCACTTGACCCCAGCCCAAGGGATCCGCCGTCCGTGCTCCCTGCATCCCTGTCCATCCCCTACCTGTGGCCAGCAGCTCCTTGGCATGGCTCTGGGTGCCTCAGCTGGGCCTCTTCAAAGCAACACCTCTGCTGTGTTTGCTCCTTGTGCTAGAAGGCTATCCTCTGTTTGCTGTGTGAGCTGAGAGAGGTGTTTTTGTTTCTCAGTCCATGCTACACCCCATGCATCCCTAGAACGATCTGAGAGCTGACTTGGTGAGGTCAGTGCAAAACCAGGGCCTAAGAAAATAACATATGTCACCTACAAGGAATGAAAACAGTTGCATCATGTATTTATTGTCTGTATCGTTATATCCAGCACTTCAGCGAACACCACCAAGGGAGTGGATGGCTCCAGGGAACTGCTCTGGCTCTTGTGTTTTTGAAGATTATTTCTGGTATTTCCTTTTTTTCCTCATTACAAACGGGTCACCATTCCCACATACTGGCCATGTCGTATACTGCTGAAGTGCATCTGTGCTCATATTGTCTTTGTGTTTAGATTATCTACATCTGTAATAGTATTTATCTTCTTGTTTTCTTTTCCTGATGTGTCAGTACGTACAGTTATTCAAAGTGCAGTTTGCACACTTGTTTAGCATCAGGGTGTGTGTTTGTTCTGAACCCTCAGAAGAATTAGTTGGCAGAAAGCAGCAGCAGGTAGATGTGGCTGCATCACCCGAGCTCCTGGTGCACCTCCCCTGGGCTCCAGCTTCATGCCCACCTCTGGGACACTGAGAACTGAAGTTCTGATGCACTCAAGCCCTTCCCTCCTTCCTTTGCCTGCCTTAGTGCTGTGCCTGATTACATATTCCTTCCCCTTCTCACTGAGAGAGCTCCTGGCCATGAAGTGTGAGCCTGCAGCTCCTGCAGGGGCAGCCCAAGGCTGCTCAGCATCATGCTGGGCCCCCAGCCCTGCGCTTGTGTTGTGCCATTCCTCTTGCAAACAAACCAGTGTCCCAGACTTGTTGATGATGGTTGGATAGACTAGAGGTCGAGTTAAGATTTACACAGGGAATTTGATGCAGTGTTATTTGTCAGCGAGTGCCAAAACATTGCAGTCTTCTGGCTAGATTGAATGAAATCTTCATTCCAAGTGAGCTGGCAGGATCAGCCACGAAATGGTGTGAGTGAGTTGTCCTCGGCTGCTTCAGAAAACCTGAGCAGGGCCACGCTGAGGTGAGATCCAGCTAACCCCAGCCTGTACCCCCACCCACCACGAGGGTGCTTCAGAGGTCTCCTCCTTCACCTGTGAGTGGGGCATGATGCCAACATGGGTCTTCCTCACAAGAAGTGCACTTGGGGTGCTCCTGCCATCAGGCTGCCATGTGAAACCCGACTGCCACCCAGATGCAGCTCAGCAAGTCCAGCATCTCCGTTCTCCTCTCAGGAGGAATGTCCTGGCTTTGCAGAGCATGGTCCTTGGGGTGCAGCCTGTGCCAAGTGAGCCCTCGGGCTGAGTGCTTCCGTGACAAACAGACTTGTGCCCGCAGAATTTGTCCTTGTGGGAGCTGGAGGGTGGGGGCACAAAGCAAAGGGGGAATAAAAGCCATTGCGCAAGCAGCTCCAGGCCTGAGAAAGAAGTAACCAAGGCACCGACAACTTGTGTGGGTTTAGTATGTCTGTTTGCAGTGTGATGTTATGTGTTTAGAAGCTGGTTGTTTCCATAATAACAGCAACTGCCATATGGCAGCGAGGAGGGTGGTGAGAGGAACGCTTAAGGAAACACAGTATGTTGTTTGACATGTGTGTGCTTCTAAAGGAATAACGTGTCTCCAGCGAGTGCTGCGACTCCAAACAGGCTGAGAGATGTGCTGCTCTCGCCAAAAATGTCCACCTTGTTTGTACTGGTGCAATCCCAGTTCGTAATGGCAGCCCCTCTCCCATGTTTTCCTGCACAGTAAAAGACCTTGTTCATCAACAAAGGCTGGTTCTGGGTGCAAGGAGGACCCAGCACAGGGGAACAGCGTTTAGACATGTTACAAATAGGGAAATAAACTTCTGTACAGGATCACAGTGTGAAACTGGAGTCAGCTAGATGCCGTGTTCTCCAAGTGCAGCCTAGTGCTCTGAAAGTAAATACTAATCTTGAAACCTTTGAAAATACATATTTTGCAATAAATGTTTAGTAGAGAATGAACTATACATTTCCAGAGATTATGGACACTTTAATTCATATCTGGGAAGAACCCAGGAAGGTCACCACAAGTTCCAGCTTCTCCTGTAATGCTCCTGCACTCTTCAGTGTATGACTCACATTTCAGGGACTTGACACTTCCCACAAATACTGCCTGTCTGTGTGGTACCTTTGCAGAGGACATGCAATTCCACCATGGAAAAATGTGAAATTATCCACAAATAATAGCTGAATGGCTTTTGTGGTGCTCCTAACTACATCAGCCCTGTAAAATTGAGCCTGTCTTGTTTGAGACTTAAACCATCAGTTACGTTTGTACTTGCATACATGAAACGGGGAGAAGGCATTTCTATTTGGGATCAGCTTTTTGCACTCACTTGCTGTGTTTTAAACTCCTAGCCAACCCAAAAGGCAAAGCTCTTCTCATTTTCATGCTTCTCTTCTCTTTATTGCCTCTAGAGAGAGATTACTGCAGCATATGTGAAAAGCAGCCCATCGGAAGGCTTCTCTTTCGGCAGTTCTGTGAAACCCGTCCGGAGCTCGAGTGTTGCATTAGATTCCTTGACTCGGTGGTAAGTCACTTCTCATCATATCCTGCAGCGCTTTGCAACCCCCACGCCTCGGCAGCTAGCTGAGCAGGAGGAGTGAAGCCTTGCTCTGAAGGCATAGCAGTCTCTAACTGCACCCTGTCCTGGCAGAGACGTGTGTGATCGGAGTAGTGCTGTTCTGTAGCTCCATCCTTGACCTGCACAGTGCTCTGATGTCAAGAAATCATGCTTTCATGGGATGTGGTTTTGTGTCTCATGGACCTGAGCAATTTCCCCTGCATTGCTGGAGGTAGAGGGACAGTGCTGCACCCAGGTTTGGAACTAACCTTGAGGAACATGAGCCATCATCGTCAGGAGGGGAGGGAGACAGGCAGCCCTTCCCTTGGTGCAGGCAGAGCTTCACTTAAGGCCACAACACAGGCTGTTCTGAGTAATGTCTTCTGATAGTGCTGCAGTCAGCAGCGCTAGAAGGAGAAGAAAAGGAAGAAAAGATGATGAATGGATTGACAAGAGCAAATGAGGAGTGTGATAGTAATAATGCCTCACTGTTACCAAGCGTCTCCATCAGTAGATTTCAGGATGATTTACAAAGGACATCCTGATTGATATCTTGGGTTTTTCAAACAGGAAAACAGAAGCACAAGGTATAGGAGTGTCTTGATTGAAGTCACCAAGAAGCACGATGAGCCTGCTATTGAAACCCAGCACCACTTCCCAGCCCAGTGAGCTCTCAGCCAACCTGGCCACTGAGCTGTGCCCCCAGACCCATGGGGGACCTTATGCTTGCTCCCAATCTGGCAGCGTTTGGCTCTGTGTAGTGCCAGCAGAAGCTGCTCACAGTTTAAAGACACTCATTGGCTTCCTTGCTGGGAGTCTCCTGAAGGGCACAGCGTAGATGAGCCAGAAGGCTGTATCCCACCACGCAGGCAGATGAGCTGCCACTTGTCATTGTTAAGTTCCTTTGCTCTCTGGCTGGCACTAGCTAGAGAAAAGCTGGACAAAAGCAAAGCAGTGCATACCAACAGGAATATATATTTTTTTGTTTTCTACTGTGGTTAAACTATTTTGAAGTAGAGGCACAGCTGTAAGGGTAGGAGCTTGGGAGAGGAAAAGTCTCAGTTTTTATTAGTACAACAGTTACTACAACAAATCTGCATTGCAGAAAGTGTTGGATAAAGTCATATTATAATCAATTTCAGTTGGCATATTTGGTACCATCCCAATTTACAAAACCACCTTTGGACTTCTGTAAACTTTTTTACTTGATTAACATAATTTGAAACATTCTCTTGCTGTACATTTTGATTCGCCTCATTTTGCAATTTGATTTTGCACTCAGACTGCTGAAACGCTGCAGTGTGTTGTAAAGTGACCTTTTCTTTCGATGGCTTACAGCTGTGCTGAAGCAGGATTGGGCTCAAGGTGTTACTTGCAGTTGGCACTAGGAATCTCTACGCTATCAGAATTACAAATGATAGAGCAACATACCTTGTGCAGTAGGTTGAAAACACTCCACTTACTGCTCAACAGAGTATAGAATTACCTAGCACTGGGTGATGGAAGACTGTACACGATCAGCTTCACAGGTAGACCAAAGGAGTTCATTTTCCCACTGGCACATATCTTGATAAATTGCAGCACTGTGCTCTTTGACTGTTAGATTTGAGGGGCCCATAGAAAAAATCATGGTGAAGACAATACTTGCATGAATGAAAACTAATAGTCCTCCTCAGAGAATATATCCAACATCACCTTGTTACGGACTTCCTCACTTCAGCAGTAAGTGTATTGTTTACAAGTGCATTGTTTAACTGGCTGTATGGAGCTCTGAATATTAGTTCTTCTTTTTAAACAGCAGTCTCCTTTGTCGATTTCAAATTCCAAACAAGTTTTCTCCCAGCCTGTTTATCCAACATTAAGGTCTAGCAGCACAGCCGTGAAGTGGGATGATGGCTACTGAAATTCACCCAGTGGAGTCACACTGTGTGGAATAATGGGATTCAGGCCAAGGCCTACGTAAGACAGAAGGTCTCATAATGAAACCAAAAGTTTGACTTTAAAGCCCTATTCTGAGACCACCAGGAGTGTGACACTTTTGAGGCCACCTGCTGTAACTAGCTCTGAGTGAAGAGCCAATGCTTTCTTTGGCCTAATTAATTTTATAATGAGAGATGCAAAGCTTAGCTTATTTGTAATATCAAATTAAAAATAATAATAGAGAAGTATGTGTAGCTGTTCGTCGGAGGCTCAGAGGCCTTTGTGTAAACTGAGAAAAAAGAACCTGCCTTTCACAGAATGAAGGTGAAGCTAAAAGCACAACTGGGTGACTTTACCAGGTCACTCAGTAAGTCGTTGCAGAAGCTCATAACTGATCCTTCCTCATTTTTAATAGGTGGTTGGTTTTGTTTTGCTTTGTTTTGGGTTTTTTGTTTGTTTGTTTTAATTGTGAACTCTGTTGTCTGCAAGGAAAGCAGCAACTGGAGCTCCCAGGGGGAAACCAGGTGAGTCAGACACACAGCAACCTACCAATAATCTGTTTCCTTACATAGAGGTGACCAAGTTTTGCAAGAACTCTCCCAACCCTTTGCTCCCAAAGGCTGGTAAAATAACCAGACCATGCAGATCAGAGTGCATATGGGAAAACATCTCCTCTCTGCTGGACATTTATTTCAGCTGCCAGTTGAAATAACTAACCTGGTCTGATGTAGTCTCCTGCAAATCTAATTTTAGCAGCATCTGTTTTTGTAATGTTTTGTTGTTGTTTTTTCCCTGTACTGTTAAGCAGTACTTAGGCTGGCTTTCTGAAGAAAAAACAATTTGTATCTTTGCATTGTGTGTGTGTGCAGCTGTGTAGCTGGTAGCTCCCTCTAAAACCCATTCATACCTTGGCCACTTTCAACTAGTAACTGAGATCTAAGTGCCCAGAGACAGAAAGTTTCTGCATGTCTTCTGAGAACAGTGCCCTGGTCATCAGTCACGAGCTGTAGGTTGTAAAACAGGCCACAAAGATGTGTGATTTGGTCCCAACATTAAAAGATGAAATGGATAAGGCTCCTGCTTCCACTGTGGGGTCAGTGTGAGTGGCTACGGTGGTCTAGGCTACACAGAGACTGGAAGGACAGAGAGCCACCTCTTACTATGGGTATTGTGCAAACAATTTCATGACTTCAGTAGATAAAATATCTAGCAAAATGAACCAATGGTTTCAGCTTGTGCCTCTGAATGTGTGATTACACACATCACACGCTCATCTGAGCACGTAAACACCAAGATCTCCCATGAGCAGTTTACTGAACTCTTATGTAGCCATTCAGATGAAGGAACTGTTCAAACATAAACTACTCTCATTACATGGAGCTGCTTTATGATCAAATCAGCTCTCCATAAGCCCTTAACAAAGAATTCACACACAGCTCCAAAGCACACTTTGCTGTGCTTACAAATATTTTAACAACGTCACAGAGCTTTCTAGCTGTTGAAAGACAGCCATTAAAATAAAGTGCTGGGGGATACATTTCCTGTGCTGAAAGGCAGATCAGTGAGCAGCTAACCCGTTAGCAATGTACATTTCCTTCCCAGCCAGCCCGTGCCTGCAGCACAAGGAGGTGGCATTGCAGCAGGACCTCCTGCTGGTGTCCTCTCCTCAGAAGGGGTGCTGGCTCCTGATGATTCCCTCTCTGATTTTGCTGTGCTGTTGTAATGAATACTTCACTGCGAGCCTCAGGAGCCACTTTCCTGCTTCATCTTCTCCCATTCATCATTTTTGAACTTTTCTTCATTCTCGGGGGAGGATTTTTAATGTGGATCAGATTTAGACTAACTGGAGGGAGCTGGGAGCAGAACACGGCTAATTCTGATCAAGAAGAATGTAACCTGGAGTTCTTTTCTCTCTAACGTGTATCTTGTAGGTTTTTGCACTGAAGTTACATAGAAGTACATGAGGAGGAAAGTAGCCCTGTTGCTCCTCTCTGTTGCTTCTGCTCCTGCTATCCAGGCACTGGGGCAGAGCTAAGAGACGCTATCACTTCGGGTGCAATTTTCAGCTGAATGCTTCGCTAGACATTATGCTTATCTGGGGTAACAGGATGAATGAGCATCCATTTAGTGCCATTTGTAAAAAATATATCTCCCTGCTGGAGAGATTTCATTTGGTTAAGTCCCTTGCATGGTATATAAACCATCTGTGTATGTGTGTCTTAAAGCTGTTCGAGGCTTTTTCCATCAGAAATGCCAGTTTGTTGATATCAACAAACTCATTAACTCAAAATGTGTTTTTAAACAGTCAAAAGGGCTCTTTTTTGTCCTGTGCTTTAACATGAAAAATGTGGTTTCAAGTTAACTTTTCATTTAGAAATGTGAGTTATTATGAATCCCAGCTGTTTGGTTTTTGCTTTCCAATTTTCAGTCACAGACTTTAAATCTCAGTGGAGGCAAGTGCAAGGATCATTGTTAGAGCACGGGAGCAGTAACAGGGCAGAAGCCAGAGATCAAGGTGGAAGACAGCAGGGTCTGCAGCAAGGAGGAAGCTGAGGATAACAGAGAAGGGTGCTGGTAGTAAGCAAGGGTATAAAATTGGGACCGAAATACAGAAATCTCCTTCCAGAGCTCAGGAGCTGACTCTACTGCTCCTGAGAAACCCAAACCCACTGTTGTAGAGGCTTCCTTCCAATGTCCATCTCCTAATGGGTACAAGGGACCGACTTCCACAGCTGTGCCCTACTCTACCCAGGGAGTTGGCAGATGGCTGCTGTGAGTGACACACTGTCAGAGTCACAGAGTGACTCCTTAGGCTCTATTTTTCATTCTACACATAGTTTTAAACCATGCAGTTTCAGGAGCTCAAAGAATGTTAAGATGAAAGTCAAGACCATATGTCAGAATAAAGGTTACTCATGTGAGCCCCCACTGGTCTTGGTGACTCAGCCTGCTTTCATCCTAAGTGCTCTTTTTGGCTCAATGCTTAATCTGTCCATTGGGTCCAGTCACTATCCAGGCCTTTCCTTGGTCATCCCTTAGGCCATGGCCTCATCACAAAGAAGGCCACCATCACATTTCCCCATCCCATCTCTTGTGGCCCATCCCAAGGACAGCTGCTGCAGAGGGACGGGCGCTCTGCACCCCTATGTGTCTATTTACCTAGGACTGCCTCTAAGGGAAGTAGGAGCCACCTAAATAACCACCTCTGAAGCAGCAGCCAAAAGGCAAGTTAGCAACAAATGGCAGTGAGCCCACAGCCTCTCACTATTTCGACGGAAGGATCCACGCCTGTCCACAGAGAGAGCCTTCTCTGCGGCTTGTCCCATGTAGTCAGGGTGATCGTAAATCCTCCCCTCATTTATGAGCTATGAATAGGGCCCTGTCTGACCTAACTAGGGCATGGAGAAGCTATTAGACTTCAGAGCAGGAGCCCTGAAACACATGCCTGGATTCATCAAAGGAATAATGGAAAATATTTGGTTCCACATGGATTTTAACTACTAATGTTATTTCTAGCAATTAGGCGTTTGCAAACTTTAGCCATGCTTTTGAGTACTGTGGAAGAAGGGAATGTATCTTGTGATTTAAGCACAAGATTGAGAGTCAAGGATATTGGTACGCTTCCCAGGCATGCAACAGAGGGAGCATGAGGAAGTGACTCTTCCTCTATGTGTGTAATTCTGCCTGTGGTAGCTATCTATGGCTGAAAGCACACCACTGTCTTGTGGTGTCAAATGGCTCAAAAGTGGCACTGAGGGGAGAAATAATCATGGATTTAGGAACAATATGAAGCAGGATTGTAGTACTTGAGCTACAGTGAAATCAACACTGTTCACAGTTATAGTTCCTTTTCACACCTTCACTTGTCTGTCACTTCCTACCTTCACCACCACCCCACAGCATTTTCTGAGAATGCCGAATGCAAGTATAAATAAATGTTCTTCTTATCCCTTCCCAACCATCTTGAGATAGATGCTCCGTGTATGTGTGTGTGCTTTTAGTTCTGCATATGTTGAATCCCATCAGGAAGTGTATTTCAAGACACTGTTCCAATCACTGCAAAAATTCTTTCTGCAGCTCTGTCCCTATTTGCTTACTGCTTCACAGTTCTGAGGGGCCACGGAATTTCTGAAAACCCCATGAAGTATTTCAGGCGGCACAGGATGACTCTGAATGAGTTTTTATTTAACAGAGAGTTAATATATCATCAGGATCCACTACTCCCAGGCAAACTACCCATTGTGATTTGTATCAGGTGTTGCTTTTCTGGATTCTGTATACTCACCACTGGATGTAATTAAGAGAAGGACAGCAACTTTGTGGAAAATTTACTTTTGTCTGGTGTAGAAAAATGTGTTAGATATACCACTTGGATTCCTGACATGAAACCCTTGTTGTCACAGAGTTGTATGGCCAAACATTGTCTTCAACAAGACATTCTGTCAAGAGATTACTGAAGCTCTTTCACCCATAGCAGTAAGAGGACACAGCTATTATGAACAGACCAAATGCATGAGACACTGGATCTGAATTTATGACCTGTTTGAGAAATTCACATTTCTCCACTTTTATAAGCTAAGATCTTGGCTTTTGTGTCTTAATATTTAACTTCCAAAGCATGGTCATTCTTTGTTTCACCAGTCCATCTCCAAAAGGAGACACAGATACTTGCCAGCTGCTTACCATGCATAGTGAGTATTTGATATTCCAAATCACCATCCTGCAGGTCTCAAGCTGATCTCCATTTGATAATGGAGATGGATCCATTAAGGAATTAGCCCAACTTCTTTTGGCCTTTTCAGAAAAGTGTGATATTCAGAATCTGAAAGCAACTGAAGGAAAGAGAAGTGGTTATTATCAGTTAATCTGTAAGTAGCATTGATTTGAGGACTCACTAATTCTCCTGGACATTTTCATGACAAGGCAGTGCCAAGGAGCTCTTTATCTGGCAGTCTTCTGCACAAAAAAGTCTTGCTTCAGTTCTCTTGAAGTACATTATTTTGTTTTTCTTTGAGATGAAAAACTCATAGTCTGTGTGTGAACCTAACCATAACTGTGAGGGAAAAAATAAGATTCAACTCGGACCTTTGAAGAAACTGTTCCTTATGTTACCCTTGCCATTGCTTTATGCTCTAGCAAGGAATTGGGGAGGAGACTGCTCTTTAGATGCTGTAAACATTTGAGATGATCTGTGCTTTCAGGACGTATTTAGATACTGTCTAAAAGGACAGGAAAATGGATGAAAGGTGTTTTGTTTTTTTTTAAACCCTTATAATAAGTTTTATGAGTACATAATTGGTTCATCCCCAAAATGGCCACTAAAAGAGAAGCACCTCTCTTGTGGATTGTTGCTTTCAGTGCGTTTGTCCCCGGCAGTACAGATTTGTTGGGTTGTTTTTTTGTGGTCACTGTCATTTCCCAAACCAAACCAAATCAGATCATAATTCCAGAGTGTTCAAGAAATGCACTATGTGTATGCATAAGTACATCAGTTTAGACTTAAGCTACAATAGCTAAATCAGCATTGGCCAGATAGATGGGTAGTAGTATGATTGCTACGTGGTGGTTTCCATGTCATTCCTGGGTCTGCTTAGATTGGGTATCCATTGCAGCCTTCCTTCCTTCAGATTTACTGTATCGCAGTCAGAGCAGTACATACATCTTTGAGTGGGCAATAGTTCTGAAGTTTGTACTTCCAAGTGCTTGCCAATTCAGTCTGATTTACCTTCTTTTTTTAACTTCCTCCTCATTTATCATCTCAAACAGCTTGTATTGGACCAGGTTACTTAACTCGTTTGGCAGGATTGTCTGGGAACCTTTTTCTAATACAAGCAGTCATGAAGACTGCTAGGCTGACTTTTTTTCCTGGAAAATCTTTTGATCCTGAGGCTAAATGTTTGTGCTCCGGGCAGTGCCAAGTTGGAATGTCTCTAAGAATGTGTCGTTATCATTTAGTAACTGCGACTTTGTACAGCATATTTTTAATTTGAATGCCTTCCATGATTCCAGAACTTTAACTGAAGTGATTCACATCTTAGTAATGCACCAGTAATACTTCTTTGTTTCTTACATTGCCTCCTCTCTTGTATTATCTGCAGTCCTGAGAAATAGACCTAAGAAAACGGCTCTCAGATCTGCCTTCTGGAGTCTGACTGCAGGGTCACTAAAAGTGATGCACGAGTCTTTTGGCATTGCAGAAGGGATATTAGACCAAGGGGAGCACTAATAAATAGGACAGGCCCATTCTTCCAGTCAGGCAGTCCACTGAAGGAGTTCACCTGGTGCTTGAAATACCACTGTGGCAAGAATTAACAAAAAATTGCTTTCTCCACTACTGAGAGAAAAAAAAAATTACCTTTTATATCCACTTTCTCTTGAAGCAAAACCTATAAGTTATTGTCTCTGGTTGCCTTCTGAACACTTGGTGAGGATGTCAAATATAAAGGAATTAAACTGTATTGGTGTTAATTAAGAGATATAATCTCAGAAAACACATCACAAGATTTGTTCAAAATATTGTGGGAGATTTTTGGATGGCTTGTGTGTCCAGGTTTTACTTCATCCAAAAATTGTATTTGTTCTCTAGATTCTTCAGACAGTGTTCAGTTAAGACCACATCCAAAATGAAGTTATAATGGTGAAATACGAGTGCAAATATTTACAATTTCTTTATATCTGTTCCAGGCAGAGTATGAAATTGCTCCAGATGAAAAGCTGGGAGAGAAGGGAAAGGAAATCATGATGAAATACCTCACCCCAGAGGTAAGGGGCAGCCAAAGTGGTATTACTGAAAGAATGCTGCAAGGCACACCTTCGCTAAACAAGGTTGTTATAGGCTTCCTAATATGATTTTAGAGCTCTAAAATTTATGATGGCATTTTCCAGTGTATAAACCTGCAAGTCTTGTGCAAACAGAAAAAAAAATTGTAGTTTAATCCACAAATTGGCTTTTAAGGGTGAACTTGAGCTTACTAGAGGCTTAAGTCTTCTGGGGATGAGAAGGGGCTTCTCTCTGGTCTCTTGTCTATGTGCAAAGCTCTGCGTCCGTGTTGTAGTGCACCACACCTTCTCAGCTTTATCAGCTTGTTATTTCCTGTTGTGCTCAAGTTCGTGGTGTTTCATATACTGCTGGGTAGGAAGCGCCAGCAAAGATGGGTTTTGGTGACAGGTGTTTTATGTTGGTACAAAAACTACCGTTCCTCCTGCAAAAAGCTTGCAAGATGGAAATTGTGTAGCCAAGTGGTGGCATCACCATTTCTGGTTTCCACTGCTGTCAACTCCTGACTGTTGCACCTCTGGGCCGTCAGGACAGGAGCTCATGGTAGCAGCCGTGTCCACAGGGTGGCACTCCGAACAGAACCACAGAGTGCTGCAGGAGTATTGGGCAGGCTGCACTGGGGCCAACCCTTCTGAGCTGGGGGCTCCATCGATGGCTGGCCACATTTAACCTTTGCATTGAAGTCACTGCCAGTAAGCAATACACATTGAAATTCAAACACATGAACAATCCTAGGATTTTTCCAAAGTTGCTTTCATAAGAGTAACCAAGACATACAATCGCCGCTGCAACTTTTTTACAAGAGAAACACATCTGACCTTCAGGAAAATGAATTGCGTTTTTGGCAGATGTCTTTCTGAAGTGTCTAAGTGGTACAATGTGTTTTGGAGGTGCAGGAGCAGAGCAGACTTTTTGTTTTTTTTCATTTTCCAGTCAGTCATTTTCCTACTATAAATTTCAGCGCATACTTCCAGTTATCTCAGTCTGCATTTGGGGATCTGGTTTCATTTCCTGAGCCTGGCTAGCTTCAGATGCAGCCATTTAGCACTGCCACGGTGAGTTCCTGCTGCCCATACATTGAGGGCATGAAGTCCCACTGTTTTCTATCCCCTGAGATGACCGTTTGTCTTAAAATTCCTGTTGATACAGGAAAGAGAGGGAAATATATAGGGAAAATATTTCCCACTGCTCTAGTTCTGGATCTGGAAGTGGAGAAGGGCATTTTGTTGGTATCAGGAACAAAGAAGGGAGAGTGCTGTTTAGCTCCAGCTAAGTGCAGCTGGTCTTGGTGCTGGGTTCCAGATGCCAAAACTCTTCATTGATGCCCCACTGCTCTCTGCCATCTCTGTTGCTTTTCTTGCAGCCCCATAGTGCAGCAGAAGCACATGGAATGGTTTTAGTGAGGTCAGTAAGGACTGAGCTGAGAGCAGTTTTGTCTTCATCAAGAAAAAATAGCAGCGTTGCAGGAAGACAAATTACTGGAACTCCGGAGCTAGGGTTTCCATTCTGTGCAGCAATGCTGTACCTGCATACCTGATTTCTCAGTGTGTAAAATGGATGTGGTCTGTTCTGAAACTTACGGTGTCTGTGAATTACGTTAAGGGCAGAAGGAAACACAGAGCTATGCGCCTTCTGTTGTACTCTGTGCTGGTTAAGCTTTGATGTCATCACTACTCCTTTTTTCTTAAACAATTCTTCCTAGAGAAGCGTGTAAGCCATTGTACAGGTAGTGTAAAATACTTCCTAGAGGCAAGATTGGCTGTGCCACAGCAATGGGCTGACTGACAATTTTTCTAACACTTCAACATCAAGAGCAAGGTCTTGATTTCTTTCTTTTCACTGTGTATACCTAACTAAGATACTCACATTAGGAGTTGAGGTGGCCTACTCTCTTTCCTATCATAGAAAGAGAAGTGGGAACCTCCAAGGGATGGACGCTAAGGCATTAAAGGTAAGTGATTCAAAGCTGGGTTAGATGCATGCAGACAAGAGGATTAATCCCTGGGCCCAAATGTCCTAATGGAAAATTGTCCTGGCCAGCAAAGAAGGCCTCTTTTCATTAGGCGCTGAGTTGCTGCTTTACTCCATTGAGCTATCAGTCCCTCAAAAGATACAAAGAGCCACTGACTCCAAAGCCTTCTGCTTTCAGAGCAGAACGTTTCTTTTAAATAGGTGCGTGTCTGTACTTCAAAGAACCTCATTGTCTTGATATAAAAATAGTGTGACATACAGCTTGACTGATAGAATAAAATTATAGGTTTGGTTCTTGGACAGATCATTCAGTCTTATAATGTAAGTAGCATTTTTCTCAGAGTGCAAGATCAGAAATAAAATCAAAACAAAAAGTAGACTTCATGCTCTTTAATATTTATAAACGATTTTTAGCTCTTGGGTTTTTAAATGTCATGCATATTTAACATAAAATGTGTCAGTATATCCTCATTCCAAAACGCATCCATTTGCATAGGGAACATGCACTTTATTTAATAAAACATACAATACTTGTACAGCAGAAAGGAAAAGAAAACATCTCCCCAGATGAACAGACATCACACCAGTGCTTACAACCTCATGTGACTCACACAGTCACCATGAGATGTTACTACACAGCGCTGCAGTCAGCAAACTCGGGCATGTGGGAGCAGTGAATGCCTGCACAGAGCTCTAGTGAGAGCGTTCAGCATCAGCCCCGAGGCAACCAAAGAAGCTCGGAGCTCATCCAGCCGGCTGAGGGGAGAGACAGTTTCAAATAATCACAATTCAGGCTCCATGCAGCTTCCACATCCTGAGCAGCCCCTGAGCACTCACTGGGGCAGCTGAGAAGAGATCTAACAGCCTTTTGTTGTGGCTGAGGCCAAGGATGGCACGCGTGGGTCGGGCTTCCATGGCTCCCTGGCCTACAGGCAACACCGATGACAAATTCTGAGCGTGTCCTAGCACCTGGAAGGGAAAATGAGTGGTTTAAGCCTCTAGAAGAAATGGCACATAGGAACTCTGATTCTCATCTGAAGAGAAGAAAGCTCTGAAGAACTATTAACTTACTTCTCCCAGGAGGTCCCACTTTGAGCTGGCCACTCCTCAAGAGCCCTGTGGGATGGGCGCTGCTGAGAGGGCCTCATCAACAGCAGTCCTGTGTCCCATAAGGCATGTGCATCCTGTCATCTGAGGGGAGACCCTCCTACCGGGCAGCTTTACTTCACAGGAGCAGCACAGTGGTCACCATAGCATCGAGGTTTCTTGACTGGAGTGCTGCATCTTCAAGGGAAGCATTAACAGTTTCCATGAAAAAGGCACTTAAAGCTGCCTTTTTGACTTAATAAGCCTGCAGGGCAAAAGTCCAACCCACAGGAAGTCTAAAATTTCTGAGGTTGTGAAATATAATGGTAAAACTGCTAAAATGAATTGGTCACAAATATTTATTTCCTGGCTTTTCTTGATCTCAAGTTGAGTGGGAATGTTTCAGATTTAGGTTCCAGTTCTGTCTGCAAATAGAAAAGCTCTCAGTGCTTCGTGGAATGGTTCAGTTTAACGGAACCTGACGTGTCTTCAATACCAGGCTTCTTCTGGTTCTGCACGAGCGAAGGGATACACTTACCTATGTGCTGCTCTTAAATTAGAGTTATGCATCTGAATACAGTATTTTTGCCTTCCTTTATGAAAGCCACCATGCCTTACTCTACTAAATCACCAGCCCATTACTTTCTTCTCCACTGCAAATCCACCACCTTGAGATATGTAGAGCAACACTGTATGAAAGTAAATTGATTTGAAATGGCTATTAAGACAGTCTCCATTTGCCATTATAGTTTATATTTGGACCCAGTTGGGTACTAAAAATGTTACTGAATAGGATGTGCGGTGTGTGTTGTTACCCCCATTAATACACGTCACAGAATATGAAGAACGGCAAGTTGGTTTTCTTATCGGAATCCCTGTTCCACTGCTGCTCCTCCAGGAAATGCACAGAATAAAGGCCACATTTTCAGTGTCTTTCTTTGCTACAAGAGGTTATCTGTATGCAGCACTAACCTCCTTACTCCAGGGTAAGGACAGCAATAGATATTTTGCTAAATGGAAATATGTCTTTGTTTATTTGAACAATGATAGGATAAGGAAGGGAGGGAAAAGTCCTATGAAAGAGAAACTGGCTGATCAGCAGTGCCCGCCCTTCCACTTGTCTGCAGGCTACAAACTGTTCTATCAGTTCTTTCTGCAGAAGAAAATACATAACGTGGGTGAGATGAAATTAAAATGATTTATGAGTCTTTCTCCTGGGAAGGGTCACGCAGCTGAGCCCGGGCTCACACTCACAAACCCCCTTTCTCAGCTCTGCACATTGCCACAGAGTTTTCTTTTTGCACACTGTTGCTTTAATCTTGATGGAGAGCATTTTTTTCTTCATGTTGCTCTCTCCTTGACATTTCTTCCCTTCCTATTTTCACCCTGAAAATAAATGCAAACTTTGGCACTTATGCTTCTGAGTGAGTCATCTTCTCAGATCACTGAAGGCTTCCATCTCCCATAAGGAAAGTTTCATGCATCACTTCTTAATGGCTCTGGCTGAATCCCATCTGTGGAAGGGCAGGTCATACCAGGAATTGGATTCCAGTGCTGAGATCTCTTCCTCTAGCTGTTTAGTTTTACTAAATGCCTTCTAGGAAGATTTTATAATTAGTTTTTGCAGTGGCCAAAATAAAAGCTGAATGTCACTGTAAGTGAAACTCAGAGGGGAAAAAAACAACAAAAGCCATTAAGCTTCTGTAAAGCAACCAGCAGAGTAAAACATGAGATGAGGCTTTGCGTTTTGAAAGGCAGCCTTCTGGGGCTCTCTTCTACATTTCTGGTACAGATTCAGCTTACATCACTTCTATCCAGCAAGTCATCTCTGCTCCTTTGTAAGCTTGTTATCTTGGTGATAAAAGGTCAACACAGTATTACTTTTCAGTGGCTCCTGTGGATGGTCCCTTAAGGCTTGCTCCAAGAGCTATTTTCCCAGCTAGTTTTCAAGTTTTTCTAAATCCTGTGCATTTCATTGAGGCCCCAACTGAAATAAGAAATGAGTGAAGTGCCTGTCTGAACACAGTATGTCACTTGGGCTTAGGCTGTGTTAGAATTATTTACTTGCTCAAAGTGTTATTCACAGTGTCCTTTGGGTTCCCATTAGTAGACTTTGCACAGTGCTAAATACTTCAGTGGGAATCCTGGCCTTACTTGAGCCAAGGAGAATTCTGCCATTTAATTAATTGCCTGGGACTTACCCCTTGATTTCTTATCTCCCTGTTATTGATTTCACTACTTTGTAGGCACCATTTTAGCCACAGATTACAGCATTACTTAGGCCCCTGCTTTGCAGCTAGCATAATCAGTGCATAATCCAGACTCCAGGTAAATCAGTACATAATTCCTGTTATTGTTCCACAGTGTACACAATCAATATCTCTGCTGATCACTACATCTTAGTCTGGGAAAGTACCCTTCTCAGCTCATCTTTCCAAAATTCAGTTCTGGGAAAATACCTGAGCAGCAGCATGGCAACCTTGTTACTGAAATTCATGCTTTCTAATGGGAATGTATTTTAATAAGCATTCTTCTGTGGCTGCAGCCACGCAGTAACAGAATGCATCAGAGGAATCTGAAAAATCAGTGTTGCCTTGATTAGCAGTTCCTTTGCCGTGGTCTCAGACTAAAATGCATTTTCTCATGGTTTGCTCAAGTCCTATTTCCTCATCCTTTGCCCACTGTTTATAATACAAATGTTAGTTAACTAAACACTTACTGAGCATTTCTGGCTCCAGCAATGAAGCCAAACTGCACAAGAGCCTACAGAAGCAACATGGAGTCTGCTCTGTCTCGGTGGTGTTGCCCCAGAGTAACTCCTTGGGCAGTGCTCTGTGCCCTGTCCTTCTGATTTAAGGAGAGCTGCATTTGCAGTGTACTTGCTCACACTGGTTGAAGGCCATTAACCATATTAGTTTTACACTAGGTAGTGTTATTATTTGAAGCTTTGCTTTTCCTTCCTTGTCATTTTTGAGAGGTTACACTCCCAAGTTCACAACTATCATGCAGAGGAAATGCTTCATAACTGTCATCTGTGGTCAGGAAAACCACTGGGATGACTTGCTCAGTGGGCAAAAGCCTTCTAGCTGCCCTGAGTTTGCAGGAAGTGCTCTGATTTGACCCTCTGGAAAATGGAAACTTGCTTCCGCTAATTCATGTCAACCTCACATGTAATCCTGTCTCACAGCTGTCTGCTGAGGCAAGGGAAACCCCCCAGGCTGCTGTGGCTCCTCCTGGAGACTAGCCAGGGTATTTGAAAAGGCTGAGAACACTGTGCAAATAAAGAGCAGCCTGCTCAGGATTATCTGAGAACTGGAAAGATGTACTTGTCTGCCCTGGGCTCATGAATATACTCATTAACATACAATCAGAGAATGGTTTAGGTTGGAAGGGACCTTAAAGACCATCCAGTTCCAGCCTCCTGCCATGGGCTGGTTGACCCCCACTAGATCAGGTTGCTCAATGCCTCATCCAACCTGGCATACGTGATGAAATACCCACAACTTCTCTGGGCAGCCTGTGCCAGTGTAAAGACCTACCCTCTGAGTAGAGAATTTCTTCCTAACATCTAACATAAATGTCTCCTCTTTTAGTGTAAAGCCATTCCCCCTTGTCTTATCACTATCAGTCCAAGTAAAAAGTTAGTCCCTCTCCTGCTTGTAAGCTCCCTTCAAGTACTGGAAGGCCACAATGTGTTCTCCCAAAAGCTTTCTCTTCTCCAAGCCATAAAAGCCTGTCTCTGTCAGCTTTTCATTGTAGAAGAGGTGCTCCAGTCATCATCCACATCATCTTTATGGTCCTCCTCTCAACCCTCTCCATCAGCTCCACATCTTTCTTGTCCTGTGGGTGCAGGCCTGGATGCAGTACTCCAGATGGTGCCCCGTGAGGGCAACAACCTCGCTCGTCCTGCTGGCTACCCCTCTTTTGATTCAGTCCAGGATACAGTTGTCCTTTCAGAGAGTTATCTTTTCCTTATCCCATCTGCATACCTCTCTCTACTTACATACAGTTCATTTGACCCGACTAATGGCCAGGGAAGTTAATGCTAAGCCTTTAAGGTTCATTCGGCTTTCCCAGATACAGTCTATTCTGTCTGACAAACGTGTCCACTTCGGAAAAAAGGAATCAAGGTGTTTCAGCTGTCTGAAACACTGCCTTGCAAGACATCAAAGCTGTCTGCAGGAGGCAACTTTTACACAAAATGACATATTAAAATAGGTCTTCAGTTAGTCCAGCCTCTTATGCTCCCAAAGCATGCACTGTGAACTTGGCCTATTCAAACACAGGTAGGTTGGAGAGATGGAGTTCCTCTGTCTTCCTACTGCCAATACAGGGAGTCAAGGGTGACATAGAGTGACTCATTTCTTAGATGATTAAAGTGCAGTGAGGTGAATTCCACTCCAAGTACAATGCAGAGTGCCTTAAATGACACTGTATGGCAAACCCACACAGATTTCTGTGGGCAGTTACAGGAGACCTTTGCTTGACTGTCCTCTGCAGCTGTTCAGTGCACCCATTGCAACTTGCAGGAAGGTTGCTTCAGCTTTGGCTTTCTGAAGCTAAAAGCAAAATGGGTCAACAAATGTCTTTTGGGCTTAAGATTCACTGAGCTAAACTCAGAAGTAGTAGCAGGCAACTGTAGACTTGAGCTCAACAAGGAAAAGAATGAAGAAGCATATGAGCAAAAAATGTTAAACATGTCTTCTTACTTACCTGCTTTCCTAATAGCAGGACATGGGGATTCTGGAAAAACAGCCTCTTCAGCTGCTAACTTCACAACTGAGCAGCCTTACAAGGATGGGCCAAGCAAATTGAAAAGAAGTGCCTGAGGCTGACATCTTTGGCTGGAGGGATGCAATTGGAAGAATCACTAACGATTTTCCATTATTTTAACTTGGAATCAAGAACTACAGCACTCCCAAAAGGAATGTCTTAAATTTCACAGAAAATAAATGTGTTTAAATTCATTAAAATACCCGCAGACAAGCATCAAGAATAGGAAAACTACTGTTAAAAAAAATCCCTTGAACTAGAGGTGGATTGTAATGAAACCAACACATTCACGTTGTGGAAATGTGGCACTTCAATCTGTTCCACTCTGTTGTTGTTGTTGTTTTCAGTAATACAACTATACTCACATAACTCATTTAAACTGCATGCTAAGCCTCGGCTTGTATGTTAATTTATTATTATTTAGTCAAGTTTGTGTCAAACCTAAGTCAAAAATTAAGCGTATAGCAAGTTTATTATCCTAGCACAGATGCTGTTTGTCCCACAAGCCAAGCAGAGAAAGAGTGGAAAATGCCACTGCAAACAGTGTGTCATCTCCTACAATAAATGCCTCCCCTCTCAATTATTTGCTGAAGGCAATTACCATATGATTGTTAATGGATTGTGTGACACAGGTGATTAGGGAATGACCTGTTTCCAGCAGTGCTAACAGCAATTTTGTTTGCTTTCATGTTCAGGGACATGATTTAGCGGTGGGCTGTTAGAGTCGTGTGGTTTGGTTGCAGTTGGACTCAGTGATCTTGAAGTCTTTTCCAACCTGAGCAATTCTGTGATTCTGTGATCCTACGTTCGCAGTCTTTGTGTGAGTCGCCCGCCGTTTCCTGACTGATATTTATTCACTTCACTTTTGAATCTTTTCCAAGGCCTTCCCGAACTCCCTGCTGGATTTTAGTTTCTCCATTCAGATATTTCCCTGGGATTTTGGCCTCCTACGTAAAAAAAAGATGAAGGCAGAATCTGCAGAATCCCCATTGAAAATGATAAAGCACTTCAGGCTTAAGTGCAACCTGGATCACGCCTTCATGCATGAGTTACCTTCATTCAAAGTAAATACCTCATGGACTTCAGCACGAGAACGGCTTCCAAGGCAAGGGTTACTGATATTTACAGGCTTATGTTTCAGAGGAGTGAATTCAAGGCATCTGTTTGTTTTCCTGCAAGAAAGCCGTTCAATAACGTTGAGGTTGTAAATGTATGTTTATAGTTTCAGAGATTTTTTTTAATGGAACAAATGACATTTGGTTTACCAGAGAAAGCCAAGCTGAGACTATTGCAACATAAGTTTGCTTGCTAATTTTTAGGCTATCCATCAGTGAGGGAGGACATTAAAAGGAAGAAGGGTTCTGATACGAGGCTGGACATGGGATGCTATCCAAACATACTAAGACACGTGGCCAGAGAAGAAACCTTCTGAGAACAGAAGCTGTCAAAACTGCCATGTCATCTTTGTATCTTTGTTGCCACTAATGTGGAGAATACTGTTTGTTTCCAAAAATATGATCAAACATCTGGCTGCTTGTGGAAATACACTATGGCAATGGTTCAGTTGAGGTTGCTAAAAAAAGGTTACCTTCTGAACCAAAGGCGCTTCCAAGGATTGCGTGAGTAGCCTAACTTTGGTCAGTATCAGTCTTCTTTTCTGTTCTGTTTCTTAAACTGCTCATCCCACTGACAGCTACTGGCACCAAGTAGTTCATCTGTTTTCATACTTGAATCTGTTCTTAACGCTTTCAAAAGGGGAAAAGGCGAAAACAAGTCAAACATACTTCAATTCCTCTCTATGTCTACATAAAACAATTTCAGCTGGCTAGTTTATAAGCACTCCTAAACCAATAAACCTTTGTGTCTACACAAAAGAAAAGTTCTTTTAGAGGTGAAGAAACCTCTGTGAGAAGGTTTCCGAAGATTTATTGAAGCAAGGCGGGTGGAGAAGCAATAGGGTTTAAAGACACTGAAAAATATCTTGCTGTGCGCTTCTTGTGGAGCCCAGTTCTTCACTAATTGAATCAGAAGCAGAGCTTCCATGGTGACCAGTTTATGTTCTTAATCTAAGCTGTACCAGAAACCCCATGGCTGGTTGGGGTTGTGGTGAGTGGCTCTATTTATCTGAAGAGCATAAAGCCTGCAGCTGATTCACAGGACTTGCAAAAGAAGCTGAGGAGACGACTATATTTTGTCCCCTGAGACATTCTGTTATTTCAAAATTGCTTTCTATGGAGCTTTGAAAGATTTCCTCTGGTCACCTATAGGAGCCAGGAGGAAATTTCTCCTTGATCCAGGCAATCTTTTCCCTTCTTTTGTTGCTATGTAATTAATGTTGTGGTTATGCCTTGAAATTTCTCTGAACTAAATAATTTAACATTCCAGTGAAACCACACTTTGGATTGAAAGTTTTTGTTTGGGAAGCGTTTTGACTCACACTATTTGCATTGCAGTTGTCACCATCAGGAGCAGAAATAGGGTTTCTAGAAAGGTGCATTTCAATTGTCACAGCTACAGAAGGGTCTACTGAGAATGGACGTAACAAGGCCCAGTTAGGCAGCAGAGCCTGATGCTGATTAACAGGAGAGCATGGAAATGCTTCATGTGCTTTTCATGCCCTAGTCAGAAGAGACACCACAATGGTAGCTAATTTGTCCAAGGAATAACATAGTTCAAAGGCTGTAACTCATGCCTGATCACCAAGAAAGAAAGATGCTGTAAACCCAGAGAAGAAACTTCTTTCCATACCCACAGGTTTGCTGAAGCCTAATGGGCAGCCCAGTGAGTCTGGGGCGAGCAAGTCATCCTGAAGCTAGATGATGTCTACTACAGTATGTAAGTTGTAAACTGAGGTTGTTAGCATTTTGTGGTGGATTAGAACAGCCCCTCTGGGCAGAAGAACACGTTCAGCTGTTTGCTGAGGGCTCTATTGTCTTCCTTCAGTTGTTGTATTTTTCTGTGTCAACAAATCTTTTGATAATTTAGTAGAATTTGAGGGAAAACAGATTCATCATGGCTCCAGATCGGTTTGCAGCTACAAAACAAACTCCGCAGTTAATAGGCAGTGCTGATTTGCTTCATTTAGCTACCAGCAAGTGATCTTGCTCTCAGTAGTGAGACTGCTGTTTGTTTCAGAGACACAGGACCAGGCTGTTTTTCATAAAGAGTGGCTCAATGAACTGCTTTTGTAATACTGGGTGAGATATTTAACATCCTCCCATTCCCAGGGTTAGTGCAACTGGTTTGCACTGGAAGGTTTAGCTCTCACGATGTGTACGCAGTGCAGTGTGTCCTCCCTCTTTCTCAGGTAATGTCTGCACACTGTATTAATAGATAAATTGCTGCTAATAGTACAGCTGCTCTCCATGTTCCCCATCTACCTCACTGCCAATTCCTACATCTGTCATCTCAAAGAAAATATCCTGGAATTATGAAGCCTTGTGCTTTACTGGTTTGCCTCATACAGACCCAGATGACTTTGTGGTAGGACAAAAAATAAAAAGAAAACCCAGGAGTTGATTACTTAAAATGTTGCAGCTGCTCCCGATGTAGAATTGGCTGTTTACAACAAATACTGCTAAATCTGAGCAGACAAGATCAGACACAGGGCAAGAAAAAAGAATGTTCCAACATTTTTGGGCTTAACACCAAAAAGAGTAAGGAGACTGTGCGTGCCGTGACAGTGCTGGCAACCTTTGCCTCACCAGGTTGAAATGCATGCCTAACCTGGTCTTCCTAAAATCAAACCACCACCAAGACTGTCTGCTCTATCTCCTCTCTCACTACCTTCCTCTGCATTTCTCCCTGTCAGTTCTTTCATTGTTCTCCTCTGTCATTTGTCACTGCTTACAGCCTGCTCACCAGCTATGGCACAGGCTGAGCCCACACTGTGTCCTGTGGTGGCATGTTCCTGCTGTGCAGGCAGCTGTGCAGGTCCTGAGGAAGATGCCAAGGGCCAGCTCTTGGGGTAAGTCTCTGGTGACAAGCAGCAGATAAGCACAGGAAGCACAAGGAGGCCCAACCTGATGTTCTGTTTGGCCATCTATGACCTTTCCCCTTTGAAAACTTGCATAACTTGAGCATATAACCTTTGCCATTCCCAGATTTTGCATCTACCATGCAGCTGCCAAGACGACTTACATACATCTAGTTAGGCTCCCTTCATGTAGTAGCCAGTTTAATTACAGTCCTGCTTAGGACTCCTTATGAGTGTTGGCCTCAGAGTCACCGCAGATTATCACACTGCTGCTACTGCCCTATTAACATCTTCCCCTGCTAGACCAGCCTTTCTCTGTAGTGGGATGTGATGTGCCAGAGCAATAGCAGAAATGGCATTGCATGTGACACTGTATGTGACACAAACTGTTGCCCTCTGTTGCTGGTCTCTTGGGTCACAGCTGTGCGATGGCAAATTAAAGGCAGCAACACAGCTGCTGGATGAAGCCATTATTTCCAGGTCTTTGTGGACCAACTCTTCACATCAGACACCATCTCACAGTAAAGTTCATTTTAGCCTGCTTCTTCCATAGTTTCTAGTTCCCCACTAGCTCTGTGTAGAGATTTGCAAATAGATGATATGCAGAAAATTGCTGTCAAAATCTGAAAATACACATATCATTAAGACAGATGTGCTTGGAACCGGAGACAGCTCAAGAAAAGTTATGGTTTGAACTTTTGTCCATTGACTGAAACGTTTTTAATTGTTTTAAGTTAGTTTGTTGTGGAATGTTTTCATAACCTGATACATAACATATGCTGCACTTCGTTTTATGCTAGTGACTTTTCAAGTAACTCTTATAATTTTCAGTATCATGGTTGCACATCTGAAACTTGACAGGAGAGCTGTTAAAATCATAACGTTTGTATGATGTCTATTCATTATAAAAAGGTTGGTATCTTTCTGGTCCATGTCATTGTTGTACTTATGAACAGTTGTGCTTTAAGATACTATGATGACTCATCCACTGGTATGAGTTGCTATAAAAAGACAAACCCATATTTCTAGGTTTCTATTTCCTTTTTGATTAATTGCAAAAGCTACAAACGAACTGATTTGAGGACTCTTAGCATCTCTGGTTTTCATTTAGCTCAGTAAGACTTCTTTGATTTCAGTCACGGGTGCAAATGATCAACACTTCTGCAAAACAGAATTCTTCACCATCCTGTCCTTCAAAAGACTGTACAACTCCCAGGGCTTAATCATGCAACAAAGCTGTAAAGTTCTGAGGTTCTTGGAAGAAAGGCACTGTGTAAGGATGAAGTATTACCACTATCTCTCTGGACTGAAGACTCAATCTGTTTGTTGCAAAGACAGTCTGACAAAAGTCAGTGCCATCCCTTCTTCTGATCCAAATAGTTAGCTGAAATTCATAGCTCTGCAAGCTATTCTTTTTTTTCTTTTTTTTTTGTAGGAGACAGTGGTGACTGAATGTCTCTGAAGCAGGGCTGTTCATTTGCAAAGAAGGAGGAATCAAATAATAAAGCAGAGGTTCTTTGCTCAGAGCTGCAGGTTTCTTTTGGTGAGCACTCAGCATAAAATCACACACATGTTCTCAGGGCCATGGCATGCACCAGTGTTTTTCAGAGCAGAGTTTTGCAGAATCATTGCTACAGAGGAGTGGAAGGAGGCTCCAGAGCCTATTGCACTGAGAGCACATCAAATGCATGGAGATCCTCACCAGATGCTTTTCTGCTTTCTGCATTCGTACCTCTGAGAACAGTTTGCACAGTATGCATCTTCTTGTGGTAACCCACGTGGAAAGTCAGAAAAAAATCTTCACATCCAATTAAGTGGATTTTTTTCAAATCGTTCCCTCAGTGCAGACCAGAGTGTGCAGAGTAACTGATTTCCTGTTCTCTTTATTGAAAACATTTATACATTAAAATACCTTTTTCGTGTTTCACTCTTACTTATCTAGACTAAACAAATCTAGTTTCTCAGTACTTCACCGTTTTCTTCCAGGGATGTTTCCCAGCCCTCAAGACAGCCTTGCTCTGGTCAGCTCCCTCTAGCTTTCTCCAGTTTTGGTGACCCAGATGGTGGTCAGGTTCCTCTCGACATTCATTTGTCCACAGAAACAGAAGCTTCACAGGCAATAAACCAAATCTGCACGCAGACACTTGGGTAGGTTTGTGTCACCACGCATCTGTTCTGGGCTGCTGGAAATCATTGCAGACACCTGCTGCTCACCCCAGCAGTCTCCTGAATGCCTTCCGTGGTGTTTCAGCCTGTTTTACACTGAGCTTGCTTAGCTGGCAGATTGACAGAGGCTGGGTGTCCTTCCCCCACTCACAGGGGAAACACCATCAGAGAAATGCTGTAAGTACCATGCCAAGCGCATGGGCATGATCTGATGAGGAGGCATATTTGTTTTCTGTCCTGTTCAGTGAAGGTCAACAATGCTGTGTCTTGAAGGGCTGAGTGAAGTTGCCTGCGGCAAAGCTTACAGTCTGTCAAAAAAAGGGAGTTTACATTTTAAAGTAGCGTGATACAACATGACACTTGAAATAACAGATAATAGGGAGTTATGCAGCCTGGAAGCTTTCATGTGAGTCTAAATCAGATTCTGCTTCTCTTTGGCTCCTCAGTGAGAAGCTGAGGGCTGCAATAGGGAAGGTTATGCATGAAGCTGGATGGCACGGTTCGCCTTGTGTTTAGACTGGCAGGGACAACTCTGCCAATGCAGCAAAGTCAGACTGTATTGTCACAGTGCTGCCCTCCACACCCACCAGGAACCCATATTTAGGGGTGGCATTTATAGCAGGCAAGGCACGCAGCTTCAGTGCTACCTGCTTTGCTCTTACCAGTCACTGCACCCCAGTGGAGGGGAATGGGGAGAAGCTGAAATGAACCTCTTAGTAAAATGTGGAAACTGTCTCGCAGGTCCAGTTTGGAAGAAACTCCAAGTTCTTGTTGATACAACCATAGAGTGTGTGACATCTCAGCTGTTCTCAGGCCATTACTGAACTCAAGAGCAGCTAGGAGGCTGTCTTTTGTCTTTTAGATTAGGAAAAAAAAAAAAGAAAAAAAGATTTAGAAGTGCATTTTTTTCTCAATATGTTACTGGCACTCAATGTAACTGTGTCCATTTCCTGTTTTCCAGATAAACACTAACCCCATTCCTAGTTGCATTTTTTCTTAAAAATTGAAGGACAGCATCATAAAATTGAACTTTTGCCTTGCCACCAAAATATATATAAGGTTTTTGTTTTCTGCACATAAATGTGAAGACAAAGGTGATAGGAGATTTTGGTCCAAATCTGGTGAAAGTAACTTTTGGATTTCTATGTGGTTAAACAAAAAAAGTAATCTGATGACATAAATTGTTGTTGTTGAATCAGTTTAAGCACTTCTGGCACTGCCAGAATCCTGACCATGAATCTGGGTTCTGTTCCATTAGCTTTACCCTAGTGTTTCTTTGTTGATTTGATTGGCATCTGATTTACATTATTGTGAGTGAGACCAAAATCAATTTCTTTACCTTTGAGCAATGGAATAGTCATTAAGGAAACTAAAGAATTGCATTTGTTAAAACTACTCTGTGTTTTGTTTGGAATACAACAGAATGTCACAGGTTTCTGCAGGTGTTTCTGAAGAGTTAGCAGAATATCCCTTCTCCCATGCTCAGAAGGAATGGTCTTAATCATGGTGCGTGGGTCTCCCAGCTGCTGCAGGACATTTAATCCTCTTGGAAAGGTGTCTGTTTCCCAGTGCAAGCCAAGTTTGCCTTTACAGTCAGTACCTATAATGCAATGGGAGAGAGTTAATAACCGTTTCATTAGGGCTGCAGAAACCTCTCACACCTCTCAGTGAAGAAAGAACTTTTTCTTCTGAGCGGGCAAAGCATCACCTCTGGAAGTTTTCACTCTTGGGATCCAAATGCTTGCATACATTCCTAACCCGTGCCACCCAATTGTTCTCCAGAGAAGCAAAAGTAGGTTGACAAGCTGGGTTTGAGTTTGCAACTGTTTCTGGTTTTAAGATTTGAAGGCTGTTGATATGCACAGTCCTCAAACAAGGAAAATCATTAATGAGAGCAGCGGGAACTATGAAGCCTTAAGGAAAACCTCAGAAAGGGCCATACACAGACTGCCTAGGACTGTGCAGAGTTGGGTGAGGTCAGGTGCCTCATCCCGTATGAGTGGGGCTCTGCCTCTCAGTTCTAAACGTGAAGGCCTGCCTACTGCTACTATTCCTCCTGCTACACCTACAGATGGAGGTAGAAATGATCAGCTTGAGAAGAAGGTGATTTCTGTTACAGAAAGTGAAGTGGTTTAGTACAGCGTTTGCTCTGTAATGCTCTAGTCCATGTACAGAATGTCAGTGTGCTTGTGGGTCTTTACTTGATATTGTTATCTTGCTCATGCTTTGTTCAGAGCGTGATGGGTGGTTCTGAAAAACCACATGGTGACTGTCTTCCACAGATCACAGAACGATAGGGGCTGGAAGGGGTCTCTGGAGATCTTCTAGCCCAAGCCCCTGCTAAAGCAAGTTCTTCTTCCATTTGAGTTTTTCCACAAGCTCCTTGCTTATTTGGATGGGTCTCTTGCCACCTTTGCCTAATTTCTTACTCTTAGGGATATACCAATCTTAAGCTGGGCCAAAGTGGTGTTTAAATGTCAACCAACTCTCTGTGCCACCTTACCTTCCAATGCTCTAACCCACGGGATATATCCAAGCACGTCATTGAAGAGATCAGAGTTGGCTCTCCTGATGCCCAGGGTTGCAATTGTAGTTACTGCCTCATTTGTGGAGAGAGGAATCACAGTTCATGCCTTTTTAAATACTTTTCATGTTGTCTTACACTTATTTTCATCCATTCTTTACCCATTTCTCTATAAGAATTTAATTTCAACTTTATGAAAAAGACTTATTAGTTTCTGTGTATATATATATATATTTTTTTTTTCCAAATGTTCTTTGATCTCAGACAAAATGTGATTGAGTTATTGCAGTAACTTTGACAGCAGAGAGGATACAGACATATGGAGAAGGGGAAGGGACACACAGAATTTCCAAATCTGCTTGTCCACAGTAAGGGCCTTTTATTTGTAATTTGGGACTAGAGTAAACAAAGCCTTTTCAAAGCTCTCAGGACTTCAGGAGATGGCAATGTAAGCAAGAAACTGCGGTAAATTTGTGTGCGGTTTTCAACACCACCACTAAGGCATATTTGTTCCCAGCGAAGACAATGAGAAATGAAGCTGATGAGCATCTGTAAGAATCCAGTCACCTGGTCTGAATGTCTTATCATTTTAGTTTGGGGCTTTGTTGAGCGGTTTAATACGTAGCTTTTTGTTCCCAATTTGGCCTATAAATCTACAGTAAATCCTAGTTTTTACTGACAGTTATTTCATCTAGAAACCCTAGTATCATTTTTTTCTGATTCACATCAGAAAATAAACTCCTGATCCACAGCAGTACAGAGACTATGGAGTTCAGCAGTGTTTCTGTGCCCCATAAATCAGAGATGTTCAGGATAACCACGTGTCAGAGCAAAGGCTCTCGCAGCCATCTATAAGCTCTGGGTTGCATTTCAGCTTGTAGAGCACGCCCCATTAACTGAGCACTCTGTAAAACAAGGGGTGTTAATTCATGGTTCCTAGTTGGTATCGACTGAAATGCTGCTGGTCCCTGGGCTCTGGTTCCTACCTGAGCATTCCTTAAAAAGCCTTTTTCTTTGTTTTTGTTTCTCCTTTCCTGCATTTTTTTTTCCCATATTTTCAATGCAGAAGCTGTAGGTCTGGAAAAAAAGGATGTTTGGGTTTTATTCCTGCTTCTTTCACTGCTTCACTCTTTTGCCTCTCCCTACGCCTTGAGCTAAATCTAGGGTTTAGATTTAGTCTCGGTTATCTGCAGTTAGGAATTTCTGTAGCTTATCCAATGTCCTGAGATTGCTCTACAGTTCTCAGCCCCAGAATATGTCGGCTTATCTACTTCCCAAGAAACTGTGAGACTCCTTAACAGTTCACAAAATACTCTGTGATTGAAAGTGGATGTTCCCCAGATATCTTTTGTTGATTAAATGGAGGAATATATAGTGGAAATGAGGACATTTTTGAGTGAGGTCAGTGATATCCAGCGTCCTCTGCAGATTATCTTTCAAGGCTAAATAGTGAAACTGCATTATGCAACACACTCAGACAGTTCTGTAAACCACGGTCCCCTTGAAAAACATTCATGTGGAAAGAAAATTAGCTTTTCGTGGCACAACCAGGCTCAACCCAGGCATTTCAGCAACGGGAAGGAAAAGGCAAAAGACTTAATTCAGCTTTCACATTGGAGGTTTTATCTGGTTCTGCCTCTGCCCCTTCCTCTGCCTTCATTGCCAGTGCTTCTGAACTCAGCCTGCAGTGCATATCAGTGCTTGCCAAGATATCTCTGAGTTAATGAGAACATCTGGCCAGGAATGAGTGATGATGCTCTGTGACCCACCCACTGAGTACAGCTGGTGGTCACGGCCGCGGATGGGGATCCTTACCCCGTGCTGCCTCCTGCAAGAGGGGTTTTTCCCATCTGTGGCTGCGTGTATTGAAAGTTCCCAAATCCTATTGGTCACAGAAAGGGGCTTTCACGTGAACGTGAAAATGTCTATAAATAGCTGCACACACACGCACTCCCTCTCACGTACAGGCATTTACACTTTTTTGTATAATTACAGTATACTTTTAATGAGTAAGAGTGTGGGCTGCCTAAAAACTGTCTTTATAGATAATTAGTCCCAAAGGTCTTGATCTGGTTAACCATCAAGGCATGCTGCAAAAGAACTCTCTTGGGTAAGGGCTTTTTCAAGGAGCTGAATGTACAATCTCTCTGAAGGGAGGAGAGGATGAAAAGAGTTTATGTGCTTGGTTGACATAGCTCCTTTTTGATATGATTATTTTAAAACTGAGAGATTATTTTGGTCCTTCTAATGATGAATTAAAGCATCCAGACACTTTTGCATGCATCCTGTTATATTATTTATATAAAAATCAATGAATACAAATGTTCTGCTCTTGTTTTTCTTTGAAATCTTGCTAGTTAAAAAAAAAAAAGATGGATTTTTCAGACAGCACAATGAATCATCAATTAAGTGAAAACTCTGGGCAGCTTCTCTTTTGTTTAAGAGAATGGCCCGTACACAGTTGAGGCCAGCACATTTTTCGTGGGATGCAAGGGAGCAGTTCAAAGACCTGGCAAGGAGCGGGTCCTGCATATTCATGAGGCCGGGCAAGGAGGTGAAGGTACGGGAGAAGGCAGAAAAGCAATATGAGGATAGAGTGGAATGTGGAGCGAGTTACCACGGTATCCTATTTTACTGCTGTTTGACGTAAAGCTCCTTTGCTTTTACACAACCACTGGAATTGAACTGAAGCGGCGCAGGGAATAAATAATGAATGTGTCTTTTACATGCTAACAGAGGAGAATCTGCACCTCGTCACAGAGATAATGTGCCCCTCTGTTCTCCCCCCCAGTCTCCAGCCTGCGTTCCAGAAGTCAGTCAAGATCTTATCCAACAGACGGAGGAAAAACTCGAAAACAGCCCCTGCAAAGAGCTATTCTCTCACTGCACAAAGTAAGTATAACTTGATATCCAAAGACCACACGGCTGCAGTCAGCAGCTTGCAGAGGCTGTCAGGTCAAGAGAGAAATTTCGATTTGAAATCAGGGCATGTACCTTCAGCTTACATTCATAATCTCAGAGGCACAACTGACAAGCAGTGAAGTCATTTCATCTCAACAAAATGTAATAAATATTTCCATGCCATTATATACGCTACACACAAGCACTTAGTGTTTCAGGTATTTGACAGAGCGTTCTAGCCAAGTGAACCAGCCATGGATTTCATGCTGCGTGAAAAGAGCTACAATGCTAATGTATCCAAAGAAAACATCTCTGTTTCAAAGTGAATAAAAATTAAGTGGCTATACAGTCCATTTAGACAGAGGAATGTGCAAACTTGCTCTGCATGGCTTTTCCAGAAAATCTTCAGCAGGAGAATGGGGCTTTTTTAATGCTGTCTGTCTGTCTGTCTGTGGAGTTCAAACGAACGTGCATTATTTCATCCTTTGTCTGGGAAAAGGCTTATCAGGTTTTGTAGTGGCCAGGCCATTTGTACCATTGTGTGCTAAAGCTCCAGGTATGCAATCTGCATTTGCAAATACTGACCTGAGTGTGTTCGTGCCAGCGATCATAAACCAAGAGAAATATGAAAAGGAGGGATCATCACAAGCTGGCCCGTGTGGTTTCTGGCTGAGCAGTTTGTTTTCCCTGGATGATGTAATGGGGATTTGTAAAATTCGCTCTGCTGTCATTCATTGTTTTGACTCATTTCATTGACCTTTTCTGTTTCCAGTTATTCTTTGCATTGGTAGGAGATGTGGGTTATTTCTGGCCTTCTCTTATAACACAGCTAGTTTACTTGCATTGGCCCAGTGTCCGTGTTGAGATGCTAGCGTAACTTGCACCAGTTGTGTGTGCCAGTCACAATGACAAAGGCAGAGCTGTGCCTGACAGAGAAAGGCCTGATGTCTGTTTCCATTTCTGAAATCGATTTGAAAGCTGACAGTTTACTGTAAAATGCACTTTGTTGTTGCCAAAGAGGGGAACTAAAAGCAAACAAGTGCTGAAAGGCAGCTATTGTTCTTTGAAATACGTGAAGCTTTTAATTAACTGAATGCGATGGGCCAGCGTTGAGCTCCACTTCATTTGGGCTCTCATTTGCAGACAGCCGTCCCTTCTTCTGAAGCAAAACAGATAAATTACCCAGTTTTGAGACCACGTACATAAATATGCTCATTGTTTAAGTGGGCTGAAACGAGCTCGAAAGGAAGTTTTAAAACTTGCTGTTGTATTTACTAAACGTACAGGATAATGTTAATTTTGGAAGTGTTCACAGCCAGGTTGAAAAAGAGAGCGTGCACACAAATATGGACCTTACTCCTGCTGGAGCAGGAACAGGGATGAATCAGAGAGAAGCTGCTCTAGATAAGATCAGTCTGTAGGAGAAATGTGTGTATGGCTGCCTATGCTGTTTTGACCTTCAGTATTTTGACTTTTTTCTCCTGCCTTCCTCCAATTTCCCCAGTAATTTTCAGTTTGAATTTGAGAATTTGTTAAAGCTCATTAAGGCTGGGTGAGATTTTTTGGTTATACTTGTAAACTTGAATTTTCTGAAGAGAAATATCTCCTTATGAAATCCTGTATGATTTATGTCCTGTCAAAGCTAATTAAAACAACAGCGATTTGACTTTTGAGTATGGAATATTTGCAATTACTTGCCTCTTGCAAATGTATGGTGCAAGAATTGTTTTTAAAATTATTCAAACAGCTGAAAAATTCCAAAAGCAGAGGAACAGTGCGTCAGAAATGGAGGGGAACTGAGCTGAGGAGATGCACTATTCTTCCTAAATTGTTTGCTCAAGTCTAGAACCACTCAAAGATGAGCCATAGTTCATCAGTTTCCAAATCCTCCTCCTTCTTTGGGGAGGATTCCATCGTTCAGCAAAAGCTAGAGAAGGGTCTGTATACACTTATGTATGGCACCTCTACCAGCAGAAGCAGGTGCAGTAGCCCCAGTAATCCAAGAACCAAACCCACCAGGTGAGCATCTTCCAGTGAGCAGCATGGCCTCCTCCATCTCAGCAGCTCTCTCACTTCAGCCTCTGTTTTCATGGCTCTAAACCTTTGGTTTTCCTTGGGGAATGTCTGTTGGTCTCAGGCTGCGTGTTGCTTGTTGTAAGTAACATATTTACTGCTAACATTTGCAGATTGGCCGTTCCATAACGACTTTGCTATCACAACATGAGCCCCCAAATTCTTTTATTGATCCACAAACAAATCCAGATCCCTTTTCAGACTCTCCTTCCTCTGTTTTACTGTACAAGGCACACTACTATTAGGAAAAACCCTTTGACTTTAACCACAGTTATTTGTATAGCAGAAGTCAAGACTGATTGTATTTTTTACTCAAAAAAAAAAAAGCCCCTATCATTTTCTCTTGAACAAAAATGGGCTTCATCCAGAAATTATCAACCCAGACGTAAACATCTCCCAAAGTTTAGGAGCTCTACTCCTGTGGGTGTTGTATTAAATACAGCCTTAGTTTACTAAGAAAAGCAAATATACTTGTTGTCTAGTGTCTGGCAGCCTTTACAAAAATCCATTTAAGCCAGAGGGAGAATCCATGTTAATTTTCAGCAAGCATAACCAGTACATATTACTCTGTTGCTTGAATAGGGCCCTCTGTTATGGAACACGCTAAGCATAGCTCTTTGTTCCTAGGTTGAAACAATGAGTAAAATAAAGGAGCAATTGAGCAGAAGTCAAATGCCCCTACCATTCAAGAAGTCTGGATTTTTTCCTCTTGTTTTGTTTCTCTTTTGCTCCACGTTCAGGATTTTAAAATGCTTATATGTCCTTTTCATCTGAGATAGATCTGTCCTTGACCACCTCAGTGGGGAACCATTCCAAGAATACCTGAGCAGCATGTATTTCGACAGGTTTCTCCAGTGGAAGTGGTTGGAAAGGTAAGTGCCACAATTATTATTATTATTATTTTAAATAAAAATGAATACAAAATATTTATTTCATTTTCCATGAAAAGCCTGTAGAATATAATCTCAGTCTACAGCAGGGTGGTACCCTGCTTTCAGGGTAAATAGTTTGGCCTTCCTTCAGCATTACTAGTGTCTCCTCCCAATATCTGCCATTTATGGCCTTCTCCGTGCAGCAATTTTCTACTTCTTTCCACTACTGTCGTTTGAAAAAAATCCATCAAGACTCATTCCCTGTTTCCCTCAGCCTACTCCACGGAAGCTCTCCCAGAGAGGTCCAGGAAAGCTTTTCTAATTTTAGCATTTGCTTGCAGCTGTTCATTGTTAGAAGGTTCAAGAAGAGGTAATGGCTTTAGCCACAGGAAGATGCCACATAGAAAAGGCATTGTTATGCTGGCATTGGATTCAATTTAAACACAAACTGAGTCTGAAGATGAGATCATCCATACAAGCAGAACTTGTGTCTGGGTTATGGACAGTGATCCTTAATCCACCATCAGTGTGTTTACACTCATAAATACTCTTCAGCCATTCCCTTCTCTCTCAAGGACACCACTCTCTTGGATAAGGCCCCTGGAGATGTTTAAGGCCAAGTTGGATGGGGCCCCAAGAAACCTGATCTAGTACTTGATCGAGTGGTTGGTGGCCCTGCCTGTGGCAGGGGGGTTGGAACTTCATGATCCACGAGGTCCATTCCAACCCAAGCCATTCTGTGATTCTATGACTCTCCCACAATCAGCTCGGGCATCTTCTTTGCCCAGTATGCTTGTGCATGCCTGGGGAACAGGACAAAACTTACAGTCCATAAAAAAAGCAGGAATCCAATCCTCCTCTGTGATCTAAGAAACCTCAGTAGCCAGTTTCACTGTGGGCCCTGTCAGAGTGAGCTATTTGTGGCACAGCCAAAGGACACACTGGTCTTGTTTATGATCTAGTCTCATGCATCTACACTGCTAAATGCAAGCTACACGTCCAATCTCTGGCTTTTACATTTGCAAACACTGTGCCCAGGCAATACTGAAACAGATGCTGCTTGCTAGGGAAGCAAACAATGAAAGAGAAATCCCTCCCAGAACACCAGGGAGCCTGTTTTGGCTTCTAAAGCTATAGTGTTCTGCCATTTAATGGTATTAACCATGATAGGCGTATCAGGTATGTCTGAAATATGTTCAACATTTGTTGTCGTTCTGCTTAGCCAAATATGGTGACTATTTGTCTGAACCAGTTATCGCAATTAGGAAAACCCTGTAAAACAGACAGAAATGTAGCACGTAGGCCCTCACACCATATTTATTGGCTAGACCTCTACGGACGCATTTAATAACCAAGCAGCCTTAGTGGGTATTAATTTGCAAGGAAGGGACCTTTGGCTCTTCCATGCTGGAGAGTGCTGTAGCAGATGAACACTGCTGGGTAACGGTGACCTTGAGTCGAGAGAAGCCCCAGTTTCCACAAATGGAATTAATTACGGCAGATCAGTTAGGGCCAGACCCCTGAGTGGTGTGTATGAGCATAAAGGCTCAGAGATAAAAGGAGCTGTGCCAGTTACTCTCTCTGGAAAGTTACAGAGCTGCTGCACAAGAGGGAAGTGGTGGGCAGAGGGGAGAGCCGTTTCATGCCAAGACGTGCTCCACATGCCATCTCCACTGAATCCAGAATTTACCCTTCCATTTCAAAACATCAGATGATTCATCTCTAGCCAGGCTATTTCCTAGCCATTTTCTCATTTAGGATAAGGAATTTTCTCAAATGCTTTGAGGATTTTTTTTTTCCATTATCCCAACTAATGTGAGAAGCTATTGGCCGTGCCTGTCCAGTTTAAGAAGCTGGGAGAACTGTTTTTTTTAGGATTAGCAGAGATGTTAGTGATCTGCTGCCCCATTGGAATCTGCTGGCTCAAACGGAGTCACACAGCACAGTGCATTTACTCCAGGGACGTCGCTGAGCACGTAGTTATCACTGCTAATTGCTGCTTTTAACCCCAGCAGCATTCTCAGTGACTTCTTAGAAGCCTGAAAATAACATCTTCTCCTCTTTTAGCTTTGGCCGTTTGCATGCTTTTCTTCACCTACTTATAGAGAACAATAGCAAACATAACTGAAACAATGTGCTTTAATGTTTATTTTTTCTTTATTGTCATCAACCCCATCGCTGCCGCTGCTGAACGTTGTGTGCTCCCCCTGCCGGCTGCCTGCCCGCCGGAGGAGAACAAAGCTCCTCTGCGGCTCTGATGAATATGCACACTGATGGCCAGAGTGATGTTCAAACTGCAGTGACGGACTGGTGGACACAAAATCAGATATCTCAGAACCCGGAGTACTTTCTCTGTCACACTGTAAAGCTTTGATGATAGCAGATGCGGTGGAAGTAAGATTGAGGGCTGCAGCCCTTTAGGTAGAGCCCAATTTTGTGGGACTCCTGTAGGAACTTGTGGTGACCGTGCTTGTACAATTACGGAGCACTGTGTTCTCAGATTTTATTTAACCATTGATTTGGCCTTTAAATAGCTGCAGAATATACACACCATTTAACTCACTGGAGGGGAAAAGAGAGAGTCTGCTAATTTGCTTAATAAGCGCAACCGGGAGACTTTCTTGCCAGGTGAATGGTCGCAGCTAATCTGTTTCACATGGCCGAAAGGAAAGAGATGCTTTTCCTCCTCTTTCTCCCAGTGGTCTGGTCCCAGGAGGCAGGTAATTCCGGTGGGGCCGGAAGGGCTCCGAGCCCTGCTTCCTGCTGCTACCCCTCCTCTGAATGGGATCTGAATCCTCCACTCCAGTTCCCGGGATTGTTTTTTGCTTGTTTCATATTGATTTCCTGTTTTGCTTAAGGTCGAGAAAATGTAAGTATTTTCATAGGGGTTGAATCTTGGATCTCGTTCTCTCAACGTGAAGAACAAGCGAAGTAATTAGACATTAGCCCAGCACTGCCCTTATAAAATGCATCATGAGCTGATCCGTGGAATTCATGTGTGTTGCTGCAAGCTCTCAGGCCTTGTATCTGCTTAACAAAGGCCAAAGCTATATAATGGAGATTCAGAACCCTCCTCAGTCCTAAGATGCTAGCTGAAATTATACTGATGACTCACTAATGTGTTGTATTTTATTACAGCTTAATATGTTGGAATTGAAAAGTTCAAGCCATACGTAGCATTGAAGTAATGTCATTACATAATTATATATTATATTATATTATGCAATTACCTTGAAATAATTTGATTATATAATATTTATCTATTTTGCTTTTCAAAAGTATGCCCTGAGATAAATAAATCACAGAGAGTGCATTAAATGTAGTGTGTCTTTTTTTCTTCTTTTTCCTTCCAGGCAACCAGTAACGAAAAACACGTTCAGGCAGTACAGGGTGCTAGGGAAAGGAGGCTTTGGGGAGGTGAGTGGTTCTGAAAGTTTCTGTTCGGTGTTTCTTGCTTCTCAGGCACTGCAGTTGCAGTATCTCGGTGAGACAGAGGCTGAGTCTCATTAATTGCTGATAGTTTTAGTTAACCTCTCCTGACACTGCAATCTCAAAAGAACACCCTTGAAAATTATTTTGTATTTGACTGTTGCGTTCGCATTAGAATTAGGGTTACGCCCTTATTTGTATTTGACTAATGGCTTGAGGTCACTGCCTAGGCAGCAGAGTCCAGGGAGGCCAAGGCAGGCCTTTGCTGAGCAGATTACCATCTACACAGACAAAAGGAGGTGGGATAGGAAGCAGGCGGAGGAAAGTGAAATAATTAAACCAATATTACACAGCAGGTTTGGAAACAGCAGTCAGTTCCCCAGCTGCCCCCGCCTAAGCCTGATTCAGTGCTCCGCTGTTTCTAACCTTAAAAGGACTCGATCAGATCAGATCAGATTGTGAGAGAAGCAAAGTGCGACCCAGAAAAAGTGTTTTCTTTAACTTACCCAGCAATTGTTCTCTTTTAATTCTCAGGTCTGCGCCTGCCAGGTTCGAGCAACAGGGAAGATGTACGCCTGCAAAAGATTAGAGAAGAAGAGAATAAAAAAGAGGAAAGGCGAATCCATGGCACTAAATGAAAAGCAGATTTTAGAAAAAGTCAATAGTCAGTTTGTAGTGAGTATTGAACTCTCTCTGGCTCGGCTCTGTGCTCGCCTGCTGAGCACAGTCTCTTGTTGAATCTTCCAACTCCTCCTTCAGAAAAGGTGCTGTTTTCTGAGGGGAGCCCATCCTTGCTCATTTCACCTTAGCTGTGCTCCACTTCCAGAGTCTTACAGACTGTGGTCCGTGAGAAACACACCAAATGATGTGCATGTTTCTACCATGTGATACTCTTCCCAGCCTTGCATCAGCCTGAGCTATTTCTGTCCTACCTGAATTCCCAGTATCCTCTTTGGAAGAGACTGAGGGAGATTCAACCCAAGTCAATCAGAAGAGTCTGCTTAGTAGCAGCACCCAGACAGTGACGCGGGGCTGGTCAGCGTGACTTGGGGCTTCCTGAGTTGGGCCAGTTCTCGTGTCTAAACACTTGCCTTAGATAAAAGAACTGCTGCTGTCTCAGCATCTGTTGTGTTCTTGTTACTTATTTTAGGAAACACTGTGAATACAGCAGATGGAAAGGTAATCACGTTTGCTTACCTCTGGCAGAAGCAAAGACAGTGGCACATATTTAAAAGTGATGTGCAGATTTTGACTCCACCGAAGCCCCACAGGGGCGATGGAGACCTTCCTGCCTCAGTCAGCTCAGCCACCACGGGACTGGGCCTCCCTGGGAACTCAGTGAGACTGAGTTTTTGACAGCTGTCAGCAACTCCTTGCAGCTGGAGGAATGGCTTCTCTTGTCTGTTAAGATTTCTTAACAGATTCTGGAAGAATCCGAGCGTTAAACTCGGGGGTTCTGGTGATGAGTTGCCTGGATCCAGCAGATTAATTCATGAAATCCTAACAGCCAATTTTTCTGTACTTTTAAAATGTGTTTTTGTTGTTCTAATAACAATAATAAGATCCATATCAATTTCAGGAAACACTTTTTTTGTTGTTGTTTTTCCCTTTTCCAGTGAAAAACTGTTAACGTGAAGTTAGTGATTTCTTCTTAGCAGATAAATGAACTGCCACAACTATCTTACAAATGTTCTTTTTCTAGGTCAATTTAGCCTATGCCTACGAAACAAAGGATGCACTGTGTTTGGTCCTGACCATAATGAATGGAGGTGATCTGAAGTTTCATATCTACAACATGGGAAACCCAGGTTTTGAGGAGGAAAGAGCTTTGTTTTATGCTGCAGAGATTCTTTGTGGCTTAGAAGATCTTCACAGAGAAAACACAGTATACAGGTGAGGTGTTTTTTTTTGTAGTCTTAGGAGAAACTTCTCAGGGAGAAAAGGAATGTGCATTTTCCTCTGCCCATTGTGGTACGACAGAGCTTAGGTACCCCGGTGCTTTGGTGAAATTTCTCAGAGCCACGTACAAATACAGTATGATCCAGTAACAGTGAAAGTGAGCAGTTCCTTCACTGAATGCACTGTGTCTAAGTTATACAGACCTAACACAGAGTTCCCCAAATCCTATGTCAGCATCCACTGAGACCTAAGAAAATCATGTAAGTTCTTTAAAGAGGACTGAATTTAGGAACTGAGTTCCTAGTTGGTGTGAGATGGAGTTTGTTCTGTTCAAGTCTCTGTTTCAGTCAGTTGGATTATGTTGCACAGGGGCTGTGGTGCATCAGATATGGAAAAAAACCTCTCCTGAGAGGGAGCATCTTAGGACATTTTAGGGTGAAGGGTGACTTCAGAGAGAGTTCTTGTGGCTCCACAGGGATGGTTTTCTTCAATCAACAGTTAGTGTAGTTGTAAACACCATTTAATGTTTGTGTTTGCTCTCCTAGCTTGTGAAATCATTACAGCATTCACAGCAGAAGAGGTGCTGTACATTGATGAGGGAGCATCCAAGGACAGTGATAAATAGATAATAGTACGAGTTTGGGGTTTGTTGGAAAAACAAAGCCACGCTTCAAATCCCTGATTTGCCCATGTGTGATGAGCACTGTGCATATGCTTGTGTACAGAAATTAGGAAGTCAATCGCAAAAAGCAGAGCTTAACTGATGTGTCTGGCCTTCTTTTTCTTTAAAATACACCCTGCCACACTTGGAAGAGTTTTAGGAAGTACTGCAACAGAAATCACAATCATACCTTATTGATGAAAAGGACAGATACGTTCATAACGTGACTGGTAAAATGCCGTGCTAATGCCACCAGAATCTAATCAACAAAATTGTATCTGATCCACTGAAATAGCACGGGCTTTAGAGAACTGGCATCCTACCTCCTTAAGCAGTTGTTTCACATTACTTCTAAAAGAGCTGCTCCTTCACACTTCAGATGGCACATTCATTTTGGTGATTAATGATATAGATATCTTTGAGGGTGACATTTTCTGGCAGTATTTCAGGAGCATCTGCAGAGACCCCTGATTTGTAATACTGCAAAGTGTTTTGAGACCTGTGCTATATAGGTCAAAAAAATTTAGCAACTACATGCTACAGCTTTCTCAAGGTGAATAATTCATAGCAAAACACTTATTCCTCAGACTTAATTTCATTTTCTGTGAACAAAATGCTTCTGAGTAAGTCACAGTATTCCAAAATAAGCTCCCCATCTCCTGGACCAGTGACGCACGCTGTGTATGTGACCTGAGAGAACAACCAGGCCCGGCCTCAGGATCAGAGTCAGATAAAAAATCAGAATTCCCTTGCCAAACGAGGAGCTTACATTACGTTTCTCAACTGCATCACGTTAGCAAAGGTCAATGGGTTGACTTTTCATGGAAAGCGGACAAGAAAACCTTCTGGTTCTCAAATTATTTATATATAACTATATATATTCCTGCAGTGCCTGCAAGCTCCAGTCTGCATCAAGATCGTATTGTCCTAGCGTTACACAAATATACAGCAGAGCCTTGTCCACCATGATTAATTATGTTGTTTATGCTGTCCTGCAGAGCAGAACAACGTACCACAGCCTCTCCGCGTGGGCACAGTGCGAGCAGTTTGTGTTTCAGTATGCTGAGGCAAGGCTCGCTCAGGTTTCTGAAGCTGTGCCGTTGGGAAGTACCCTTACACGTAACTGCATCCACAGAGGAGTTCTAATTCTTCTAGACGTTTCAGTTTGAAAATCGCATTCCTCTTTGACGCTTTCAAGAGTGAGCCATGCTAAGGGAGCTGTCCTTGATCCTGAAGAACTGGAGATCTGAAAACAGAAGTGACAACTGATGTCTTGAGGAAAGGAAGGATTCCTTTAATTGCCCCAAATCAGAAAGAGCTGTAAAGGCTGCGCTGCTGTTCTCAGAGTCTTCATGGAGTCTCTCATTTTCTCAGTCAAAGAAAACATCTTTTCTCTATTAGCATGCAGCATGCTTTTCATTTAACTACAGGTTTAGGTGGGACGAATAACTGTTGGAGAGGAAGATGAAGTAACTAATGAAATCTAAGTTCTTCAAGAAAATAGTTCTGAAGGGTTTCAGAATGCATTTTAGAAAGGAACTGGGAAATGCCCTCGACTGTGCTGCTTCAGTACTGGAAAACTGCTGATAGGGAAAGCCCACAGCAGTATGTTAAGATCACAGATTCTCCTCCGCATTGAGCTGTCCTCCACATGTGTCAGTATTGTTGACTTGGCAAGTAAGCTTGACACCACTGGGTGCCCAGTGAAGTTTATCTTGAGAGGTCAAGATGGTCTGAAGCTAGTGTGAAGAGGCAACTGTTCACAGCATTCTGTGTTCTTGCTTGAAAAAACAAATAAGAACAACATCAGTTTTGAAATGCACTTTCAGCAGTGTCAAAGCTATCAAACGCCCTTCTTCAATAAAGGAAAACTCAAGGCACCGAAGCAGCACAGCTTGAAAGGCAGGGAGGACTCCTGCCCAGCCTCCGTGCACCGCACAGCTCTCCTATTGTGCCAGCCTCTTTTTGCTCTTTGAAAAGAAATGTGTCTTGCTGGGAAGCTAAGAGAATCAAGCTGCTTTGCAAATGCAAGGAGGCCTTAAAAAATTTTAAGACCAAGCACTTCTTGGATTTGGACCAGGCTAACGCTGGTAGGAGTCAGTCATGTAAAAGACAGGGCAGAAAGTCGTGAATTGCAGCAGCGTGCTTCTCCGTGCCTTACCCAGACATGCTGGTGCCTTCTTCAGGCTCCTCCAGTTCCCAGCTGTGCTTCACCACTTCCATGCCTGGGTTGGAGCACAGAGAGCAGCAGCTGGGTTCCTACTTCAAAAGTGGCCCTTTGCTTCCAGGAGTGGCAGAGACAGCATGACTGGTGTGGGCAGTGCGTAGAAACAGCACCAGGTGGAACAGGCTTGATTCAGGCAAACCCTGTGGAGGAATGACCTGTCAGAGGTCTGCTACATATATGAAAATAGGTGGTTTTTGTTTTTTTCTTAAGTTCTTAACTTGGCTGCATTTGGGATTTTTTTTTCCGCGGGAGCAGTAAAAGGCACATCTTTGACATCAGAGTGACCACTTGGCCAGTTTTCATGGCGCTGCTCCAAGCCACAAAGGCACCAGAGTTTCACAAATGTTTGCAAGAAGCATTTTGATCTGGGCAAAGCACTGCCCTCTGCCCCTCGTTCTTCAGACCAGCTGAAGCCATTACACATGTGCACAAGTGTATGTACACACGTTCACGCAGCTGCCCTGAGTCAGATGCCAGGCACAGAAATAGTCCCACAGACTGCTATTTCCATGAGCAAATCAAGTATTTTAACATTTTTATAAAATCTTGTTGTTATAAATATTAAAAGGAATTGTTAAAGAGATTTAACACCACAGGGGACCGTAAGGCTTGGTCTGCAGGGTTTACTGGTCTAGATGGATGACTCCATTGTAGTGGATTGCGAACTAAAAGCTTGGCTTAGTGGAAAAATGTAACTCCAGCTTGGAATGAGACATATGGTTTCAGTCTATCTGTGAAGCGAGTTGTAGAAAGTTGTATTGGTTTCATGAGTTCCTTACTGTTGGAGCTGACGCTCAATTGGTTTATTACTAGCCATAAATGCACTCGCACACTGTTGTATGCTTATGTTATCAAAACCAGCTTCATCTGAATGACTGCTACCTTTCATTTTCAGAGATTTGAAGCCAGAAAATATCCTGCTGGATGATTACGGTAAGCATCAGAGGTTTACAGAGATTCTTTCACAGTAAAACAGATTAAGTTAGTTTTAGGATATGTATTGCACAGAGAGAAATAATGCTCTGAAGTGAATAAGAGGCTCAGCATATACTAACACTGCATCTCGGGGTGGGCAGAGTGCTGGGACTCGCTGCTCGGGTGGAGCACAGCAGTCATGCTGTACAGCAGGCTGTGTTCTAGAGAGTGTGACTTTGCTGCTGCTGTCTGCCTTTTTTCCATTGTTTTTCCATCCCTATTGTTACAAGGCTAACATAACCCAAGCGACACTGTGATTTCTATATCTGTGCTTCCCCACTCCATTTCAAAAGTTCTTTTGTCCTTTACTGAGCCAACTCTCATTTTACACAAAGCCAGGTACCCATTTGGTGCTGAGGGCAGTGCTAATCGGATCTTATGCTGAATTATAGACCAGATGTAGCCCCTTTAGCCATCAAAGAGTTTCAGAACTATGTCAGCCCATCCATCCACAGTGATCAGTTCAAGATACTTCCCTGCAGTGTGCTACCCTTTGTCTTTTTCTGGTTTGTTCTGAAGTATATAACACAACCCACTCTAGTCCATAGCATCACTGCTAAAATTTCACTGCGCTGTATCACACTCAGTAATTCCTCTTTTATTTATCAATAAAACTGCTCCAATTTTTGTATGTTCTTTTCTTTAAGTACCTTAACAGTAAATCGCAAGAGCATTGTAATGACAGCAGTTGTATTTTTGAGCTAATTTGGAGTCGTATTATTATACCTGCTTTGTGTTGTTCTGTTTTTCCCACACAGGCCACATTAGAATATCAGATTTGGGTCTAGCTGTTAAAATCCCTGAGGGTGAATCGATCCGTGGAAGGGTAGGAACAGTAGGGTATATGGGTAAGTCTTCAGTAGCTCATCCTCTTGACATTTCACTGGGATTGCGTGAGCTTTGGAGATCTTCCTGCCATGCAGGCTTAAGAAAATGAATTAAAAAAAAAAATCACATCCAGCCGAGTGCAGTTCCCTGCAGCAAAGCTGCAAAAGTATTCTGGAGGGAACTGGGAGTCGGGAAAAGGCTGGAGCACGGCAGCTCTCAAAGAGACTGGGCTATATTCCTAAACCAGCGAGGAAAATAAAAAGGACAACAACAGGGATTCTGTTGTTTTCAGCATAGGATTATTTTCGTAGTGTTATGTGCTTGAAAGAAAGGAAATGTTTCTTTCTGGCTGCTGCTTTGCATAGTCGTTAAAATGTGTATGTTTATGATGAAGTTGGTAACCTCACGCATCTGTTTTGCTGTTTGGACAGGGGAGGTTACACAAAGGAAGAGTAAAGATTTGAACATTAATTAAAATAAAACCCAAAAAACTTCCTAATTGAACTCGATCCGTTTTTGAAAATGAATGTAATTATTTTCATGCGTTCTCTGGGTGAGCATAGTTTGTGGAATAAAATTTGCGTATGCTTATTTGACTAAATAGCAACTAACTGATATGAGTCACAGTTATATCCTATCAAGACTTTAATGAAAGCAAGCATATCAGCTGTCATTTCTAAGTGTAGTTATCTCAGTGCGAGTCTGTGTACACACTGAGACTCTGCCCGTGAGCACTTGTGGACGTGTGTTTGTAACTATGTACAGAAGGTGAGGACGTCTGCAAGGAAGTGACTGTGTGCCCAAGACACGTTGGATGTTTGCAACACAAAATAAAATGTATTTGTTTTTAAAAGGGGGGAACGATAAGCTATAAATTGAGTGAAAAGACGGAATTTGCTTTTGGATAAATGTCACTGTCATTTACAGCATGTGTGCTTGTATGTCATTTCTTTCCTGTAAACCTGGAAGCACTCCTAAGATTGATTCTCTCCCCTCCCCCATTTTTAAATCAGTCTGGCTTGGTAGAGAACTCAGAAGAGAGAGTGAACATGGCACATGGCATGACAAGTTGAGGAAATAACATGGCATGTAACATGCTGCATTTTCTGTAGTTCAGTCAATAGAAATCATGAGGTATTTTAATATTCTACCTACTGTTCTCTCCTCCTGCCAATACCAAAGGGACATCTTTCTCTCCCACAGCTCCTGAAGTGCTGAACAACCAGAGATACACACTCAGCCCCGACTACTGGGGACTGGGCTGTCTCATTTATGAAATGATTGCTGGGCAATCGCCATTTCGTGGAAGGAAAGAGAAGGTGAAAAGGGAAGAAGTGGACAGAAGAGTTCTGGAGACAGAGGAGGTGTACTCCCATAAGTTTTCTGAGGAGGCCAAGTCCATCTGTAAAATGGTAAGGGGCTTAAAAAGGCACTGCGTGGCAGCTTCGTTGGGAAGCTGTATCTGACGCAGTCTCAGAGGTAATGTGGTACCATATAGGGGCTGCAGAGACGAGCAGTAATCGAGCTCATCTGTTGATGGGATGACTGCATTCTTTACTCATTCAGATTGTGTTTATTTGGGATTACTTCTCCATGAGATTCATCACGGTCATCTTGAGTCCTCCCCAAAGTTTTATGGCCAAGGGAGTGGTATCTATTCTCACGAGACTTTGAACGTTAGTTTGTAGTCAAGAATGCATTTCTGTGTTTTATAACCTTGCAGAAAAAAATAAAAGGACTTGGTGATGCAAGACTTTCAGTGTTTTCTGCAAGGAACTGAAAACCCCATGCTTCCATTGTGTTTGGTGAGAGCTGGGGGTAAGCAGGACAGAGATTATGCAATGAAATTATTGTGACACTCAAATGTTGTCCCACCCCATCTCGCTAACTTTGTTAGCAGCTTTTCCCCCAGGGTGCCAAAGCATCCAGCTTTTCTTAATACTGTTGAGCTGTCCTTTACAATGTTTTCTCACCCTTTCAGCTGGGAGTCATTTTCATAGCACAATAGCCATGTCTGACAATGGAAATCCTCAAACCCTCTGAGAAATCTCAGAGCTGCGTCTGAATTTATCAATGTCTTGTCGACATCCATCTTTAGAAGGCTGAATTGTAACTTGGAATGGGATGTGGCCTCATTCTTGATTTGTTTGTTAAAGACTGAAGTCTCCTTTGGAGACAGTGACATATCTATGTAAACTGGCAGAGAAAAAATGAAGGGAAAGAAAGATCAACAAATAGGTAGTGAGAGTTGCAGCAGTATCTTGTGCAATAGGCAGGCAAACAACATATCAACAGCATTTTGGTTGGCTGGCTTTGTGAAAAGACACTGAATTCTCCTTGCAAAGTACTAATGGTAGCATTGCCAAGTGTTTTGTGCCTGGAAGTCATTAACTCACAGTGCACCAACACATTGCTGAATCCCCACGAGAGCAATTTACTGACATCACTCTTGACAGATACTTCAGGCCATGCACTGCCCATAGCCCACAGTTCAGAGTCTCCAGTGAAGTTAGGGTGAAAGGATGCAAGACAGCCACAGGATCACGCAGACCACGTGCTGCAAAGGTCTGCCATCTTTTCTTTAGCAGCAACTCTGCTCATACTGGGGGAAGAACGGAGTCTGCTGGAGCGGCAGAGTTTGTGCGTTTTCAAGTATTAGCATGAAGTGAAAATGCCACGAGGAAAGAACTGATACTCTCATTTCTTGCCCTGTAGTTAGTTTCAGGCATGAGGCGCAACAGAATGAAAACAGATTCTACAGAGAAATGATCAAGTTGATAAGAACTTAAAAGGTGAGAACTCAATGTAGCATTGATGGGAAGATGCTAAAAATGACTTCCTGCTCCCAGGGGAATAGACAGCAGAAGTCAATACAGTGTAGTGGCCATTTTCATCTTCATGCCATAGAACAAACCCATGGTTTCAAGGAACCTCAGAAAATCACCTGTTCCATTCCTTGGCCTCAGGAAGGCACAAACTGTATGTAAATCACTCCTGACAGCTTGGTCATTGCTGCTTCACTGTCCAATCCTGTCGTGTTGCTTCAGGTGGGTTGTGCAGACTCTTGAAGGATCCAAAGATAATGCTGTTCTTTGTGAGTATTAACAGATGAAAATTGACGTGTCTTAAAGAATGGAAGAGCCTTACTTCTAACACTGAGCACGATGGAACATGAGGTTTTCCATCCAAATATCATTTTGTTCTAGTGATTCTTAAACAATCTGTGGTTCATATCTATTTTATCAAATTCTTTTTGTTCTTTATGCTGAAAACCAGAACGTGGTTGCTTTGTATCAGCAACTTATCAAAGAAACAAAAAAGCCTTGATTAAGTTTCCATTATACCTGAAAAATGAAGCATAACATTATAGTACAAAAATGAAACTTAAGATGTCACAAAGATAAAAAAAAAAAAAAAAAAAAAAGACTTTCTTACAGAGGACTTTTCAGGCCAAGATTGAGGAACATGTTTTCCACCATGTCTTTGGAGCTTACTCTACGGTCTGACAGCATTACCATCAAGAAATATATTGTCTTTTTTCATTCACTCATGAAAACCCTTTGGTGTCACCTCATGTCAACCTTCCCCTCCTGGACATTTATGCCCTTTGCATTTTTGCAGGCACATATCACAGCTTCCATTAATCACCATCCATCCAATATTTCCATATTTCGTTTTCTAAGTCATTTCCCATAAATCAGCCCTCATTTTGGACTGAAACAGAGATGAATAATAAATAATTAGGAACAGGGGCAGCTGACTTTCTGGGAAGCTCCCCAGCCCATAGTTCCCATATAACATAACTTCTTCGCGTTTTGTTGTTTTTTTTCCTCTGAAAAAATCCAGTCTTTCTAGGAAATGTTCCCTGTTTGTCATTGCTATGACTTGTACTTCACTGATGTACATGCATGTTTCCCCTGACAAGTGCAGTCTTGCATCCAAAGATGTGACTTGAAGCACATTCAAGTCAACAGTATTGGATGGCCCTTATTGCTGTGCCTTTCTCACTCTGACAGCATCCTTCTGTCTGCATTTCCTGCACACCAGCTTTTCTCTTATTTCTTACCCCTACAGTTCCCGCTGTAGTTCAGTTCTCTGAATGCCAGGTGCAAAGAAAACAGAACCAGGCTGTTCTCAGTGGTGCCCAGTGACAGGACAAGAGGCAGCGGGCACAAACTGAAACACAGGAGGCTCCCTATGAACATCAAGAAAGAAAGCTTTATCTCTGTGGAGGCAGTAAACACAGAAACAGGTTGCCAAAAGGGGCTGGGGTCTTCATATGTGAAGACAGGCAACACTGGACATGGCCTTGCATCTGCTCTTAGTGACTCTGAGAAGGACCAGAGTTGGCCTAGACAATGTCCAAAGGTCCCTTCCAAACCTCAGCAGTTCTGTAATTCTGTTTCCTTCCTGAAGTGCCTCCCCAGCCAACTGAAAGATGATGGATTCTTTTCTTTATAAAAGCAATCTCTTAAATTCTTCACACACCACCAGAAACACTGTGATCTACTGCAACTACTGCTGTCTGCTTTCATCCCTCCTCTCTGCTTTTGTCTGTGGAAACCAACTTATCCACACATTTTTACACTTTCAAGTTTATTAGTGTTGCCTGAGAATAATTCTTGGCAGAACAGCTCTCGCTCTTCAAATGATCATTATTGCTACTGCAGAAATGATAGTAACGATTAACTAATTTTCTATTGTAAGCCTTTGCAATAAGCTTTGCTATTGCTCATGCCTGAGGGAGATTTGACCCTTCTGCATTGGGCTACACTGAGCTATGATTCTCCTTGGCCTCCTTTTGTTTTTAATGCATTTGTAAAAACACCTTTTGCTATTTTTTGCAATAGTGGCCAGATTAAGTTCTAATTTTCTCACTGCACAACCTACCGACATCCCTGTACTCTTCTCAAGTCGCCTGCTCCTTCTTCCAAAGGTGGTAAATTCTTTTTGTCCCAGCCTCTGTGAAAGCTCCCTGTTTAGTCAGGCTAGTCTTCCACACTGGCTCATTTTAGCACACATGGGGAAGGCCTGCTCCTGTCTGTTCTTCAGGAATCTTCCTGGATACCCTTCCCCTTCAGGACTGTCTCCTAAGGGACTCTCCAAACCTATTTTTAATCAACCTGAATTCTGCCTTCTGGAAGTCCAAGGTAGTGGTTTTGCTGACCCGCTCCTCCTGACATCACCAAGAATAGACAGCTCTATCATTCTGTGGGTGCTATGCCCAAGGTGGCTGTGACATCCACCAGTCCTCTGTAAACAGCACGTCTTGAGAGAACCTCCCCTGGTAGGCTCTCTTACTGCCTGTGTCAGGAAGTTATTTTCCATACAATCCAGGAACCTCATAGACTGTTTCCTCCCCAGGCCCCATGGAGGCAGCAGACTTCTTTATGGGTAGGATCCAGTCTGCAAACTGGGCCCCCTGTTCCCCTCAAAAGCCTTCTATGAACAAAATAAAGTCCCGAAAAAAAGTCTCAGACATTGCAGAGTTTGAATCCCCAGATGGGATCAAATTTTTATATTTTCACGTCAATCATATCAGAGTTCTTTACATCATGAAAAAGAATTTCAATGTAATTTCACCAAAACTGCTCAGGACTTTTCTTTGAAAGACCTATTCTAGTCAACCTTTGTCTGAGGTCTAGACTAAATCCTTACTTATACGTACCCAGTGCCATCTGGAGCCTTCATTACCAGGATATAAAGCTGTGCTGCTTGGTATCATCTTCATGCATGACTGGATGACTTACTTAAGCCATCTTCAATCTTCAGCACCGTGAATTCTCCATAGGCTTTGGCTGTAAAATTACACTGAAACTGTGTTTGATTGGATCACAGCACTGCCATCCTAGGAGGGCTCAGCATCAGACTCATGTGGTTGTTTTGTTCTGCTCTCTTCATTTTAAATACATCCTTCGAAAATGAATTAAAAAAACAACAAAACACAACCTATGGAGATGACTCAAAGCATACAACAGTCATCTCCATTTTCTTTCCCTGGAGAGATTCCCAAGTGGGCTGCACATCTCAGGCTCACAGGCAAGTTTACAATTACAGAATGCTCCTGGAGCTGCAGGAAATGTTACAAGACTCTTTATTCTCTGAAGAAAGGAAGGGTTTTCCTTCTGAAAGATACTATAGCCCATCCTATCTCTTAACATTCACAAGGGGCATCTAGTTTCATTTGTTGCCCTTTCTAGAGCTGGCTTCCTCTACAGCTTACCAAACCCCCTGAGTTCCTTATTTTCTCTGATGTGCCTCTCCTGAAGCTCTCAAGATGCAAGCAGCCGCTTCCCTGCAGCTGAGCTTCACAGAGGAATCCTTTTCTTTCTGTTACATTTCAGTCTCAGTCCATTTCCAGCAGCCTGTTCACTTTTGTGTATTTCTGCCCACAGTGGCCAGCCAACTGCATTCATCCTCCAGGGACTTCCTTCTTGCATCAAAGATTACTGAATACTCCCATCTCAGAGGAGCCTGGGACCTCCCAGGCTGCCTTTCCCAGTCCCAAACCATTCTGTCCTCTGACCACGTACTCCAAACTACTTCTAACATTTACAGCCTGAGAAGGATAAATTCCCAGATTAACTCAGTCATCCCACCTAGCTCAGGGGCAGAACGTTTTAATGGCTGCGTAGCCAGCCAGTATCTCCCTCTCTTCCCTTCTCAGATGACTCTGAAAGAAGAAACAGCACAGATCTCCTTTATCACCTACAGACCAAACCCACTCCTTTCTACTACAACTTGTTCCTCTGCAGCACTGTCCCTGAGTTTCAAACTGTAATTTCCAGAAGTATTGTAGCCATGCATAGTACCAGTGGTTCATCTACCTTCGGGTTCTTCTTTCCACCTGCCAGGAAAGTTCTCCCTGCATGAAAATTAAAAGAACTTATATCTCCACTACTCCGGTACAGTAGAACAAACCTTCCTTTCACTGAAAATTGCAAAGCAACATTTAGACTAATTCCAGAAACCAGTTAGAATTAAAAAAAAAAAAAAAAAAAAAGGCAAAAAAATAAAAGCGAACCTTTCTTCCCCCGGGACACCCAGGTACGAGAACCCCCCGACCCCGCAGAAGAGCCGCTGGCACAGCCCCGAGCCCGTTCACCCACGGGACCCACCGCGCGGAGCTCCGGAAGGCCTCGCTGCCCGCGGCCGCGCTCCGCCGCGCTGCTCTTTCCTCGGCTGCCCCCTGGCGGCTGCCCGCGCTCCCGGCGGTCGCGCTCCGCTCCGTCGGGGCCGCTCGAGACCTGTCGCCCGTGTGCCTCGTCCCTCCTTTCCCAGCCGGCTGTGGGGTAGTAACGGACCCGGAGGCCGCTCTGCTGCTTTGGGTTAATGGCCCCTAGCTCCTGCAGTCATTTAGAAACCAGAGGGCGGAAAGAGCTGAGCAGTGTGCGTGTACCTGTCAGCCTGGCCGCGTGCCTGCCTCCAGGAGACACCCTTCTCGTAGAAATGGAATGGTGTTTTTATTTCCTCATGTGTGGATTTAGTCTTTCCCCAGCAGCGGAGATTCCAGCAGAACTAATCTAAAAGCTTTTGCAAACACAACTGTCTTCAGTATACCCATCTTTATGGGAACTGTTGAATCACGGCCTGAGCCACTGATGGATCACCTGAGGTGAGCACTGGGTCAGCCACAGGAGCACAGGTGAAGGCAATGCACTGTGTGACTGGAAGGGATGGAGTCTGGCTTTACCTCTCCCAGACCCCATTTAAGGGCTGACCACCACTGGGGAAGGGTCTCTTGTTGGAGATCACTCCTGTGTGGAATTCCAGGCAAGCCTCAACCTTCAGTGGCAGGTGAGCCTTTCCTAATTTATGGAGTGTCTTTATATCATCTGGATAATTCATCCAAAAATGCACTGTCTGTTTTAATTATGTTGTGTGAGTACTATTCATTCAGGGCATTCATCCTACACCATTGCTTTCTGTTGCACTAGGGTACAAGTTATGCATCTCTGTAACAGGCAGCTGAAATCTCTGGGCGGATTACAATGAGCTGAGTTACACTTCTCTGCTGTAGTGAGGGGAGAACCATGCAGGTTTCCTTGATGATGAAAGGGAGGAATAAATAGAACCAAATCTGTTAACTTTTCCTGTGCGTTGCCTAAAGTCCATGGTACGCTGAGAAAAGGCCTTTTCACAAATGATAGTCTTTTTGCAGCAGTCAGCTGCGTGCTGAGCTCTGCCCTCTCTTCAGGTGTTAGATGCACTCTCTTCAGACACTGGCTTAGCCTGCTTGATCCTATATGCATGATATAAAAGAGGAGGTATTCTGCTGAAGCATTGGATATATACTCTGTCTTCTTATCCACCAACCAGTACATGCTGGAAGTGTTCTTCCACTTAACTGCTTTCTTGCAGTCAAATTACTTCAACCATCCAGGGTCCTCTTGCCATCCCTGCATTTGTGTTTATGGACCTGCTTATCTTATACGTTGAGGGGCTGAGTTTGGTGAGCCTTCATTGCTTCCATGAAGAGTACCCAGGAAGCAGGCAGGACTTGCTGTAGCAGGAATTGGTGGTGCACTGCTCTTCTCTGAAAACAAAGCTGCACTGAGGGTGGTTCTGGTGCACTGAGCCATCTCCTGCGTGCAGGAGTGTAATGGTGGGGGGGAAAAAAAAAAGGAAGAGCACAGAAAAAGCACCTGGGAATTATGAATATATATCTATAAATATTATGGGAATATGTCAGACCTTGTCAAGAATGTGTTTGCTGAAAGTAAGCAGAAGAAGCAGTCTTATTTGACTGCAAATATTTTACAGCAGGTGATTTTCAAAGGGTCAGACCAGCACCTGGAACAGTGTTATCCTAATCCATTTCAGTTTGGCCATCAAACAGCAGCAATTGCAGTTTCCCTCTGCAGTGCCCTCTGGGTGTATTCAGAAGTGACTGCAGATATGAATGTTACTGAGGAGCTCTTGCCATTCTAACATTCCTAACCACCTTCTCTGCACATTTCAGCTCCTCACCAAAGATGTGAAGCAGCGGCTGGGCTGTCAAGGGGAAGGTGCAACAGAAGTGAAGAGGCACCCCTTTTTCAAAAGCATGAATTTCAAGCGGCTAGAAGCAGGAATGCTGGATCCTCCGTTTGTCCCTGATGTGAGTGTGACAGGCAGAACACCAATGGCCTGCTTCGAGAGATTGGTTTCTAAAACTTTTCTTTCTTAGAAATGCTATTGCTGTATCTACGGGTACCAGACCCAGGATGATGTGATAAGCAATAGGGCTGCAGAGGGGAGGCTGGGAAGAAATGAGAGCTGCTCCATAGCCATGGGTGCATGTGTGGTGGTCGGGTCCCTATGAAGGGTGTTAGCCTGGGCCTTGCTTCGTTCCCACTAAACTTTACAGTCCTCCTGTATTACGCTGGAGGCACTGTTGTAGTGTTCATGCCTCAGCTCCCACGCTTTAATCTTGGGACCTTTGTCTTTCCTTGTGCATAGAATTAGTGTGAGAATGAATATGCTCAGGACCAGACTGCAAGGAAAAATCACCCGTGAAAGCCATATGAATGCGTATAGGTACATAGATACACATGCAAAGATGAGACCAGAATTACAATGTCCAGAGCTCTAAAAAACCACATTTGTTACAGACAGTTTGAAGCAGGTTCAGATATCAGCTGTCACCTCAGGCAGAGTGCTTGGACCTGAGATAGTGTTCTGAACTTGCTCGTAGGGAGCAGAATCCAACACTGAGTCCTTACTCAGGTTTATATACCGATCTTGCTCATACTGCAAGTCTTTGTTGCACTGGCAGTAGGAAAACTTTTCTAGCCTTTTGTGGTATAGCTCTGTACCCCAGTGCACAGAGTTATCTGATTATTTTCCTCCTGCAGGGCTTTCTTTCTGGCTAGGCCTCCTGTCCCATATGGTTCTAAGTAAACTCTGCCATTTTAACATATTAAGGAAAGTAACATCTTGGCAGCTCTCATTCACATTGCTGCAAACTCAACCAAACCAAAGTGGCTTAAAAGCTACAAAAGTTTACTTTAGCCGCTCTGGTTTTGCTTTACGTTTTACTATGTGGCCTAGTTATTCCTGCCAATTAGCCCATGGTGTTACGACCTGCTTTAGTGGGAAGAAACAGGAGACAAGCTACTATTTCTTTCTGATGTAGAAAATTAGAAAATTCTGGGCTGAAATTTGGGATTCGCCAGAGTGCATTAAAAGCTTAACTGTGGCATGTAAGGCCCAGAAGGCACCTCTTACAGACGTATTTGCTGAAGCTGGGGCACATAAATTTTTATGGCTATTTATTGGGAACTCAAGAGCCGGCCCTAATTTAAATTATTTGGCACTTCATCCATCGATTTCCAGGTCTTTACTGAAGTCAGCTGAATCACCCAAGGCTACACGGCCAACGGCAGAGGTTGTAATCCGACCCATATTTCTCCTTCAGACTTCTATGTCTCCACAAAAATGCTCTGGATTGCAGTCATCAGAAACGCAGGGGGAAGCAGCCTCCAGCAGATAGGAGTATCATCAGGAGTTAGTTTGATTTATTTGGACGCCGCGCTCAGCTCTAGATTAAATACTGCGCAGTCAGCTCAATGGCTTGCAGGCACTGCACCCTGTGTTGACAGTGCTTGGTATTGGTGAGCTGGGCTAGTCCCTCAGACCAGCCCTCAGTGATTCCTGTGCATCAGAGGGTGGCTGCTCTGTGCTGCTGAGGGAAGCTCTCTGAGCGCACAAATGATCACGCTATGCCAGGAAGCCAGTGATGACTTTTTTCTGTTTTCTGTGGCTGACTGATGGAATATAAGTTAAAAGAGCATCACTGCGAAGTGTCCTGCCTGTAATCCCAGAAAATTAAGTAGTTTTAAAAGGTGAAACCGTCTGACTATTTATTTGAAGAAACGCAGCCAAGTTAAAAGAGTTAATAGAGGTGATTCTGGACAGCTTCCAGCAGCTGAGCTATTAATAAAAACAATGGAAAAATGCCAAACCTCTTCTGTTTTCTTTAGCAGTTAGAATACATTCCTTTACGTTTTTTAAACTGCAAAAGCTGCAGCTATCTGAGCAGAACGTTTCTATTTGGGGTCCCTTTTCAGAGCTGTCTCCAGTATGTCACTCAGTGTTCTTCTGTAAAAGAAAGTGCTGAAGGATTTGGTTTTTATTTTCTTTCACTTTCTGTCCTTTTCCTCTCACCTCTTTGCCATATGCTGTATGGATGACTGAAACCCACTTTGGCTACACTGATGCTTTAAGGACTTCAAAGTGGGACTCTTAAACATGCTTAAAGCAAATTCAGCCTTTGATGATAAGCATGCAGGCAGAGCAAGTCTAGAGAAGCAGGGTGCAAATAGTCACTGGTGGTGAGCCGTTCTCACTTGACTGAAACTGGGGAAAAAAGCACGTGGTCAGACTTGGAAATATTCTTTCTCTTGCTGTTTTCTAATTGCTGTGATAGCCCAGAGCAGTGTACTGCAAGGATGTGTTAGACATCGAGCAATTCTCCACAGTGAAAGGAGTGAACCTGGACCAAACAGATGATGATTTCTATTCCAAGTTTTCCACAGGATCCGTGTCTATTCCATGGCAAAATGAGGTAAGGATGTGTCATAGTAAGATGACTCCAATAAAAGCCCTAACAGATGTTTTAAGAGAAGCTGTATATTTCCAGTAACATATAGCTACTGGATAACTTGCCAGACTCTAATGATTTCATGAGTTACAAATGGTCTCTTTCAAGATCTATAATGTACCACAGATGTCAGGTTCAGGTGGCTGTGTAAATTGGCAAGGATTCTACTGCACTTCCTTCTCCTGTATTTCTACTGAGGTATTTGACAGCAGCTCAAAGGAACTTCCACAGGACGGATGGAAGTCCTGATGGGAAGCTCCCCTGTTTGTGATCCTCGTCTCACCTCCTGTCCAGTACCTGCAGTGGGTCCCAGCTGCAGCAGTGTCTGCAGCTGAATCTTGAATCGTTCCAGGGTTTCCAGATCTGAGTCTTTGTTTCTGTTTGATATGAGAACAGAATGAACAGTTGATTTTCTGAATCCAACTCTACATCAAACAGCAGATCTCTTTGGGCAGAGGGGTGTCCAAGGGGATTTTGTGAGTGTGCCTGAATTTACCTAATATTGTCCACAGTAGTAAAGAAAGTAATAGGAAGTTATGTGGGGCAGCTGCTAGTAAGGCTGAGGAGCAACATGCAGAGCTGATTGAGCCTCACTTTTTCATAACATCTATTAACCTTCTATAGCCACCAACAGCAGTTCAGCTGTCACTGTCCTGATCTACTGCTCAGGGTGTTGATGGCAGCTGCTGATCCTGACCTTGACTTTGAACAAACTGGTATTACTGGAATATATTTAATGCAGGTGTATCACTTCTTTCTTTCTCATTGTATTACACTAGATGATAGAAACGGAGTGTTTTAAAGAACTGAATGTGTTTGGACCAAATGGTACTATTTCACCAGACCTAAACAAAAGCTACCCCCCGGAGCCACCCAAGAAAGGACTGCTGCAGAGGATATTTAAACGGCAGGTGAGGTCTCTCATGGCTGACATCAGGAGCACTTGTTTAGTTGGTCAGTGTCGTGTCTGTGTTGTAGTGGCATAGAATCATAGAAACAGAATCATAGAATTGCTCAGATTGAAAAAGACTTTCAAGATCAAGTCCAACTGCAACCAAACCACACAACCCTAACTCTAACAACCCACTGCTGAATCTTGTCCCTGAGCACCACATCCAGATGGATTTTAAACACACTCAGGGATGAATTTTTGCTGTGACAATGTATTTTTGCTGTGGCATCTTAGAGAGGGCTGGCTGTCACAGTTACCTAGCGGTTTCCTGACTAATACTGCATAGTCATGCATTTCCTGCCTCTCTCTTGTGCTAGGTTTTCTTTAATGACCAGATCTTCTGTTTGTTTTTACTTCTTTCATCAACTTTGTTTCCAATGGCTGAAAATTTCGTAGCTAAACTATTTTTAGTAGTATGCTGAAATGCCTTTTGAAATGGTTTTTAATAAGTTCCTTAAAAACCCTTGATTTATGTGTTAAAAAAGAGAATTCTAAAGCTGATTGTGGTAATCAAGGATCTAAACAGGACTCAAAAAAGGAGAGAGCAGTTGGGCTAAAAGATCTTAGAGGTCTCTTCTGACCTTAGTGATTCAGTGATTCTATGAAGTCAGAGTCTGTGACGTACAGCTTTGATGTGGCACTGTGGCAACATTTACAAATGCAGGTAACATTCCTAGGCTGATGTATTTCTGTAGGGTAAATGCTGTTCCTCATCAATCACTCTCTAAGTCAGTCAGACTTAGCAGATGCTGACGTTTTGCAATGAATTGACTTTACTCCTGGAGCTGGTGTGTCTTTGCATCCTTAAGAACTCCCACGATCCTCCTGTCCTGGAGAGAATACAGGTAAGGAAGTAAAGAGTATTTTACAACCAGAGTTCTTCACGCCAGGATCTTGCAGGACAGTCAGTACATTATCACCACCCAATGAAAAGCTTGACACATTTACAGAAACTAAGTGTCTTTTTTTTTCTTTCCATCTTTCTGTAGCATCAGAACAATTCAAAGAGTTCTTCAAATTCCAAGGCCAGTTTGAATCACCACATAAATTCCAATCACGTAAGTTCAAACTCCACTGGAAGCAGCTAGTTCTGACTCAGTTCTCTGAAGCACTGCGTCCTTCCACTACGATCTATGAAGCTTCTATGGATGAGAGAGCATCCACCGTTGAGTGAAAAAATAAAATAAAAACAAAATCTCCCCCAGATGGAGGTTTTCTACCCATTCCTTCCAGTGGAGCCTCACATTTTAAGAAGAAATTTCCACTCAGGTCTGTTTTCTGGAGGTGGCACTCGAGACTGTGTGAATCAAATCTGTCTATTTAGAACACTGCAATAGAAATTCAATGAACATGACTACTTGCACGTATTTAAATATCATCATACTAGAACTGAATTTTGTCTTTATTATTTTTAAAGAAAAGTTTTGTAAATTTCTCTATTGTCTCAGTTTACATTTTGTACATTTGTATTTAAATGAAAGTCAGACTTTGGAGGTGTATATTTTCCAAGCAGCAGCTGTAAAGCCATGTGTTTTAAGACATTTTTTAAAAGAAAAAAAAAAATGTGACTCAAGCTTCCAGAGCAAATGAGAAATCATTCTTTTTAGTAACTCTAGAAAACTATTCATAAATCACTTTATCAGTCCGGGTTTTATTGACGTGCATTTTTACAGACCAGTTTATTCTTAATTATTTTACATCTGTATATTTGGTTTACAGCAACACTGCATACGTTTCTCCTCTTCATTAACTTGTAACGTCTTGCATTAAATGCTAAAAGATACTGACGAGGCTTTGATGTATTCAACAATACTCCTTGCTCTGCCTAAGGTTTGTGATCTCAATGGACTGGCACAGCTGAGATTTGTACTTACGTTGTTAGGTCATCATAGTATTTTAATTAGAAAGTGTACTCTATTTAAACTCTTCTTCTTCACTTATTTCTGTTGAAGAACAAGATTGAGAGGTGACCAGGAAAGCAAATGACCGTTTGTTTTTCAAGGGATTGAGTCCTGCACCCGCTATGATGAGAGCAAAGCGTTCTCAGTGCTGCAGACAAAAGCCCAAGGCCTTTTCTCCACTGCTTGTGTCAAACAGGTAGCAAGAGAGAAATGCAGTAGTCTGGTTTGTGCACCGTGAGATTCATGTCAGCTTCCTAGAGCTGTGGAGATTCAGAGTGGGGTCTGAGGTGCTTTAGAGCAGTAGCAGAACCTGTGAATGGACTTTCATTTGGTGTATCAAACACACATTACTTGTACCCTCAATTAAGTCCTTGGCTTAATTGAATAAAATGTAAGTTATGGAATAACACCTCCCACTTTTCCTTCCCTCTTTCTTTGCCCAGGATCCTTTAACCACTGTCGAAGACATTGTTCCCTCTTACAAACAGGATCAGTAGCAGCACCGGAGGCACCTGAATCATGTTCAAGTAGTCTGCTTAAGAATGCTAGATCAAAAATATGGTTCCTTCTCTTTAATAGGAGCTGGAAAGCCTTTGTGCCCCAAATGTAGATGAGGTCTCTGAAGCCCACCATGCTCTACAAAAGAGGGTTCTTCACCATGCGCCTTACAGTAGTCACTAGAGTAGACTGGTAAGTTCACCTTTGGGCCTGAGAGGAACATCCACTGCTAAAGCCTTGTTAGATAGCAGTGCAGTTACCCCAGGAAGCCCTGTTGCACTAAGATGCATTCCGAAATCTTCCAGTTCTTCTGGTTGCTAGTAGATATGCAGGAAGTACATCATAACATCACCAAGAATATGTTCTCCTTTTTCCTTCAGATCAGCATGGCAGAGAAATCCCTTCTCCCCATGTAGATGGTGCTCAGGGTGCTTCAGCCACTCTCGTGTCAGATGATGGCATTGAAGATCTTACAGAGGTACAAGATTGTAGAGAAACAGTAACAAAGAGAATTTTGAGTAACTTTTTAGATCGGCTATAAGCTAAATATATATTGGTTTCGGCTTCTTGACAGGAAAGGAATGAATACTGTAGAAACGAAAGCAGCTGAGTGCAGAGGGGTCTGTTACCTCCAGTTCTGTTCTCCCAGCTTGATGTAGAGCCACTTGAGTCAGCAAGATTAGTCCTCTCACTTCTGTAGTGTGACCACAGGAGCACACAGTTCAGGGCTGAAGCCCTGCCTTGCTTTCAGAAACGTCTGTCAATCGCCTCTGAGCCAGATTCAGAAACGCTGGGAGCTGCGGGTGCTCAGGGGCTCTGCAAGAACGGAATTATGATTTTGTTTTACAACCTTGGAGAGCATTTACAGGGGGATTTTTACTATTTTGTTTCAAAGGGAATAGTTTTTCATGTGGATTTGCACATAGCAAAGGAGCAGGAAGGAGTAGTTATTTAATAGCTTTCCAAACTGATTAATTTTTTTAATCTTCTTTCCAGTTACAGTATAGACTCTTTCAAAAATGCCGAAGTTCAGGTCTAGCTGCTTGTTTTAAGTAGACAGATGAGCAAACGTAGCTCGTTTTAAGAATCAGAAATCTTTTGCAGTCTGATCCTGAACTGTGCAAGCATCGTTTTTATTTTTAAATCTTTACTAAGTAATCTGATGAACACTAGTTTATACACTTTTTGATACAGTTGAGCATTCATTTTCTGCAGTGTCTCTATAGGAGAATTAACTCTTCTAGAATTTTTTCCATTCTCCAGTTGTATGAAAAGCTTTTTTTAAATAAAGGAGTAATGAAAGGAAAGTAAGGGAGTACAAATGTAGCCGTAGGACTAGAGGAAATGGCCTCAAGTTGCCCCAGAGGAGGATCAGATTGGATATTAGGAACAATTGCTTCTGCAAAAGAGTGGTCAGGCACTGGAGCAGGCTGCCAGGGGAGGAGGTTGGGTCACTGTCCCTGGAGGTATTCAAGAAACACGTAGATGTGGTACTAAGGAGCATGGTTTAGTGGGGAGATATTGGTGGTAGGTGGATGGTTGGACTAGGTAGCTGGAAGGTCTTTTCCAACCTTAGTGACTTTAAATAATAAACTCTTAAATGTACGCTTGATCTGGATTATGTAAGAAGAGATTTTTTGCAAGAATGGATATGACTTAGGTCTTGCTTCTGAACAGGAGCCTGCTTGTGAAGCTGGTAAAGGTGTGAAGGTAATTGTACTAGTTACTGCAGGTCATACTGACTGTTATTGGATAGCAGAACTCAGTTCTGCACTGACTAGAGACTCCTGGTAACTGACAGTCCGAGGGCAATGCCAGGTATTTGTAAAAACAGTTTGATCCCATCTTGTTTCACAGCCATCCCTTCCACCAGCACCTACGGCAAAGTGTGCCATCAGCAGCTGGAAATCATTCTTTGCTGGTACAGAGAAGCGTCTGATTCTAAGACACTTATTCTTCATTTTGTTCAAGCAGAACTCAAGTTCTGATTTGAATTCTTTGCTTCCTCTGTCAAAGCCTCAGATTTTAAATCCAATTTCTGAGGAGAGATGCCTCAGAAAATCAGTCTTTAATATTAATAAAACCATGAGCAGGACAAGGAAGACAGAGAGGGTGTGAGCTCTGGAGTACGGTGTGCAAATCGCCTTTATGTATGTATCTTCAGCATGTGTTAAATGTTACTATCACACATCACAGCACGTGCTTCCTTGTTATCATATGTTATTTATAGTTCTTTCAGTAACCTTGAAATTGCACGCGCAAAGTCATATTAAATATAGTGTTGAGCCCATGGCTAAAAGTCAGTGTCATCTTGAGGAGGAGGACTGACGTAACAGTTTGAACAGGAAAGCAGGCACACATTCAGCCTGTGGGAACAGCTACCACACAGCTCTGCGTTCCTACTTGGCTGAGCCTCAGCCAGTTTCCATAGTAGACACTTCTGGAAGAGCAATAAATGCCCACCCTTACACACACCCCTACAGCACATCTTCTCATGGACGTCTATGGGACAGGTTGCTTCTCCATAGCTGTGTTTTTTCTTTTTGGTTCAGATTTACAATTTGTTAAATATCTCATGCAGATGAGGTAACTTGTTAAAAATGGCAAGACATTTCCCATGCAATATTTGAAAAGATTGGACTTTGATTGAAAGAACATCCCCGGGTTGGTCTGTCCCTCAGGTGCGGACCATCTTCCTTCACACGCATAGCATGAAGCACAAAGTGGCCTTCGGAAACTCTACAAAAAAAAAATCTGTAATACCTAGGTAGCAGGTGCCAACCTCACGGAAACGCCACTTGGACTCCTTGTCTGCCACTGCAGTAAAGAAATCTGGTGGTGAATGCAGTGGGATCCAGAGACTTAAAGATGGGCCCAAGTCTGTCTCAGGCTTCACAGAGGTGCATCTGACACTGAAGTTTGGGAGGATCTGTTCAATGGCATCGTTCAGTACCTCCATCAAAAACAGAAGATTCCAGAATTCTCTGTTGAGCCTTCCACAGATATGGATAGCAATTTTAAAACGCTATAAAATTATTTAGATAAGAGTAATAATGTGTAACAACCTTATGCTAAAGCTGACGGACCATGTCAGTTTAAAACCATTCCTCTCTTATTGTGCTGGGCAGGAAGCAAGCAGTCTCTTTTAGACATACTAAGTGGTATTACTCATATTGTCCTGATGGTAATATTCTGTCCTTAGCTGAAAAAGAGGAAGAAACTGCTCCAGAGAATGTTGCAGTATTATATTTTTCTTTAGGAAAACTACCAGTAAAGAGAAAAGCCCACAGTGTGCTACGGTATTGTATGCTCACCTCCCTCGAACTTCTCTGGTAACATAAATCCAAACTGCCTAGAATCAGCCTAGACAGCAAGGTGACAAATGGGTTTTATGAAAGAAACCATTTCAGACTGATTGTTGCCTGTTTACTAAAATGAATATTACTGCTTTGTCTTATGTACCTGGAGCCAGAAGTGGTGGATTTTGTTGCTGCTGTGCTCAAGTTTTACATCACTGCCCTGGACAAGCCTCTTTGCAATTTTGCTTTCCCATTTTTAAACATGGAGGGATGCTCTCTATCTATCGATAGACAGCACTTGGGAGTCTCTGCACAAAACAGATCAACCCTTTATATTATTATTTAAGTGAAATAGGTTTAATACAGCTGCTCTTATTTACATGGCATGGGAGATGAGTCTTGTAAATAAGGGCTTTTTTTTATTGCTGGTTTGTCTCAGTTCCTTAGAGATATTGAAAAAGAATGCTCTTCACTTCTGTAAAGCCATCTCCAACAGAAGATGAGATTCCAGTGCAAATGTTAAGGTATGAATTTCTTATTTAAGTGCTGGCTAGTAATTGCAGCATTCAGATGAACACTTCCTCTTCTTTACAATGGAAAGACAAAGTTAAGAGGAAGGGGACAATTACTTTCGCCGGCTCCACATCACAAGCTTTCTCTTTTTCGGCCAAGCCTGCGAATGAATTTGTAGGTAGCAATTAAACGAAACGCCGTGTGAAGTCACAAGGACGGCAGACACGGGGTCACTGCTGGTATGAAAGCAGAGGCGACCACACTGCTGGGATCAGCCGACTCCAAGGGGGACCTCCACGCCTGCTGGAAAACCACTGGTCCTGTAGAGAAGATTAACGCCCAGAAAAGGAACTTTTCAGGTAGTGGCTGGATGACAAATACGTATTGCCTTCTCACCACCCCAAATACATTTATTAGCGAGCTGAAATGAGTTATTTCATACGTACAGAACGCGGTCTCCCTTAATTGACTTTCTTTTCAACACTGGACACTCTTCTGAAAGACTTAACGTTTTAGCCTCATGAAGGTGGAAGTTGTAAAAACTTTATTTTGTGTTTCTGAGCAATGTAGATAGACCTAAAGATTTCATGAGTTATCACGTGGTTGCCCATATCTGACTAATAATTAAACTGTAAATTTGCAGTTTCATACTAGGGTTAGTCTTTTCACCTGCTTCAAAAACTAAAAGTCATATTTGATATATAAACACACACAAAATATCCTTCTGACGGAACTTCAAGAGCATATGCAGGATTAAATGTTTTCAAGCACTTCTAATACTGTAGTCTATAAGGGGAGCAGACAATTCTAAAGCAATGTTCAAAGTTGTCTTTCATAACCGAGTCAACAGATCATTTTTGTAATAAATTCAAGCAAGTGTTCTCAACTAGAAGAGCTAGCGGCTTCGGTATTGTACAAAAACTCATCCTAGTATCCAAAGGGTCAGGGGCGGGGAGGGGCTGTCTGGTTTTATTTCTCTTGCCAGGGAGATCTTTAACATTGTTTGATGAAGCTAGTTTCATTTGAGATTGTTATTGAAGATAAAGGCTTCTGTGTTCTATGGCTGCTTGGGTTCCTCGTACATAATGTCCTAGTAATGTCACAGTGCTGCTGTATGTAGATCAAACCACTGTTCTGATTGTTTGTTTGGGTTTTTTTTTTTTTTTTTTGCTTTTTTTTTTTTTTTTTGTAATAAATTCTTTAATTTAAATACTTGAAAACTATATGTATTGCTTTAATGAGGCATACAGTCACCTTCCTTAATTCTCTGGGATCTTGAAGACGACTTCAGTAAGAGTGGAATGTTCCTTTTATTTTCTATCTCACCGGTTCCTCGCGGAGATTGAAGGAACTGAAAACCAAACCTGAGAGCACGTATTACTTTGCAGAAGTTCAGGTTCTTGTCTGACAGCAGAATTTTCCCCAAGATCTGCTTCCCCTGCCTACGTCCTCACACCCCCACCTTTCTCTGCCATGTAACTGTCACCAACACAACTCTGTGGCCTTAAGGACACGTTCAAGGCAAGGATGGCACAATCACTCGTGAGCATGGAGGCTTCAGAAGCTGGGAACTATTTTTTGCAGCTGAGCACTGTCTGGTTTCTGAGGGCCTATAAAGGATGCTGTCTAAGATTCAGTTCAGTCTGAGAGGAAATGTTTGGAGAAGGAAAACGACAATAACGTGCTCTTCAGTGTTCTGTACGTAAAGGATTTAAAACAAAGGCAAAGAGTGGCTGCAGATCACTAGCAGGAAAGCGGCGCAGTGCCTTTTCTGTGTGAGAAAAGATAGAAATGTTTCAGAGAGGCAGAGAGAATATTTTCACAAACCTGCAAATGGCAAACAGCGTTCGCATCACGTTTCGTGAGAGAACGTCACAAAAACAGATGATCTGCACGAAAGCAGCAGCTACACCCAACAGCAACCTGAGGTAACAGACCACACGAATTCAGCTCATCACTTTCCAAACAAACCCAAGCCATTTTTCAGGAGATTATAAAATTCTGGGAGATTGTCAGATGAAGTCTTCCTCCTTCTCTAGCAGTTCTTGGTGTCCTCTTCTCTCCGTATCCCGATGTCCTTTCTGTACAGCAGCATCTAGCTATGCTCTCTGTCAAGAGATGCAATCTTCCTCAGCCTTCTCCACTTTCTCTGGCACAAGATGCGCAGCTTCTCAGAGGAAAGTCATTACATTAGTTTGAAAGAAACCCAATTAAAAAAAAAAAGTCAACTTTCTGAGTCCCTTAGAGGTTTTCACAGATGAAAAATACCATAAATGGATCAGACTCTGCAATGTGAAGTCTACGGGGATGCTTCTGGGAGAGGAGACAATACACACTTCTGCCAAGTCTGAGTCTTAATTGCTGGATTTTGTCACTCTTTTTCATATTCAGTATACCATAAAAGTAAAAAAAAAACTATTAACAATTAGTGCTCTGATTTGTCATGAATAGAGAAGAGTAAAGGAGAAGAGGCTGAACAGCTGAAGTAACCCATTTGCAGATGCTTACTTATACTTACGTATATATAGTTTAGCACCATTAATTTATTTCTTAATTAAAGGAAAGCGTGTTCCTCTACTGCCAGCAAACTTTACTAACATCCTAATGGCACGGGGCTTCATGTCTGCACAGAGACTCAGGATGCTCCAGACCTGCTAATCTGGGGCCACTGCAGTGTGATAAAGATGAAGTATCAGGAGCAGGGAGGAAGGCAGGCTGCTTTTTTAGAAGACTTTGCAGGTGGGAAATGACTTGCAAAACTAAATTTTAGAAGCATGCATTCTAATGCACAAAGCCACACACTCAAGACATGCTTGTCACACTCAAGGGCTGCTTGTGTCCCAGTAATAGTGCACTGCTATTATCATGGCCTCACATAACGAGTGAGATGTTGTTATGATGCAGAGAAACTAACCTTGAGTGGACGTGCAGTGGAAACCAGATGCATCCCCTCCATGGCATCTGCAAATACCTTTATGTGTGGCAGAGTTTCATTTAGGTCTAAAATACAGATTTTCCTTCAGGGAAAAAATGCACCCAACTGGCTGTGCCCTGCTATTTGCAGTGCTAAGGCAAACAGAATTGTGAAAAGATCATTCAGGCTCAGCGTATAGAGCTCTTTCCCATGCACAAAGGACCTGGAGCTCTCAGCATCCCGTGTCAGTTCTCTCAGATGTTACTGAACCCAGGACTGGGAAAGGGAGATGGAATGAATCCAATGTGTTTCCTGTCTGGGGTGAAAGCTCTCGGTTGTCTCCTGAAGGGACTGACGGGGGGGTTTTGTTCTTGGATTCTGACTGCAAGCTGCTGCTGCCTGCCCTGCTGTTGCTCTCCTCTGCTCATAGGAATTAGCAAGCTGATACATTAATCACCTAATTCCTCCAGCTCCTCTTTTCTGTTAACTCACATCGAAAAACACCTGAAGACAGAGACAGAAACATCAGCTCAAACTAGCACTGTAACGATGACTTTATTGCTAATAATACCACAGGCAGTAGTGCTTTTTGGAAGCTTAAAACAGCTGCCCAGCTTTGGGCCTGACACTCAGCGCTCTGCACAACTGAACACTGACATTCTGTGTAACAGAACGATCTGCCTGCAGCTGGCATCGTGCACTTACATGACCACTATCAACACCAAGTGCAATAAACAATTTGAAGCTCAGATTGCATTAAGCATTTGCTATATTCACCTCATACTTACACCAGGAAAGCAGGACAGGCCCTACACACACAATTACTTCCCTAATTCTCACTTAAATGCGGCGTTCCTTTCTCTTTGCCCTTTCTCAGAGGTTTGTGAGTATGCACATGGAACCACAGTGTCTGATCACACTGAAAAATGAAGCTTCCATCAGTGTTCCTCAAGTACCAGACACTGCGACGAGGATCTCACAACATGTGGCAATATGAATCCGTCACTTCTTACCGAGTAGGTTGCATCCATGCAAAACATAGCACAGACTGAATGGGTCAAAATTAAAACAACAACAAGACGTAAAACAAGCAAAGTAACTTGGCAGAACACAGTACTGCTTCTTCAGATGAGCTAACGGAAACTACACACTACCAGTAGGGAACCACACTGCTCTGCTGAAACTAACCAGTCTTTTTAAGGCAGGTTAAGAATTCAGGTTGTGTGTGCGTTTTGAACAGTGCTACATGTGTACAGTAATTCAACACTACCCCTCATTTTTACTGATTCTTTGGGGAAAATAACTGAACACAAAGATACGCCATGTCAGTGAAGAACGCTGTCCCACAGATGTATTTCTGCATCAGAATGATCTAACACATAGAAACTACTTCAGTCACAGCAGCACTGAACAGGAGCAGTTCCTCACTCGGAGGACTGCAGGACGAGCTGCAAACAGCTCCAGCACTACTTTTTTTGCACGAATGCTTCTAGAGGAGCAGCAATGTGCATTGTTAAAATGTCCAAGAAGTCACCTTTGTAGAGGTCCAGGACACGGTGGATTTCCTTCTGACCACTGCGTTCCATTGTTTTTCTGTTTTCTTGGCTTGCTGAGCTGCAGGATTCTTCTGTCTCCTTGCTATACCCAACCATTACCACAGCACCACAACTACTTCTGCGCCGAGATCCTCTGCGGGTGAGTGAGGGGTTCTGGTTCTTGTCGGGAAATCCCTTGGTCTTCCTATTGGACCTCTTACTTTCGTAGTTCCTGAGCTCCATCAGCCTCTCGTTGAAATACTCCTGCAAGGGTTTGTCATGGAAGGCAGTGCAGGGTGCGGGTCGGCCTTTCAGGCAGCCTCCAGAGGAGCCCCCCAAGCAGTGGGCAAACGAAGCTGTGTTTGGAGAACTGCTCAGCTGTGAGGAAGGGCTCTTTGCTCTTTCCAGATCCTGGGAAAGCCGGCTGAAGGCTCGAGCTTCTGGATCATTTTTTGATAACTGTTCAAAAGGGAGAGAGGCAGGAGTGGGGCAGAAGGGTGGAGGGAATCTGCATTAAAACGTGCTGGTTTACGTAGAAAAAGATGTTACCCCTCACAGTAAACAGCTGCTGGGGAAAGTTTTATGTTCTTAACCTAAATTCCCCGAGGACTTTAACTCTAATCCCTCTCTGGAAAACAAATGCTTTGGGCTGAGGTTAAACAATGCTGAGCTCTGACTCTGATGTGCTGCTACAGTTCTGTGTAGTCTCTCTGAAAACCTCATTTTCTAAAAGAATCTCTCACCTGTCTGTATTAAGAGAACGTCAAGTTTATCCTTTTCAAATCCCATCAGCCTGTAGCTGCAGTTTCCCACGATAAAAACGTATTCCTATCGTAAGAAATTTTTCTTCTTTTTGTTTTTCCTTACTCAGCTGTGAACTGCAGTGTATTATTGCCAGAAAAGCAATTCTCACATGTGATGTATTTCTACATCCTAAAACGATGAAGTTTATTGTTATTTCCCTGCAGTATATCACAGACGTGCATGGAGTTATCTTCTCCTTTCCCATCACAGGATGCCTTTCTCCCTGCCAGCCATTTTAATACCTCAGCTACTTGAACAGCCAGAGGCCAGATGTAACTCCCACTGACATCAGCGGGTGCCTCCCCGCTGACTTCAGGGGAACACCCATGCTGTGAGTCCTTTTATTGACTGTGAGGGAAATCAATGAGAGCCCCAGTGATCTGCTAGAAATTCACCACACTAAAGACTGCCTCTCCACGTCCGGAGTTCAATGTCCCCTGGGCTCTGCCATTTCCATCTTCCTCACATATACTCTAAGACATCCCGGTCTGTCTGAAGCCACCAGCTGCTTTCAGCTCACCAGATCAGGCCGGACCATGGCTTTTTCTTTCAAAAGTCTTAGCTGTTCAGCACGATGGAAGAACTGCTTTGCAGTTCTTTCAAATCAATAAAAAGAAAGACTACACTGTATGTAGACAGTAATGTTTCACAGCTGGACCACGGAACATTTCGCACTCATTTATTATGCCTGACAATGCCTTTGGTATCACGAAATGATCACTCAAGCAGCTTTTCACAATTGCTAATTAAGTCTAGATACTCGCTAAGGGTTCAGCCACAAATCTGGTTTCAGAGCCCAGCGATGTCTCAGTAGGGCGCTCCATCATCAGCAAGTTGGCAGGATGCTTGCTAATGATGGATGGAAAACATCAAGCACAAACCAGGAGCAGTGGGTTGGACAGGCCCTGTAAACCAACAGGCAATCCAATTTTTCATCTCTCACTATTCCATCACATTCTGGAAGAGTCCCAGAAAAATTAATGATCCTGTCTGGAGTGATTCTACTTCTGGAATAAGTTAGGTAACTGAAGAACACTAAGGCTTGGTTGAAAAGTAGTCTCTCCTTCCCACATTAAACCTTAAACAATACGTTTAAATAGTCTTAACTTGATAATGTATCGGAGTACAGCTCTTTAAAGTTAAGCTTTTCTCTATCAAAACGTCCAAGATTGGTTACCACATCACATAGCAGCTTAGCAAGAGCGGTAAATTGAAATGCTCTACATTTCAAAGACAGTTTTAGCATACAGACCTTAATGTCTTGGAAGCCTGGATACTCTGGGATGATAGGCAAGATGCACACGCTAATACTGTTCGACCGCTTTTGCTTTGTTGCCTTATGAGAGTATGAGCAGTTCCTGGAGAGATGGGAGCTTCCCAGGTCGGGTGGGTTGAATGCTTTACAGTCTTCTATGTAGCACGTTCTTAGGCACATCATCGAGGCAGGTCCCCCCATTGCAGCACCACTCGGGAGCATTTAGAAGCAGTCTGTATTTCGGAACTGATTGTTTCTCTCGTTTTCCTCTAATGGATGATCTCACACCAGTGAGTCCCCCGGCAATCTGCAACGCTGAGTATCGGCAAACACAGAAGACAGACTGAGCTCCGAGCTCCTGCCGAACTGGACTCAAAGATCACAGGCAAGTGATGCCTTCACTGCGGCCAAACCGTTAATGCTGCTTTTATCCCCTGAAAGCTCTCCGCACATGGTTGCTAAATCCCGACTGTGAACGCAAAGGGCTCAGTTGAGGGGGGGATTTGCGGGGATTACACACGCACCTTCCGTCACTGAAGTCTCACGCTGTCATGTGAGGCAGCCTTGATGTGACTGCTCACGCAGCAGCAATTAGAGGTGATCAGCATCCCGCAGGGAGGAGTCACAGCTCACCATGGAGCGGGCAGAAAGCTGCACGCAGGGCTTGGAGCTCCCCGAGAACAAAACGTTAAGGGCTTCTTCCTCAGAGAGGCACAAGGTGAATAAATCAACACAACCGACAGGTAAAGAAAGACAGTGTAGACAACTATAATGAAAAAAAAGACTTCCATGAAATCCTCTGCTACAAGGCTTCCTCAGTGCGGCTGGAAACGAGCAATGATCCAAACTTCCTTCTCTTTGTGTAGCTGTGTCTTACACGTAACTGGGGACGGATACACAGCCTCGGTAAGAGACCACAGTAAGAGCAGGACTCCTTTCAGACAGAGCTGTGAAAGTGTTCACAGAGTCACAGAACCACAGAATTATTAACACTGGAAAAGAGCACTAAGAAGAGCATCAAGTCCAACCATTGACCCATCACCACCACGTCCACTTAAGAGACGGTAGTTGACCCAAACACCCAAACAGCTCACAACTTATGAGCTGCAAAGAGCTTTGGATCTTATCGATGAGAGCATCAGCTGGATTTGGGTCAGTGCTTGCACTGCCTGCAGCTGGAGCTTGGCAGGATCAGGGCACAGCTCCCCAGAGCAACGCCTACCTCACTGTTGGGCAAAAGCAGGTCAGGCATGAGAACTTGCACACACAATTACACACAGGTCTTCCATACCTGAGTGCAAAGGTGCACACTCTGCTTTTTACCAGCCCTGGAGTTTTTTGATTTGAGAGTAAAATAATTCTCAGGCAGATCACAAAACACTCAGTGCAACAGCTCCATAGAAGCCACAGAGAAACACAAGGCTGGTGATATCAGTCCGCACGTAGAGCACTCCCAGGGTAACAGAAGCATGAGTCATCCTGACGCAGCCCTGGTGACTTGCACGGCTGCATACTGAAGGGTACCTTAATGCATACACAAAACGTGGCCTCACCTGAGCTACCTGAGGACTGACACCACACCGACAAAGCTTTGTGACACCGTATTTCATTCTGGAAGTCTTTCCTGGTCTAAGTGAGAATAAATAAATGAAGAAATAAATAAGGTAGTTATTTATTACTCCTTCGTGGACCTATTAGATATTCTCTGAGCCAGCACTGTTTTTCGGATGCGTTCCAGGCAAACCTGGACCAACGAAGTCACCGTGGGTGAGTGGGAGTCCTGCCTGTGTCTTCATGCCATGTAACCAACTCCAAATGGCTTCAACCACACACAGACAAGTGGAGTGTAACCTGAGCGGTGCCAGAACGTGCCTTAAGGGGGAGAAGAAAACACAGCAACAGCAGGAGTCGAATGAATTTCAGAAAGCCATATTATCTCACAGATTCACAGCCCAAAGTTGCCATCTGATTAACAGAAATAAGAGCAGTGCCGTTAACACAGCTGCTTTAGGAGATGTGATGTATTGTAAGTGCAGAGGCTTTGCAGGGGTCCTGCAAATGTATCAGTTACTGTAGGCACGGTACAGAGTCCCCTCTTCCCATTTAAGCTTGCAGCTTGAAAACCTCTAAACATTTGCCCCGTGGAAGCGAGACACCAGCAGCTTTCAACCGCTAATTGCTCATTGTGCTTAATGAGTGCAACAAGTGCTACATGAATGGAGCCTTAAAAACGTCCCACCTTCCTGTTTTAATCCGAGGTTCCACTCCCACAGTGTAAAATCAGAGCTCCAGGAGTCTCTCACCATCTCTCATTCCTCCCTTTACCGTATCATTACTGCACGCGGTGCGGCCAATGCACTTCAATCTTCAGCAGAGCTCTTTGTGCTGTTGTTTAACATGAAACTTTGCGTTATCCTTTGATCCTCGGGTGAAAAGAAACACGACTTTCAGCAGCGTGCAGGCTTCAGCAGTTACCTATCTCATATCCCAACCTTTATGCTCTTTTAAGAAGGTTTTTTTAATGGATAATTCCATTCTTATACAATTCCTCACGTCACATAAGCTAGGACTGCTTACCACTGACAACCCTTAAGAATTATACGCAAGGTGAATGACCCGTAACATTCCTGCAAAAGGGATATGTTTGATTTTTCAAAGTACTACCGAAGGACAGAAATTATAATAAAGCCCAAACCCAAAATTGGAGGTGAAGTCCAAAACCAGATTCAGCAGCTCCTTGCCTGGAGATCACCAGTGGTGATGCGGGAGCAGAATGAGGATTGAAAAACACTGAGTCGACATTTATGGTTTCTGAGGTCGCCCAGTTCCTCGTTTAGGAAAGGCTTTGCTCTAGCTCTAAAAAGAAGCCTGAGCTGTATCACTGCTTCCACATCCAGACTTCCCCTCATTCTGGGTGAGGTGACTGCGTGCTTTCCGCCAGTACCTGCCCTTCCCTGGCTAAATAAATAAATAAAGCAGTGTGTGTGTGTGTGTGTGTGTGTGAGAGAGAGAGAGAGAGAGAATCTATACACCCATTTCACTTGGCAAAGCTCTGATCTCACTCACACTGTTTTGACCTCAGGCGGAGTTTCGTGCATCTCTTTTCCTTTATTAGAAGGCTAATACGCTTAAAAGAAGAAACAGATGGCTCCCGTTTGCAGATGTCAAACACTTGCCTCACAGGGCACGTTTACCATGGGATTTGCAGCAGGCTCCTGTCCCAGAGAGCTAGATTTTTGTCATCAGCGCCAGTTTTAAACCCACAGCAAACACTCACTGACTAGGTGAGCCACAGTTACATTTGTGACTCTCAGTGCTTCTGATTCTCCTTTAAAATTGCTTGTAGACTGGAGTACGGGAAAGGGATTAGGAAAGCTTAGAGTTCAGGAACTAGAGTATAACAACTGAAAGTCGAATAAGAGACAGACAAGGAATTACACACGCAATAACTGCACTCCTAGGAGGGGAAGTGCAATCTAAGAGCAGAGCTACAAGAAGGGAAGAGCCGCATTTCTCTTCACACATGATGTTGACTTGGGAACGCTTTTCTGTGGGCACTTGTGATTAATACTCTGCTTTACACCGCGTCCCTTCTGCACAAAACTTCCCATGTGAGTACTTCAACCCTTTGTGTCACAGAACAGAGCAGCTGTGAAGCACTGAGTTTCGCCACAGTGTTCCCCACAATGAGGATTTCAGGGATCGTCTTTGTTTCTTTTCCTGTTTTTGTCTGAATACACGTTTCTGAGCTTCCTGGCTCAGGGACCCCAAGCAAGGGGAAAGCTCTCATCATCTGGGCCAGCAGCGTTCAGCATCCTTGTCCCTGCTTGCAACAAGCCTGTACTGAAAAAGAATTCACCTATACTACTGATCCTGCTGCTTTACAACACTCCGTATCTCCTAGGAAGAAGCTCTAAAAGATATAAAAGCAAAGTCCTCTCTCCACAGGGGATTTATCCTGCGAACCCCAGGTGGACACAAAGATGACACCGACAGGTGTTTCAGAAGCATTACACTAATGTGCTTACTTCAGGAGCCCAAAGTGCCTCAGTGACCCACCTTCACCCCACTGCACCTTCTAAAGCAGGAGGGGGAATTGGCAAAGCTACCCCTGAGTAAAATCTAGGGTAAAGAAAAAAGAATAGAACAAAACTCATCCTAAAAGTCACAAAGACAGCAACTGCTGCACCAGATACATTTGTTTTGTCTGTATTCAGTGCCTAACTGCAATGAGCTATCGCAGTGACAGTACTCACGTGGGTACTTCACCAGCTCAGAACTACCATATCTCTGTCCTCCTGCCCTCACCAGATAGAGGTGTTGCTTCTTGGGAATGAAATAATGCAAAAGCATCTGAGCAATGAATTGACAGCTTTATCAGCTGTATGAAATGATGTTAGAGATGCAGAGCCAAAAGAGAGAGAAAAGAGCACCAGTTCTGTTCCCGTTGACTTCCCCTCCATTTCTCCTCATCACTCTGCCTCTCGTTTCCCCTTTCCTCACACACAAATTTGACTCCACTTCGCTTTGGCTTCTGCTGTTCTGACAACCACTGCACCTAGCCTATCTTAGCCATGACTGGCCAAGAGCCCTGTAGAAACGGTGGCAAAGAAGGAAGATAAGAGTGTGAACACAGCTTTAACACTCTGCCTCAGCTTGGCTCTGCAGAAAGCCAAAAGAGATAAGTATCGATGCACGTCACACCAGGGATAACAGGTGTATTACCAGTAAATGATCCCCTCTGCCCCCAGGCCAATACACAGCGAGTGCCTGATACTCTGATCAGCTTCACACTGTGGAAGCAGGTCCGCCTGCAGCTCTCTCTTCGATAAAAGCTAATATAAAGCAATCTCCAGTATCGGGACAGTATTTACAGGTGAATGAAAAGCCCACGCGTTAGGTCAGCTCTTATCAGTGCCATCAAAAATACCACAAACAGAGTTAGAAGAAGAATACCAGTTAGCAAAAGCATTTCAGAGTCAGGCACCTCCTGAAATCCACACGTACTCCCCGTCACGACTGAAGCTTGCGAGGCTGTACCGGCAAAACCCTTCCGAAATCCCCTCTCTCGCTGTGCTGCTTCCCTTCCCATCCCGTTGTCGCCTCTCCCCTCGTGAGCTCGGCTGACTTCTTACCTCCAAGCCGCGAAACGTGGCCCCGTGGGGGCTGCAGCTCCTGCACGCCGAGCCGCTCCCTCAGTTCAGTCAGCCCGGCCCGCGCTCAGCCTACGCGCGCCGTTCCGCAGCCCGCGATGCGGCGCAATGGCGCCCCCTGCCGGCCGGCCGCTCCGTTCGCGGCGGTGAGGGATCCCGCAGAGCGCGCGAAAAACCACCCCTGCTTACATGCACTGATCTTCCTCAGGGCTGACGGAGCGAGTGCGTCTGCGCCTGAGCTGTGAGCAAATCTAACCCTAAAGCACCGGGCGTCATAGCGTAAAGAATGAAAAACACCGTGACCTCGTGAGGGAGCTGGCGGCTCTCTCTGTCCCACAGCTCAGTGACACCGCTGTGCGGGCACACAGGGCTCCATGGCAGCAGGAGAAGCCGTGCCCAGGGCTGCCTGCGGGGCACAGCACCGCGCTGTCTGCTGCAGGTGCTCCTGAATCTCCCGTCCTGGTGAAGCCAGACGTGTGTTGAAGCAAGATGCTGCTCAATTGGAGACCGCCGCCACATAAGTAAAGTTAAAGTTGGGCGGACATACCCACATCATGCTTCTGGAGACTATAGCACTCAGCTCATCCCGTCTACAGGCAAACTAAGAAACGATTTAAGAGGTTTAACAGCACGGATACACCGTTCAAATAGTCTTGTTTCCACTTCAGTCACCTCACAGGATCAAACCTGAAACCATCTCAAACACAGACTAATGCCCCTTCCCTATTTCACAAGGTTTTGCCTGTCCAAGTCTTACTCAGAAAATCATGAAGGCCTTTTTGTACGTAGGCTGACACGCTCCCCGCTCCTCCTTTTTTCCTTATCCAGCTTGACAGCCTTCCTGTGCCTCCACTTACATACACACAGCCGGACCTTAGCAGCACAACCCCGAGCACAAGCTGCTCCTGGCAGCTCCCAGATGTGTGCCTTTCCCATTTGTTTGCTCCATCCTCTTGGGGGTCAGCTGCACAGGTATCCCTGGGTATCCCTCACTGAAAATGCTCAGGCCTTAAAAAACCTCATCCCTTCCAAATTCCGCATTTCTAGCTCATTGTCTCTCTTCTAAAGAGGGGGATCGAAAGAAGACGAAAAAAGACGGACTCATTTTTTGGCAGCTTTCCTCTCGCAGAAGAACATTCCACACTTTCACACGAAAGGAATTTTTGGCGAACCAGAGCAACGAGTCAAAATGACAAACACAAACAGTCACCAAAAAAAAACTGCCACGCTCAGTAGTTTTCTGACTGCTGCTAGTGGGTTAGTAAGAGGTTGGTTTGTTGCCTAATCGTGAGCTCAGAAAAAGACAGTACATCTTTAAGTTCACAGTGCTATTGGCCCAAGTACAGAGGATAAGACTTCCCTTAAGCCTTTGCCCAAGGCCTAACGATGCCTCCAAAAATAACAAGTCGCCTTGAGGTTGGAAACTTTGGTTCACAGAGATTTTGTTCATGTTCCGTAAACGATACACGAATATTCATCCAAGTGGATGGAACGTGCTTAAAAGCTCCATAACGTAGTGAACGAGAGCAATCCTGAGATGGAAATAATTTGCTTAATTCTTCGCAGCGCTGCTGTCACTTCCAGCCATCCTCTAGCTGACAGCCTACTAAGCAGCTTGGGGGATGAAACCTTCTCAAAGCAGAGATCACAAAGAGTTCACTTATTTCTTTACAGTAGAACAGGAAGTGGGTGGGGAAAAGGGATGAAAGGAAGAAACAGGCAGCTCGTACTCTTTCAGCTTCAGGATGAAAGCTTTGCTCTAAAAAAAACCCTGTTAATTTAATATTTTCTTAATGAGATATGGTGTCAAAGATGTCAGGAGCAGGTAGAGGTATTCTGTGAGTCCTGATACGATCATCACACGACAGCTCATAGTTTTTATCCAAGAGATCTTTAAGTCTGTGGATTTGAAAGAACTGTATCCTGCTTGGGATGTTGGGAATCGTGTTTCCTAACTGTGGCTAACAGAACAGAACGAGAAAAGCAGCAGGAATTGATTCCCTATTCACCAGGGAGCGATGTGCTCCTGGAAACTCAAAACTCTGCCTCTCCGACTTGGTCACACGCTGAGCTACTCGGCCTCGGGGAGATGTGTAGCAGCTCTGTCTCTGCTCCCTCAATCTTCGCATTTTCTAAACTCTCTGTTTTTGCAGACTGAAAGAAGGCCATCATGTGTTTTCTTCATGCTTTTTGCTGTCCTGCAGCACTTTAAGTATGAAGAAGACATCTATATGCTGTATGTACTGCAGATGTGATCGAGCAGCTAAACCTAGTATTCAACCATGGAAAACTTATGACGTTGGTATGTACAGAAGAGGAACTGAGAAATTACAACATGAAGCTGTTCCTCCAGACCATAGGTAAAAAAAATAAAAATAAAAAGGAACAGTCGAATTTACCTCTAATTCAGTGCCTTTTTTGTTGCACCACAGCACTGCACTGCTGCAACTGTTAGCATCAACTTGTCAAGTGTTCCAAGTCCCACCTCTCTGCATTAATGACATGGAAAAACACTTGAAGTCGGCCTAATCAAGTGGTCTCAATCAGAGATATCCCACAGGCAGCTGAGATAGGACTGCAGAAAACGGAAACCACATTTGTTGGTGCTGATACAGCTGAAGCGCGTGCTGACACGCCATCCCATGGCTTATGGGCCCTCAATTCCACAGGGCTCAGGGCTCCTGCCAGACAGGACAACTTGCAGGCAGACCTGGGATTCCTTCAGAAGAACACACGCATGGGATGACTGCAGCCACACTCCAGTAAGGAAATGAACAACCAGCACTGCTGGGATCTGTACTGCAAAGAGAAAGGAGAGCCACCATGCACTTCTCATCCTGTCTGAGCACATCCCACTGGCAGCAACTGCAGCACACCAAGCTCCACAGCCAGCATCTCCAAACAGCCTCACTGCGACCACGTTACCCAGCTAGCAGTGAAATGAGTCTTGCCTGAGACACAAAAGCGTGGGTAGCACTCCCCCTTCCCTGTTCCCAATGCACTGTTGCTTTTCTCAAACTAGATAAAGGTTAGCTGTGCAGAGTGTGAAAGAGTCACACAGAAATGCAAGCAGGCAGTGTTTTTTTTTACTTACAAGTTCTTTATCTCTGTGAGAGCTAAAATATTGTAGCAGTGAGGGCTTAATGGCACCTGTTCCTCATGCTTGGCCTGCAGGGCTCAGCATGCTGGTCACTGTTTCCTTCAGGAAACCTGCTGTCAAATGCAGGCAGCTCAAGGGAAGGAACAATAGTGGGGGAAGGGACAACTGCTGGCCGTTTCCTAGTTGTTTTGTAGCAGTTCTCACATGAGGTCTGCTTGGGAAGTACTATGTGCTTTACAATGCCAGCTTTCAAAGCAATTTTAATCAGTTCTCTTATATGATGCCCTCAAGTTTTAAGTATGCTTAGATCAAAGCAATACCAAACGCCTTTAATAAACAGAGACTTTTTAATTTGATATTTTAACCCAACTGCATTATTGCCTACAGAAAGCTCAACAAGTCCATTAGATCTGAGGCATAAAAAACCAACTGTTAGCCTCCTGTGTTTGCAGCAGCATATTGATCTCTACACGTTATTCTGCCAGGAACCAGGAGAGGGTGCTGTTAAATTTGGCTATTCTTCCACTTAACCAGACAGAACCAAGATCTACAAAACATTTTCCTCCCTCTCCATCCCAAACCCATTAGCGTTCAGCTCCTAACTGAAATTAATTTGCCCCTCCAGTCAGCCAAGATACATGAAGCTGTACTGATGAAAAACGTCTTTCACTGATTTACAACAAAGCTTCTACACCTCCGTGACCAGAAGTCATGTAGCACTTGTACCTCGCAGTCTGCTTCTAATAGTGGCTGTGCCAAAGGAGCACTCTAAGCCCTGGGACATGAGCTGTGCTGGATTGGAAACAAGAGACCTGCCTGTAGCACAGGATAAAGATTGACATAAACCATTGTTCTGGTGTACTAGGGAGATGATATCTGGCAAAACACGTTGAATTTGTAAAGCTTGCAGCTCTGTTTTTAGGGTGGGTAAAAACAAACAAACAAAATTCAAATTTGAATCCACAGTCGCCCTCTCTCTGTACCAGACCTGGCCAGCTCCTAACCCAGATGCAAATGCTACTCGTTTAAGTCCATCTGTACCTCCAGTAAAACATAAGCATGCTCTGAACTCTTATCCAAACCTCCTTCTCTGCATCCCACTTGAAACACAAGCATAATGGAAGAAATGTAATAAAAACCAAGAACGGGGAGGTGAAGGTACAAGCATTCTCTGCTGTCTGAGTGGCTTTCTGCCATGTACTCAAACGCTTGATCCTGAAGTGAAAGTCACCGTGTCACCCCATTCTATCTTTCAAGAGAAAAGCATTCCGTGAGGGAACACAAGCATCTGTGCTGACAGAGAAGGAAAGCAGAAAATGGGATAACTACAGAACGTGAACTGACCTTGGCTCAAACTGCCTTCAAAACAGAACAGCCATCAGCACACGGATTTAGTGTATCTGTATTTTAATTTGTAGCAGAGAAACACACATTCGGGCAGAATTTTAGGCACATGGTCAGGTACGAAATTTCTCCTACTTGTTTTTTGTGCTTACAACTTCAGTGTAAATCCCATGAAAAGGAACACATCTTTCCGGTCTTTGACCTCTAAATAAAGCAGTCGTCGATACTCACAGCATGAGGTTCAATGCAAAGGTCACAGCAATGGCTGGAGCACAGGATTTACTCAGAGTGAAGCATTACTTCCTTTTGTCTGTGCAATTTGTCATATATTTTTCTCAGAGGAATATATTTCACAAAGTCTGATCAGTGATTATATCATCAGAAGCCAATAACATCCTCCGCGTTCATGCTGCAGTCACAGAAATCTGCTTGCACTGTTTTTCATTTGTTCTCTGAATGAGAAATACAGTCCAACTAATCAGTACAAATTTAATTTCTGCGTCTTGCAAATCCACTTGCTTTTTCTGTAACAGAAACAAAAGAAATCACAAGGGAACACCACAAATCTTGGAAGGACAGGCAGTGGGGCAACAAACTTTTCACTGCTGAGGCAGAAGAGAAATACAAAGATGAACAATTGTGTGGATTTAGGTATATTATCCTAAAAACATCACAGGTACTGAAATCAACATCACAGACATTGAAGTGCTGCTAAAAAGATTCGTATTTGTGTAAGCTTTGGCTGCTAGCAGAGTAAAGCACCTTTGTGCTTGCTCCCATGGGGCATTTGCTGTTTCCAAGCAAATAATACAGTACCTGAAAGGGAGCGTATTGCCAAGGAAAAAGTTGTTTGTGAGCCGTTACAAACAGGTACGTTCTCTTAATGCCCCACCTCTGGTTTCACTTATTATTTTAAGACTCGGTAGTCAAAGCCTTTTCTCCGTTAATTGGGCATTTTTTTTTAAATCAATATGATTAAAAATGAATCTACTGTGCATCCGTGTGATGAACGTGGTAAGAATTCATTCTGCACTTTCCCCACGAAGACCCCCACCCTCCATTTTTCTACATCCCAAAGACTTCTGCCGTAATTATTGGGAAGAGACAAATCTGAGCTCTCAAATGCGTTCAAGCAGCCCACTCCCAGGGACTTCATTGTATGAGAACCTACATCTCCTGCAGTGGCAGGGGTTAAGAGTTCATTGTGACAGTCAGTTTTCAAAAGAGGTGATCCTGAGACTACAAATAGCTGGCAAGTCCAGAACTGGATGCTTGCAGTTCCTAGGCCACATTGAAACAAAAGGATTCATGCACATAACTACTTCATTCCTATTCAGCAACATTGAAATTCAAGTTAAGTATGAGAACAGACGACACTGAAAGTGCCTGAAGCAAGAGCATGACTTCACTTTTAAATCCCCTGCGAGTATAAAAGGTAATTTTTATGCAATGAGTGAATTTTCATCTTAAAACGCACGTTCATGGGGAGTTCTATCATTTCCTTTTTAAAATTAATTTCCTAAGAGTGAACGGGCTGTTCAGTTCTGAGAGAAGAATCAGAAGTCCCATTCCTGCTCTTAAATGTAACGAGACAAACCCACAGAAACCATTTTCTTTGCACATAACCTGCAAGAATGGATCAGAGTTAAATCAAAGACTTAATCAAGTCCACTAAAAGAATCTGTATTCTCAACATCTACAGCCCAAGCCTAGTTTTAAAAACACTGATAGTGGCAGCAGTGTATGACACAGCTGATCTTCCCAGGGAAAAGCAACATAAAACTGCATCAGAACAGAACTGTGCAATCTGACAAAGCAGCACAGAAACAAAAGATCAAGAACAGTAGTGCAAAAATGAAAGAGTTAATAATGAAAGCGAAACAGAGATAGTCTATACATACTGAAACTCATAAATAAAGCTTGGAGCTATTTTTGCTTTCCCAATTGTAACTGCGGTTTAGTAACACTGACAAGTTGACTTTAGTAGAAGGATTTTAATAAAACAAAGTCAGACTTTGTTGGCTGGCCCTCTGCAGAATGACTCTTGCCACACACTGCAGGACTGAGGCGACCTAGGAAAAAAACACCTGCTTTCTAGCACCTGACACTCACGTTACGGACAACTGAGCTGATATGCAGGACGTGCCCCAGCCAAGCACAGCTGAGCTGAGCGTGTCCAGTGTGGGATTTCAACTGTCAAGACTTCCAATGGCTGTTAGGAGCTCCTTGGAGATTCCATCTATTTCAGAGCTCTGGTTCCAAAGGCAGCATAGGTTCCATTCTGTGAAAGTGATTGTCTACAGCAAAAAGGTTGTGTAGAAATTGAAGACAAACAGCAATGATAATCATGACCAGAAAAGTGTTTTGATTCTTAAGTAAAGGCAAAGCAGAACAGCTGTCACCTTGAAAGAAAAAGTGACATTCTAAGAGAGGAGTAAGACTAGATTCTGTTGATCTTAACCCTGGAAAGATGATGTCCCTCATTTAGTTTCCTGTGAATGATTCATCCACAAAATAACTTAAAACATACTCCTCAACAGCTGCTCCCAACAACGTGGAAAGTAAAAGCCAGGCACAAATGAAAACCAGAAGGCAAACATTTAAAAACAAACATAAAAACCTCACACAGACGACAAAACATCCTAGCTCCCATTTCTTTGTATCACAATGCCCCGCAAAAGAAAAAAAGAAACAGAAATTGAAAGCTCAACTTATGAAATATTAAATGCAATTCATGCTATGGAGGAAAAGCTCAGCCTTTTAGCTAGGAAACAGTCTCTCGAGAGGTGCTTGGCTATTTGCTGTCTTGCAAAAATAATTATTCATTCAAGCAATTAAGAAGGTAAGTATCTCCTAAAAAGGTTTTGAACTTTTCAAGCCCTAAATGCAACTGCTATAGACCTAGACTGTTCCTGAGTGTAATTTCATTATCGTACTGCCTCTCCTAACGACATCCATTGCGTCACGTGTTGTAAGTTCTTGATGCTCTTTTAGCTGCAGTCTGAGCTTCTGATGAATTCTCCTCTTGCTCCTCAGACTTCTTATGGTTTAGGAATATGTCTGACTTTAAGAAGCGGCTGTAGCTGTCGTATTTCATCAGATTGAATATCTGGTAAGAGGAGACAAAAATACAAAAACAAGGACCTAATTAAAACTACATTCTAAATTAAAAGGACAGCACGTGAATTTACTTTGTTGTTGTTCCGTTAGCAAAGCTAGTACTATAAGTACTAAAATGTGACATTAATACACTCAAATGACCGCACAGAACAAATGAGACTGTAGGATCCGCAGTCACTGCTTTGCAATAATGTTCTAGGTTAGTTTAACCATCAGAGTACAGTTTTCATGACAGCCAAGTGAAAAGCTAATACTGAAGGTGAGAGATGGTCACATGCCACGCTCACTGGGCAGGATTTCACAGCTAAAAGTCAGTCAAGAATTGTGTGCAGACAACAAGGACAGCACCTGGTTTCCTCCCACTGCATCCTCAGGAATAGAACATAAAAGAATGCCATTCTTCAGATCAGTAGGAAGATATCCAGAGGAACGAAGCAGAGATAAAGACAGGTACCTTTTATGTATCATTCTGACTGCAGCTGCTCTCAAACACCACAGAACAATCCATTATACGTGCAGAGCAGTGAAAGAATTGAAGACCTACAGCCAACATACATCCAGCCTGGAAGCACACAGCCAGCTGAGTACAGCTTTTTTTTCCCCAGGGCTCAAGTTCAGGCCCATATATCTGTTTCCTCATCTACTTATGCCTATTTCAGACAAAACAACAACAACAACAAAAACCCTTGTTTCCTTGAAGAAGTTTCCTTGAAGAAAAAAAAACACTAAAAAGAAAAAAAAAGGCTTTGGAGATGAGGCTAGAATCTGGTCAGTGTTAAACTGGGGCCATATTTTGCTTGGCCTTAAAAAAAAAAAATAAGGAAGAAAAAAAAGAGAACCTCAGAACTATAAGCAAGACAAAAGTAAAGCCCACACTTCTGCCTATTACTTTACTGCAGAAGCCTCCCCGAGCCATCATTCATGACTCATTACATTTTATGGTCCCACAGTAACCAAGTTTCCAAGAGGAATTCCTGGATTCTGTCCTGCATGTTTGGATACTTCACGTGTGGGTAACTGGAGCTCTACCTTTGCAGGCCTCATTTCTAGCTGAAAGTACATCTGGGTAATGCAACTACTCGCAAGGAAGACAAAGATCTCAAACTACCTATTTTTCCCCCCTACCTCCTCAAGGAAACTGAACAGGCACACCAAGACAAGCAGGCAGAACGTTGCTTTTCTTGTCTGTTCTGATCATGTCAGAAACCAAACGAGCTCTGGACAGAAGTCACAGCTTCTAGACTCTGGCTTTTTGTACTTCATACACTGCCAGAAGTAGTTAACACAGTTCTTGAGAGATCACATTATGTATATATAGACACGCATACACATAACTTTACAGGAATCAAAAACAAGAGAATAGCAGAACTCCTCCTGAGCTCTTATCTATCAGCAAAAAACAGAAGCTTCATGCTGTGGAAACCTGTAACAGCCCAAATGTTCTGCATTCTGGTTTTAAAAGTTCCCACACTAATGGGGCTCTTGTATCAGTGGGCTGCACGTTTTCAGTTCTGAGCTGACTAACCTGCTGACACGCACACTCATTTTAGAGCTGGAAAACATTCGAACTCCAGCAGCCTGTCCAGCCTCGCTCATAATCAGGTAATCGCTTCCCCTGATCTGCAGTGCTTAGATTTGCCAGAGTATTTTCTCTCCTTTTTCCCAAATCAGAAGTTCTTCTGTGAAAAAATGCTGCTTTTTTACTGCTAATACTAGGAATCTGCCTGAAAAAACAGCAGCCTTTGATCCTCCATCAGTAGATCATTCTGCTGCTTCAGCCAGTGCCCAGCTAACACAGTGAGCACCTGAAGTGAAATAGGTTGAAACTGGGGTGCTGTTTCCCCACAAAAAAAAAGAGCCAAATCACAGAACTGAAAGGGTTGGAAGGGACCTCTTAGAGATCGAGTCCAGCCCCCAGTGGAACATACAGATTGTCCTGAGGATGGTACAGTAACTACAAATAGTACAGGCCGCAAGTGTTGGAAAGCTGAAGATGAGCATGACTCACTTCATAACCTGAGACTTAAAGCAAGCTAACAACTAAGAAAATTTACCACCAGAAGACATACCTGCAATACATCACTTAATTTCTACCAGACCTCCCAAATTCTGTAAGAAAACGCCCAGCAGACGCCAACTCCTCTTCTAAGCATCGTGTGTCACAGAAGAGAAGGCTTTTCAGAAAATTTCGTTATACTCACATTAATAAAAATACCAAAACAAAGCAAAGAGAAGAATCTTGAGCTCTCAAGGAAACCAGTGGCAACTACAGAAACAAACATCAGCAATGACTCAGCACAAGAGAACACAGAGGAAAAGTGCAGGCACAAAGTCAGTCGCAGGGTGATCCTCAAGCTACCGGCGGAGGAACCCGGGAACAAACTTCATCCATTTTTCCAGGAAAGCCCTCAGCTGGAATTCATGTGGCTGCTCTGAGTCTCCTTGCCAAGCAGCCCTGTGGTACCACACACGCGCTGTCAGAGTGGCTGTGTGAGCGACCCTGCAGAGGAAGAGAACCACCTCCATGCCTACTGATTTTGTTTCAACTAGGAGCCAAACTGCTAATTGAATCCATGTCACTGGTGGCAGCAGTGGGCAGAATCTTAACTTTCCTACATCAGATGGTGCTTAGAAACCCAAGCCCATTGAACACAGACAACAGCTAAGGCACGTGCACGTAGAAGAAATCGTTACCTGATCCTGCAGCTTCTGAAACATCAGAGGGTGAGGTGTCTCCAAAATAGTCTCATTCAAACGCGACTGCCCTTCAACATTGACTTGGGACGAGGCTTTATTTGACAGGAATGTCATGTATATTTCTTTAGCTTTTTCTCGCATCTGCAAGAGGACACATTTATTTAAAGAATTATTAACGGAGGAAATATTCACTGTATTTGTTAAACTCTTACTGGGGGCTCCTCTAACTTTCTTCTTGAGGAAAGCAGCTCCCATGCAACACTATATATAAGACTAAAAAGAAACGCAGCTATTTTTCTGCTAACAGTAAGGAGAAGGCTCCTAGGAGGCCCTGAAAGCTGGTAAGTACTGGCAGCTGTCACTTGCACAAATCGCTGCCCTGATTTCAGTGGCCTTCTCTTGCTAAATCAGTAAGCGATAACATTTTGACTGTACCTACCATCATCCTTAAGGTTCAAAGCAATATAGAAAGCTGCCAAAATCCTTTAAAATTAAATGCAAGCCCGTCAGATAAGAGGAAGCCAGTAAGAACGCTGCCAAATAAACCTTGCTGCAGCATTCTGAGTTCTGTGTGCTGAAAGCAGGGCCTGAGGAGCAGCGGGCACAGGAAGACAAGTAGCAGCGTGTACCTGTCAGTACTCCCCACTGCATTCAGTGTGCAACTGTCCCTAGACCTGCACCAACTGAAGGACTATCCTGGGCAGGAAGCGAGCCTGAAGGAGGAAGCACTTAAAGCCTCGCCCACGAACAAGTCATGGAATTTCTTTTATGTTTTACAGCTGAGAATCAACATTTGGTGATAATTAGAAGGAAAGCAACATGTGTCTGACAATTTGTAACGCCTAAGAGTTAACTCCCTCTCTGCTGAAGGGGACTCGCTTTCCAGAAGGACTCCTCCTCATCTGGTGAATAAACTATGTCAGGTGCACTAGGTCACAGTCAGAACATCCTTGACCTTTTCAGTTTCACAGATCAGGGGAGACTGGATAAACCACATCTGTTCTAAAAGAGCAATTAATCAGCCAGAATGTGAGCACTTTAATGTCAGCTAGGTGGGCAATGGGGAGAAAGAGCAAAGGAAGGCTTGGAGGAAAACATGAGAGAAAAGAGAAGCACCATGAGGAAGTTAGAGAACATGGGGGGAACAAGGAGACTGCGTGGGAGGTTGGTGAGATGGGGTGGATTTCTGGATTTGGTGGGGAAGAATGACAAAGAACGGAAGTGAAAGCACTGTGGTGGTGCAGGGGGACGTCACTGGAGAGACACAGGAGACCAACATTGCAGCACTGCAAACACATGGAAACGCACAACTCCAGGTTCTGCGCCACGTGGAACTGTTAAGCTACATCTATGTTCCAGCAGTAAAGCAGCAGTTTAAATAAAACTAGAAGAGTCCCAGAAGCTCCTGAGAGCAGACTGCAGCCATTAGCAGCTGCAAAGCATTACCAGTCCTGAGCAGCTGCTGCCACATTCCACGCTAGAGATGGCAGAACTGGTACAGAATCACAGAAACATTCGGGTTGGAAAAGACCTTCAACATCAGCGAGTCCAACACACATATCTGCTCTGATGGCCTGTACAGAACTTACTGACGTGCACATTTAGATGACTTTCTGCAGTAGCTGAATATTCTTTGTTGTGTGCAGTGCTTATTACTGTAAATAAATCTGTAATTTTTAAAGCCCAGTTGCAAGAGAAGTATTTAAACCTAGGAAAGTAATGCAATGGACATGTTTTTGATTTTGTTACCAATCACAAGTGTAATAAGCACATGACTAACCCAAATAAAATATTGGAACATCATTCTTTTATCCCCACCACTCCCGTTTCAATAATCAAACATGTGTCCTAAAATGAGGATCGTATTGGTGGCAGCAGAGCTTGCTTTTTACAAGTAAACTTGGCATAATTCCTTCCCAATCTTTACTAAAAATCACATTTGTATTTTAACTTCAATTTTAAAGGAACAATATAGAAAATGTCTTTTTTCCCCACTGAACTATGGAGATATTTCCTGAGCTGAGGGGAGGAGTTTGTGCTTCCACAATACAAGAAAACAGGCCAACGTCAGCCCACCCAAAGACTTGCCTCGGCCACTGGTGGTCTTGCTGCCTGACTCTGCATGCTGAAAATCTCCTCTGAATCCTGAAATATGCATGCATTTTGTATTAGCTTGCCGAAACAGGAAAACAAATATGGAATGCTGCAGTCTGACCTCCACTCCTGCATTCCCACCACTAATCTAGAGCCAACACAGCAGTCTAGAGCCAAGCTGCTCCTTGCCAGCACTCCCTCTGGTTCCCTGTCGAGCAATCCTGGCTGCACAGTGGCTCACATTCAAGAGGAATGGAACAGAGATGTATGTGCATAACGTCTTACAAACTCTGTCTGTGTAGAGACAGAATACAAGTTGATCTCAGCCTGTTCTCTAGGCAGAGCCCAAATGGATGCGGTTAGAGTAGTGAGTTCAGCAAATTGAATCAGGCTTGAGGAAAAGCCTGGGCTATTTTCTTTGAATGTCACCAATGTAGTGCTGCATTCTGCAGCCAAAAGATAGCACGACTGGGGTGAGCCTGCGGCCCATTGGGACATCAGCCTGTGCAAAACCAACCTGCACAGAAGGGAGAGTGAGAGCAGGAGGCACAACAGAGAAATAACGCACCGACCTTTGTGCAAGCTTCAACTGACCAAGAAAAACACCATGCTCGTGTCAAGTAACAAGAAGTTTATTTTATACTTCAAAAATAGAACTGATTTAATCCAGGTTAAACTGAAATCTGCTTCGTCTGACCAAAATCTGAGCATGTGTGAGCTAGCTTCTGCGGTAAACCAGTTCTAATGAGAAGCAGGTTATTTTATGCGAGTTGTTTTTAGAATACTTGCTCTCATCAGACAGATACAAAGAAATTTCTGCAAGAGTCACTTTCAGAAGACCAGTTCAAGCTTCCTGCTATCATAAACAGTGGAAGGAGCTGTACTTTCAGGGCTTTTTCTAGCCAATTATCTAAACAAAGCCCCCCGGAAACAATAGCTACAAAACCTTATCTCAAGTCTGTGCCATTCCAAAGCACATTTATTATGCCTGCTTGTAATAGTTTGGGAGTACTAGACTCCACACATCATTGTCTGCTGCAATGATTAGTACTGAATAATTAAACTGAATGGAAATGAATTCAGTTTCTGTGCACTCATTTGGCAATCCATTCAAGCATTTGCCGAGCTACTCTCTGCATAGGGCAGCTGACCATTTCCTAGACGAGCACGCATGATCCTGTATTGCCCCAAAAGATGGAAATTATTTAGCAAGGGAAAGTATTGTTCCTATCCAATTGCAAAACGCAGAACCTTACAGGAGGATCTTCCATTTCCATTTTAAAGTCCACTCTGGGAGCTTCATACCCCTTGGCAAGCACATTGTGTGATGTACTAAAAAAGAAATTCAATAACAATCTGCCCTGATAAAAAATATCGTTTTCAATAAAAGAATGATCACCAATACTTTTTCAGAAACAAAATGTGTGCTTGTATCTGACCCCAGAGGCTTCCAAGTAGAAGTGAAAGCAGATTCTGTGCTCCTGCTCGACCTAAATGTACGTGGAGATCCACGCAGGAGAAATGCTACTGCAGCAGTTGGTCAGAGCACTTCAGATGGAACCCTTCTTACCAGAAAACTACAGCTTTCACAGAAATGTAAATGTTCTGTGTCACGTCTCAACGTGAATAAATATTTAAACAAATCCTAAATGGTTCTTCAAAAGCACTGCATTTCAGTACCAGCAAACATTTTGCTTGTGCTCCTTCTTTTTATATTGATGTATTGAATGCAGTGTTGTAAATTTTCACGTAGCAGCCAATGAGTGTTACAATGCCAGAAGTTAAACAGCTCTGTATTTTCAAGCACGACGCAGTGATACTGAGTTACACCTCTTGCTATTCCAAAGCAGTAACAAAACGTTCCGTTTTCAGAACACGGGAAACTCGACCACTTCAACATTTTGTTTTGATCTGCAATAAAGCTAACTTTGTTTCCCAGCGATTCCAGCAGGGTAATTCCGGTGCCATTCCTTCAGAGGCGTTTCTCTGCACTCACACAAAGCACGTTTAGCAACAGAAACATTCTAACTCCATCTCTGCTACAGAACCCTCGCTGACGAGCAGAATTTAGTTAGGAAGCATACCTGTTTTTTTCCCTGTGTTTTCTTAAATTCTTCACATGCCAACCAGAACAAAACATTTTCTTCACTGAATTCTTTCTTTAAAAACTCCTGGGGAAAAGAGAAGTCGACAGATGTTAGGACCCAATTTCTCCATTGTTTTCCTGCCTTCCTGTCACAGCTATTCAAACTAGCTGCTGCCCACGGCTGGTTTTATCATGGCACAGCTTCCCACAGCACAGGGTAACAAACCCACAGCACAGTGCACCGAGCACTGCTAAATGAACAGCACACTCAGCTCTAAAAGCACACTCCAGGAGGACGATGAGCCCCTTCTCAGAGCTCTGTCTCAGAGCTTATCAGTAACTCATAAAAAGGCTTCATCGGTCTCCTTTAAACAACTTGAATAATTTTATAGTTGTTACTCAGAAGGAAATCCAAAAATCTATAAACTCATCAGCAGGAGAGTACAGTGAACCATCCTAACAGGAGCAACAGCTCACCTGTGACTCCTGTTTGGTTTGTTTCTCATTTGTTAATGAGTAAAATCTCTACAGATGACAGCATTTCTAAATGTGAAAACCAGTGGCAATAAATTTACTGAAGTATAAGTGCAGCACAAGATGTACTTGCAGTCTCTAAACAGTGTTTAAACAAAGCATATCTCCCAGAAGTGCAGCGTATTTTAAACTGAGAGGGGAAAAGTACATTACATTTATGTATAAAGAGCAGTGATTGAAATATTTATAGCTCTGAGACTCTCGGTGTTCCCTTTCAGAGTTAGAAAATAGAGATTAAGGAGTGTCAAAAACTAAAACGTACTGAGAAATGGCTGCTAAGAATTCTAAATCACACAGTAATTACGGTGCTTTGTAATCCCAGTTTACATTGCTTTTCAAACCAGTCTGAGAGGAAATAATTTTATCCCAAGCTTTTTATCAGTGCTTGGTCCAGCAAAGCCATAGTTGCTCAGCTTGCCCTTATTCACACAGCTAATCCCTCCCACTTCTCCAACAAGCCCAAACTGAGGCTCCAGCCTGCACCCTGAGCTGCACGAGCCCCAGTCTGTAGCCAAATTAAAGAGTTTTTTTATCCAGTACAGCTGCTGCAGCACAGAATAAGAGCTACACAGAGTTATGGGGCGCAGGGAGAAGTTTGTAACTGCTTAAGTAAGGGCCATACATGGGAACAGTGTGATATCGGTCCTCAGTAATTAATAATGTTTGACAAGAGAGATCAATTGCTGAAGGAAAGTGGTTTATCTAACAGTAACTTGTTAGCCTGTGCAGTAGCTGCATCTTCTGCACACCTCACAAGAGCAATCAATTCACCGCATCAGCAGCTCAGCAAACAGCCGTAACTGCCACCTCTGCTCAGGGCACATATCTGCAAGCCGTGTCCTTACAGCACAGGCACAACTGCACCGCTTACGTTGAGGCTCATTCATCTTTACTCCTTATCTTAGTTTATAAAAGTATTCATAGGTAATATAGCAACCCTGAATCGTTTAACTCCTTCGGGATCTTCAAGGAGGTTCTCCAGAGACGTGGCCCATTCTGAGGTTCCTTTTGAGCTCTGGCGGCTGCTGCTCGGGTGACCCTCGCTGTCATTTATCTCTGGAAAAATTGAGAAAAGCACCATCTCTGTTAGAGGTGATTAATACCACAGGCATTCCTTCCCCTTCCCCCCGTGTGCCTTCTGATTACAGCTGCTCTCTTTAAAGAAAACACCATAAAACTGAAAATAAACACACGCACGTATTCGAATTCTTCTTTGCATCTGAAGAGGTAAAAACGTCTTGCAGCCAGATAATTCACGAGCACATGAGCAGAGGCTGCCATTGCTTTGCAGGGGTTGAGACACCTCGAACACAACGACCGCAGCCGCTGCAGCGAAAGGACCGCATGCCGTTGTCCTGCAGTCACTGGCGTTGGCCTTGTAATCAAATCCCGGTCAGTCACACACGTTAGATTTGTTTTTAAGAATCATTGCAAGGGAACGAGAAGAAACAAAATGAGAAAGAAACACTTTGTGGAGCAGAACAGGTCTAGCACGTTAACTTACTCTAACGGGAGGAAGGGCAGCTGGCAGAAGAGCTCCGTCCCAGCTGAGTCAGCCTGCGCGTGGGCACGCAGTACTTGGGTGGGTGCTCTGTTTGCTTCTTTCTTTCCAAGCCCCCTGAAATCCTGTTTTGTTTCTTTTCTTGAGGTGAGCTGGACTGAGCCCAGACCTCTGCCCGCCAGGCATCACCCAGACAGGGCAGACGGCACGCATTTCTGCATATTTCTATCCCAGGGATAGAAAGTGCATCGCATTCAAGGCTGGCGATGCCAAAAAGTTGCTTGCTGGCTACGCATCAGAAGACCTATTACTTGGGAAAGCTCCAAGAATCTTACTGCTGATCTGAAAACCTCTAAAGTACATACAAAGAGCTCGGCCTTCTCTCCTCCTGCACTCGCAATGTCTGTTGAAGGCAGGAGTGCATGCCACGAGGGATCAGGCACTCTTTAGGGTCCCCACGCACTGAACAGATGTGCAAAGCTCCTGTGGTAATCAATACCACTGCCCCTTTATTTCTCCCTACCAGCTCAATGGAAATGCGGATCTTAGCAACTTCTGCTTATGTTCTCTTCAGAACCCTTCCTCCACCCTGAAACTAAAACCTCACCAAGTATCTCCCAGAGCTATCTATGCAGAGCTATACTATCAGATGCCCTTTTCAGCTGGTGGCTCTGCGTAAAACCCCTCAGAATACAGCAAGGCCGTACTGAGATCCGGAGAACCTCTTCCTAACAGTGAGAAGGACCTCTGCTTTCAGTGAACGGAAATCTCCTGTTTCCACTTGATAAGATTCCGCACAAGAGAAAACACAAAGCTGCAGAAGAGGCAATATTTCTGAAGCCGCAGATCCTACGTCCCTGCCCCCAACACTGAGAAATCCACACTCAAACCTCAAGTCAGTACAGACAACGCAAAAAGAAGGGAATGCATCTAAAACAACGGAGCACGTGGGCACTGCAAGACAAACGTTTCACGGGCAGATCCTGTCTATCCTTTGCCAGTCACGGTCTCCCCTTATAATATGGTTACAACACCAATCAGGAATTTCTTACACGACTGCCTGCATAAAAAAGCTCACAGTCTGTGATGTCTATGTGGGAACAGCCAGGCACATTTGCTCTTGTTACAGTCGCTCTCACCTCCAACCAGACTGGCAGCACTGTGCACAGGTGCTGGTGGCCTGGAGGACCAGGCCATCCCTTTATTAAATGTGTAATTTAGCACAGAACATACGGGAGCGAGGTTTTATTTCTAGTGTTCCCTTTCCAGCCAATATTGAGGCAGCTTTTAATGATGAGTAACCCATTGGAAAAACATTTATTCCAATGAGCCAGTGCAACGCAGGGAAGCACGCCATGAGAACCTAAAAGAATGCTCAGGTCAGGAGGCTGGAACAAGTGCTTTCATGCACCCTGGACACCGCTGGCCCGCTTTCCTCTGGCTGCTCTCACTCTTTTCTCATCTGACCGAGGCCACTCTCCATTGCCCTCCAACCACCTCTCGCTTTCAGCCTACACAGCACACCCCAACCCCACCCACTCGCTCAGCCCATCGCCTGCCCCGCTTCTCCCTACCACCTCCTCCAGCTTAGGCAGAGAAAATTAAGACCTTGAAAGGGACGATCTCCTCGTACTCCCCTTCTCCACGCACAGCCTTTCCACTGAGCTCTGTTCTACAGGATGATGTGACTCGTGTTTCCTCCCCATAACCCCAGAGCCCTGCTGTGCTGCTCGTGGGCTGGGCTGTGATCCCCATGGACACGGGGCCACCAGCCCATCCCCATACACCACCACGGCCACGAGCAGCCCGAGCAGTCCCCTTAGGGCTTCATATCCCTTCGCAAAGGCCACAGAACAGCACCAGCCCTTTCCCTTCAAAACTTTTTAAGACCTCAGAGGATGGGAAAAAAAGGTTCTCCCCACGTTCGTAAGATGTTACTAAATTACCTTGCCAACAGGACGTCCTCTGAGGGACAGGATGGATACAGACAACTTTCTTCTGTTAACATCACCTGGTGACAAAGTGATGCTGTACACACGTGGGGTAGCGAGCTCGATGCCAGTGTTTAATAGCCCACGGGCACACGTCAGCGCGGTCTCTCAGGTGAGGGCTGGCACTGCTGCTGCTGAGAACTGGAAGATGGCTCTGTCTGCCAAAAAGGGGACTGTAAAATGGCAGCTCCCCACTCACGCTCTGCGACGCGCACAGATGAACGCGCTAACGGCATTCCTCGCTTCTTCACGCCCTAGGAAAGCACCCGCTATCTCCTAAACGGAAAGGAAACCAAGCAGCGGCGGAGAGAGCCAGCCAGCAGCAGTCAGGGCTCAGCCGAAGGAAGCTTCGCACCGAGCACACAGCCACCGTGCCACGCACAGCGCTGCGAGCACAGCCAGGCGCCGAGCCGAACCGCAGCGCTGCCTCAGAGGAGCGGCCCGCGCGGGCGGGATGAGAGCGGGGCAACCGCGCCTCGTCCCACCGGCTGCGGCCAAGAACCCCGCGCTCCGAAACGCAGGCGCTCCGGAGCGCCGGCCCCGCTTACCTGACGGCGGCCGCTTCCTGCTGAGGCGGCTCACGGCGCGGTTGAACATTTCTGGGGCTGCCGCGCGGCCCCGCGCTGCCCGGAGCAGGAGGGGGCGGCCCCGCCCGCCCCGCCCCGCCCGCCGCCTCCTGACGGCCGCCGCGCGCCGCCTCCCGCCCGCGCCTGAGGAGCCCGGGCCGCGCGTACGGCCACCGGCGGGAACGAGGGCGGATCGCCACCCCGCCTCGGCCCGCCCCGCCGCCCTGCCCACAGACGGCACCACGGGCACTGCCGGGCCCCCGCCAACCGACTCGGGTTGCTGGCTGCACGGACGCGAGGGTGAATTCACGTTAAAAGCCATCACACACATACCTGAGGCACTGTGGAAACTAAAACGGACTGAAAGCATTTAGCCAGTGAAACCGTACCATCCGATTGTACGTTACGTTCAGCTTTTATTTCTGCTGCCAGCACTACGCAGTGTTCAAACAGTAGCGTTCACTCCAAACTGAACACAAAAGCCTTATGTTTCTTTCTCCCTGCTTCATTTTCTACGTACGATACCGAGAAGCGACAAAGCTTGGACTGCTCGGTGAGGACAGGCTTCACAGCTGGGATACAGTTCAGCACATCCCCCACTGACAATGGCTGGAGGAGGCTGGGGAAAAAAAAGAATATGAGAAGGTCCAAGATACCTGAAGAGGCAGAAACACAGTTGAAAAATTATTTCAGGCAAAGACACTGAAGATTCCCTGTCATAAAATTCTTCCTGTATCCTGAAGAGGAATCCATGGACTTGAAGGCTGTTTGTGAAAGTAAACGGAAGCAGTTCTGCTTATCTGCCCCCATTACCAAAGTCTGTTCTGGAACTGAACAGATGTTAGAACTACACGAATAACATCGCACAAAACGTGCAAAACGTTCAGCTTTTTTCGATGCCAAATTCCAGCTGGGACTCAAAATTAACCAGCTGCAATTAGAGCAGACTAAGAGAAACCCAACTCATCACTTGAAGCCCCAGTGCCATTTACACCAACACCATGTGACGGACTGCAGAACATTTCTGATTTACACTACTGAAGGACCAGGCCCTGAACTTCACACGAAACGTTTCACTGAGAGGCCTGCAAAGCAGAACCAGCCTGAGCAACGCAAAAATCATAACCCGATTCAAAACATTCAAAGGAAATCTTCGTTTGTTGAATACAGCTGACGGTTCAAACATTCTGCCCTGCTGTCATCTCCTGAAGTCAAACAGAAGACGATGCTAGCTTAAGTTCTACAGACACAGAACCAAGTTTCAGACTTTGCAAGCACTTATCTCAGTGTTCATGACAGACTGGCAAATACTCCCTTAAAGTCTTTTCTTCCAAATAAGCCAATGGTGAAATGCACAGAGCATCTGAACAGAGATGGTCTGTTTGCTTTACATGTAAATATTTTAGTTTCTTGTTTTCATAGTTTAAACACAAAGAAATCAGTGACAGGCTAAATCCTCACATTCACCACTGTGGCTGACACGACTCCTTGTGGGGAGAGCACTGTGATTTCGTACTGTTAGGATCACAAATTCTTTCACTCCAAAAGCAAGAATCACTTTTCAGCAAGAACATGAACCCAGCAAAACCTTATTTAGTTTCACAGCAACTTTCGCACATCGCTAAAGGCATTTGCTATCAGGAGGCACAAAAACTTTCAGAGCACAGGAGCAGATAACGACGCGTGGTTCTAATGCCTTGGTAAGATATGCAGTGAGAATACCAGCACACTTCTTGTGAGGAAGGCAGCACAGAACAGGCTCTGAAGAAAGACCTTTTCAGAAATCACACCAAGAAGAACAGCAGCAAGTGTTTCAAAGCTTGCAATTTAAGCAGGCGATTTTTTTAAGTTTTATGTTCTCTGCATCTGACAGTGAAAAAGCAGAACATTCCCCTGGAATTCCCTCACTCTTTTCTATTAAAGTACAGGAGAAAGATTTAAGGTGACCACATTTTATTTTCCTTTTGTAACCTCTAAACTGAGAAACCTGTTTTGTTTTTAACCTGCAGCGTACATCCACGGTTTGAGAACAGCTTTCAGGAAATGAAGCAGCACCATGCATCAAAACACAACACGAAGAAAAACAGTCCTTTGTGAGCAGTCAGTTTTACAGTGATGAAGTATTTGACATGGCAGAACAACATGCACATATTCAGAGAGGAATGGAGAGAGAAATCAGCATCACAATCTTAAAAACACTGAGTCCCTCCACACTATACGTAACAGTGGGGAGGGATAAAGAAACTGAAGGCTCTGAAGTATCCAGTCTGGTTCAGACCTGAAGATTGAAGAAAAAAAAGAGAATTAACACTTTTTAAATCACTCTGTAAATAACAGAACAAGTAGAGGAAGGAGAAATCAGAGGTGTGCAGTACAGGGGAAGCACAACCATCCCTCAGAGGCCAGCATAAGGAATGTTACAAGCGATACCTGAGCTCAGTGCATGCTTCTAAGAACCAGCTGCCAGCTAAACACCGTCGCCTCGCACACGTGAGGTGAACGCAGCTCTGTTGACTGGAAGCATACATCATTAAAAACACAGCAAAGCAGAGTGGGTGTGAAAACGAGGCACAGCTTTAACAGGAACTGAATCACAGCTCACAATTTAAACATCCATTAGCATTTTCCATTATAATAAGCTATTGAAATAACGTGTTCCTACAGCTTATGTAGACTAAAATTTATTCATCCTTCCGCACTTTTAGTAAGATAGCATCTTGCTTTCCTTACAGGACAAACTGCAGCAAGACCTCCCATGCAAGATTTTACAGCAGAGGAATTCTCACAGAACACCCACTTTCTGCACAGCTTCAGCTGTCGCCTGTTGCTGTGAAATGGACTTAAGAGAACAGCACTGCACACCTGGCCACATTTCCACACACACACCTTGAAGCCGAACACAATGCTCCCTAAGAAGCTGATGTAGGTACAACATAGCTGACTTAAATCTTAACAGTGCAGTAATCAGAAACGGACAAGCTGATCTGATCCTCTGACCTCAGGTACTGACCATATCAAAATACATGAGGCAAGATGTATGACCTGCTGTTACACTTCTGGAACAAGGTTTTGTTATGTGCATACTACAGAATGAGAGGAACTTGCTGGTGGATGCCCAGGCTTCTCTGAAAATTCAGGTATATACAGGTCAGGTTTTTACACCACAGAACACATTTCCAGCAGGGTGCTCAGCAGTGATCCCTTACGATAGCTGCGGCACGTAACAGCTCCAAGAGGCCAATTCTTTGAGACCTAGAACACATAGCATCCCTGTGGCTTCTGGTTCAAGTAAAATAGAAAAGGTTTTAAAAAGGCAGACTGCAAACCTGGAAGGTCATTTTAACAACTAAGTAGTGATCCTCCCACCCTGCACAAACCCAAATTCAAATCGGAAGACTTGAACGAAGCAATAAATTGTGTCAACTGCTCCTTCCCATCACGCTCAATAAACCCACATTAAAGGAACTCAACTGTGGAATGAAAAATCTCCTTCCTTGAATGTGCTAAAGAAACTGCAAAGAGCATTTATCACGGAGCAGTACCTCAGCAACAACTGCCTGTTTATTAAGGGAGAGGATCTAGCTACTCAAATAGAGGATGGCAGCTTCCCATTATAACCCATGATATTTAAACTGCAAGTTGGCTCTAGTAAGTCAATTTCCATCTCAGAAACGTAAGCATTAATCAGTGTTTCATGTGCTCGAGCTTGTGATTCTTAATTCCTACTCATCCCTGCTCCAGAAATTAGACTTTTAAAGAATGGGAAGACACCTAACATGCAGCAGTGTCTATTTCAAACTACTTTAACTGTACAAACTAAAGGGTCAACAGAGGCAAACAACAGGACGCCAAGCTAAGAGACTGGATTAAGGAAACGTCAATGAAAACAGAAGCTCAACCCACTCTGCTCTTCTGAGTCCATTCAGGTAGGGTAGCTTGGCCCTTACACATGCACACACCAGGAAACAAAAATAATCACATAGTTACATATTTTCAACTTCTGTAATTTTAAAGCAACATTGTTTTAAGCAACGCTATAAAGCAAGTTTGTGTCTGAGTGCTTACAACCCTTCCCCCACTGCTCGGCTATCTGTAGCACACTGTCACCGTTACAGGTGTCTGACAACAGGACATGCTACTCTATCACGTACAACACTCATCTGGCACACATCTCACTTCACCACTTCTCCCCCTGGACAAGTTTCCACTTTCCTCTGTTCCCTTCCCTTACAGCAGCTGGGAAGGGAAGACAGCCGCCGGGATCAGCACGAATCTGCATCTGTGCAAAGGAAAGCACCTTGCACTGCCAGCAGAAACACAATCCCCACGTCAGATGAAGCACTGAGCAGAAGCTCTCTGTGCGTCTGATGTCTCCTGAGAAGTTTCTCTGGCAGAAACACAAGGACATTAAGGTGAGGCACTGTAAGATGAGGTGCTGGTGTGTAAAAAGCCTTTGGTCCTGCAAAAGCCGACTGACCTCTGCTTTCAGCTCCACACATCTCCACTCAGTGTTTTTCCTTTAAGCAAAACAAGAGTGCATCTTGTTAAGAAACAAGGTAGAGCACTGCTTCTTCTCACAGCGTATCAGGAATACTTTAATAACTGCTCAGATCAGCTTTAATTAAAGCAAAAGTGGTCGTGTATTTCAGAAGGGATAGCTTATATTCAAATAATCATTAGTAACATTAACTTTTACTCTTTACATATCGGTGAGCAGAGCACGTCACTCACATCTGTGATGCAGATCTATACATATCCCCAGAAAGACAACAAATAGCATTCACTCATCATCACGAAGTGCTACTTGTGAAAGAAAAGCATTCAGTAAGCATTTCAACATTTCCTTTGACTTGAAACAATGGTACAACGAGAAAAAAATAAGATTTCTTCCAGGTGACAAATAAAAAACACATACATTTTTGATGTTTTCCTTTAAAAAAAAAATCAGCTGGAATCTGAAGTTACTCAGACATGACAAAGATGTTCCCAGCAGCTACTGCCTCACAGCTGCCATTTAACGACAGAAATACTGTTACAGTGAACCTCCAAAGACTGTCAGCGTTTCACAGGCATCATACAATCAGAGCAAAACGTTCACTCAGCTTCAGAAGAACACCTCTCTTTTGCTGCTGAAACACTAACCCAGAATAACTTCAAGCACCCCACGCCATCCATACATACGGAGACTAAAACAAGGTCACTCTTTGAAACTTCTTCCCTTCTTTTTTTTTAAACCACACTGAATAAAAGATCGCCTATATTCTTCAGTAGATTAACAGTGCAACAAAATCTTTTATTGCTGACCAGGAAAAAGTTCCACGTGATTAAAACACAGACTTGTGCCCTTGTTCAAAAACAGTCCGGTATCAGACACTAATGATGCCTGCACAGTTTAAGTCTGCCTCCTTGTGTATAAAGAAGAAAAAAAATCACTGATTTTCTTCCAAATTCCGCCTCATTCACTGTGAGTTTTTGGTGAGCAAAATGAGAGAAGTGGTTCTGACACACAGAACAGCCATCTCATGAGGGTAACTGCAGGAGGAATATGCCCAAAACTTTAACAAGTACACACAAGGAGGCAGGACCGAGGAAAACCCACACGTGACCTCACATTCACAGCCTTCCTCCTGCAACTCCACACAATACAAATTGGCTTTGGGTGAAAAACTGTAAATAAAACATCTCTTACACAGTTTCAAGTGCATAGTTTACACGTTCAGCCTTGTATACCTGTTGCCAGTTTTACAGCGAAGAGGAACAGGTTTTGACAGATGACAACAGAGGATAAGCCCTTCATCATGTTTCACTTTTATTGAACACTGTCTGCAAATGCAGCTTAAAACCTTGTTTCAGATTGCACGCATCAAGTTAAGCCACGATAAATCAATACTTGTTGAAATCCAAATCCTGTTAGGTAGCGGTCAATTTCTGTAGTTAGAGAAATTACAACAGTGTAACAGTCATTCATAAAAGCAGTACGGTGCGAGAGGCTCTTTGGTGCCAAAAAACTGTCAGTTGTGCATTTATGAATGCTGAGTAGAAAGCAATCCAAATTACAACTCCTCCTCGCAGTGCTACAGAAACATTAAAGGACACTGGAGACTCCTATATCTCGAGTAGTCTGTGAAGAAACATCACCATTAAAGAAAAGCTGTATAAAAACCAACGAGAAAAGGCTTAAATGAGAAAGTATATCCCACCTCTCCTCCTGAAGCACAGGTCAGGTAACGCCCCACTCTGCAGCAGGCGTGTTATTTAATCAGATTTAACGTGCTCTACGCAGCGAGACCTGACAGATCACTGCCTTAAACTCAGACCCACTTATATGGGCACTTACGTGGCAATGTACTTCCAACATCTAAACCTTCATTTGTGCCCGAGGAACACACTGCTTCCACGCCAGCATGTGCTCAGAACACAGCAGTGAGTCAAACACCTCGAGTTCTGCAGAAACACCCCGGATTTCAAGTGAAGCCTAAGAAATCCTAAAATAACCTGCAGATTCGTAGATCTGCTCACCATTTTTTTTTTTTTTTTTTTGAAACCACGTGAGTGTAATAAAAATGCAGACTTACTTGTGAGCTTTTCCTCCAAACTACAACGTATAGGCCGATCCTCGCGTAGATATACACGTATATACAAAATTTATAGAAAAATGAGACCTGCAGACGAGATTCCTAACTTGAGCAAAAGAACACTACGCATACGATAAAGGAGAAACAGATAAACAGCCAGTTCTGTCATCACAAGCACTTATGGTTCCACACTGACTTCAGTCGTTATTGCATGCACTAGAAGCCTGGAGCTGCAAGTACCTCTGAGCCTCAGCTGCTCTTCCAGAATATCTCACTTTCAGCCTTACCTAAAATTCAAGGTACTGCTAAGTACGTTACATAGAAGAAGAAGGAAAAAACTCACATGATTTGCTACAGCATTAAGTGTTGTAACTGCACAACCTGGCTGGGTTTAACAAAACTGCAAGTTTCCCTTTCAAAATCTACTCCAAATTGCAACACCTGCACGGTAAGAAACAGAAAATGCCCAGCTTCTCACACTCTCATTTAGAGCTAAAACATTCTTCTGTTTCTTTTAAAATGCAAGCTCGTTTCATCGGACTGCCACTGCAAATCCTCCACTCAACTGTGCTGCTTCAGTGTATGTCTATATACAGCTGAAACACTTGCACCCCCTAGCTGTCATAGGTAAGACACAGTACTTATATCTACCTTACATTCATTTGAAACTTCAAATTTATTGAGGCAGTTTATATCAGTGTATCCATAAAATTGTTCAGAAAGAACCCAAGTATACCATTTAAACATCTTCATGATTTATCCGTTTACACACTCAGTACACAAACAACCCAGCCTCTGTACAGGTTCATCACATGCAAACCACCCAGAAAGACAAAAACTTTAATTAAAAATAAGTCACAACTCAGTGTACTGTTTCAACTGCATCTCCATTTACCAAATGGCACATTGAATATTCTCTAAAATAAGATGTTTTTAACAATCTTGTTAAAAAATTCTTGGGCAAAATATTTCTAGACTTAAAAAACAGCAAGATTTTTCAAAACACTCAGGATACTATACAACTCAGAGTAACCTTGAGATCGTTTACAAGGTTGGTAACCAAGGTATTTACATACCAAAGAACGTAAAGCAAAAAGTTCGTATTCCTAATGACAAAAAGGTGATGCATTAAAGATTTAAGAAATTAAAATTAAGGCTCTTTGTTATAGTTCTTTATGTAACTTTACATAATAGCCAACTTTGGAAATGTCAGTCTTGCACATTCTTGTCCATCTACTGCATTTAAAGCAGTAGAGTATATTAAGTATTACTTTGAATAATTACATTGCTACCTCTATGTTTGAGCATGCTTTTGAAACACTGTCATTATGAAGTATTTACAATGTGTAGCCTTCAAACCTCAGGTAAAAGCGCAAGTACGACCGTCTGATTTGAATACAAACAGCATACTTGCAAAAACGTTTTCACTTCTCAACATTAAATGCAAATCCCTACGACCTTAATAAGCAAACCAGCTCAGAAGTTATAATATGTGCCTGAATGTGGACAGTGAAAGTGAAGTAACTCAGACAGTACTGTTTTTCATGTCACACTGAGCTATTCTTTCATACTGTTTTCTTTAAGCACGTAGAAAAATTAAATATTTTCATAAAAAATTATTCCAAGACCTAGGTATGCTTTCACAGCGATGTCCATAGGCTCCCCTGAAAAACCAATACTGTCTAGCAGGTTGGAAAGATTGGTCCACAGTTTCTTTCAGGATGTGTGTTCGACTAAAAGCAACTTGCTGTTTTCTCAACGTCACTTCTCTTAAAAAGCACAGTGATAAAAACACTGAAGACAGAACGAAAAAAAAAATGGAATGGTAACCTAAGGATCAAATTCATTAGCCATTTCTCCTACTATATCAAAATTTGTAGTCAGAATTGTCTTTATTGACTTTATTTTAATTTTTGTACACAAAGAAAAACATGTTCATATCCATCATGAACAAAAACTTAAAAAGGCAGAACTAGAAGACATTTGTGTCCTTCACCAAAGCAAAGCTGTGCTAAAGGTTCCAAACATTTCCATTTTTAAAATAAATATTTTCTTTTTTTTTTTTTTTTTCTTTCTCCATTGTCTACATTCCAGTCTTCAGAGTGTCACTGGAAACTGCAGCCTATCATGAAATACACACTTTTTAAACAGAGTCCCAGCTCACTGCGTTTGGTAGCTTGCCATACCATATCCAGCTTGGTTAGGTATTACTGGAGCACCTTGTCCCTGGGCAGGCTGAGCACCAAATCCACCCATCCAGGCAGCAGACGGAGATTGGCTTAAAAGGGAACAGGAAAAGGAAAAAAAAATAAAAGAAATCATGCAAGCTATTCAGTTATTTACAAGACAGCAGAATAAAAGAACTTGAAACACTTCCTACACTACCACTTATACCAAAATAGAACAACTTATTCTTCTGTGAGTAATTCAGAAGCTTTTTATACCACATTAAATGTTACAACGTGTGGTTTCTCAAAATACCATAAGCTTTTTAAGGAAAAACAAAAAGAAAAAATTCCACAAACCTTGGATTCTAGTTACACATACATGCCTTTGGAGGCAGCTGTCCTGCAGGCATGTGCCTGTAATTCAGCATCAGTGATGCAGAAATGCAGAAAGTCCTCAGTGTTTAATTGGCATGAATACCACTGATAGGTTTTTAACAGAGCTTAATATGCTTAGCTGGCAAGAGGTAGTGAGTAATTCAGAAAGCAAAGAAGCCATTTTTGTTTTAAAACAAATATTGTGAACACTTCGGGAAGATATCAAGTATTAGAAGCCCAGCCAAACTGAAACTGCAAAACTTCAGAAAGGTTATCATGTAGTTTACTTTCTGCACAGTTAAAAAGTCCTTCAGGTAAATACTGGGGTTCTGGGGTTCAGACTTCTCCAGTACTCCCAAGCAAAGACCATAACTATTTGGCTGTTGGACATAACTACCATCTCAAACTAACACAAAAGCGGCGCTTGTTTACTCTGGCTCTCAAGACACCCATATGCACAAAACACCTTATCATGAACATGCCAGAGTGACTCACCCCACTATTTGGTCCATGGTAATCATTACATGTAAGCTTTAGCACATCACAAGGCTTGAAGCCTTGTGCAATCCTTGAATCAAATAAGCCTGAAACTCAGACATGACATTCCTGAAGTGTTTTAAATAAAGTACAATTACTCACTCTACTCCAAAACCCTGTTGATTCCATGCTTGGCCATACATTCCATACGATGGTACTTGCCATCCGTTCGCCATATACTGCCCATACTGCTGTGGATTTCCATATACTTGGCTCCATTGCCCCCACTGACTGTAATCCACCTAAGGAGAGAACAATTCTTAGCATTTCAGGTTCTAGAGGAGAGTTAAGTTCCTTCCAAACTGCTAAAGCTAGTTTTTTTTCTCTTTTCAGTTGCACTGTCTACAACTATTGAGCCATAGTGAAATGAGAGCAATAAGTGAGACAGCACCGCAACCTAATTAGATCCTCGTACTGAAAGTGTGTGCACAAACACGCTTTAAATATCAAGGGATATTTGGAAGGACAGTCAGCTAGTCTGCAGTAAGAATGCTAGCAAGAATCAGAATTACCTCCAAGTTTCTCCCTATCTTGAATCATATCCAGAAGACAGATATTCCACCAAAATCACTAGCCCAATTTGATGCACAACTGGAACATAACTGAGACAGAACATGGGATTTCATAAGAACACTACTACATTTAGCTATTACACATGGGAGGCATTGCAGGTACATCATTGGTTGCTTTTGTGAAACAAATACAAGAACACAATGAAAAGGATAAAACGCAGTTACCTGCTGGAAGTTTTTAGTCATATCAGGAGATTCTTTACCCCAATAACATTTAACAACATGTCCTTCAATTGTGGTTCCGTTGACTGAAACAATAGCATGTGCTGCACTTTCATGAGTTGAAAATCTAAACAACGTAAAAACAAACCCACGTCACTCTTCATAGTACATTCATTTGATTGTTCAAAAAAATAGCAACTTTTACATATACAGAAAAAGCCAGCGAAGAAGACCTGCTTTCACAGATTATCTTCACAAGTAAAAAGGTTTGAGGCTACTTTTAAGAGTTGCCTAAGGACATACAGTAACAGATTATAAGGCACCAGCAGTTCATTCAAGTGAAATCCACACAAGATTAGACATCAGTACGTTAAAAAAAAAAATCACAGGTTTTCTTCTCCTTCACCCATACCTGACAAACGAGTAACCCTTTTCTGGAAACACTCTGATTTCCATTATCTGTCCAAATGGTGAAAAGGTCTGTCTCATAAGTTGATCTACAACACACAACATTTCTGAATTAGTAGCCATCTAGATGCCCAGAAAGCTTCAGTAACAGAAGGACCAACGGAACAAATCATACCTGTAAGCCCAGAAGCAATTCCTCCACAGTACACAGTACAATTTTTTGGACTTGACTGATTTACTACATCTTCAAATCTTAATTGTTTTGTATTATCTAGAAAGAGAAAAAAATTGGCTTTAAGCATCAGGATAACAGTAACCCCAGAGTCCCAGATACTTACCTCACACAGACACAGGAATTATACATTTAACAAACACCCAATAGTTAACATTAACAAACATCCAATGTCCAGTAGTGCCACCATATGTAGATGGAACACACCAAAAAACAAAACCACACATTTTTTAAGATCTGGAAGTTAAGCTAGATATTCAACTGAGAAGTGACAAGACTTCAGCAACGCTGTTATCCTTTCTCCATTCAGCAGTGCCATGCAAGAGATCAAACACAACACAGCTCTACATGGCCTTACTTTCTTGTGTACTTTTGGGGGCTGGTGGTTTCCGTGTTGCCCAGTTGGTTCTGATCTGACGGCCTCCTAGCCACTGGCCTCCCATGTGTACAATAGCATTTTCTGCATCCTAAAGAGATCAAAATAAACACTACTAACACATGCAAACAAGAAGCGAGCACAAGCCTACGATATTTAGTTGTCAGGTAACTACGCTGACAAAACAGACACGGAATTTGGTAAAGCCACACTGCAAACAGCCAAAATCATTTAACATGAAGACAGTCTGTCACACAGAATCCCTCACGAGTGATTTGGTAACGCTCTCCCTCTCCCTGCATATACAGTCACACACACTCATTCTGTCAAGGTACTGTGTCTGTATCAGAGCATCTGACGGCTGCCCAGAACAGTGCACAAGTCACAGAGACAACAGATTACTGAAATGAAACAACTGTAACTGCAGAAAAACAGAGGATTTCACCAACTGACTGTATGAAAAACAGAACACACAAGAAAATGATTGATAGTAACAGATGAAAGGTGAGGAAATACTTTTTAATCATCAAAACGCCTGGCTGGCAAATTCCTCAGCTGCGATCCAACTCAAGTTTACACCATGCAGTATGTGTTGCAAAAGACATTCCATAGAAGATTCAAAAGCAGCCTTCTATAATCTTAATATGTACCCAACATAACAGACCACGGTTAGGCAGGAAATGTTAAAGTTCTGGGAAGGCTGAACATTAACTAGCTAATAAAAAGCCTCTAATGCTGAGATAAAAACACACCGAGCGTGCAGCTTCCTGTTATCCATCCCTCCACCCCCAGCTCACCCTCTCCTCTGCCTTTTGGAGGAATGCGATTTATGTCTGAGCACAGACTGCATTTTAAGTTCTGTAAATGGTAAAGATGCTGTATGTACGCATACGCACACAAAACCAAACAGTCACGGCCCACATGGCTTAACAGCTTATCCTGAACGTAAACTAAAAGACAACTGCTAGGTTCACACCGTAAGCAAAAGGAAAAAGTTTGCTAACTCTGCAAGAAACAATTTGTCCCCTCGCCAACTCTTCTGAAGTAAGAGAGGCAGAGCAATAATACGTATGTTTGAAACGTTTCTTCCAGGGGCACCAAGTTTATAAAAGAAAATGTAAAGCACAAGGGACAGAGCACACGGACTATTTAAAGGTGAGTGACCAACATCCTCCTGCTGCACAACGAACACTTCCTGTTAGAAGGACACTCATCTCAAACACGAATGACTCAGGACCACAACCTTGCTTAATTATACAGACTGGTCGTTCTGCAGACAACATACACACACAATGAGGACTTTATGAGTGAGGACTAGTAAGGAAAAAAAAAACCCAAAGCCTTCCATTTGTGCTCCTTAAAATACATTACAAACTGCCTAGGAAAACAAACTAGTTCAAAGGATCCTCGCTGTGATGGTCACAACCGTGGCAAAAATGGAACTGAGCCCACACTGCCACAACTGTTCCAGTTCAATGCAATAATTTAGTTTTCTTATCACTTTGGTGTGCATTACCACCCTGACACGTTTACACAGCTTCCCATGCAGTCCAAAATGCATCTCTAAACACATGCAGCTCAGTTTGCCAAACCTTTTTTCTTCAACACTTCTAAAAATTAACTTCGAAAACTACAAACAATTACTTGAGGCAACTGGACACACTGTTTGTCAATCAGTGATACGCTGACTTGATTCTACAGAGAGCACCTACAACACCTCTCCCAGGAAGGGATACTAATTACTTGTCTGAAGCATTGCTTTCCATAAGCATGCATAGATTTCTCCTGTCTGTAACAACATTCAACACAAAACCAAGCAGAACACCTGAGGAACACAATCAACTCTCAGCTGTAAACGAGTTGCTCCGTGTAAAGACGTTTCAAACTGTTGCAACAACTCAAAAAGCAAAGGACCAACCAAGAGCTCCTTAACGAGAAGCAGACAGAATAACTGTCCCTCAACACACAACACGCACAGCAAGCAGCATTAGGTCCTCAGGAAGATGGAGCTTTGGCATGATCCTAAACCTGCCCAGCACCCAACCCTGCTGTGTACTGCCACATTCCCGCTCCTCAGGGGTGCAGACCCACACTGGACTGGTGCAACTCCTCAGCTAACAGACCCAAAGCACAGCGTTCCAAGCTCTAGGCACTCCACACACAGACAAAGCTGAACAGCACAACCTTCCTGCAGCACTGCAATCTTCTAAATTGTTTCAACCCTTGCTACACTTAAGAGACTCCATTAACTTTGCTAAATCCACAAGTACTTCGCTTGGGAAAGCCTGGTAGGTATTGAGTACAGAAACAGAGGGAAAACTTCAAGTCAAAATCTGCAATTATTTTAAATCAATGCTGTCACTACTCACCAGTTTGTTATAAAAAGATACAAAACCATAGCCTTTTGATTTTCCAGTTGCCATATCTTTAACTACCCGTGCATCCCTGTGGAAAGAAGCACAGCTATATGAGGGTGGAATTAATAATTAGCAAAATAAAAACTAAAAGGAACCACACACACTGTATTGTGAGCATAATTTTTCTTATAAATTCAGTTAGCCCTAAAACTAATCATTCCTGAACTCTCCCTATCGCTTCTTTACCTGTTAGAAAAAAGCAGTAGGACAAAAAAAAATAACATGTAATAGACATGCAACCTATCCACATAACCTATACTGGCTAAAACCAGAATGTTCAGATTTGAACTATAAGAGAAACAAAATTGCCTTTTCTAAAATGCTATCGGCTAGGGTCCTCTAAAGTTTACTGTTCTATAAATTACTGTAACAATTCTATCTAATTTACCATGCATTTTCTAAATAGTTAAATGTTCTTCTGCCTAGTGATACAAAATATATGAAATATTAAAAAATCGAAAAAGAGGAAAAAATAGGAATTAAAAGGCATACATGGCCTGTTAACAGATTTCTTTATTTTTCTTGGTCAATTCTCTACCATCATTTTGGAGTTTGGGCAGCTGTAAATTTTGAAAAATTGACATTTTCAGAAATTTAAGAAAGGAGAATAAAACTAACAACAATGCTAAGCACACCAGTACGAAAACAACAAATTTACACAGAAATTTTAGTGAGTAAGTTAAAATGATTGGAAATATAGAACTGCACTGAATATAGAATGTTAAAATGTAAATACTAAAATATGTATATAATAAATAATGTATAATAAGAATAAATAGAAATGAGAAAAAATCTACAACTGAGTTCCAGTGTGCACAGTTCCTTGCAGTTAGCCTTCAAGATCCTGTCCATTCTTATGAGCAATTCTGCAAAATAACCAGAATGCTATTACTTTTAATTGTGACTTGGACTTTAGAAAAACTGCAGGTCTCAGGTATAAATATAGATCGAGAAACAGAAACCTGAATCATTCTCTTATATCGATTTTCAAACAGTACTACTTACCACATTAAGAGACAAAAAGTAAACAAAACAGCAGAGGTAAGAAACGAGATTTATGATTCAATTAAACATACGCGTACAGAACAAGAGAAATAAGCATTTTGTTCTTAGAAATATATCCCCATGAGGCAGTACAAAAACGTTCATGTGCAACTTTAAAGGATTTCCATAAAGATAAGCCAGTAACTGATCAGAGTTTTTTTGCAGCAGTACTCTCAGGTACACACTTTAGAACTGAGAAGCATTCTTGTGATGTTAAATACGTTCAAGTAAAACAAAATCATTCGTTAGCACCTGGATTTTCTGAGAGAAGTTTAAACTCTCTCTTAACTAACACAAGTGTGCACATACCATTTGGAAATCAACGTCTGATTTACTATAACCTCAGTAATCTGAAAAGGTTATTTGTTCTAAAAATATTATGTTTTTGAACATGCTCATAAGCTAGAGAAGTAGTCGCTTTGTAAACCTGTATTGTAATTGAGTAGCTTTCTATACTGCCTTAAAATGCAGGACAAATAGCACGTTGAAGGTGCAACGTTTGCACCATCAAGTCACTATTCTGTACACATTCTGAACAATAAAAGGTCACACTTAAGAACACTCATTGAATTTTACTAAGAAGTTGAAACATATTAGCATATAACTTAAAAGCAAACTGCTATCAGCAAAATTGGAGCACAATTACTGCATTTACAAACATGTGATACAGATATAGGTACAGACACGAAATAATAATAATCCCTCTTTACTGCCCACCCAACAAAGAAATCAGCATCAGAAAACACATTTAGAAGAAACAACATTTCAAATCAGAGCAAAACTTTCACTGTCATATCTTCTAACCGATATTGGCAATGTTTATTACGATACTTACGATATTTTACCAAAAGGGGCAAATGCTGACTTGATATCTTCTGTTGTTATTTCTGGACTTAAATCCCCAACGAACACATGGAAGTGATCTGAAAATAAACAATTTGCTAATCAAATATTTAACTGCTATCTAAAGCTTTAACTCCTGAAAAAGTGATGCTCTGTGTACAGCACTGGGAACCAGGAACAGTCAGGATTCCACTTGATGAGCAGCAGCAATTAAATCTGTCCACTCCAGTTTCCCCAGTTGCAAGGCAGAAACAGAAGAATTAGTTTGCAAAACACAACTAAACACGAGACGGGAAGGAGAAAAGTTACATTTGAATGCATTTATGGCAATTACTACCACGTGCTATGTAGTATTTGTGTAGAAGTAATACTGTGCCATTACTTTACTTACTGGATGTATCTTTTTTCTGGCTACTTGGTGTTGTTGCCCAGTTTACTTTGACCTCCTGAAAACAAGTATAAGATTTAGTATGAATTCATAAAATCCTTACATGTTATAAGGTCATTCAAGGGCTGGTCACAACTGTCAACGTTACCAAATCTTTGTTCAGTACAAAAGACTACAGCACTTAAAAAATAAAATAAATCACAAACATTGTAATATCATTTTTGATTTCTACTGAACTTAATTAACATCTAAACCTTGTAAACATTTCAAACAAATGCCCCATGCTCCTACTAATACATACATCTACTTTTTACAGAGACATTATCCCAAAGACTAAGATTACAACATGAACAGCTTACCTTTCCCAAAATTTTTCTCCCATTCATAGCAGCTAATGCAGCAGCTGCATCTCTGTGTTCATAAAATTCCACAAAGCAATAAGGGTCATTGCTTGTATGCTGCAAAACAGAAAATCCAACAGAAGAGTTGACCCTTCTGCTATCGGGTTGCTGAGAAGAAAATCCAGGAAAATATATTACTTATAGCTAGAAACTTTAAAAATTATTTGCATTAGATTTATGAAATAGCCTTTGAAATTACTCTTAAATGCAAGAATTACTCAGATGGACTTTTCGTTAAAGGTCTAGCAATTTCTGAAGTATAGTTTACTTTTTATGAGGTCTCAGTACTACTACTGAACTAAAAATAATTCAACTACCTGAAAAGTGATCTGAAGACTGGTTGGAGGAGGGAAATCAGGAGGAGCAGAAGGAACCAGGACAGTTTTCTGCCTCTAGTGGATACTCAGAGCTTCTAAGTTTTGTTTCCCCCACTCTTTCTCACCAGTTTTTGCACTCTTAAACTTAAAGCATCTTGTTTAACTTGCCTGAAAACCATTAGCAGGCAGCAACCTAGAGACTGCATGCTCCTGGCCACCAATGGAAACACTTAGCAACTGGGAATGACTCTTAAAAGATCTGAAAATAGTTAAAGATGTAAACGTACCAGAGTAGGAAGTGCAACAAACATAAAAGTCCTTGGGAAAACTGATCAAGGAGAAATCATTATGAGAATCCTAACTTTAGCACTGGATTTAATCTCTATAAAAAAAATGAAGAATAAGCCCTTCTCAGTTTTACTATTTAACCTCTGAACGTTCACAAGCTTATATGAATAAAGAAACCCTAATTCTGCCCTATAAAACTGAACATTTTCAAATGTAGTTCTGTCTAAATCTAAACAACAGAAGCTATTAAGACCTGGTAGCTGAACTGATCACAAAGCCTTTATACATCTAAAATGATAAAGCACTCTGAACCTTCCATTTAAATACTTTCAGAAGTGTTCCCAACATGCAAAATAACAGACGATGAGACAACATGTCTGAGATTATAAAAAGGAGTTTAAGTCACAAGAGCCACAAAGTGCTCTGAAAGCAAATTTGCCTCAGATGCACTGAAACAGCAAGCCTTACCTCACCCCTTTTTCCATATGACATTCCTGCTGCACTGAAAACAAGATCTGTGAAACCCACTGAAGGCCTTAACAGATTTAGTGTGTTTTCCACCTCGGCTGAAGCTTATGATACATTACTTGCAGTCTGCAAGGAGGTCTTCTTTTGCACTAAGAATCTGTCTGAACAGGGAGAGCAAGCTCTTTGGTACATGTCCAGCTCTTTACGCGTTCAAGATACCTGTGAATGCTAGCTACGATGCTCCTCTGAGTACTACCTGCTCCCAGAATAAACACCTGAAATCTCCAGCCACTTCATACGGCCATCCCACACCCCCTACAAACTGGGTAAAAATTAAAAGAAAAAAAAAAAAAAGGAAAATATCTGGGTCTAAACTTGACTGGCTGAGACAGTCACAATGGGCAGCTAAAAACTAATCAAAGGTAACACAGTGCCTGCACTAGAAGGACGGACAATAACCACTGATACTTCAGCCATTAAAACACGGTAGCTGCAAGCCAATTCCAGCCTAGAATCCAACCACCTGAAGGTAGCTGGGTACTTAATTTCAAGGTTTAGGCACATTAGTTCTATATGACCCTTAAGGATTTCTTTCCTTTTAGTTTAGTTTTTTCTTTTATTTCTGAAACACAATGAATAAAAACATTACAAACCTGCACAATACACAGGTAAAGGCACTGCTAACATCTGCACTCCACACTGTTTACACTTGTTACTCTAGAAGGCTTGCAACTTTACCTTAAAAAGGTAAATAAATAAAAATACTGTCCTCCCTTCTTTCTCCCTAGAATAACATTTTAAAGGAAAAAGTAATTGTAGTAAATTGTTCCATATTAAAAAAAAGTTTCACATACTTCTAATACAAAATCTATAGTGGATCTCCAATGCACACACACGCTCAAAAGGATGAAACAGAACACCTCTCCCAGGCACTCCTGAGGTGAAAGCTACTGCCCTTTACCTTCAAGTATTAATTCCCTCCTCCTTATGATCCTTTCCCCCTCCCTCCTTTGTGAAGCCTGCCAGATGACTTCAGGGCAGCCAAGGTGGGCAGTGCACGGAGCAAACAGGCAGTGGAACACCACAGAATTCTGCTCATGACAGACTGCTTGGTGACAGGTGCTAAGGTCAGCCGAGTACATTCACTTCCATACGCCTGAATATAGCTGCAAGTAGCTTTGTTTACATACTTATTTCACAAAGATGTCTCGCTTGTTATTTCTGCAGTTACGTATAATAAAATAAGCAGTGGAATTTATCTGCTTCCTAGGACATCAAGCTGAAGCTGCCACCTCTCAATCAGCTGATGGTTGGAGTGGCAGCATTCTGAAGAGTATGACAACCACTATTTCTTCAGAGAAAGCACTAACAGCTGTGCTCTGTAACGCATTCCATTTTGTTCTGCTCATCTTTCTCCAATAACCTTGCAGAGAACGTGGCAGAACTCCTTCTACCTTCACTACAAAGTTCTAATAAAAGTGCCACGAGATCTGGATTAAACAAGCAGCAGTAGTTAATGTGCAGCCAAAACCAAACGAAACAAAAAAAAACCAGTGTGTCACTCTGAAAGGAAAAGAAGACCACAGAAGAATCACAAGCAGCATTCCTAAAATGATGAGTCTTCCAATCAGGCTTATGTAATATTTCCTTAATGATCCTGATAACAAAACTGGGGTGACTGCTGACTGCACTAAGGACATCTGAATCACCCAAAGTACTAACGAGCAAACAAAAGCAAAATTTTAGAACTAAGCATAAGTTCTAATTAGTCCCTGCCTGTCAGAAGCTCATCAGTTATAAATGAAGAAAGGAGGATCATAAGGCAGCAAGAAGTGAGATACGTCAGGATGACTACAGAAACAGCTACCAACACTAAAAGCATCAGGAAATCTTCAAGTGAAAAAGAAAGTATTAGTACTTACCCACCCTTACTACTAAATGACCTTACTGGGAATACTATGGAAACTGCCACTTTGTTCCCAGAAAAAATAACGTGCAGACAAGAGCTACTGGGATTGACAAAAAAAGGCCCAGGAACAGCAAAATGCATTTTGAAAGATTTTTGACTGTACATCCACAGTGAAGAAAAGGGGAAAGAATCAGAGACTCATATGTAAATAAAGTTAAAAGCAAAAAAGCAGCCATGAATAACACTGGAAACAACAAAAGTTTCTGATCATCAGAACAATATGGTTCTGAAGAGAGAGGGGTAGCAATCCCTTACATTAAAGTGGAATCTCACCATCAGACATGGCAGGGCAACCCAGCAAGAACACAGCACTGCTCTCAACAAAAGGGCTCTTCTGCAAATGTACCCAAAAGTACAGACAAAAACCAATCCTCCAAAACCATCAAAAGAAGCCCCCAACTTCGTTTGGTTTTGATAACTTAGGATAGAATTGTATCTGCTACTCCGCTGGATGTGAAAGGCCTTACCTCTGTTATCATTTTACAGCTTTTGCATGGTCCAATCTGGCTGAATAACTGAAGTATAAGGACTTCAGTCACATCTCTGGAGAGGTTTCCTACATAGCTACACAAGGAAAAAAAAAAAAAAGAAAAGACATTAAAAGATGAAAAACACTAGTTTAAAGTGTAATTATTTTAAAACCTTAAATAACTATGACAAAAATTCTCCCTTTAAAGTCTCAGGCATCTTCACCCGGAAGGCATCGTTCAGAAATGATTTCACGTTACAGCTTTAATGCAACATCCATGCGGTGTCTCAGCTATAAAGTTGGCAACACGACCGGGAACACGATGCCTCAAACAGACATAATAGCGGCCATCGACACCGGGCACCAAACCTTCCCCGGGCACAGCAACGTCAGAAGCTGGAGCACGCTGCTGGAGGCGCTGGAGAGAACAACCAACTGGGCAAAGATGTTTCAAGTTCCACTTCCCAACGAGTATCTAAACAAAGCCTACTTTTCGCTGGGGTACGAGCTCATAGTGAACTCCAATTATTTCAGTAGTAGCTACTGGATGTAGATTGTGATGCCTTGCAAGGGGTCAACTCCATTCTTCTGTCTTCCTGAAGTGGAAAAGCAGCCCAGCCACCAACAGGCAAGGCACACAGCACGTGCCACAGGAATGCTCCACATATGATCTATCTCAACAGCTACCACTTCTGTAAGAACCGCCCCCAAATTTGGCAGTGTTACTTTAGTATCACCCATACTTACAGACCATAAGATATATTTCCATGACCTACAGCGTCACAGAAATTGGAAATATTTCCATGAAGTTTAGACAGGCCTAGAATTACCCACAGCCAAAATCCAACAGCAGTTCAAAAACCACTCCTGAAGAGTCCGTTAGAGTTGAACACTGAAAAAACTAAAGCCAGGTCACAGAGGTGGCTGAGTCAAACACACAAAATCAAATGCTTAAAAACAAACCATGACCAAACTAAAAATCACACTCTATTATTCATCAAGGTGATCAATCGAGACAAGGGCTGGTCCTATCACCAGAACCCAAAATCACTAGCAGAGGTGCACCTGTCCTTTCTAAAAGCAATTCTGTCCAAACATAAGGTGTACAAATGCAACCAATAAATAACGAGAGCAGAAGTTCTGCAATTCAGCTGTTGAAAAAAAAAAAAAAAAACCATTTTATTCATTATGCTCATTTACTGTGCCCTCTGCTTGCGGGTAAATGCTACACAAGATCTAGAGTGAGTTTCTCACGAGATACCACCCAAACACAGGACCACCATTAGAAGTATTCACCTGTTCCTTACCTCCTAACTAAACACCCAAGAATTAGCAGGCATCACTAATGGAAGCTGCTTCCAGACCCTGTACTGTTAAGAAGTATTTCGTTAAGTTAAAACCTGTCAAATTTAAGAGGGCAGTTTGTCTTCTAACAGGATCTATTGCGCTGACTTTTCAACGCCCTATTCCAAAAATTCAGCAGTTAAACATTCAGATCTTATATCTGAAACCTTAACTACATTTGTTAATCATTCACCAAGTTAAAAATGCAAACTGCTAGCAGCTTTAAGTGGAAATACTAACCACAGCAGATTTTCCATTGGATTTTACTAATATACCACTCCTCACAAGGGTTCTCACACAAAATGTCTGTAGTGACACGAGCTTATCACCAGTCCTTTCCTCCTCGTATGATCTCAAACTGAATTAGCTAACAGTGCACGGCAGCACGCACCTTTCTGTAGCACTGACATGAAAGAAAACACAGCAAAGTCCTTTTAACTTCAGTCCTACTGTGAAGGCAATACAGGAAGCCAAAGTCTCAGCATCTCCTGCATAATATTAATATTCATTTCAGAAATGGAAGAACTCTGAAAAACAGTTTGAAGAATTCTTTCTGGTCAGACCAAAAAAAGACAGGAAATCCTTTCCTTCAAGATCTGTCCAATTCAGGTAAGTCGGGCCAATCTTCAGAAGAATCATCAGGTGGTTTCCAATACTACCGTGTCTCTTTCAAGGCAGCTGAGAGAATGTGACGTTGCGAATTTCAGCCTTGAAACAGGCTGCTTCTTCACACAAAAATAATAAATCAGCAGTGTAATTTGGGACAACCAATGAATAGATTCACAGGGGCTGAAAGCTCCTCATGGTCCAGCAATTCTCTAAGTGTTTATGATAAATAGTGCTTTGATGTCTAGCATTACCTCCATCAGAATCCATTAATACCTTTCACAAGCTGCTAACGCTCTCAGACTTGAATACACACCCTGCTCGTGCAACAAGGACAGCACACACAGACCCAAATCTCTTGAAGTGCATGTAAAATAAGTGAATACAAACCACTACAAGCTTGAAACAACACACTAAAGATTAGGGCTTGATGGCTTTTTGATCACTTTAAGTTAGTACACTCAGCACAGCTAAAAGAAACACCTTACAAGCACACAGCTCCAGCATCCTATGCCTGAATGCCCCACAGTCCTCAGCAGCCCCTTCCAGCTCAGGATACAGTACCACCCTACAAATACTGCAACACTATGGAAACACACTCGGCACATCTGCAGCACAAACTTTACCTTTCTGGAAACACAAAGCTTCTCAGCTGATGCTAACTGCACACTGCCAGACAACCAGGGCACCACTTTCTAACCTCAACTCGCTCATGATAGAACACATGCTTCCCATTCCACATCACGAAACCAAAACGAGCAGAAACACACCTAAAGAAAACATGCAGCTTCCAAACAGCTATTCCACACTATGTCCATCTTTTTGTTCTGTCACATCCTGTAGATTGTATTATTCAAACATAATCATCATAAAACCCAAAGAAGCACTTACTACACTCCTATGGGCTGTTAGGCTGGTTAATGTTAGGGCAGCAGAGTTGTGGCCTTCTGCTTGCAGGCAACAGTGCGTGTCCTCTTCTGCAAGTTGGAAGCACTTAAATACTCATTAATAAGCACATACAGCAAACCAAACCATGTATTATATATCCTGATACACGTTTCAATATATTACACTTGAAAGTGGATGACAACATAAAGAAGAAACTGTACTTGAAATTCAGAGATCTTGCAGAATTTCACAAAGGACCAAAGACACACATCAGCAATTTGTTTCAGAATTAAAACCTTGGGCTTGAACAAAAAGATCCTCTCTGTGGGGGTACACGGGCCTTCATTCGCTCCGGACAGCTGAGGGTGAAAGGGATGTTTACAGCCATTACTTTTAGGTCCAGGAAGGCTCCCCCACACACAGACTGGATGAAAAACACAACAAATGCTCTCACACCCATACAGATAGCAGGCAAGAAGAGGCAGACTAAAGAAGAAAGTATGATAAGAAGGCAACTGACGGAGCAAAAACTGCCTCCCTGGCAGCACCTCTCTCATGGTGCTAGCAAGCTATAGGAAATAACATGGAAAAGCTACTCAGCTGGAGAGCTGTACTTCTGCATCCCACCTGGAGCCCACAGCACTTAGCAGACAACGTGGCAAAGATAGTGATGGAACAACTCTCATGTATATAGTGACTGCTGTTAATATTTTTCTAATGCCATTAATAAGAACATGAAAATTGGCAACGTTTCTTCCCGTTCTAAGCGGCAGCTAAAAAACATCAGCAACACACAAAGTTTCTGATGGCCTGGTTTCCATCTTAAGGTAGAAACAGAACTCTGCCATTGCTCGCGATGGAAAGAGATCCAGCGGTACCCACAGAATGTTCTGTACCACATTCGTTTTGAGAAGCACTGACCAAAATCTAGATTGTGCTGGGAAAAATACCACAGAAAGATGACCTCCTTCCCAAGCTATCTGCAAATTGTTTAAAGCAGTTCGGAAGAGTCTGGGGCAGGGGACGCTTTCCACGAAGGCCTACTAGTGAGGAGAACTGCAAGGAAAAAAAAAATGAAAGTAACTGGCATCTATCTTCCATAGTAAACCTCAGAAGATATCTTAAACTCTTTGAGGTTCACGACCAATCGTGATTGAAAACAACAAAGCAAACCCTTATGGTTTTTCTGTACCGAAGGAATAAACAAGATACAAAAGACATCTATAAAGCTTCCCTTAAGTTATCAGCCGAGTGCTTCTGCTCAAATAGCACATGAACCATCCATTCTCCATTAGACTTTCTCCTGTAAAATCAAAGAGCTCAGTACAACTCGTTGCTCTGGGGTGGTGGTGAGCCGTATATGCAACATCACAACTGCTCCCTGCATGAGAAGCAGTACCTGGCACAACTACCTTGAAATAACAACTTGCAGGTATAGATTTGAAGACATTTCAGGAAAAAAAAAAAAAAAGCAAAAACGTTTGTACTTTATGAAAACTGCCCTGAAAGAGTGAGAGGAAAGTAACCATACATTCCTGAGCACTGGAAAGCTCCTAGGAAATGCACATATGTGCTGTTTATGACTTTGACGAGTTAAGCAGAGTCACATTCGTGCAATACCACATCTCGGGCAGCTGCGGCGATGGCATTTCAGACACTTCAGCACAAAAATAATTTTTTTCTTCACCAGTGACTACGGGCCAACTTCAGTCAGAGCGCAGCAAGTGAGAAGAGCTCACTTCAGGTGCTGTTAGGAGTAAAATAAGGCTTTGAAACTTTGGCTAGGTATAGAAAGAAAGGGATAAAAGAAGAGGAAACGGACCTGGAGCGGAGCACGGCGCACCTTTGCCCTTCTCCCTCCGCTCGTTCTAAAGCGGCACTCTGGAAACTGCTCCCACTGCCAGGGAGCACTCGGGACATCAGCACAGAAAGCATTTCGGACAGATTTATCCCAGCCAACCCAAGCACGAAGCGCGGTTACTAAGCACGACTACGAGCAAGTTCAGAGAACTTCACAGCCGTAGGAAAAGAGTGAGAAAGACAAGAACGCACCGCAGCACGGACCGCCCGGACCAGCCTCACATGCCAAGTCATCACTTTGCTCCCACAAACCAAACAGAGCGCTCCGCGGATATTTCGCTCCGTTTCGGCCGCCGCTTTGAGAGCCGCACAGACAAAGGCTCGGCACGGCTCGGTCTCCCTCCCTCCTTCTTTCCCTCCCTCCCTCTCTCTGTCTCCCTCCCCGCACGGCTCCCTCTCGCCGTCCCTCCCTCCCTCCCTCTCGCCCGCCCCGCCCGGCCCGCGGCCCCCTCCCCACTCACAGTGTCCGGGGCTGCCCGTCGTCTTCCATAATGGTGCGTGGGCTCGGCTCGCAGCCGGGGGCAGCGCCGGAGGGGGGGGGCTCCGCCGCGCGGGGAGGCGAAGGGAACTGAGGGTGAGGGCCCCGGCCGCCCCCGCTCCGTCTCGCCCCCTCTCCAGGTCCCGACACCGCGGCCCGAACGGGAGAGGGAAGAAGCAGCACAAAATGGCCGCCGCCACCAGACGCTCAGGAAGCCGCGCTCCGCGCAGCCGCGCCCCGCCGGCCCGCTCCCTCTCGGCCCCGGTTCTCCTTCCCGGTCCCCTCCGCCGCGCCGCGGAGCGCTCTGGGGATCGTAGTCGCTGACGGAGGGAGCGCGGCGGCCTTCTGGGTGCTGTAGTCCAACGGCTGCGCGCCGCGATGGGGCACAGCGGGGACGGGACTACATCTCCCAGCGTGCCCCGCGCGCCGCGGGTTGGCGCGGGAAGGGGCGGCGGTGCGCGGTCCCGGCGCGGCGGGAGCGCGCAGCGTGGCTGCGTGTGGGGCGGCGGGGTGTGCGCCCGCCGCCCTTTATTAACGCACAACCGGGAATCAGTGCTGTGTTACGGTTGCTCTGAATGAGTAATTTTTGGAGGTTGGAGCTTCCCCTTCAGCCGAGGAGCTGGGCGGGACTCCCAGCACGCTCCTCTGGAGGGAGGAGGCTGGGGCTTTTTAAACTGTCGCTTAAAACCGAGGGAGGAAAAAGACTGAGGGCAGACGTCGTTAAAATGTCGTATAAAGCAGGTTCTGATTTACATCCAGCGGTTGGTTTCGCTTCGTTTCATCTTGTCTGCGATGATTTAAGCACATCTGCGTCGTGCCACCACACATCCTAATGTCTGAGGGCACGCTCATGCTTCCTCTCAGGGACGGGTTGGCCCATGCTGCAGCCTGTGGTGAAGGCCGTGTCTCCTACGATACGATCCTACGATATGATCCCCAGAGCCAGCAGCACTGTCACCCAGCACATCATTCACACTGGCAGGGGAACACAGGTTAGGCCGGGTAAAAACAGCCTAGGACTCTGTGATCCCATGGCCCCCTGATGATGCATTGAAACTCCTTCTTCTCGTCAAGGTGAGCACGCAGTTAACAAGCTGCCGTCGCAGGCGTTAAATACATTTTAGCCTGCTGAAACGAGTTTTCAGCTCACTGCGTGCTTTTTCTGTTATTGCCGGAGAACTTCAGAGGAAAAAGTCTTTGACATCAAACAAAAAATCCGTGCTCACGCCGCCGAAGTGTTCTCATTAAGGAAAAGAAAGAAGGAAATAAAAGCTTGATGGAAGAAATCTCATGGTAACTTTCATTTTTCTTTAGCAAGTGACATGCTAAATTAGGAATTGTTGATTAGGAAACGGATCAGAATAGCTCTGTTTGGGCAGAGTATGGGTTCCTCACAGGCAGAGTGATCACTGTGCTTTGGAAGAAATTCAATTTGTGTATTCATTGAACATCCAAGTACTACTGAATGCTCTCCCTCTTCCAGAATAGTAACACTGTGAAGAATTATGCCTATATACTTATCAGACGAGATATCTTCATGCCTGCTGCTCACACTGTAATGTTTTCCCATCTTTAACTTAAACACGCCAGGCTGTTGCCAGGCACATCTTTCTGGAAGAAGCTGCTCTTGCAATGCATATCTTAGGAGCGTGCTTGGGACAGGGGCTTTAATATTTGCAATGTACTGGAAACACAGAAAGTGGAATACATGAGGGGCTACTGGAACAGTCCTGCTGTGGGTTTTCCATAGCCACTTCATTTACAGCACAAGAGGAATCTTCCCTCTCAGAGACACGTTTTGTAAAGATTGTATTACCAAAATATTTAAACACTCTGCCATGTGCAAACTGACCAGCTGTCTCCAAAAGCAGTCAAAACAACGCTCAGTGTTGTTCACCTCTCCCCTTAAAAATATCCTGCACAAAGAAAATGTTACCCAAACTGTCGTTCATTTCTTGCCTTTTAAACTTTGTTTTTCTGTGTTCTTCTATAGAAGCTTTTTAGAAAGCAGTACGGGAAACTTCTAGTCATGCTAAAAGTTATGGAGGTCTGGGTATACAGACAATACATAGAATAATACGCATACATCCAGACAGAAATTAGGTATTTCTGTGTTTGGTTATTTGGGCCATAAGCCATAAATCATTGGCATTCTCTGAACGTTGTGACAGTTTGCGGTGTTCATTGCTACGTGAAATGATGCAGCAGGACAGATGAGTTGCTGCAAGACACAGAAACGGCATTGGACTGCTCATTACCAACCAGCACTGATAATGTGCATCCTCATCTCAGCTGCCAAGTCCCTGACAGCGCAAGCATTATTGCTCAATGCAGCAATAAGAATCATAGGTTTTTTTGGAACGGAAAAAATGATTTCCTGATTTTCAGCTTCTAAGTTGGTCTTAGGCTGGCAGAGGCCTCAGAACGGGGAGTATCTGAACGCTGCTCTGTGGAGAAGGTGTAAGATTTATTTGGAGGTGGCAGGAGGCACATAGAAAGACAGCAGAACTGACTTCACCTGAAGCTTACCTGAGTGATGTATTTGTGCCAGGTCAAGCAATTTAATCTGGAATTTCTGTCAGTGTTTGGACACTTCATTTCAGTAATATTATCCTTACATTGTCAGAGACATGTAAGGTCCTGGCATCTTGAAGACAACAAGTGGGCATGGCATAAGACTTGATTCCATCCACATTCAAGGACAGAAGCACTTTACAGGGCAATGAGGAGCTGGCTTAGTTGCATTCTCAAAGTACACACTAAAAAACAAGTTCTTCCAGTAGGTTTTAAAGAGTGACACAGTGTTTGAAACACAGGCCAGCACTGAGCCCAAGAGCACTTCTATGGAAGCACTTATTTAATTATATTTTCCCGTTAACAGTTATTTTTTGAGATTACTTACTGAGCATATCTGGTTGGTTTGCTTTGTCATCTCTGCTGACAAAGATCAAGAGGTACAGTGACACTCAAAACAACTGCATAAGCTCCAGATGCGTGTTGGAAAAACCAGAAACAAAATTCCAAGGTCTCCTTATGACTGCTGCTTTCAGGCAGACCCCTGACTGGAACTTATCACAGAGTTGCAGAGTAAAAACAGGAAAGAAGTACACACTTAGATCACGTCCTGAGAACATGCTTTCCAATCCTGGCCTCTGCTTTTGCTGGTTTATCTCGTCACCAAAAATACCAGTGCTGCATGAATGAAATGTAAATAAAATGTATTTAGGCTTTATCTGACTTAGCTTAGAGGCTGAGAGTTTGTATCTACAAGGATGCAAGGCTAACAGTTTGAGCTATGTGAATTTTGCAGCCATGTGATTTTGTACACACGTATAAGCATACACAGCAGCGTGTCACAGCAGGAGATCAGAGCCAAGTCAGGATGGGAGCTGCATAATACCAGCTAATTAACAGTGGCACATAATTATGTGGAAAGGGAACAGTTAAATGATTTTAAATTAAAGGAAAAAAAAAAAAAGAAAGAAAGAAAACACAAAGAAAGCTCAGTTTACTGCATTGAAATGCTCTTTTATTTAGCTGCACTGAAATGCTCTTTTATTTTGAGACTGACTACTTTTTTTTTTTCCTTGAGGAAGAAGTCTTACCTATAGGTCAAAACCAGAAGAGTCAACATTGTTTTTTGTGTAGCTCACTGTCCCAATTAGCTGCTCTGAAACACTTGGTTTCAATGGCAGCCAGAACTGGGAGCAACGAGTAAGAGAAAGCGAAGTGCGTTTCAGCCTTAAGTTTTATTTAAACGCTGCCCTCTGTCCCTGGTGATCTCACAGACCGAACAGAAGGCTGTGAGAAGGCAGAAGATACCTTAATCAATCGTTCCCACGTAATTCCTCAGAGCTGAAAGTGTTTCCTATGTGCACGTATAACTTAATCAGGAAGTATCTGGAGCCTTTACACATCTAAAGGTCATTCCACCAAAAATAAACGTAAAGATGCTGCCAGCTTAATGGAAGTCTAGTTCAAATGCCAACCAGAATTTGTCATCTATTTGTCAACTCTTAGTTTGCAACAAGAAAACACACACATATCCTAAAATAAAATAAAACCTTCTGTCATGCCGCACTGCTCCTGTTTGATCACAGTCTAAACCCTGAAAAAACATTGGATGTGATCCCACGGGGCTAACAGGAGCAAAATGGGATCTGACAAAATCAGTGAGCTAAATACACGAACAGACCGATGTAGTTCTGCTTTCCTGAAGCTAACGAAAAGGAACTTTGAAGACTACAGCTTTGTCTTAACTGGAGTTGCTTTCGATCCCGAGGTCTTGGCGTTACACTGAGCAGAGCCATCGGAGAGAACACAATCGCTGGGCTGTCTCCTCAGAAGTCATCTGCCTGATGTGCGTGAATGAATGATGGACAGGATCCCAGTGTCCCCTCACTCCTGTGCAGCTATGGCAATCTTAACAAGATGAGTCAATTCCAATGCACGTTTCAGCTCTGGATGACTGTGAACGTGAGGTCACAGGACTCAGATTCCAGCAGATTCCTGTAGACGTACTTACAACCGTTACAATATGTTTGCAAAGCAAACCATAAAACACACAGCTGCTGTAACTTTGGTCTGCTGAAGGTTTTCCACCACCTGGGCTACATCACAGTTTTCTTGAACCTGCTTAGCAAAATCACCAATCGCACAGTATGAGACAGGCCTTTATTTGCCTGTCTTAAAAAAGAACTTAAAAAAGTTCTGTTTCTGAGACTTCAATCCTGGAACAGGCAAAAGGAGGAACTGCACGCAGAGGCAACTGTGTATTATCAAAGCATAAGAGGGATTCTGTGTGAAATTCACCTGGATAGTCTTTAAGGAGCAGGTGTGTGTGATTCTGCAGCCTGAAATTCTCCAAATGTATTTTCTCTTGGGAAATCTAGCTGCTTTAATGTCAGAGAAGAAAGAAAACTACACAACATACACATGGCTAGACACCGCTAGCTTACAGCATCCCACACCCTGTGCTTGGCACAAGGGAGCCTGGGCCCAGCAGGGCTCAGTCATGCAAGAACAGATTTTTGAGCTGTTTGTTGCTCTGTTGGGATCTGAAATGTCCAGTGCCATGCAGTATCAGGTCTCACTGCCTGCTGGGTATAACTGCCAACCCTGTGTACTCAGTTCCCTCTCTTGTAAGTACTTCATGGATGTTTGGAGTTGGCATCACTCCCAGTGAAGACATGGAGCTAGGAAGCGTGGTAAAATATGTCGAACTTCAGTCGCAGGGCTTTCTGCTCCCACTGATTGAAGCACTGGAGGGTAGAGGCTTAATACATACTTTCCAAAAGCAAAAATTTGTATCTAATTCAGGATAGACTTAAGAAAGCAAATTTGGAGCAAGCCTTTTGCACAGATATTCATGCACGTGTTTTGATGTCCTGAAAATAAACTCATCAAACATACGCATAGAGCACGCTTACAAACATCATTAACATCACAAATATGCCTGTGCTTCTCATGTGCTTCTCAACATGAGAAGATTATGTGGTCGTTTCCAATCTCTCCCAGACTGCTGTTCACATCTTCACTGGGCAAAACCACCTTACTGCAAGGCAGGGCTATGCCCACGCTGATTACCAGCACCCAGCTGTTCTGCAGCTGCCTTCTGCTCGTCTGTCCTTTGGGTGATGTCCCTTCTGCCCAGCTGCTGGTTTTCAAGGTGTGTATAGGGATGCAATTGCTTTCGTAACTTTCCTTCTGCTCATATTTTAGAGGGAGTGACCCCAGAATCACAGCCTCTCAGCAGTGACTTGCAGGCAGCTGAGACAGGCACTTCTCTCTGGGACCGGGCTAAAATTGCAGAGCAGCTGTTGAAAGAGCCCAGGGAAATTCCAGGAAATCATTCTTTCATCAGAACCTGCAGAATTCTCGAAACCAAACTCTTCATGGAATTATTTTATCAGACAAGAGAGAAGACAAAATGCACATGCGGTGATCTCATGGTACGGAGCTCAGCTGCTCTGCTAGAGATAAAGATTGTCTCTAATGTGTGTAACAGCCAAGAGACATGAAGCACATTCCCAGTGCCTGCCCTCAGCATGGGATCATTCCAGGACAATACTCACTTTCTTTTTTCCAAACACAGACAGAAATAATAATAAAAAATTGTTCTCAGTAAAGATCACCAACAGATAAGAGATCTCAGAAGGTTTTGTGGGACAGAAGGAGCAAGCAGGGGGCTGGCAGTGCTGTGCCTCTGGGTTGCTCCCCTCACCTCTTGGCAGCTCAGGAGGCTTCAAGAGAAGACTGGCAGTGATCTGGATGCCCGGCCACGTTCTAGCACTGGTGAACAGAAGGGGGGCTTTGCTGCCTGAAGGCTTAACAAGGGTCTTTCCATGCCAGTATAACCCTCCAGAAATCAGATCCGTTGGATTTCTGCTTTGCTCTGTCTGTAATTTGTTTAGTAGATGTGACATTTAAACAGATAAAATACAGAGAACAGATGATCAGCCTAAACTGAAATAAAATATGAGAATACAGCAGGAGATGAGAAAACGTGTGAAAAATATGCACTTAGAGACAAAAATCTAGTTAAATATAAACAATGGGAAAAGTAAATAGTCTTGTTCTAGTTAAAGCAAGTTAGGATTTGAAATGATATTTTTAGCTACTGGAGTCCAGGATGTAGGGGGAAATCAGACTGCTACCTCCAGTTAGAGTAACAGCAGTTCTGTGAGCTAAGATAAGCATAACCTCATCTTGTGTTTCAGAAAACTGATTGCTGTGGGAAGGAATTATTGCCCTGGTGCTGCAATGAGCAACAGATTTCATGCTTTATCCAGGGCTCAGTCTTCTTCAGAAACACTGGGGATGCAGCTCTGACTCAGCCTGTAGAGCAGAAGTCCCAGGTTTCCTCTCCACCTTGTCAGGCATTATCGACCCTACAACTGGATGGCTGAAGAAGATAATATCTGATTGAGTTACAGGTTGCAGTCCTCTGTTCTGATTTAGAAAGGAAATGAGTTCATCAACCTGCAGGACTGCAGCGTAGTGGAGTTGTTTCACTCTGTGTCCCTGGAGTTGGGGGTCGATGCTGCAGGAGACAAAGTTGGGAGGTATGAACAGCAATCACTTTGGACGTCCTATCCAAATCCACACGTGAACGTGAGTCAGAGCTGCTGCTACAGATGGGACGTTTCCCTGCAGCACCGTGCAAATGTCTGCACACCACTGTTGATCAGATAGCAGATGAAACTATTAACACTGCCCAGAAACTCTCCCTCCCACATCTGCCGTCCTGCCGGTGCAACCTACAGCGGCCGAAACCCCAAACGATGGATTCACTTCTTCCAGTTCTCTCTTCACCACCGCTCTTATCAGCAAACTGGCCTTGAGCAGCCAGCTAAACTCTTGAAGTGGGGAGAACGCATTCCTGGCACAGTCCCAGGGAGCTCTTTGTATGGCTAAAAAATGCTAGCCCTTCTAACGCTGCCCTTGCTCTGCCTCCCGGAGCTGCCTCACGCTCCCGGCAGATGCTGCTCCAGCACTCCGTTCCAGCAGTGCTTTTCTTCTTTCTTTTTTTCCTTTTCCTCGTCTGAGATCGGCTAGCAAACCTTGCATGGTAAACCAGATTTCTAGGCGTTTGGGGGCACTGCAGCCTCGAGTACAGAGCAGCAGTTCATCCACTAGGTGGAGGCCTGTAAATACTAATGAATGATGCAGCAATTAAACAAAATAAAATGCTGTGATAGACTCAAATTCATTCTCCTGATCCCAATGAAGTATGGCAAGGTTATCTTATCTTACTCAGTGGACAGACCTAGCTGGATCTTAGACCAGAGAGCTGCCCCCTTAGAGCTCTGCCTAAACTGCCTCAGGAACAACAGGGAATGTTCAACAAAAAATGCCTGCTTTGTACATCACCTTTTAGCTCACCCATTCAAAATATACTGAAAAAGTGATTCATTCTAAAAATCTCTGATCTTTTCTGCTGCCTTTGTTCTGTATTGGATTTTTCTTTTCTCTGCATATAAATCACCGAGATTGAAGTGGTTTTGGAGTGCTCATGGCCAGAGTCACTCCCTGGCTTAAGGCAGGGTTGCATTCTACATGGAAAAATGAAGGGGAAACCAAACTGCACAGATATCAGCTTGTAGAGCCCCTTTCAGATTTAAAAATCGGAAATTTGGAAATCTGAGTCCGCGCTCTGTGAATGCCCAGACTCCACAGTGATTCCAACATGCAGCTTTTAAAAGCTTTTATCCATTTAGCCAGTAACCTGAGCCATCTGTTTTCTCATTAATGCTTTGTACTTTCTATTAGAGTTCACAGGATCTATATTTATATATCAAATAATTCCCCTGTTACAGTTGTACCTCCAGCGAGCAGATGATGCGGCTGAGCTATACGCACCGTACAGTTCCTGCACCAGTACAGCAGTCAGCATCAGATCAGACTGTTTGTGCACGGACACGTGATGCTTTCCTATACACTTTGCATTTTTGGTTTTCTGAAACGTGACACCCAATTGTATTAGTGGCTCTTTTCTTATGCTGTGCTATTGGTAACCAAAAAAAAATCCACCATTCTGAGCAAACCATAAAGCCAAACATCTCCATCCATGCCTCTGGCCACAATTGCAGAGTTCTTGCTTGACAATCCTCACCTGAGACCGTTTTATCTGAAGCATTTTGTGCACCTGGAACAGGACATTCAAACAGTGAGCTTCCAGGCTGTTCAGTGCTCTGTTTTTGGGTGAAACATCAAGCTATGGAAGTCATGCTGGTAGATTAGTCATAATCTTATCTCAGATTGGAATACTGAGGGACTCCATGTGCTTGCTGCACTTATTGACAGAGATTTCTTATGACTCAATCTGAAATGACTCCAGCAGAGAACTTGGACTGAGTCCTGCTTAGAAATACATCTCTAGACATGTGCCACACACGCTGCCTATCCACGGGTTCATCAGTAACAGCTCTCTGGAGTACCTCATCCAGAACAGCTCATAAATCTTTCCTGTTCAGGTGATCCTCTAAATGGTGAGGGATGCTCAGAAAATAATTTGGAAAGCCGATTTAAAGTTTACCACAAGACATTTCCTGATGTACCAGAGATATCTACTTGTTTATACAGCAGCTAGCCCTGCAGCACGGCGAGGAGGCAGCTCTGCAGCCTGGGGACACTGCTCCATCAGGTCTTGGACTCAGTGATCCTTATGGGTCCCTTCCAACTCAGGATATTCTACAGTTCTGTGATCTAGCAACACAAATCCCAGCACTGCTGTCCCGAATAACCCACCTACGTGTCAGTCTTTACAGCTAGAAGAGGCTAAGATCTACCCAGCACGGACAAGAATTTAATTAAGAGGGAAAGCACAAAACGTAGCCAAATGAAATCAATCACTTGGAAGCTTTCCCTTCTCAGTGCACACTCATCTCTGCAGCCAGATGCGGCACCCATGGGTTCTGCTCCTGCAGAAGAAGCTGGGGCAGATTCTGACCTATCAGCCCATGACAATTTTGGTGAAACGTCCTCACCTGTTTCTTAGCAAGGCACACTCACGGCAACATTTAGCTTTAGCTACATCCCTGAATTTTCCTTTTATTTTCACCTACTGGCTGGCCTTTTCTATTAATTTTGCTAAGTATGTGGCTATCAGCTGCAGCAAAACAAAGCAACCCATTCACTTCTCTGCTTACACTCCATCAGATACAGAACCCATCTGTATTTCTTCCTCAGCACACGCAAGTAATTTCCCTGCAAGACCTTTTAACATCTGTGTCCTTCACATCTGATTCAGCTGCTTTTGTTGACTTGGCAAGGACTCTGCCATATGCTACCAAGAACACATGATCTAAGCGTGCCTCTTTCTGTTCTGAGGCAAGGAGTGAAATTCCTCTGTAGAATTTACAGATCAGAAGTAGAATAGGTCTCTGATACTGAGATTTTTGAGACAAATGCTGACGTTGGTGAGGCTGAGCAGAGATCCCGCGGCCATGAGAGAAGATGAGGTGTGAAGCAGAGCAGGGTCTGGAGGGCAAGAGGGGTATGAGGGGCACTGAGCTCCCTGGGTCTGCTGGGCTCATGGCGGCCCATGGCTCCTCACATGGCACTCTGTGACAGCGACAGGGCCTGAAGGAACAGCATAGAGCTGTACCAGGGCAGGGGCAGCTGGGAGTTGAGGAAAGACTCTGCCTCAAAGGGCGGTGGGCACAGAAGAGCTGCCCAGGGCAGTGGGCACGGCCTCAGTGCTGGAGCTCAGGGAGTGCTGGGACACCGCTCTCAGATACAGGGCTTGGGTTTGGGAGGTGCTGTATGAGGCCAAAAGTTGGGCTCAGGGATCCTCACGGATCCCCTCCAGCTTGGGATATTCTGATTCAAAGGAAGGAGCAAGGCTGACCAGTTACTGGGGACAGCAGTGTGCTAAACAGACTTTGCTGTCAGAGGATGGATGAGTGTCAGCATCAATCAGCATCACACCAATCCCTGACCCTGCCCTGACTCCCGGCGATGTGCACCCACAGTTCCCCTGAAGTGATGCACATGGGTAACGAACATTTGCTCGGAGGAATGCTCACCCCTAACTCCTCAGAGCAAGCAGCTTTGCAGCCCGTCTGCACTACTCTGCAGCATTCACTCTGCAGAGTAACATCAGCGGGGACCCGGGGCCACGCGTGCCCGTGGGATGGCTGCAGGTGGTCACCGCACAGCTGCTGCCCACACCCAGCACTCCGAGCCGGGCGACAGATGGTTTTGGCAGCTCGCAGAAGCTCTCTGCCTTCGGATGGATCCGCTGGTACCGAGGGACGAAGGCTGAAACGCGCAGTCGATTCTGAAGCGCACACTGCCGCTTTCAAACAGACATCGCTCGCGCTGTTTGCCACGTCTGGACACGCATAACCTTTAACCCGTCAGCCACAGGGCAAGGAGGATGCTCCAGCCGCAGCACTCCGCAATCACACGCTCGCAGGAGGAGCGCTCACAGCGCGCTCGCTCCGCCCGCCCCGTCCAGCCGGGCGCAGCCCCGCTCCGCACTGGAGGCCACCAGAAGTTTCCAGCCGGGCAGGGCTCGGCCGCCTCCCTCCTCCCCGTCCCTCCCCTTTCCCCTCCTCCGTCGGCCGGCGCCGATTTCCAGACACTTCCAGCCCCTCGCCTCCGCCCCCCCGCTCCCCGCGGCGGATAAAGGGGCCGTGCCCGCGCTCCCCGCCCCGCACTCGGCGCATGGCCCCGGCCCCGGGATGAGCGCAGCCACGCACTCCCCGCTGCTCCAAACGGAGGGCGGCTCCGAGCCGCTGCCGCCCGGCTGGGAGATCAAGGTGGACCCGCAGACGGGCTGGCCTTTCTTCGTGGACCACAACAGCCGAACCACCACCTGGAGCGACCCGCGCCTGCGGGCTGAGGCAGCCAAAGTACGGCGGGGCTTGGGGGGGGGGCGAGGGGCTGCGCTATGGGGGGAGGTGGGTCGGGGTCGGGGTCGGGGTCGGGGTGGGGGCTGCCGGGGCAGGGTCGCGGCTCAGCGCGTGGCAATGCGGTGAGGCCAGGAGCTGCCTTTTGTCTCTGACGCACTGCAGTCCCTTTTTTGTGCATTAAATCATCCGATACCTCCGGGCTGTTTATTTAAAGTCGGTGGAGCCCGGCCGGGGGAAGGCTGGGGTGGGTTTGTTCGGCCGCGAGCGAACCGAGGACGGTGTACGGCGTTACGGAGCGACGCGACTCGGAGTTGCCCGGAGTTTTAGGGGCCTTTCTGTGGTGTTCGTTGCGGTCTGGCTGCGAAGTCTCGTCACTTCGCCGTCTCAGAGAGAAGCTGCATCTCAGTCCTAATATGTGCATGGCCGCGGGCAGCGGCTGGGAGCCCCGGGACCTGCGTTAGCAGCGTCCGACCAGAAAGCGCTGGAAACTTGAGCTGCGCCGCGAGTTGCCAGAGCGGTGGAAAAACAAATCCCGTGGGGTTTCTTCTGCAAGCGACGCCGCTTTCATCCCGAGCGCGGCCGGTCGCACGGCCTCGCCTTTAGCTCGGCGCAGCGGGCAGCAGACGGAGCGTCACATCGCATCTCCTCCTGCCCTCGCCGTTTAAAATGTCGCCCGGCGCTGCTGGAAGGGATCGCCGCGGACTGCGCGGAGCCGCGGCTGGCTCCGAGCCCGGCGCCGGCTCTCAGCTGCCAGGCCCGGCCCCGGAGTGCTGGATGTCAGCTGGGAGAGCCCGGCTGCTGCCTGGACGTGGTGCGCGTGGAGCTGGCTGCACTGCAGCCCGCTGCTGTGAGCGCTGCCGGCTGCGGCCGCTGCCCCGGCCCCGTCTGATGAACGCAGCGCTGCCATCTTAGGCAGAACCCGCTCGGATGGGGGGAAAAAGCCTTGTGCTGCCCGTGGTAGCAACAAAACTATCTACAGTGTAACTACTGCAACTTTGTTTTAGCCCCCTGGATGTTTCTCATTTGGAAAAAAAAAAAAAGATTTAAACACAGAGTAGTACCTTAAGAAGCATCTAGTATCTTTACATTTAGTTCTTCCACTTAATTACATTACAGCCTGCCCTGATATAAGAGGAAGCTCAGCCTGGGGTTGTACAGGAGCAGAGGGCTGTGCTTCTCGCTCCTCGCACAGCTCGGGCCTCCTAACTTTGTGCAGCTGCGCTCAAAGATACAAAGTGCTCCTCAGAACTGAGGAAACAAACAGTAATTGGCAGCATGTAGCCTTTCACCCCATTGTCAGCTCAACAGAGCACACGATTCTGGTAATAACGGTAGAAGTTCCCATTTAATGTGGTTTGGTGATGCGAATATTGAGAGTGGAATAGGAGAAAGTGCTTCGACTCGTTTTTGGGTGCTGTCTTCCCAGTGTAAGGAGGCACTTGCTGATACTGGCCATTACAGCGATAAAAATAAGCTTTTTAGAACATAAAGCAAGAACATAAAGCATACTCAAGTCGAAAAGCACGCTATTCAGTGAAAGGCTTTTGTTATGGAAATAGCACTTGAAAGTAACCCGGTTAAGAGAGCAATCGCATCTAAGCTGCATTTGATAATTGCATAAAACAGGATTTGAAGTGCTCTAATGGATCAGCACTGTTTTTGAGTGGGTGACTGAAACAAAACAAACTTCCATCCCAAACTTCCATCCCTATCTGCTGTTAAATCTATGGCAGTGAGAAGTGCCTCCTCTCCTGCCAACTTGTATTATTGCAGAGCAAAAAACTTGCACCTGCTTTTCAACTTTTTTGTGTGTGTGTGTAGAGTTAACTTTTCTTCCATACAACAACATCTGTTGCTGCTCACCATGGGCAGGAACGTGTATGCTTTGGGATGGGTCGTAGAGAGAAGTACTTCTAGGGGTAGTATTGGGAGACTGAGTTCTGATAATATTGGAAGATTTGAGTTCTGGGTCTTTTGACCTGGTGTTGCTCAAAGGGAAACGAACAGAAAAGTTAATGGTGGTAGGAGCAGTGGGTGTCTGTGACTTGGGAAGGCCATTTGTTGGAGCCTGGAGTTAAGAGTACAGGGTTGAAGTGATGGGTAGTTTCTGAAGTCTTGCTCCTTTCAAATATAGGCAGACAGCTTCGCAGTTCCCTCATTCTTAGCTTGCCTTCAATGAGAGCTTGGGGGTTTTAGGAGTGATTGGAGAACTACAGAAGCTGGCATGCCTCATCAAGGGTGATAACACAAAGACAAAACTTGTGCTGACTCTACTGATGCACTGCTTTCTTAAGCACTGAGGTTACCCAGTGAAACCAGTGGTTTTTGTTGATCCTTTTTATGATAGTCTTAGAAATCTTTGCTCTCTCCTCTTTACAGAGACAGGCAAAAAGTGAGCTATCACCTGTAGCTGGGCAGTGAGCTGAGTGTGGGTCCAGAGCTAACGGAGCTTTTTTAGCTGAGCTGAAGCACTGTAAGGTGCCATGTTTTCAAACAGTTGATCCAACTCTAGATCTGCCATCAGTGTAACTATGCTGACTGCAGTAACTGTACCTGTATGATTGGGTAAGGAGAGAAATGGCTCTTGCAAAGAGTGAACCCATGACAGGGCTGTTTAAAATGAATGAAACCACTCCTTGACTTTACGTTGAGCTACGTCATTTCAGTGCATTCACTGATTCAAGCAGCTCTCTCTTTTCTTATTCAGTTTGGCTTGTTTTAATCTTCACGAGGTATGTCCTTCCTCTGCACGTTTTTTAACTACTCCCAGTTGTTTGTATGGAGTCAGTGTGATACGGAGCTGGGTTAAGGGGATCATCCAGTGAGAAATGAGCCATGACTTCCCAGATGACCGAGGGATGTTTACTAACTAAAACATCAAAGCCTCCTGGTAGACTAATGATTTTTTTAAGCATCTATTTAGTTAATGGCAAGTCATTAAAAAAAAAGTACAGTCGATATCATGAAGCATACATATGCATAATTTTACCAAGAAGTGTTTGCTAGCAGTGTCACTGTTGATCCTAACAACGAAATAGAAAGATTGATCTTGTGTGCTTATCTGTTTTCCTGTGTTAACTTGAACTGTTACAGCTCATACATCCTGCAAGGTTGTCTTATGATGTTAAATTGTTTACTTGGTATTCCCCAAAGTGTTGATAAAAATAGATTATATTTAAAGAAAAAAAGCAGTAGCAAAGCTTGTGTAAGTATTTACTGATGCCCCTTCCATATGTTGTTTCTTCGTGCAGTAAACCCAGTGGGAAATGCTGCCACTGAAAATAGACCAAAGGAATTGATTGTGCTGAGCTTCACTGTGCTCACGTTGTGGAGATCGATGGCTCGCTAATGCCTCAGGTTTGAGACTGGGGCCAGCACAGCTTTCAAGTCTGGGAGCAGTTATACAAGTGGTGTATTAATTTGTTGAGGCCTATGCAGTCATTGCTGCAACCAAGGGGAGGGAAAGCTATCTGAATCTATTACTGGTGGTCTCTGTGGTATTTGGGGATGATTAGCTGTGTCTGTCCTCACCCTTGTGGGTAACTCATGACTCTTTTTCTGTCTGCTTCCCCAAAATAAGACGCAAGTCACTCAATTCCCATCTCTTGAGGAGTGAGCTTATTTTTGAGTGCTGACTTCTCGCATTCAGACTGACTGAAAGGCTTGGTAGACCAAATTAGAAATTGCACTGAAATCTCAGTGCAGCCTCTCTGAACCTCTGTGTCTCTCGGTGGTTCACATCAGTGGAAGAATATAATATGTCACACTTTGGATCTTTGACCTGTAGTGCTTTTTACACCACTTAAGGTGGTGAGTATTCTGACGTAGTCAAGCTTGTGGTTCACCTGTTTCTTACTCAATTAGTCATTGGGTTTGAAATATATGGTATATAGAAAGTGTAATGTAGAAGCTGCAAGGTAGTCAGCAGGGGATTTTTGGACAAAGCTGACACACAACCTTCCAAGTTCCATGGAGCTGCTTTATGCCGTTATTTAAAGTCCCACTCAGTAGAATATGGTAAATGAGAAATAACATACAGAGACACCTATTTGAAAATGAGGGATGCAACTTGAAGCCATTCCCTCTAGTCCAGTCAGCAGTTAAAGGGGAGGAGGCTGAGCCCCAGCTCACTGCAGCCTCCCTTCAGGCAGTTACAGAGAGCAGTAAGGTCTCCCCTGAGCCTCCTCTTCTCCAGACTGAACAATCCCAGCTCCTCATAAGGCCTGTGCTGCAGGCTCCTCACCAGCTTTTTTTGCCCTTCTCTGGACACATTTGGTCATGGACCAGGAGAAGTAAGGAAGGTGTTAATTTCCAGGTTCTGCTCAATTTCAAGTGCAGCATACCTTTCATCTAAAGAGGAAGAGTGCTTGTGCCTGCATTCTTAGCTAGGAATCATATTTTTAACACTTAACCTATACACTGGCATGGCTTTTCTGTACCCGTGTACTGGAAATAGAATTGTTCACTCTTGAACCATGATAAAGCAGATAACAATCTAATACACTCTGTAATATACAGAGAATATCACCCTCTAGGTAAGTAAGCATCATCTTTTTCCTCTGGCAGCTGTGCCCTCTCAATTATACCAAACTAAATATAAATGTAAAATAGGAGAAATGGCTTGCTCACGCAAATTACATTATTTAATTACAGATATGAAACATTTTGTATCTTCAAATACCTTGCAGAAACTGCTTTTAATATTTGTTGGGTTTTATTTTTTAAATGGGCAGGAAAATGAGCCATAGGGTGGTGAAGCAACTTGCGTGACATCACCCACTAGGTCAGGTAGCATGAAAACATGTTTTCATGGCTGATGGCAAAGTCTTACGATCAACAGACAGGGTGCAGGGTAGCAAGTGCTTTTATAGTGCTGGGAAGTTGATGCTTAAAGAAGTGAGGTCTGAGAATTTGCCTCTCAAACGGATTCTAGATAAAAAATTTACACCTTTTCTATAACCTAACTCTTCAGTTGTTAGCTATTTATCTTTTTTGTGACACTGTTTGGCTTGTACACCCTTCTGTGTTTCAAATTTCTGTCTTGCAGCTAATTGAGAAAGCAGAGAAAGTTGGCTGGCTGCTTCCTATGTAAGCAGGCAGCAAACAAAGAGCCAAATGAGGCTTTATGATCCTCAGTGAAGAACTTTCAGTGCTTTAGTAGGCTTTCTTTCAAAGCCACGTGTAGAAGCCAGCACGATGGGTGATGGCAGCTCACCTTTTGAGAGCTCTGCTTCATACCTCAGCCCTTGATTTCTCAGGATGTGTTCCCTTTGCCCACCCAATGCTTCCTGTGAATGGGCAGTTTCCACTCAAGGGCATAAAGGGCATTATCATTGGGTCATGCCAAAATGATATTTTGGCTCAAGGAAGAATCAGCTTAGTGATCACAAAAGATCAGTTTTAATTCCTGAACCAAGGTAGGTAGGCTTCAGGATGGCCAGTGTGTTTGCTCCAGTAAGGCTCTCAGTTCTGAAAGGCTTAGGTTCAGATGTCCTCTTCAATTTTTAATAGTAATTATTTGTATCTAATGACATCATTGGGCTCCATCAGTCAAAGCATACATTAATGTAGTACCTGTAATTATCGTACAATCATGTTGTATTATACAAGAGAGAACAAAAGGCCTATTTGCCAACACATGTGTCTGTTACGAAATAGAAGGCAGCATTCAGCAAATACAGCATCAGAAGCAGCTCATTGTATAAATAGGTTGCGTGTTGTGATTGAGTGACACTAAGGTCCACTGAGGCAGCTCACGAGGCCTGGCTTATTCATGGTTTCCTTCAGTCACTGGCTAATGATATCTTGCTCAAATACCTATGTGCTCAGCGGATGTACATTCAGGTTGGATATTAGGTAAAACTTTTGTTCTGAGAGTGGTCAGGCACTGGAATGGGCTGCCCAGGGAGGGGCTTGAGTCACTGCGTGTGGAGGTGTTCAGGAGATGTGTAGATGTGGCACTAAGGAGTGTGGTTTAGTGGGCAATGTTGGTGATGGCTGGGCAGTTGGACTAGATGATTTTAGGGGTCTTTTCTGGCCTTAATTGGAATGGAAACTTAGTTGTCACGTTTCAGTCCCTTACTTTCATTCTATTGTTGAGTTCTGCTCAGAAGAGCAGAATCGTAGTGCTCCCTGCTTCCTGAAATCTGGGTGTGACATCACAGGACACGTGCTGTCCTACCAGGCTTTGTCAGGTACAGCACTTTCTCAGTCACTGGAGCTACCCGGATACTCTTATCTGCATGGTACTCTTTAAGGCAGCAACTTAAAAGCTCAGAACCATACTGAAGCCAGCAGACTTTCTGCTTGCATGCAGAAAGAGGTGCATTCTCTTAGTAATACCTAGCAAAGGAACAGAAATTTTGCAAATAATATTAACAAGACAAGTGAAAAAACTAAATATTCGTCCTCTCGCTCTTCAACAGCTGAGAAGGTGCTGTGTGTATAACGTGTTTTAGAGAACTGGATTTACTGTATTACAAATAGTGTCTGTGTGGTTTAAGAAATGCTAGTGTGTGATGGGAACTTGTTTTTGAACTTTTCTGTAGCACACAGTAGTATTTGAGGAATGAGAAGCATATTTAACAGGCAGCTTCAAAAGGGAGAGGCTGAGTTTGTGACAGGCTTGCTGGTAATCTCATTGGTGTGTAGAATATTGTGACCAGTTGTGTTGTATTGGTACTGCCCTCTAGATGCTTCAATGGCAGTGTGCTAGCAGAAGCAGTGACTGAACATGCAGGCTTCTGTGTTTTGGGAACATCACCTCAATGGTCAGAGACACTTCAGGTCGTTGTACTGCTGTTCAGGGAACTTTGTTGTCTCTCTCAATCTCCTTGAATCATTCTGCAGTGGCACACAGTGCTGGAGCTTAGAGTCTGTGCCCAAGTTTGAGGATTTTAGTGCTGCTCCTGGCCGTGCCCTTCCCATGGGAAGCCAAGTGCAGGATGCAGGGTATGAAGTGTTTTTTCCAGTTGCACAACTCGTGCTGGCTGCACCTTTATTTATCGTGGCGATGACCTCACAACAGAAGCACATGTCCCCTTCCCAGGAGGTGTGATCACTGTGGTCTTCCAGCAGCTCCACACTGTGTGTGCAGAGAGCAGTGTGTGTACCTGCCCTTCCCTGAGCCGCCAAGAGGACTCCCTGCTGGTTTTGGCATCAGTATCTGAAATAGTGGGTTGCATCTGAGTTCCTGGTGGTGTTGCAAGCTACCTGTAGTGGAGGCCAGGGCTGTGAGCATCTCTGGACTCCTTGGAGGGAATTCTGGTGTTTTTGTACTTCCTTCTTCTGGTGGATTCTGTCCCTTAAATGTAAAGTACGACCGCAGCCTGCGCTTCTGTAAGGTTGACTGCCAGTTCAGGGGAGCTTCATAATTGTACTGCTTAGAATTATTCCCAATTTCAGCATAATTTTCTTGAGTGAGGGGAGGAGGAATTACATCAGCTTTCTATGGAGTAATAGGAGTTAATACTTGTGTACTTTTTTTTAAGCTACAATTAAGGCTTTTAATGAAAATAATACGTGAAACAGAAATTCAGAGTTAACTCTGGACTTGTATAGATAATACACTTGTTAACCTGTTAAGCAAACGCCTTATTTGTTAGAGGGCGAATAGAGACCAAAGATGGACACTTTGTCTCCCTGACCTGGCTGTGCTGTGAAATTTAACAAAGCATTCAGAGAATTCACATCCCTTCTCTTGGTGCTACCTGGAGAGATTTCCAGATTCTGGTTCCACTCCCCTTTGTCACACTATCCCCAGACACACCCCAGTTTCTCCTGCAGTCTTCTAGAACCAGTTTGTCAGGGCTAGAAACGCTCATCTCCCCTACACAGAATAAAACTCTTCTCTTTTGCTGGAAGCCTCGCCATGGGGGATGTCCAGGTCAGTGTGGACAAGCTGTTGTACTGGATGCTGGTTCAAAAATGAGCCTGAACCTTTTGCAGCCACCTGACTGAACCAAGAGCTCTTTTTGGTGTTCAGACACTGTGTTGCAGTGGCATTCCTCAGTGTGGGGTGTTTCAAAACTCTTAAATCTTGCATGTTTACTGACCTGTGAAACTGTGGGGTGAGAGGGAACAGAGAAGGAGGAATGCTGAGGATGTGGTGATACAAACTGACCAATGTCAGCAGCTGTTGATGAAGTGGTGATTAGAATCATGGAATTGCTCAGGTTGGAAAAGACCTTCAAGATCATTGAGTCTAACCACGACCAAACCAAATGACATTAACTCTTAACAGCCCGCCACTGTGTCAGGTCCTTGAGCACCACATCCAAATGGTTTTTAAACACATTTAGAGATGGTGACTCAACCACCTCCCTGTGGAGCTTATTCCAGTGCTTAACGACCCTTTCTGTAAGGAAGTTTCCTTTGATATCCAGCCTACACCTCCCCTGCCACAACTTGAGGCCATTTCCCCTCATCCTGTCACCAGTGAGAAGAGACCAACCCCACTCTTGCTGCAATCACCTTTTGGGTATTTGAAGAGAGCAGTAAGGTCTCCCCTCAGCCTCCTTTTCCCCAGACTAAACATCCCGTTCCTTTAGTCCCTCCTCATAGTGCACATTCTCCAGGCCCTTCACAGCTCTGTTGCCCTTCTTTGGAAGGGATTATGTGTTGAGGGGAACAGTGTGGGGCTGGAAGAACAATTGTGATGGAAATGCTTCTCCCAGAGCTATGATCTGTCTGCATCAGAGCTGCTGGAAGTGGAAGAAAGGGAAAAATGGCATTTCTTCCTCAACTGAAGACCGCTCCTTATGACTGTACTGTTCAGCAACAACAGAGAAACTCCAAACCTCCTGACTACAGGGGAAAACGCCTGGAACAAAGAACCAGCTCTAAAAGCTAACTTTCCACAGGAAGGAGTACAGGCTGTCTGAAGCTGTAAGAATAAATGATGAAGTATAAAAGTGCACTTCATGCTGTGGTTCTTAAGGAGGAGCCTGTACTTCCATTTGGGGGAGAAAAAAAAAGTGCTAAGCTTGCAAAATGCTCACTTTGAACATAAACTGAATTGTTTAAAAAGTAGTTCAACTTGATTTTTTTTTTCCTTTGGTTTTAAACTGCTTGTTTTGCTTTCTTTAGCACCACTGAAGTTGCAGAAGCAGATCTGTCACAGTGCTGAGACTGCTCAAAGTGGGGGCAGCGTAAAGGGGCTGAAAAAGGCAGATTAAGATGAGGGAGCCAGGCTCCTAGGAAGGGCTTTGTGGTGGTAGGGAGGAGTGGGACACTGAGTGTTGAAGTCCCCAGGTGCAGCGGCTCAGGATGCTGCAAGCCCTTTTCCAGCTAGGGCACGGTATGTGTTGCAGGCCCACCCAGCCCTTCCACCTCTCCCAGCGTTGACCCTTTGTGCAGGGAGCCTGACAATGCGCAGTGTGAGTGCAGCTGCTTTTTATAGCTGTGGGAGCTGTGCCTATAGGTGGGCTGCAGCTCTCCAGTTACAGCCCAGCCCGCTCCCACCGAGGCAGCCTGTGCTGAGCAGCTGGTGTGAGCGGCTGCAGAATGCGTTGCGTCAGCACTAGGCAGCAAGGTGCTTCTTCCGAGTGTCGAATCATCAGTTTCCCTCCGTGCTTGGTGAACGTGTAGCTCTGACTTGGCCCCGTGTTGTTGCTTGCTGAGTGTATTGCAGACTGACTTTCTGGCAAATCCTGGCGTAGCAATGAGTCCCTGCAGATGCGGAGAGAGGTGCGTGCTGGCAGCACGGCAGGTTCAGGGCTGTGCTGGGGGCATCACTGATGAGGTAGAGCTGGCAGATGATTGCCAGTCCTTGGTGTCCTGAGGCAGCGGAGCAGTCTGTTCAGCAGCCTTGAGCAGCTTCCCGGTGGAGTGAATTGAAAATGACTCATCTGGCCACAGTGGCTCCGGTGCAGAGCCGGGCATGAGATCATCCTTGTGCTGTAACTGGAAAAGCCAGCCTGCTCTGAGAACTTTCTAGGCCTCTCCTTTGTACCTCCTTCAGAATTTTTCCTTTTTCTGATCAGCTTCTGACTTTCAAGTTTCTCCCTTTCTGTACTTATCTTTATTTTATAAATGGGCCTAAATAATAGCAGACATTCTCTGCAATGTGCTCAGAAACTGGTTTCATGGAGGTACTGTAAAAGAGGAGGAATATTCCATCTTACTGGTAAAATCGTTAATTATTAATATACTGATTCATTACAATGTGCAGAAGCTACATAAACCAAATACTTTCGCCGCTCAAACACCCCTTTAAAAATAGGATTTCTAGCGCTTGGACCATATGTCCCCTTATTAAATTCTCCTCTTACTGAATAATGACATTACCCTCTGAATGACAGAGGTGCTTGTTACATGATCCGACTTAGAGATACATCTGGAACTTGGCCCTAGCTGGGCCTCAAAATAGAATGACCGATGCAGGAAGAACTTAATAGAGGACTTGTGAGGGATCTTGGTACAAAGCACTTCCCCCCCTTGCCAGAGCTTTGACATTGTCCAGTGAGTGCACTTGGGCAGCACAGGAATTAATGTTACCTAACCTTCCAGCATTTTCCTCTTCATTACGCTGTGCTGTCAGTATCTAATGAAGTGGATCCTCTCGTGGCTGTATCTTCATCAGAATGAAGCAGCAGTAGCTCTCAGTAGGCAGTAGGTATTCCGATACCAACAAATACTGCTCTTCTGGTGACATAAATCTTGTAAGTTTCTTTTCTGCTGTTATCTGTGTTACTGGGTGGATTTGAAGGGGTGCTAAGAGAACATCTCTGGTCCCTCAAGCTCTCATTTAATGAGCATGGTACTACCTGAGGCAGCTGGACTCATGGCTGTGTGCAAGTAACGAGTGCTACAGAAAAGCCCTGTGGTAATGTGGTATTGTAGTGCCTCAGCTAGTATTTATCAGCACTGGGGGTGAAGGGCTCATAGCTGATCGGTGTTCAGCTTCCTTTTTCCTGGCTCCTCACCTGGCACAGACCTGAGGAGCTGAGCTTCTCATGCCTGGCTGATGCTGCTTTTGTACAGACCTTCGAGGCAGCTTTCTGATATGGTATATTGAGCTGAGCTACCAGCAAATGCCCTGTGATGTTTTTAATTTCTAGGATGGCCAGTCGTCAGCAAATGGCCCATCTCAAGATAGTCCCAGGCAGCTGCCGGTACGGGAAGGAAACGTGGTGTACCCCAAGCTCCGTGCTGGCTACATCCCCATCCCAGTCATCCACGAGGGCATTGACAGCAGACAGCACCCATACTTCTCCGCTGCGCAGCCCGGCGTACAGCGATACAAGGCAGAAGCCGTGCCCACTGCAGCACAGGCACAGCCACCGCTGAGGGGGGGCTATGCCGGCCCTGAGTCCCCTCCAAGGGGACTGGCTGAGCCTTCCCAGGCAGATAAACAATGTGGACAGACAACAGCAGCTGCAGCAGGCCCAGCTCCAGCGACACACGGACCTGAGGTAACTTGTCAGTACTGCCGGGGTGTGTTTGCGTTGGTCTTCGCGGCCATGTATGACCTGAATGTCACACGAGTAGTTTATCCTTTGGAAAGCCAAACCTGCCACAGGATTGCATTTTCCCAATACTTACAGAGTGCTGAAATACAGAAGTGCTCAGTCACTTCAGCATAAGTATTGAACGCTTTTCTGGCATTGCCAGCTTTTGTTATCAAACAAAATGCGTGGAAAAAAAAAGAGCCTGTGGGTGGCACAGGTGTTCCTGCAGCAGGTGAGGATTGTTGTCGGGCTTAGAGTGGTTACTCTGCAAGCTGGGAACACAGGCAAACCTCATGAACTGCTTTAAAAAGAGCCACCCTGCTTGCTTTGCTTTCCAGAAGGTAGGATTTTGGGTTGTCTGTTATCTCAAGAATTAGCAGAAGTGATATTCTCATAATACACCGAAGCACTCATCTCACTTCTATTCAGAGTACAATAAGCAGGAAATTGAGCCTCTATCAGTCTGAAAATACATCACAAAGTTTTCCTGTCAGCAGTGGCAGCTATTTCTCTAAATCCTGTTTTTGTGCCTGAACAACACCATTTAAAATGCTGTTTGCGGTATTTTATTATCCATGCAGTGTGAGGATGGGAGGCTTAGTTCTTCCTTCTCTCATCTTAGTACAGTTGGGAATATACTTTGTATTACATGCAGAATTGCTTCAGAAAAGTCTTCTGCATCTCATATGCTTCGAGATAACTACTGAGGACTGGAGTAGTTGCTGTCACAGACTTTGTTGTGGGCACCAGCTGACCAGGGCACTGTCACAGTAGTGCTGGTGATATGTACAGTAAGAAAAAGCAGCATTTACTTAAAGCTGCTGAGTTTCATAGACAGCAAAGGTGAGCAGCTGACTAGCACCAAAAGACATCTTGTTCCCTATCCTCCCCTGCCTTGCCTGCCTGTATTGCTTCCAGCTCCATTATCCTGCCCTCCCTTCTGTGCTGACTCCAGTCTTACCTGGCTTTTCACTGAGCTATGGAATAAACCTGTCAGGAAATAGATACTTTTTTCTCTCTTTCATGCGTTAAAGCACAGAGAATAGTCTGTCAGCTGCTGGAGTTGGTGCAAAGTAGGTGAGCTGATGGACTGGCACAGCAGGAGGAGAGAGGGAGTGAGCTGTGAGCAGATAAACTGCCTTTCCCCAGATGCTGCAGAACCTGAAAACCAGGAGCTGGATTGTGCAGCATCCCCAGCGTTTGCTCCTGCAGATTTAAGCTAGTGCAGCTATTGCTTCTGGTGCCAGCAGGGCTGATGCCCCAGAAGGTCTCATGGGGGAGTGAGGGGTGAAGGGGCATTAGCCGTATGTAGCAGGCTTTGGCAGTGCACTGAATTACATGCTTTAAAAAGTAAATGAATCTGTTAGCATGAGTGGGATCAGAAACCTGAACTTTGTGTGCCTCTGAGTGTTTTTTTTTTTTTTTTTTTTGTCTGCAGTACATAATTTGTTTGCTTAACTTTAGTTTGCCTCATATTTAACAGGTTTAGACAGGAATAGCCATGTAAAAACAGCAAAACATTCTGACTGAGCATCCACTCCCTGCTTACTCGAGGGCTGGGAATGCTGTAGCTCAGGTTCCTACTTGTTATAACGATGCTCTCTCACAACTTCTGTGGTTTGTCTAGTGAGGCAAAAAAAAAACCCAAACCAAAAACAACACAAACCCAAACCAAGGAAGCAGATCTTTTGCATGTGGGGAAACACAAGTTCAGTTTCCATTTCTCTGTGGAAATGAAAAGTGCTTTGAGCCAAAACAGTGAATTTAATAATGGATTTTGTTTTCATGGCAGCCTCAATCTCCTGGAGCTTCTGATTCTCCAACGGTTTCCCCTCAGTCGTCTGGCAGATCCAATTCAGGAAGCCACCAGCTTCCTCGTGGCTATATTTCAATTCCTGTGATCCATGAAAATATCCAAAGGCAACCACCGCAAGGCTACCATCAGGCCCAGAAGACACACTACCCTGCTCAGCAGAGTGAATACCAAGCCCACCAACCAGTATTTCACAGAATCCAACCAGATGACAGGGAGCCTAAGACAGCGAGAGCACAGTCTCCATTCAGAGCCTCTCAGAGAGGTGCATCGAGCCGTGAAAGTTCACCTGCCAGAGTTACCACCCAGCAGATACAGCCCCCGACTCCCATCATAGTACAGACAGTTGTAGACAGACCTCAGGTATGTAGAGCGGGGAGGGTTATTACCTGGCCACTTATCTCTGCTAGCCATACTGGGCTGGAGCTGAAACAGTGGCTCTTACCCACAGGTACATGAAAGCACATAAAGCATTTCTTAAACTTGCTGAGATCCTGAGATAAGTTTGCATCAAGCCATCTTTCCACCTATCAGGATTCTGAAGTCTCTGGATTGCTGAAATACATTACATACAAATCACTTCTAGTACGTGATTTGATTTTCCTCTCCTCAGAGTATAATTTCATGTAATTACTCTGAGGTCAGTGATATTGCATTATAGTACTGAGAAGCCAATCAAGTCCATGGGATTTGTGGCTTCTCTAAGTACACCTCGTTAATGTCTCAGAACCTCTTAGGAGAGCATCAAATGCACAGAGTAATTTTAGTTATGGAGAAAGAGAATTGGCGAAATTTAATCTTAGCTTCTTATTCCTTCTACGTGTTCATAGCTAAATGTTCTGGCACAACAATTTTCTAACTTCAGAATAGGGAACTTCTACCTGCTTAATGATTCTCTAAGTAACTGAGGACTAGGCTTATACTTGACTGAAGTGTGTATGTTACACTGGCATTTCAAATAACTCTTCATCCATATAATGAACTAATATGTTTCACAGTAAGTATGACTCCTGCTTCCTCCTCCCTACTTCTACTGCTAAGTGCCAATTTCTAGCATTCCATATTGCAAATAATAATACTTGGTGTTCCCAGTTCAGAGATTTAAAAACTTGTTTAGATTTTTAAAATGCCAATTGCTTTGTTGAAACTGATGTTACAAGGTTCCTGCAGGCTCGCCAGCTGAGAATACTTCATAACCAGAGCAAAAAAAAAAAAAAAAAAAAAAATCAGGAAAAAAGACTGAAACTACACACCCCTCCTATTCCAGCCATGTTCTATTAGTAAATAGTCTCCATAGCAGCAGGGAGGACTCAATCTTGATTCAAATTATAAATAAAAAACTTTGAGCAGTGTGAGTTGTAAATCTACCTCATTTGGGATAATCAGTACCAGTTGCTGCCCTTCTTAGCTTTGTTTTTTTTTTTTTCACATTTAACAAAATTTTTTACTCAAACTACAGTTACAAGTCAAGAATTCTTCAGCATTATTCAAGGTGTCTTCTGCTAGGAATTCACCTAGTATGTAAGGGGGAAGGGTGAATGTAAAACAACCCTGGATTCCTTCTCGTCAGAGGTTCCACACTGAAAATGACAGGAGCAGAATTAGTTGAGTATCCTTGAAAACCAGGTGTTAGGACAAAACAATAAAGATTTCATCATTAATGACATATAGCTTATACTGTTAGCTTATCTTTAGAGGGTGAGAATTTGAGCTCCCTAAACAAATTTCACAGGTAAAACAGCATCAGTGCAGGCCAGTGTATATGGCTTGAAAAAAATCCATGAGAGCTGAATATATCACCTTTCCAAAAATCATGTACAAACACAGTGGGTAAGTGAAGGAGGTGGTAAAACAAGGAAAGCACAAATCTCACAAATTCCATTTTTTCCAGTACAATTTCAACATTCCTATCAGTTTAAAAAATTTTCTGACTTGCTGCTTGTTACATCTCTAGCAATCGTACAGATTGCTTCCAGTAACTATGGTGTTATAAGACTGACATAGTAACCTTTGCATGTAAAACTTTGAAGGTATAATCACTAAAAATAAGCACTAACAAAAAAAATCTTGAAAATAGGAAAATGAAATGAGAATAACCCCAGATGAGCTTAACACCTAGCAAAGTACTGCTAGCTTTTTAAGAAATACTAGCTCTTTGTTGCTGACACACTTAAGAATGAAATGTTGATGATGCTGAAGGCAGCTGCTGAAATCTTATTTCAGTCGTGCTAGAGCTTTGCAGTGAGGTCCTATCTTATAAAACTGCTTGCAGGGCTGATTTCAGTAGGCATGAACAGAGCTTAGTGAGCTGTAGTTTAGTGTCTTTGAGAACTGATTGGTGTTGGTACTCACTGCAATGGTTTGAAAGCAGTACCTATGGCACAGGGCTTTTTGTGGTTTAGAAACCTCAAGTTCAGCACAGCACGGGAAAGAGATGTAATTCAAATTCACAGCTAATTGAGGATAACAAGCAGTGTGAAACAAGACTCCTGTTGGGCTTGAAGGCCTTGTAGCTCTGCTCAAGTTCTCTTGATGAGGGTGGTGCTTTAGGGAGCAAAAGGGGAGGCTCACAGCTTGCTTACACCTGCCACAGCTGGAAGCTGGATGGGCAAAACTCAAGGTGGTAACAGAAAAAGGAAAATGGGGAAACTATCCCACCTCAGTTCCATCTGCTCTCATTCCTATTTTTAGTTCTCTTACTCTTCTTGCTCTTAGTGGACCACTCTGAGACCTAGGGTAACGGGGAAATGTAACTTGGGAGTGCCTTTGCTAAATGCCTGGCAACAACCTTGAATGTACTTCCTATATTAAAGCACTGAGTCCTCGATTATTAAGAGTATCTGGTGACTTTTATGGGTACTCCAATTTGAGATAGCTTGAATGGCCTAGATTTCAGAAAAGATAAAAACCTCCTGAAAATCAAGGAGTTTTTCTAGATTTCAGTTTCAGTACCTGCAGTTAGGAACCTGTCCTAAAAAATCTTGGACTAAGTGTTTGATTTTTGTCATTTTATTGCTTTCCTTTAAAAATAAATAAGGAGCGTGGTTGGCTATGTTTGAACACAAACTTGTCTTCTTCACCAGGTTTCTCAGCAACAAGTCCCACCTCAAGAGCCACCAAGACCATCTCCACCACCTGAAATCAAAACTGAAACCAAGACAATCCCACCACCCGAAACTGAGGTGCCCGCAACATATATTCCAATTCAGGTCACCCACCGAGAGCCAGATTCTAAACCACCACCTCAGAAGCCTCCAGCCATGGCAGAGAAAGCTGATAAAAAGGTTCCCTGTCCAGCTAAGGCTGTTCCTCTGCAGGAAAGGCCTGCTCCTGAAGAAACTGTGACACCGAAGACAGTGGAAACAGCAGAACCTCAAAAGCATCCTGGTGTTTTGAAAGTGGAGGCAATTCTGGAGAACGTGCAAATGCTTGAGCAGGCAGTCGACTCCTTTGAAGGCAAGAAAACTGACAAAAAGTACTTGATGATTGAAGAGTATTTGACCAAAGAATTGCTAGCCCTAGACTCGGTGGACCCCGAGGGTCGTGCGGATGTGCGTCAGGCCAGGAGAGATGGTGTAAGGAAGGTCCAGAACATTTTGGAAAGACTTGAACAGAAAGCAGAAGATGTCCCAGAACCAGTTCAAGTTGATGGACTTCAGCCAACCTTGCCTAAGCCACCACAGGAAATCATGGAGATTGAACCTGTGGTAGTCAAGAGCAAGGGAGATACCAGTAATAAAGATGCTAAAGAGGAAACCAAAATGGAAAGACATCAGCCTGAAACTAAGGAAGAAGTGTTTACCAATCTGACCACCACAACAAACACATCTAATAATCCAACAGAGCCATAGCCATGTGCTGAAACTAAAATCTCTCAGACTTCGTAACTTAAAGTGTGTTTAAGTGAATTTTAAGTTGCATGCATTTCCAGAGCTCTTTTCAACTGGTTTTTAATCAACATAGCAGCTTGGGACGCAGTAAACACTTGTGGGGAAGGAGGGAGCTAGAAAGAAAGTAATGCATTTATCCTTTATTCTTACACTATGTAAAGACATGTTCTCAGAAACAAACTCTGTACATTAATCTCTTTTAGATCTGCTGAGTGGAAAAAAAAATAAAAAGAAAAGGAACAACTTTGGGGTTAATATTGATTGTGTGTTGTTTAGGAAGTATTCTTCTGCGGGTGATTTTTCTACAATCAGAGGCCTGCATTGTTGGAATACCAGTCCTTCTTTAAGTGTAGCCACTCATGTAACAGTAAAGTTTTTATTTTTAATGTTCACAGTTGGGCACTTTAAGCAATGGTGGATAGAAAGCGTGTAAGAAACTGTAGGGATATTTATATGTGTGCAGGACTTCAATGCTATATTTTAAGAGGGAAATAAAATAATATAGAAGCCTAATTTAGTCTTGTGATTTTATGAGCTGGAAATGTAAGGATAGCAGTCGGTTTCACATGCATTCTTCTAAACAGCTGTTTTTCTGTTTTTACACCATTATAGCTGAAGTCAGAGCTGCTTTCTCATGAAATGTGCCTTTCTCCATTGAGTTGCTTCCTTATAAATTTCTCTGTTCTCTTGTGCATGTGGATTGAGTAAAGAATTCGGCTTTTTTAAAACCTCCTCCCTCTTTCCTGGGAGGTAAATTCAAAAGTAATTTGCTGGTATCTTACAGTAATTTACTTCAGAGTATTTTAACTTGTTCTGTGAAGCTCTTAGCCTTGTACTAGCGCTGCTTCTGAATTTCCAGCCAAACACACTTTGTTTTGTGGAACACTTGGTATTCATAGCATGATTAAGAGGCAATCCTCTCATCTCCTGAGCAGTCGAAGCAGTACTTGGTGGTTGGTTTAATTGATCAGCAGCATGCAGTTACTCAAGGAACATAGAACATACTTAGGTTACATCCATGAAAAATGTAAGCAGAGTGACTGCAAGTGAGGAAGGAGCCTTAACCAAACTCCAGAGATTACCTTTGGCTTTCATTTGTAAACTGAGTCTCTTTTTACGTGATAGCTTATGTTATGTTAGCATATGAAGAAAACTTCCATATGGATGCGTAAAGCAATTATAGTCTGAATCTGAAGCTCAGTCGGAAATAAGCATTAAAGCCATCTGAGGTTGGGACGAATCATCTAAAGCTGTTGCTTTTTATTTTAACAGAACAATAAGTGTTTTTGAATAACAAATGGACTATGAGATGCCTGCTATTTAGGTAGAACACTGATGCTTCTTTTAGTTTCATTTTGATGGTCAACACCGTGTAAAAATACACAATGTCTTGTAACCATTTGGCTACTGCAGCTTTTGGAGCAGTGTTGCAGGCAATCCAGAAGAAGAGGTGTGAAAGTTCATCCGCCTGCATAATTCTTGTATGAAGTCACTTCAGTGACACGTTCCCCCTGCAGGATTACATTTCAGCTGAGGACACATGTCTCTGACATCATCCAGCAAAAATACCCAAATTGAAGAAAATCAGCTATGGGTTCTTAACACTCACACAAGCAAAGTCTGTGGGAGGCAAAAGCCTGTACTTCCTCCTGGTTTTCCTTAGTAGCCCACTAAAGAAATTCAGATCAGAACCACTGCATTAGATGAGATAGGGACGTGGAAATTTAGATGACAGTCACAAAAACATGCTGTTTACAGGAAGTTGAGCAGGCGCTGTCCTTTTCAAACAAGTTATCTGTTGCTCATGGAGCCTGATACACGTTATCCTGATTGAGTTGGTCAAAGTAGCTGGAGTCAAATTCAATCAAAACTAATTTTTTTTAAGAAGCTAAGCTAGAGCTACAGCTGCTTTCTGCTAAGCAGTTCTTTAAAAGATGATTCGTAAAGTCAGCTACTGCAGAATTAGGTACCACTCAAAATGAAGAAAGGTTTCACGATCTGTCCTAATAAGGGAAAGTACATCTGGCTGCCCTGGAGCCGCCTAGTTGGAAGACTGTTGCTCTGAGTCATAGCCTTTCTTTGTTTCCTCTGTTGCTCAAGAGTAAACTACACGCAGCCCAGCATGTATGTCTTGACACATTAGTGTACACGTTTTGCATGCAGGCTGGGATGAGGGAATAGAGAGGAAGCGGGTGAAGTGAAGACTCCCACTGAGTCCCTGTAAGTTTCTGACCTGCTCTTTGTCTTTGCAGAGCTTGCTTGTATCCTTGTATTGCTGCCAATGATGTGGTTAGCTTAGCAGAGAGGAAAAGAATCCTTTGTAAATTAGCATTTCTGCACTAGAGCACTACCTGGCTTATGAGTTGCCCTGAGTGACTAGCTGTGGAAACTTGGCTTTGAGACCTGGGCAGAGAGCAATTAAGGTTTTAATGCTAATGATTGAATTACACTGCGTGACGTTGCATTTCAAGTGTGATCTCATGCAACAAAGAAGTGTGCTGTGAAACATGGTTTTCAAATGCACATGCCACATTTGCAGTAGCCATTTCAGAAATGAAAATAGCCCAAAGATTTTCAGTAGCAAAAAATGAAGCTGCCTATTACTTCTTCTGAATCAGTGTCAGTCATCTTAATTTATTCAGTACGCAAATAATCCTGAAGCCACTGGAAGACACTGTTTCAGCTCATTTAAAAGTAGCGAGGAGGATATGAGAAGCCTGTACACAGAATCACAATAAAAGCTTAGGCTATTTTCTGATCGCATTATCTTGTCCAGCTAGTGATAATTCAAATGCCAGTAGTGGTCTGTTCTCTATATTTAAACCATCACAGCAGAAGGCGTAGTGTTTCCTATAAAAATAGCATTTTGACTACGTACACTCAGCCAAATCATAGCATACCCCGAGGAAGAAGCCCCCAAGAGCAGAAGTGTGGCACTCTTTGGTGTCAGATTCCTTTCCTTTGGCGGGAGGTGCAAGTCCTTTATCTGGGGTATGTTTTACTTTGAGTTAGCTCAGCTCTGTTTGCAGACGAGTTGAGGAAGGAGAAGAGTACAAGCAAAACACTAACCCACGTGGCAGGAAGGCAACACAGCACAGTTTATAGAGGCAGGTCATTCCCCCATGCTCTAGCAGCAATGTAAACCAGCCTAGGAAGGCTGGCTCAGTATCCTTAGTGAGGATATCGTGTTGGGGTCAGGATGTACTTTTAAAAATTACAGTTGAAATAATGAAAAGCTTCTGGTAGCTGGCATGTATCTACTGAATAGGACAAAAGTCGGTCTAAGATGTAACTTCTGTGCCTTTTGGTCCTGCTCTGTCCAAGTAACAAAATGCAGGTATCACATGAAGTTAGATTTCAAATTATTGGCTGTAAATACTGAATATTGGATCAGTATTTGGGTCTGTTACAAAAGCCAGTATTGGTCAATAGCAGCTTGGGCCACTTGGGTGAAAAGACTTAGAGAAAAAGCTAATCTGAGCTGAGTAGTGCAGGCTGCAGAATACAGACAGAAGCAATGTGTTCATTCTTAAAAATATGATTCCCTATATTTAGCATAAACATTAAGATTTAAAATCCAAATATTTCTTCTGAAACATAATACTGTCATTAATGCAGTTTAAACAGAATAATTTTAGCATCAATAAAATTGTTTTATTGGCACTTCTACCTTTCACAATATGAGAAGTATCTCATCATAGAGCCGGAGATCCAGACGAACTAGTGTTTATTCTACTCAAATTATCTGCTTAAAGATAACTGGGTGGCACTAAGGCACATTAACCTTGTTGCACACTGGATAATTTGGATTTCCTAGCTCTGTACAAAAACCACATTCATAGGATTGTGGATGGTATCGGCCTGCAGTTCTGTGAACCGCTGTGTAATGGTCTGTGTGCCCTTTGTAATACTAGATACAAACCTATGCCAGCCAGTGCGTTCCAAAGCAAGAGTTATTTTAAGATGGGCAAGATGCTGGTTACAAAGCAGAGAAACGTACCAGTTCTCCGTCAAATATGCTTCCAGAATTTATAAATAGGCAACTTCTTTTTAAAAAAGGTAGATATTAGAGGGCAGTTCAGTCATTGCCCACTAGAATTTCCACTGCTTCTCTGTAAGTTGAGAATCTGCCCGAAAAGAATGGTTGAACCTTCAGCATCCCTGCAGCAGCCAACCAGAAACAGCCCATACAGATCTGAGGCAAAGAATATGAAGAGCCAACAGTGTCTTACAGCAATCCAAGTGCACAGCTTGGAGTGTAAGTTCTGCATGTAGGAATGGCTTAGCCCAGCAGGATTTTATTCTATTTTATTTGAATAAAATTGAGATGAAGCCAAGGAAAATCTAAAGCAGTGTTGCTGAGCTGCCAAAAAGATGTGAGATTTTTACTTCTGAAGGACTGAAGTAGTGGCAGCACATTCCCCTAGTTACGTGCTTCAGTAGGGGTTAGAGCTTCCTTGGTCCCCAGCATCTTCCCTCAGTGTTGTAATTTCTGATGAGATCTTTTATCTCCCCCCTCGATTATCTCACCTCTTTGATTGCCTTCCAGCTACCATGAAATCTTTTTGTTTCTCTTGGCCCATTTTCTCATCAGAAATTACACGTGAAGACTGCTCTTAAAAATTTAGAGCTTGGTCAAAAAAAAAAAAAAAGACAGTATTTCAACTTCTAGTTTACGTCTACAATTAAAGACGATCTGGAATCTTGATTCTCAACCATTAGGTTTAAACTTTTATTAAAATTACTACCTGCCTACACACCAAGCCCTCACAAGGACAGAACATGCCTGGGAGAAGGACAAGGATGAAAGTAACTCAATTCAAACCAGGGTTCTCTCCATCCAAAATACCGAAATCGTGATTTACTCCAACTTATCAGTTTTTTGCTTGGGGATATATAAGCTGCAATAGGTACTCAGAGAACACAGAAGCTGTAGCAACTTTTAAATGGCTTTATGCGACCTTCAGTATTTTATTCAGTTCTGCAAACTGTGCAAAGAAAGAGTAAATGGTGGTAGTGCAAAACATCCTGACATAGAACAAATCTGCATCAGAGGGATTTTACCATTCTCAACAGCTACTCTGAAAAAAAAAGAGTCTGACTGAAATTTCACTGTATGGATCCATTAGATTAGACTGAACAAAGGATATAAGGTAGAAAGGGTTGTATAACGATAACACAAACAAATATTGGTGCCTAGGAACAGCAGGCATACACGCATTAAAATATTTAAGGTACCTTAAATATTAACTGCCTAGCAACAAGTCCCTGATTACTTCAAAGAAAATACGCACTACTTTGGAAGGCAGAAATCATAACTATTATTATACTTTTTTTTTACAATAGCAATTAGACACATCATTATTATTACATAATGTACAATTGCACACACAGTGTATCCCTGCCTTAAATAGTTTGTGCTTGACTACGCTAAGAAGCAATACACGAGTGGGAAATTACAGGACGTGTGTTTTACAGAGCAGAGAAACTGGCTCTTTGCATTGCTCCTCCTCTGCCTCAGATTTAAGTTACAGCCATCCCAACCCACCTAGGTCTACATATTCACTTCTTGATGTCTGCAATTATACTGCAGTTGTGCCACACACACAGGGCAAACTATCTGAAGCACATTACATGACACTGACAGAAGAGCCAATTTAGGCTGTGACTCTTACTTCCCTCTGTTGTTCATGTCATTGCAAGTTCCTGTACCTCAGTGTGGCAGTGACCCACGGTGCACTCACTCGGCAGCTCCCCTGGGTTACAGCTTGGCACTGCTGAACCTTCCTGCATCACTGCACGTACCTGACGCATGAGCCCGAAGGCCGAATTTCCTGCTCAGTCCTCGTGAAACAGCTGAAAGGATTGTGATGGAAAATGGTTTCCAGTAATACCTAAACAAACTTTCTAATCTTGCATGTGTTCATTACAGCAGTGAGTAAACATGTTGGCAGGATGTTTCCACGCTTCGGTGGCAGGCTCTGGTAGAAGCCAACATTCCTCTCGTTTGTTTTAAACTCACAGAAGATGTCAGGTTAGGGCAGGTTTGCAGGGTATTGGAAGCCTCGTATTCCTGCAGTTCCAATTGAAACAAACAGCTTGGAAATACTCAGTATTTAAAAAAACCTACAGGATGCTTTCAGATTCGGGTTCCAAAAGAGGCTTTATAGAACCCTGCTTGCTCATGACACATTTCAAGCTCCATATAATCCCAATAGCTGTTTCCAGCCTGGGATCCAAGCAGAGCCTCATTCAGTAGTCATCCACTCCTAATGCATTCTTTCCTGTAATGTTCCACTCCCTTGGGTGCAGGAAAGCCATGGAGTTTTTTGGGCTTAGGATTTTCCTTGTTGTACTTGCTGTCTCAAGGATTGCATAGCTGAAATTGCCAGGAGTTGGAACAGAGGTGAGTGTATTTGTGTGAGTGACAGAGGAAGAAAGGCCCGAGTTCTGTGTTAGCTCATCTGGTCACTTCAGTGTATGACTGAAGTGGGCTACGTGCAGCAGGCACTCCTGGCAAATGCAAGCTCTGGGAAACTTCCACATTTAAAAGCTGAAGTTACGTAGACTTGAGCCAAGAAATAAATTTCCCACCAACCTTATTCCCAGCAAAATCCAACCAGCGGAAGAAAATCACGATGTCAACGGAGGATAACTTAACACTCCTCATATGGCCAAGAGTTACATCAAGATAATGCTCTATTGCCGCACTATTACTAAACCCGATTTTATAGCGTCGTAGAATTATCTTCCTCAGGAGCAGCTGAACCAGCTGCGATACTGCGAGTGGAAAACACGGACTTTGCTCTCCGCAGCCGCCTGCTGCCGCAGCGTTGTGTGTGACTCCGCCAGCAGCTCCATGCCGCCAGGGGGCAACGGGGATCCGCTGGAGAAAGGGACCGGAACGGAATAGGAAAAGGTTTGGATGAACCTGACCTGCCCAGAGCGTCCGGACCAAGTGCTCAGCGCTGAGCTGATGGTGACGATGCGTGCGGCGGCTGAAAACCTCCTATGAAATAAATGAGAAACCTGAACGTCTGTGATTTCATTCGCAGTCACCGTGGCCCTAGGAAACGGAGGTTCTTATTCTAGCTTCGCGTTTTTACATTACGAAAAGCTCCCCATCTGACCTCAGTGCAGCACTGGGGTCTGCATGCCCATTCCAGAGCAAGTAATGTTCCTTTCTTATGGCGCGCAAGCATTATCTTCAGCCCAGTCCTTTCGGAAGTCTTACTGCTTTCTCTTTTATCTTCCCTACACTGAATCCAAACAGATTGAACAAAACCAAAGGATAAACGGCCACTCCAACTACGAACTGAACCTGTGACAGCAGCTGGTGTTGTGAAATGGCATTTGCTGTGGATGCTGTGTGATTAAAAGTAGGGTTGCAGCATCTATTTTTAAGATTGCTGGCAAGTTTTATCTTTGTCATTATAATTAACATTGAGGCTCGAGGCAAATCAAATCAGCCAGCAGAACAACTGCTTGCATAATGCACCAGTTGGGCTCAGAAACCTCGTATTTCAACCCATTTTAGCTGTTCCTTAAAGCCACTAGTGGCGTGTGTGAGCACAGCTCGTTTCAGTGAGCAGTCTATTCCCATGCTTACTTATCCAGACCCTGACTTTCTGTCTAATCTAACTCGTTTTTTTCCTGCAATTATACTTATCATTTCTTATCTGGGATAAAAGATGGGATTGTTTAACCTCAAATATAAATAAAAATTATATATATATATATATATAAACAACACGGAAACAGAAACAAAAAAATGGCTCAAGAATGACTTTATCAGTGAGTTTAAGTGACTGGTGGGAGGAAGAAAAGTAGACTGAGCCAGACTCTTTACAAGGCAGTTTGTGGTGTTCCCATTTTTGAAGATACTCAGAACTCCACTGGAAATGCTCCTGGGTAACCTGCTCTATCTGACCCTGCTCTGAGCAGAGGGTTGGACCACCAGTGCCTTTCAACCTCTGACATTATATGATTCATTGACAGAGGACAAAGAGAACAGCTATTCTTGTTATCTTTCCAGCATTATTTGTGTCTTTTCAGACTGTTTTCCTCTTCCCCATACATCTCTAAAGAATTGCAGTTCTTTAAATCACAAATCACATCTTCCAAAATTCAGATTATCTTTTGCCCTGTTTTCAGTGAGTTTATATAATTGGAATGACAGCATCAACCAGTGCAGTATTCTCACTGACCCCTTACTAGCAGTGGAGCAAAAGGATCACTGCAGAGGTCTTATGTGTAATGCTCCTGTATATTCATCTTAGCATAACTGGATTTTTTTCCTTTTCCCTACTGGTTGGTTCATCAGTTTGTGATCTGGGATTACCCCAAAACTCCTGATTAACCAGCTGTTCTTCAGCTTGTATTTATAGCCAGAAACATTTTCTCTTGCCTGCCATTTCCTGCATTTGAGATCATTTCTTCATCTTGGCACAATAATATCATAACAAGATCTCGATACCTAATGGGCTTTTGAGCCCTCCTGGTTTGATAATTTACTAAATAAACTGGCTATTTCATGATTTGGGCCATCAATCAAGATACAGGATAGTACCAAACTTGTGAGTTTAGTGCCCCTTGATAACAGCCAGAATGAACAACAAGGTAAACACCCATAAGGAGGCTGGTCATGTATTACCTTCCAGCCTTCTCTCTTCTTCTCTCTGGCACCAGCATGTAGGGACACTCTTTCATAGGATGAGAAGGCCACAAGCATTATCAAGCCCTGTGTGCTGAGCTGCCAGAATGTGGTGACACCCATCATGGAACAGGGAAGCACAGAGAGCACTCTCTGTAAAATGAATCAGCAGCAAGCCTGGGACTTTGATCAGCACTACTGCTGAACAGCAAAACCTGAGATCCCTCATTGGCCAGGGACACCTTCCCTGTTGTGTTCTTCTGAGGACTGAGTGAGCCCTTGACTCGTGATCTACTTACAGCTTGAGTCTAGGTTGTGACTACTGTATTATGCACTGGTTGTTAATTTGACTGGATCTGCAGAGGATCTAGGTAACTGAAAGGTGTATGTAAGTGAGAGTTCTAGAAATTCTGTGCAACTGTAAGCCATGCTAGGCCCTAGAAATTGCAGATTCTAAGCTATGTTGATTACTAAAATTGTAATAACAAGTCTCTAATTATAACCATAACTTTGTGGCCAGTTCTCATTCTGCCAAGGATGCCCATCCTCAGTAGTATCAGGTGACAGTTAGCCATTAGGAACAGGAGAAACTTCCCAACTATGTGGGGCTGTGGAGGTGTCCTGACTGGATTGTATTTCCTTAGAAAGTTATGGGAAAACCAAAAGGCAAGATCATAGGTCATAGTAAGTCAAGATTTACTCTACCCGCCCAGGACTGCTAGACTGTCAGAAGGAAGTTGATTCAATATTATTATGTTAACTGTTTCGTAACATTTTATCATCTTGCAAGTATCTGAAAGTAGATATTTTGCTTATTTTCCTTCCATATATATATATATATATTTTTTTTTTCTTGTAAGGAATGAGGCAATCTAATCTAAAATTCTGAAAGTCTCAAAGTCTTCTTGGCCTTTGTTTTTAAGTCTTAAGGTGGTACAGATTCAGCAATATACATGAAGTGATAACCTTCCACTGCTCTTTCCAATACTGGAAAATCATGGTCATTTAGAAGCCCAAATACATTCCCTTGCTCATCCTCTGTCAGTTTTCAAAGGTCAGTACTTACCATTCCACGCCCGTCGTGTCTCCACCCGATCCTATCAGACTGATGACATAATGCAGACTCCTGCAATGACAACACATGCTTGTCATCTCTTCCACACCAACATTTGAAAATATTTCACACATATCAGAATAATTGCATACAGCACCATTGCACATTATAGAGATACTACCTTCAGTTATCTATGTAAAAGCAAGAGAAGTTTTTTTTTTTACACAAAGCTAGGCAAGGATTCAGATTTTCGGATTTGCAGCCCTCTTTTTCAGTCTCATGTCTGTCTTCCCTGGGTTCTGCAATGACCTACATATCATTGCACAGGAAATGCAAAGCCAGCAATAAACACTATCAGCCTCTTTATAGCAATGATCATCTATCCTAGTTATTTAAGTATAGAACATTTAATCTCTCAGGAAAATAAAGTTCTTTTAATCTTCTGGTTTAGCCCTCTGAGAGTCATAAGAACTGTAATTACCAGTATGGTACTTCACTGTGCAGCAAGTGCTTGAGCATTGCAAATTCCATACACACTTTTTTTTTTATCCACAAGCCACAGATGAAGGAAAAGTTGATAGCATTTTTGACCTAAATCATCACCTAGCAGCTAGAGATTCTGCTCTCACAGGAAAAGGATTCAGTGCCATTCTTCGAACTTCACATATCCCTATTCCTTTCTTACATACAAATAGGCTCCTCTTCAATATAAAAGCAGCTCTAAATAGAGGTCAAGGCTCTGTAAACATGAGTTCCATTGGAGAGCACTGGGTTTGTGTGCTGAGGCGAGCTGAGAGATTTATAGTGGTTGTACAGAACTCTATTAGCAGTATTAGAAATAATCACCTCTTCTCCAGCATAACTGTGCTAGAAATCTGGTTTATATACAGGAAGGCTTACAGAAGACCCCTCTTACTGTTCCAGCTCATGTCATTTGGGAAGGTGATGTAATTATGTCAGTGGAAAAGCTTCTTTGGATGACATTCTTTATGTCTCAACACAAGGCTCTGCTACTCTAAGTATGGAAGATCACATGAACTGTATTGCTTAAAGCTGAAACAAAACCAGGAGTTGCACTTCAGGCCTACCTCTAACACACTCTGTTTTCTAAGGGGGTCTTCTGGTGGAAATGCTAAGTCATGGCTTGAAACAATGACTGAGCAGCTGGTGGGAAGGCAGGGCCAACCCCAGGGAGCTCAGGTGCATGCAATGTTCCTGAGTGATTAGAAAGGGTGGAGTCAGGATCTGCTCCTCCCAGACCTCATTTAAGGGTTGGCATTGGAGTCAGGGGTATCTTGCTAGAGATCCCAGCCTACCTGAGGCTTTTTAAGGGTAAGTAGATTATTTGTTTCTGTGTCCACAGCTGCTGCATTTGGGATATCCTCACTTGCTGCAGTCTAGGACTTTGCTACCCTGCTGTCATTGCTGTGCTTTCCATTGCGTTATGGTATTACAGGTCAGTAGGACAAAGCTAGGTTGGTCTCAAGTAAAGCTCCTGGGATGTGCATGGTGCAGGAGCTGGATCCCCAGCACCAGCTGTTTTGTTCTCCAGATCCTCTCCTCTTTTACTGCATTGCTTGTCTAAAGTAGGCATGCTTGACATAAGTGTATTTTTATTGTAGACATGATCTGATTTTGCATTTCTTGGTAAATTATAAGTAAGCTATCACACAAAATAAATCCTCTTCTGTTCAGTAGGGCCCAGGTAAGTTTACTACTGCTCTGGTTAGGGTCATTTAGAGCTTGGTTTCATAAATGATACTTTGGTAAGCTATTCAGCAGCTGCATTAGTTCCCTGAATTCAGTTCACAGTATGCTGCACAAATGCTTGTGGCTATACAATGCTGGCATGGTACAGGAATAGAAACATGCAGCTGGGAAGGAGGAAATGATTATTTAAGCTGGCTTTAGCACTATTGTTAGTGAATGTCACAATGTGTCAAAACTTGAGAAAGGTCTTCTGGAACTTCTCCTGGTCTTTCTTTTGTTATTAAAAGACATAAGTTCCAGATTTTGCTTTTTTTTGTCCTCACTAGGAGCGAAAGTTGTCTACTCTTCTTTTTAAGACATGAACTATTTTCTTAAAAACACAAACAAAAAAACCACCTATGTTTAAAAGTGAAAACAAAGGTGAACTCTTCCAAGAAGTAGTGAACCTTTTAATTTGTTTTCAGAGGATTTTTAAAACTTTATTTTACTGAGTATCTCTTCAAAGTGCCAACATTTCCATCCTGTCTTTTATTAGCTTATTTTACCTTTCTTCTAAGATGCTGAGTCCAATACTATTTTACAAATAGAAGCATGAGCAAGACAATGCTGACTTTGAAACCCTTCCACAGAGCCTAAATTCTGACCCTGTGCCACCTTAATAAAAACCCATATGGTTGTGAGGAAGCGTGTTTCAGAAACACCTCCACTGAAGTTCATTTTGTCAAAGGGTTGGTATACGTAGGTTGTGACAGACTGTTGTGCAGCTTTCCTTAATGCTTTCTGGATGTTGGGATTGATGCTTAATCAGCCCTTAATAAATGAGAAGACTAACATGGGGCTGCACAGTAGGAAATGGAACCTATTTAGTAAGGCACTTCTTGTGTCTGAGATTGCTGGTGGTTTTGCAAGCGTGCTGAGTAGGCTAAGTAGTACGTTTCTGTTATTGGATTAGGAAAAACAAGTAGAACTGGCTGTAATCAAACTGTCAATTTTATGGTGGTGGCGGAGACTGACCTGTCATTTAACTTATTTTTTTTTTTTTAGGTATGAATTAAATATGGTCTTCATATACTATAATTAAAACTTTAACTTACGGGGGTGGACCAGCAACAATATAAAGAATCATTTCATGTGTAACTCCACTGGCATGGTAGACACAAGTGGAATTTGCAGTTATAGAATGAAATGAAAGTAATTGTAGGCAGGCAGCTGAAAAAAAAAAAACCCACCTTTTGTGAACAATCTCACTGATTTGATCTTAACGTTAAGTGCAAGAGGGAAGTAAATATATTATTCATAAGCCTTGTAATATATTGCAGATGTTAAACCCATACACACAGTTTTGAAAGGAGAATTTTATTGTTTTCCTCCATGCTGAGTGAGGCTCTGTGGAGTGAATGGAAATATTCCCACTGGTAAATAAGTCACTTCCATGGGAAAGGAGGAAATGCCATAATCCATCTCTTTAGAGATGACAACTACAGATGCCATATGAAGAAGTTATTCAAGTGAGGAGAAAGTTAAGAATTTATTAGTTTTTTTTTTTTTTTTAATGCTGAACTTCTTTCCCTGGTTTGGAGGAATTTTTCATTTAGTTGCAGAAAATTAATATTAATTTCAGAAGTGCCTACTGTGTTCCTTTTGTTTGAAGGAGGTTCCATCTCAAAGTGGACTAAACCTATCTAAAAAGTATAGAAAAGCCATTTCAAAAGTATTTCTGAATCAGGAAGTCACCTTATTACATCACAGTTCCTTAACCACCTCGCATAGCTGGGGAGCTGCTGTATCGAGTTAGAATGTGATTAAGAATTAGGTGAATTAAAGAATATAGTTGCAATATTGCAGAAGCCCTCAGCCATGGATGTGGTTGAAGGTAGTATTCATTATTCATACTCCTGTATTAGAAGGAATATGTCAAAGAAACAGGCAAACCAGCTTGTCTTGTCTGTGAATAAACATCTTGCAAGAAAACCAGCAGGTGTAACAGGAGGCCAGCTGGGCTGAACGGGGAATACGTAACCAGCCTCTAATACAGAAAGGGAGCATATGAGAAACCTAAATGCATATGGACTACAGATGCATTGCCTGGGCACACAAGGATGAAAATAGAACAAAATGCTGTTAGATGAAAAAGTGGCAAAGAGCAGGAGGTGAAATAAGAAAGGCTTCTATAGCTATTTTGGCATCAATAGGATGACCAATAAAAAAGAGTGAATCCACTGCTGGGAGGTCTGCAATCCTATGATGACACAGAAAAGGCTGAGTCCTTTTCTGAGGGTCTGCTTTAAGGTCTTTCATGCTCGTGTGTCTAATAGCAAACTTTATCACAGCACTTAACAGTTCTGTAAATAATTAGATGGAATATACCTTAAATAAATAGCAAAGATTACTTCCATGTGTTGTCAGAAAATTAAGTGATGGCTCAACTTGTCTTTCTGCCAAATTAGATCACTTCCCATTAATCACCATCCTGAACTTGAAACCAAACTGTGGGCAATCAGGTAATATTGAGAGTGAAAGTGCATAACTAATTGCCAGCCCACACGTTTCCTTCCCATTAACTATTGTCAGTGAAGTGCAAAAATGCAGTTCCTTCTCTTTTTTTTCATTCTTGCTGAGGCTGACAGGCTTTTGAAATCACTGCCCTGCTCTGAATCTCAGGAAAATGCTCCAAATGTAAACAGAAAACTCCCCAAGGGGAAAATAAGCCCTAACCAAATGGTGAAGGAGGGCAAAGCAATGGCTGTCCTTGAGTTTCTGCAAGGAGCTCTGAATTATTTTAGCAGCAGCCCTATGTGTTGCAGTACAGCACTGAATGACTCAGAAAATGCATGCAGAATGGAGATGCTGTTGTAAATGGCAATGATAAATGTACATCAAATGGTAGTGCAGACTGCTCAGGCAGAGATGGCAGCAAAAATCAAAGGTTATCTTTTGACCCTTCGAGATATTTGGTTCCTCGTTTTAAACCAGGAAAGTTCTGATGAATCTTAAAAGCTGCAAACATCTCATGAAAAATATTGAACATATACACACAGAGTCAAACATAAGCTAAATGCTTTTCTAGGCTGGATATTCAGTGCCCTTCAAAATAAAGCACTTGCCTGGGTCTTGAATGTTGACATTTAATAAGGAAATTTCTCATATCTGAATGTCCTTTAGTCACGTGTTTGTAGAACAACTAATAAACATTCATGAGCAAAATACTAATGGAGAAACGTTGTGTCATAGAGAAAGCAATCATTTAAAAGCATGGTTTTAAAATGATGCTTTTTGATGCCTGGTAGCTTAATAATAATTGGTATATCTTTTTACTTGTGGCTGAAGAGGCTTACCTCCCCAGTGGTTCACCCCCTACTGTCAGTAGAGGCTTCTTTCCTCCAAGCTAAAGCATGTGCAGACTGAATGCTTGATTTAGCATGAGAAAGGGCAACCAGAAATCTCTAGCAGGGGGAGGAAACTCCTGAAATGGTTCTGCCACTGACAGACCAGATTCCTATTCTGGAAAGCTCTGCCATCGGCTGCTAGTCCCATGCTCCAGCTGGAGAGTCCCACTCTGCTCTGGTGTGACAAACACCAACTCAGCTGCTCAGGGAGCCACTCTTTGACTAGTGGAGTGGAGTCCAAAGCAGGGGCAGGAATTATCTCTTCCTGTCATTTTAAAACCTTTTTATGTCTGCTTGCCCTCCTCTGCTTCCTAGTTGTTTTCCTATTTATCCCCTTGGTATAATTTTAATTCTAATCAACAAATAAAAAAGCACGCTGAGATTTACAACCTTCTTTCTGCACTCTGATTCAGTGCAGGTTTTGCTATACCTAACCATTCTTTTTTCCATTTGTTATTCTAGTTCTTCCTATCTGAAGGAAGTATTTCTGTCTAAAGCAATGTTATACAAAGCCATTATTGTTTCCTAAACCCTGCCTGCTTGACTGATTCAGGCAGATCCTGGGAATCACTGGTCAGATTAAAGGCTGTCTGCAGAAAATCAGAAGAGCTTGCCTTTTTCATCAGCTATTGCCCTCTCCCGTGACTTTAAAGAAGTGTGTCACAATAGAGATGCACAATGGGCTGGAAAGACTGTACCTGAAGCCCATGTTCATGACATCATGGCCTGTTTGCCTTCCTTACAGGGCACAAAACACTGATCTGATCCTTATATGTCTGTTGGTACGTGTCTATGTAACCAAAAGTTATTTCAGAAAGCTCTGCCTCCTCGTGGAGCAATTAATCTGAACAATAATCCCATGTAAAAATTATACTAGTGCAAGTAAAATAGACTACTTTCTGCACAAAGCGGCTACTTTTCCACTGCACTGCTAGAATGTAATGAAATAAGAGGAAAGTCGTGTAACATTCTGAATCTGAAAGCTGAATAAGCAGGCCCTGTGAATATGACACAGGCGTGTATGGCGATGCTAAGAGGAAGCTCTGATTGCCTGTGCTTTCTTAAACGCAATTCCTCAAAGGAAATCTTCCAACATCAGATCTATGGAGCAATCCATCCCTTTACTGCCTTCCTGTGCGTGCTTGGTGTGCCTTTGCAAGTACACAACGTTGTGCTTACGGGAATGCGGAGAATAAAATAATTCAAGAGACGCAATCAAATGCTGAGAAGCCATTGAGACTGTTCTCTCGTGCAGCACCTGCAGGAATGACCTGAATTACTGCCATGGCTGGGAGCTGCAGGGCACTCACACAGCTCCTGACCTCCAAAATCAGGGTCTGTAGTCAGGAGAGGAGAGCGTGTCCTTCAGCATCCCTGCCCTGTGGAGAACGCTGACAGGCAGAGGCATCCATCGCTGACTCAAACCCATCATTAGCACTCCTCTGTGAGTTACGTGAAAGCAAGACGAAAGCAGAGGCCTGATGTTATTAGAAGAACCTTTCTGCGTACAACACTGGAGAGGAGACCTCGCAGGGCGGGGGTAAATCCCGAGACGAGCACCGCGTGAAACTACTCACACGCACCATTAATTTTCGAGATACCTCGAAGGTGGTTTTTCGAGGCAGCCAGCCGCTCCCAAACGGCCGTGTCGTGCAGCGATGGGATGGCACGCTCCTGTGACGGGGAGCAGCCCCGTCCCGCCCCGCGCTGAGGGGGCTCCGCCGCCACCGGGCGGGCTCCGCGCTGCCGCTTTAAGAGCGCGGGGCGGCGCTGCCGGGCACGGTCACGTGCGGCGCTGGGGCCGGAACCGCCTTCGCGGCCGCCTGAGGAAGCGCCCCGAGCCCGCGCGGCGGTGTCGCGACCCGCCGGGCTCTGTGAGGGGCGGCGCGCGTGCCCGGCTCGGGAGCGCGCTTTCCGCTCCCCATCCGTAGCGCAGGGCGGCGGCGGCGGCGGGAGCGGGAGCATGGAGCTGTTCCAAGCCAAGGACCACTACATCCTGCAGAGCGGGGAGCGGGCGCTGTGGTGCAGCCGGAGGGACGGCAGCCTGCAGCTGAGAGCCGGTGGGTGCGGTGAGGGAAGATGGCAGCGGGAGGGAGGGGGGGGGAGCACTGGGAATGGCGGCGAGGGGACGGGGGGGGGCTGAGGGGAGAGCGGGGACAGCGCGCTTCGTGAGCTTTCACGGGGCTGGGGCTGGCTTTGGGTGGCCGCGGTGGTGGCTGCCTGCGATCCCTATTGTGCGTGATCCGCCAGTTAGTGAGAAGTAATGTGATAGTGAAGTCTCCTGGTCTGCTTGACACTTGTTAGTCGTGCTTTCCTACTTGGCTGGATTTTCGGTGCTGTTTTGGCAGTGCTCTGGCTGTGGTTGATGGGAGCACGTCGTAGGGCTGTGAGCTGTTGGGAGTGTTACGTGGAAAGTAAACTTGAGACAGAAATAGCTCTGTGACAGAAGTATTTCTTGGATCGATAGCTCTTGATTATATTAAGTCAGAGCTGGGGACCCTCAGAGCAGGCTGCTTGACCATTTATCACCAAGGCCACTGAGTGGAGATGAGTAAATAGATCAGTGTGTGATGAGTCACTGCCATATTGAAAAAACAAGCTGTAGCTTGTGTTCATTGGCACGCTGAATAGTCCACCAAAAGTCTGTAACCTAAATGCGCGTCTCTACTAGCTTTTGGAAACCTTGGCCTTCCTCTGTCCCCAGAACGCTGTTCACATCGATCATTGCACACCGATGGATTGAAGCAGGTAATGCTGGCAAACCCTAGAAGTTTTGTTTTATAGGATGGGTTGAAGTCCAAAGAGCTGAAGCTGAGCTCTCGCCCCTCAAGCATAAAGGCAGGTTCAAAAACTTGCTGATCTTGAAAGCTCTATTTCTGACCTCTTTGAATCACGGAGAGAACGTGAATTGAAAATCGACCAAACAAAACTGGTAAACTGATAAATGCTTGCTGTAAACCAAACCTGAGGCTGGCCCAAGGTTAAAAGATGTCTTCGTACTTTCATAAGATATCTCTGTTGGTATTATTTATGTGAAGTAGTAACTGAGTCACCTGCAGGAGAGCTGAATCATTTTGGCATCGCAGTCTTATGTTAGGTGCCTTGCTGTCCTCAGTTATTTCCTCACCATGCTGAAAAAAAGTAAGTTGTTCAGGCCTGCTTTAAATGCCTTGCACTTAGATTTTGATCTGGTATTTACTTTAGCTTCCCCTGTTTGCTTGGCTACCCCAGCAGCACGGTGTAAGATATATCTTACAGCATGGTTTGATTGCTGTTGTGGGTATGAGTTAGGTAAGATGGTTAAAGATGCTGAATTCCTCACTCTCAGTAGAAAAAGGGATGAGAAGCTCTCGGTGAGTGAAGGCTTTGGTGATGCTTTGGGCAGCAGTGCCAGGCTGAATGTGGTTGGGAGTAACTGCACTGAAACTGGGGTAGTGATGCTGTCCTCTCCACCCTGCAAGAGAAACAACTGCCAGAAGTGGGAGTGACGTTCAAGTGGTGTTATTCAGAGCCAGCCTCAGGGCACTGCATGCTCAGATTCCATGACCTGCTTGTAAGTGTAAGGTGGTGATAAGATGCGTCTCACCTCTGGAGCTTAACTAGAAGCAAATGAGCATTCATGTATTATTAAGTGATTCAGGAAATTAGTGTTACAGTGTTGGTTTTCATCTATTGAAAATGGTTGTGAATCGGCAACTGAAGCAGTGCCTCTTAAATGTATTTCTTTTCTAATGAGAAGCTTATTACAAAGCAGTATTTTTTTTTTTTCAGAGTCTCAAGGAAGAGATTTCAGGCTAAGTGTCTTTCTGAGAGCATGAAATCTGAACTGACTCACAAATCATAATGCCATCTAACACCGTAGCTTACCTTACTCCTTGAAGGCATTACCGAGGTCATGGGAAAATTACTAGTTAGAATTCCTGGTATTCTTCTCTTCTAGTCAAATGCTGTGAGCAAAAAATTCCTTTCTATGAAGTCCAGTGCCTATAAATGCCCAGAGGCCTTAATGAAGCAAGAAGAGCATGCTTGACTTCATGCAGGGGTGATGCTGCCTATGCTAGAGGATGCATCAGTGGCTTGAAGGCTTCAGCCTTCCTGAGCACAGTGGGGGGACGATGGCCTGTGTGTTAGCTTGTGCTGTTGAATTAGATATTTGGTGCAAAAGAGGCTTTCTGAGGTGGTGTGTCTTAGAATGGCCTATGTGTTATGGAATATATTCCATCAGAGTTGAAGCTTTTGAAAAGTTCTTTATTACAAGTTACTTCCTTAGGGACCTCAGGCTGTTTTCTTGGTACTTAATTTTAGCTGCAGTGGTTACTGCACTGTTTCTCACCACCTATGCTTGCACGTTCTGTTCCTTCCTTAGCTGCCAGCATAAGGTAACTTGTGGCAAATGTGACAAATCAGATGTCAAACTGATACATGTTAAATGCAACCCACCAGAAATAGTGCTTGATCACTGAGCAGTTTATTTGCTGCTGCTGCTTGTTTCTTTTAACACAGGAAAACAGGATGAGGGCAGGGGGTAGGTTGCTGGATATCCTTCATCTACTCTGATTATTTTATGTATGAAACATCATTTTTGTACCTTCTGGATGTGAGGTAAGACCTTCAATACTACAGTATTTTTCTACTTTGCTTAGGTAAGACCTACTTCATCTTCTTTCTTTTGTAGTCAACCTAAATCTAAACCTTAAAGATACCTTCTGTGTGTTAACCTGGCAGCAAACAAACAAATCTTGAGGTGCCAAGTTGCTTGTTCAGTTTCCTTTTGAGTTTTAGTGGTGGAGGAGAAGCTGAACATAACAAGGCTGTTCCTGCCTTCTCCCCTCTTCTCCTTATATGAGGAGGACTGGAATTGTCAAATTTATCCCAAATCAAATGTATAGGTATCCTAGAGTTCCTGCCCTCACTGGAATGACTTTCATTTTAAATAAATGAATGCTCTTTTAACCTTGATATGCTGTTTCTTGTGAGCTGACAGTTGTTTGCTTGTAAATGGGGAGAAAAAAGCCCTTTTTTTTTTTTTTTGCCTCATTTAAAATGAATCTGTAATTCAGATGTATTTTAGGCTTGTATTTTGATAGCAGAGATCAGATATCTTTGATCTCTTACAGGTTAGAATTGAAGCATCCCTTCATTTAAGAGGGATCTGTGCCTTTACCAACAGGTTTGTGGCTTTTCAGTCTGGTTACCAGTGTTCTTATCGCCAGTTCTTTCACTGCTGAGTGACCCTGGGTGGTTTCAGCTCTATGTGCAAGTGAGAATTTAAACTTTGCAGCAAGCTAAAAAAAAATAACAGCAACAAAAATCTATAGGAACAAAAGAAAAAATCAGAAACAGCAAAACCCAAACCTGTCTGAACTGTAGTAAAAGGGAAGTATTAATTTGATGTGCCACTTGTGCTCCTTAAAACCAATTCTTCGTGGTTTTTTTCCATTATTATTATCTTTGATACTGTTAAGTGGACAGCAGAGACCTCAAGCTGTCCGAGTTAAGTTATTGCATAGGTTGTGTAACAACACTGCTCATGTGTGTAGGGGTGATCTTTGTTTTGACTCATGCAGTATCTCTCCTGTCCTTGGCAAAGACGTGGGGCTTTTGCTGGCACAGGTGTCAGTAGGCAGTATGAAAACACTTGGCTTTTTTGTCTGTTGAAAAGCGAAGTATTTTAGAATTAAATTATCATTATGAAAGTATGGTTGAAGCTGTTTCTTCCTGAATTGAGAGACCTGAGATACTCTGAAGACTTTGGGTGCCTTGAGGAAGTAGTTTGGTTGGCATTTGGGTGTTGTTTTGGTAATACAGATGGGACCAACAGCAAGAAAACGTTTCTCTTCATCTGCTGCAAATTGCATTGCATGCCAACCTCAGCTGGAGTCCTGCAGTGTCAAGGTACTTCCACTCAACAGTTCCTTTGAACCGTGAGACTTCTTGGATAACAGTTTAAAGTTTCCTTTTAGAGGCAAATTCTGCAGTGTAATATCAAACAGCTCTCAAGTGTAGCTTAATTAAATATTGAGTGTGTTGCAGAAAGTCATTGTTAAAGCTGTATATTGAGACTTCAGGCCCAGGGTTTGTCAGACTGTAATTTTCTCCTCAAATATGTCAAAAATGTGAGGCTACATATAAAAGCTTTTGTCAGTGTCTGGAGGTTTCATGATTAATGTCTAATATTATAAAAAACATGATTTCTCAGTGTAGTGGTTTTGAGAGAACGAGATACAAATTTGGTAGCTTGATTTGCTTTTTGTTAAGTGTTAAATTTGCTTTAAACTTCTGACTTCATTGGATGCTCTGTATTTTGTTATAAAAATGCATGTGGATATTCTGACTGAGGAATTCCCACTTGCAGCTGGTGATCTGTGCATCTTGAAAACCCAGCACCCTGTTACAGTAATCTAGTTTGATCAGGGATTATTCAATGACTTTTCCCCCCCATTTCAGATAAAGCTTTTACCAGTTTAATTTTGGTGATGATTTAGCCGTATTACTTACTGTTATAATTAGCAGTTGGAAAAAGACCTTAACCAAGAAACAATGCTTATAGTAAGACAGAATATGAAAACAAACAGCCCACGTGGGGGGAGGGGTGGGAAAGTGGGTGGATATATATGCAGGATTTTTTTTTCCTCTCTTTTGCGTAGTGCTTTAATTCCTGTCAGTGGAATTAAGGCTCCCAGCTGGTGGTCTTCAGTTCTGCCAGCTGATCTTATTCTAACCATGTCCTTATCTTTCAGTTGCCAAAATTGCTGCACTTACGTCTTCATGTGCAATCAAGTAATAGGAACGCGTATCGAGAGGAGATGAGAAACTATTGGGTATATATCTAAAGAAGAAATTTGGAAATAGTGCAAAAACTTCTTTCGTGAGAAGCTGATCTGAAAGAAATGTAATTCCAGTTGCAAACTTTAGTCTTCCCCTGAAGGAAGAAATCTTACATCAGTAGAAGCGCTGGAGCGGTGTTTGTTGTGTCTATGAAACTGGAAACAAGCAACTTGAACATACTTGGCTTGAAAATGCTCTCTAGTTAAGGAGTGCAGTAAGCCTTAATTGCTGACAGTATGCTGGGAGCACTCAGGAAGATCATGTGAACGTTCTGAATGAGGTGGTGTAAAACGTGACAGCAGTGATTTAAAGAAAAATCAGCATTTGAATTAAATTTAGTAGTATGTGGCACTGCCCACGAGAGAGCCCCCACAGGTCATTTACGTTTTGCAGCTATCATTTAATTTTTAACTTTCGGTTAGGTTTGGCCACGTCTGTTCATCTGTTTTGAGCAACAGCGACGTTCCCACAGATGTATGGGCATTTCCTTGTGCTGAAACGTGTTGTAGTGATGTTTAAGGGTTGTATTGCTTGTTGTCATGTCACTAAATAGTCACTTTGTCCCTAGCAGTTCATTAAACAGAACCTATCTGGTAAGGCGTTGAATTCTTTACATTCACATACACGAATTAAGGGCTGCAGAGTGTGCAGATGTATCTTATTCTGTGGTATCTCTTGTTCTCAGTTAAAATAGCGAGCTGTCGAGGATGCTTGTGTAGAAGAAGACACCAAGTAAAGTTGTTTAATTGAATTCTGAAGCTGCTTCCCAAGATGATGTTTACTGGTGTTTTTTTCTATATGATGGGGAATAGAGGATATACATGTTCTTAACCTGTTAAAAAATATTAAGTGTTAAGATAGTTCCAAGGGCTCTGCTTTTAGGTGACTCAAGTGCTGCCTTAAACAGCCTAAATCTGAATGGAGCACTGCAGCGCAGAGGTTCTGGTCATTCATGACATAAAGCAGTCCTGCCATATAGAGTCTCTCAAGGCTTCAGCTGATTCACTTGCAGCCAGCTGTAAGTATTTAAGCTATGCTTTTTTTTTTTAACTCTGGTGCTTTTTGCACTGGTTTCTTTCTGTATTTTAGTATGATTTTTAATACTTGAGCATCTTGCGATCCTGAAGGTATGAAGATAAAGGTTGAAAATCACTTCCAAATTATGTACACTACAGCATAAGAGATGTTTGAGTAATTGTTATGGACTACGTACTCTGCTAGAGTTACTTCACTTCCTGAAGCACTGCCTTGCAGTAATTCAAGCTTTTCTAGCAGCTGCATGGTTATCTGAAATGCTTAAAGTCTGATGTGCAAATGTGCTTTCTGTGCAAAATATTCTGGCTGAGAAAATCAAGGAAAGAAGATTGAACAGGGGCAGAAGTCTTTGGCTAGAAATAACTTCAAGAGTAAGGGCTCCTTAGCCACTGAAGCATAGCTTGCTATCTTGTGCTAAGCTATTTTCTCTTAGTTTTTTTTATGGAAGCAAGAGACCTTATAGGTGAAGAATGAATTGAGGTGGTACTGCGTGGAAGTGAGAGGATCCTGCATTCCCAGATGACAAAACTTTTTTGCTCTATGCTCACGTTTGGTGTTCATGAGCAACTTAAGGAGAAACAAAGCAAATCCTTCCAAGGTAGAAGGAAACTGCCAGTTGAATTCAGTGAACGTGAAGCTCAGCTTACATTTAGTGGGCTGACATAGGGACTGTGTGTGTGCTGAGTAGCTCGTTCAGGCAGACTAATGGGCTGTTTGGTAATAATTTTGTTTTTGTGTAATGAATATATAAGGGCCGTGCAACTGGAAAAGCCTCTTGAGTTTGTCCTTGTTATTTTATAATTCTGGGTTTAATTGCAGCTCCCTTCAACTTTGTGTGCCTTAGAACCTGGCCTTGGAACAACTGATAGTGGCAGTTCGTTACTGCTTATAGCTCAGGAGTTCCCAGTGGGATTACTTGTAATATTGTGTGCTTTCTAGGCAAATGGATGCTTTTTCCTTATGTTTTTATGGCTTCACAAGCAGTGCCTGATGACTCAGAATTATATGGCAGAGTGCAAAGAGGTGTTCTTTATCCTTACAAGTAGTAAGGGCTCATTTCATGACGTACTTTCTTGGGCTTAATATCCTGTTTACTCCTTTTTAAAGAAGTTTTGCTGCAATAAGAGCAGAATTGTGTTGTTACATCCCTCATTTTAAATCTGTCTCTATCCAACCTGAATGCTACATTAATTTGTTCCTGTTGATCTGGTCCAGTTTTGAAATGCATAAGGAAGGAGTTCAAGGGTGCCAAACCATTTCATTTTCTTAAACATAAGCTGGATGGATGTGTACTCTTCAGTGTCTGTGCTCTTATGGTTGAGCCATGCATGTGGGAAGAAAATTGCATTGAATACCTGCTTGAACAGTATGCTTCTCATATTAGGGACTGAGGGATGAACAGGTGATTGTAAGAAAGCTGTAAGGTGGAGTAATAGTGGGAAGACTCACTGGGATTTTAAAATAAAAATTCCTTCAAGATTGGACTATAAATATAGGTACAGTAGGGTAGTGGATGGTGGTGCTTTGTTTCCTCTGATAGAAGAGGAGCATTTCAATTCTAAATGGCCAGACTGAGTGAGCTGTCTAAATGGCAAATTAAAGATGATTAAAACGAGTTTACTTGCTGAAGAGATCATTTGTTCTAAGTTTGAGCTTAAAGGAAGTAAGTCAATAAAGCTGACACTTTGTGACCATTAGGTGTTCACAGAATCACAGGTAGGGCTTGGGAGGGACCTCTAGAGATCATCTATTCCAACCCCCTGCCAAAGCAGCTCCCAGCCCAGGTTGCACAGGTAGGCATCCAGGGGGGTTTTGAATATCTCTGGAGGAGACTCCACCACCTCTCTGTGCGGCCTGTGCCAGTGCTCCATCACCCAAGTGCTGGTACTTGTAAGTCCTAATACTCCTCCATCTTTCAGCAATTAGAGTAAATTAAACATGAATTTAGGAGTCTGCCAGAAGGAACTTAGCTGCAGTTTGCTTGCTGAAGTGGTTCTCAGAGGCCCTTCTTTTCTAGGAAATACTTCATGCTCTTAAGTCTTCCCAGTTAACTTGTAATCTTTTAATCCTGGCTAATATTTCAGAACACCACTCAAAGTAGAACTGGAACTTGAAAAGAGTTTCTTTTGAAAAGCTCTGATAGTGCTTGTTGTCTTCGATCTGAAGCAGTCAGAACTTAATGGGGGAGGAAAAACCTTCAACACAGGAAAAAATAAAATGAAATTAACTCCTCAGATATCTGGTGCTGTATTAGCAGAGCTATTTAGAATGGGTTGCTTCTGAGTGCTTTCTTTATTGCACATTAATAGATATTGCTTGTATTGAATGATGAAGGTGGCTGTGAGAATTGCTACCCTACCAGGCTATGGAAAGAATTTCTGTGTAGTTTAGATGTTTGTCTAGATACAGCCCGTGCTTATTTATAAATATATGAGAGCTCCACGTTTATATAAATGTATAAATAGAGCTTAAAGTTCAATGTCACTTGACTTTCATTCTGAGTACGCTGACAGAACGCTTCCCAGCTGAGATCCATTCCTTGGAGTTCCCCAGCATTTGAGAATATACCCCCTGATTTCCAGCAAAATTGGAAGATAAATGGCTGTAGCTGTCTGATGGATTGAACCTGACAGCAGCTCAGTGGTAAGGACTGGATCTGTGGGGTTTAAAATGAAATCTTTTATTTTAATTTCCTGCCTCCTGCCCGAGGGAGGCTTGGTTGCCTCCCCAGGCTCGTCAGACCCAGCGGTAGTGGCTCGATGCTGAGCAGTGGTGTGTCCCAAAGCAGTGGTTTGTTTCCTCGTCAGAGCTTGTGCCTGACCTTGGATTGACTCTGCTGGGCGTAGAATGGGGAAAGAGCTGGAAAGCAGTTTTGGCTTTTGACAGACTTCCAAGTTGCTTTTATATCGCCTTTCCCAGGATTATATTTGTGTAAACACAAACAGTTCAAGAAGCTTTATCTGATGTTTCTGCCTTTGCATTGCTGCTGGTAAGTTCGGAGAGCTGATGTGGAAATAATCACATCAAAGCTGGTTTTGTTCTGTGTTTGTGGTGGAAGTTCTATTGTGCTGTGATTACAATGCTGATGCGGTCATTGTGGAAAGTAAATGCATGCTTGGTGATCATTAATTCCAGACAGCAGTCAGTGAGGGGAGCCAATTTATTTTCCAGTTGCTTGAATTTATTTGATGGGGGTAAGGGAGAGAATGGGAAGTTCTGTACTTTAAGGTATGTTCTTGTGTACCACGTTTCTGTCCCAAAGTTTTGAGTGCACATGCTAAGGCTTATCAAACCCTGGCAGGTCTTTAAATTGAAGCTGACTGAAGGTATCGCAAGCTCCCTGAGCAGAGTATGTTCCACCTGGCTTAGCTCACTGCTTTTATTGACTTCTGTACAGTTATTTATTTTTGGTGTGGAGGACAATGGCTCCTTTGATGGTGTTTGGGGATAGAGAATATTCCAGTGCTTGGTTTGATAGAGCGCTGTGGTAGATAATGCTTACTGACATATATTTAAATAAATTCACACTTTCTGTTGTGTGACTTCAGTATTCAAATACACATAAGAGACATTTGAATATGCTAACAGGAAACTCTATCCGAGGATTTGCTTTTTTTGGTTTGGCTGCTTCCTTTTTGGCTATAGAAAGACCTAAACATCTTCTGCAGCATGTAACTATCTACCAACTTATGTTGCCTCTTAAATTCTTACTGAATTTCATAGTTAAACTAATCTTATAGGCTCACGTTTGACCTTTTTTAGGTCACCATATATTTGAAATTCTTACATAACGATGTAACTCCTGCTTTAATTTTAGGAATTCATGATGATGGCTGAAGGAATAGCTGCTGCAGATCTGCTGGGCAGGAGGTTAAATTACAGCAAACAGTCAATCTTAAACAATTTTACAGTATTAAACAAAAGCTTGAGAGCTGCTTTGTCTGAATCTGAGTAAGCAGGACTGCACTCAACATGAAAGCCTGTATTTATTTCTTTTTTGGAGCACGAGGTAGGGGAGCTGTGGAATAATTTGGTTCATCTACCTTATAGATCCGGAGTGTACTTCTCCAGAGAAGATGTTTATATCAGTGCTTACTTTAATTGTATTTATTCAGCTTGGCTGGCCGTTGGCTCTGAGTCCAGAGGGGACCGTTATGTGGGAATTGGAGCTCTAACTGGTAAATATATTCTAGTCAGAATGTCAAAACTGATGTTTTCTGTTTAGTTAGAACAACTTTGAGCTGCTTGCTTCTGTGCTGTTGCACATGCTTTCCTTTAGAAGGCTCTTTTTCTAGAAATGTTTTTTTTTTTTTTTTAATAAAATTATATATATATTATATATATAATTTTATATATATTCTGATACTGTCACCAAACAGTGTGATTCCACAATTGATATTTTTTTCCATAGCCTTCAGGCATTTCTTCTATGAGTTCTTTACAGCTGAACTTTGCTGAGTGCTGGGAAGAACACGTCAATCTCCTCAGAAGTTGCTAAATATGTGGCTTTTCCTCCCACCGTGTCACAGCTTCCTCAGAACAGTTGGCTTTCTTGCCTTCACTGATGGCATTTTGATAATCATACTTATTTCAAGAATCATTGCCTCCCAGCTTGTGGATCTGTATTTGGTGTCTTCTGAGGTCTTATTTGGAGTCAGATATATATCACACTAGCTCCTATTTTTCCAAAGCTTGGATGTGCTTTAAGCGAACACAGGAGTGAAAATTTAGTCAGTTCTCATCCTCTGCCCTACCTGGGAGGAGAATTCCTATGGAAGTCTGGGCATTGCATATGGCCATATCTGGGGGTGTGTATGTCAGATTAAACCATGAAAATAATAAAGGCTCCATTACAACCCTTCTTGTTTTACAGTCCCCTGTACCAGTTTCTGTACATCTTTTTTTGTTTTGTGGTCAAGTGGAAGCTATCATTTCCTTGTACCTGGTATTACAACTCATCTTTTTTAACATTTTTCCCATTTTTTGTATGTCGTTAGAACTAACTTGCCATTGAGAGCTTTCCTACTAATAGGTTGAATATTAGGAGAAGTTTCAGCTCAAGAAGGGTAATGAGGTATTGGAATAGGTTGCCCAGGGAAGTGGTGGAGTCATCATCCCTGGGGGTTTGCAAGAAACATGAATATGTGGTGCTGAGGAATGCACTTGGTGGGCATGGTGAGGTTGTGTTGATGGACTGGATGATCATAATGGTCTTTTCCAACCTTAATGATTCTGTGACTTTGGAGCAGGGAATGCTCCTTGCGTGACTCTTAACTGTAACCTTGGTGCTCATATCTACTCAGCACAAGGATGCTCCTGCAGGTTATATCAACTGAAACTCTGAGATGAAGAGCTCAGTTGGAACTCAAACGCTTTCTGTGTAAGTGAAATATATTCAGTATGCAGGTACATGATGAGTTTGAAGTACTTCAGAGAGCTTGAGCATAAATCACTGTTCACACTACTGCATAGTTTCTTTAGTCTCCCTAGGAACTTAGGAGTGATTCATGTTTCTTATGCTGGATCCTGTAGCATGTAACTGTCTCTAGTGCTCTCACAGTAAAACAGGAACAATCAGGAGTTTCTCTGCAGGTATCTGCCACTAAATGGTACAGCCTGGTTGCATATGGTAACCATGGCTCTGTACTGCCTCCTGCAAACGTCTCAAAATCTTGATACCCTTTGCGTGTGCTTCCCACTTTTCTTTGCAAAAGCACAGTGCCACAAACTCCTTTTGCATAAGTCCAGTTTAGATCTATGCTGACTTCTGTTGCTTGTATTTCATGATTAAACTAACTGTCTGGTTTACTGTGAAACGTGTTAAACTGAAAGCTGGGAATAAATCTGCATGCTCAGAACAGTGGTCTGAGCTGTGAATAAGTTTCAAGGGGAACATAGTGTTTAAAAAGAAGTATGTGTTTTAAAGAATAAAGTACTCTTGGTTGTTGTCTGCAGATCTTAGACGTTAAAGGAGAAGCTAAGTTCTTGTGAGTAAGGTGTGGGTGGATGATTGTTTTCTTTATCTTGAGGTGTTGTGTGAGTATGCTCTTGAAAATGTTTACATATTTACACTGGGATCTAAGATAGGCAACTTGCCCACATGTGAACTGGAGAAGCTTTTCTTCCTTGGTGCTAATATCAAACTTATTGGAATTTAAAAACCTCAGATCTCCACACAGATATTGTTTTTAATGACTTCAGCTAAAATTCTGAAATTTCTTTTGCTGCATTATTGAACTTTACAGGTACTAAACAGCTGCTAGAAACTCCAAATGAGTAATGATCTTCTTACCATCAAATGCTTTTCACACTGATACTGCCTTGCTTATTTGCTTCAAACACTGGCTTGAATGTCGAGTGAATACCTTCTGCAGATGATGAAGCTGGTAGCATTGCCTTCCTGTTTGCTTTTATACTTCCTCTGTGGTTCATTGACACTTCTTAAAATGGTTTCTTAGAAACCATGAAACCTTATGCACCTCATTATTATTCCAAAAGAAAATGTCTATCTATATATAAATAGCAAAAACGTTGTAAAATGAATAGTATCTGGATAGATGTGGCAGAGCACTGGGGCTGAGAGTTAACATCTGCTTGGTATTCTTGGAGCTACATTACCAGCTTAATGACCTGTATTTAATTTCACTATGACCATATGAAGTTTCAATTAAGTTATGAATTCCAGTGGATATTAGGAGAACTAAACCTCCATTAAACTGAATTATGTACTGAAAACACTCATGTAGTTTTTTTTCTGAAATAACCGGGAAGAATAAGGAGTAGAACTATAAGCAGGAGGAATCATTTGGACAGTTAATTAAAATAGCTCCTTATTAGCAAGCAAAAATTGAACAGCTTATGTATCTTGCTCTTGCTGTGGGAGTCATAGCATATTTTCTATTCTCTGTGTGGAGAAAACAGAAGCAATGACATGTGCTGGATTGATCGTCCATCTGAGTTTACTACAAAATCTAAATACACGCATATATATTTATTTTTTTCAGCTACTGATCTTCTTTTGGCGTGGAATCCCATTTGCCTGGGCCTGGTAGAAGGAGTCATTGGTAAAGTTCAGCTTCATACAGGTACGTGGCATTTTTTTTATACTGCTAATTCGATTTGTTTTAAAGGCACTGATACTGCAGATAGAACTGTGTAACTCAAGTGGGTTATGCAGTGTTCACTGCAACAATGTCATACTTCCCAACAATATAAACTTGTCAAAGTGTTCAAATTTTAGGTTGTGGTAAGCAAGTTCCTCTTTCTGGTGCATGTATTTTGTTTTGTCATTGTCTTGTAAAAATAGAGAGCTGCATCCACTAAGAGCTGAAGTCAGTACCTGAAGGAAGTTCCACCTGAGGCTCTCTGTGAAATGCACACGTTTATATTTTTGCTCACCTTGTTCAGTAATGCTGCTAAGCATTTTTTAACAAGTGATAATAAAAGTTTTTTCAATATCTGAGAATGTGATTGTTGTCAATTAAGCGCACTAAGAGTGGTTACTACTTTGGAGCAGTCCTATTTAAAGTACCCTAAAAGGAACATTTGGAAACTTGTTATTTTTGATATGATCCTAAAAGGAAACTTTTACTGATAGAGCTCTGGATGTCTACTCACTGCCAGGTAGAAAAGCTAGCCATAAACTCTACTTCATTTACTATGTGCTGTCCCTTTTATAAATGCTTAGACCACACATCTCATATCGTTCTTGAATAGATTATCAATACAGGTAAAGTTTCAAGTGTGTTCCAGGATACCAGGATGGATTAAGTGGATCAGATGTTTGTCACACAGGAACAGCTGAGTCAAGATAGCAGTGGCACACTAGCTATAGAGGAAGAAAGAAAACTGGCTGCCAGGGTATGATGGATTTAGCTGTGGGAAGTGGCTGGCTCCATAGTTACTGTAACTGCTAGGTCTCGCTTCTGAGAGAATAGTTCAGCGCTTTTCTCTTTTCATGCAGCCATTTCCTCTTTCCAATTGCATCACTTGACCTTCCTTGGATTTTACCTGATACTTTTTTCTGTCCTCCTTCTGCAGATCTATTCAGCAGTTCTTTCTGATGTGGTGATACGAGGTGGCTCAGGCTCTGCCTTTCTCTGATGCTCTCCTCTCATCCAGGCAGTCTGTGCTGTTCAGTGTGTGCTGTCCGTAATAAATGGATGAGTGATTGCTGAACTCCAGTAACAGCCTTTTTCCCTGCTGTGGGAAGATGCTTCATGCTTGCTTTTGACATGCTTGTGTTTGTTAATCAAGTATTTTTGTACAAAGGCCTTCCCCCTTCTCTTTAGGGATTCTCACCTAAAAGCCTTTCAAGGGGGAGACCTTGATATGTGCTTTCTGGAAGATCTCTTGTATCACAGTGACTGAATATTTTTGCATGTATGCTTACTGGGAGGCACTTCTGCTCATGAAAGCTGCATTGAAACTCCTCCCCAGCATGTGACATTTGTTAAAGTGCCATTTTACTGTCAGGTAAATTAAGGTTATCAGGTAATAAGCCTGCTATCTGGTCTTTTTTTCCATATGTTTTTTACAGCTACTGTATCAATTATGCTCATCCAGGCATTCCATCCAGGTGCTGCTTAGGCAAGTGCTAGCATTTGGTTTCTTCTTTGCCTCTTTTTTGAATAACACGAGGTGCTTACAGACTGTTCTTACTCTGCATGTTGAGGCATTTAATAATACAGCTGTCTTGCAGACAGACACTGAGAGAGTCCTCATTGGGCTGCAGTCAAAATAAGAGAGCTGACTGAAATGGCCTAAGTAGGTCTTTTTAAACCAGTTACTGCCGATGAACTCTCTCTTGATTACGTTCAGGTATAGTTCTGTATAGTCCTCCAGCTGAGTCATCTAACACTGTAACAGTAACTGTCTTCATTACTTATTCGTGTATCAATCTTTGTCACCTGGAAACTTTATCAGTAAGAATTGTATAAATATTTAAGTGCTGGACCATTATCTCCATACTCTATAAGAGTACTGAACTGTGCAAGCTGGATGAAATTCTTTTCATCCAAACCTCATTTGTGCCAGCAGGATCAGGAGGACTTGTTCTGATTTCTTTCTTTTTTCTTTCCCTGTCCCCTCTGTCTCGACAAAAAAGATCAGAAAACTTGTTTTGAACTTCTGTATAATTAGATTCCTTTATGGGATTGTTCTGCTCAGCATCTTATTGACTAATACTGTAAACTTTAAATACTTTCTTAAGAATTAAAGTTGCTGCCAGTATGCTATTAAGCTGTCAGTAAGCCCAAAGCCCATATTCTCTTGGTCTTGGGCGTAGATCTTTATGTGTTCTTGAAAGATCTTAATGCAAGGATGCTGGAACAGTCCTAAAATGACCTTGAAATAACATGGAGCTGACTATAGGGATGTTCTTAATTTAGCATTGGAAACTGCCAAATTGCTGTAACTAGGGATGGGATTTAATTTACTTTAAATCTTGCTGGCTTTATTGCTGGCCCAGCACAGGAGAATTTGTAGGAAAGCTTTCTTGGCAGGGAAGCAGTCTTGTGAGAAACCAGCCAATATTGGATGGTTGTCTTTTTTAATTCTTTGAAGAATTTTTTACTTGTACATCTGGATGTAATTGTGTACTCACATTAAGATAAAATCTACTGAAGCTATGTTTTGCTTCTTCCACAGGATTGAAGTTTCATAAACAGTAAGGTGTTTTCTTAGGGGAAAAAAGGAATATCTGAATACTGGGATGTGTTCTCTCTTAACCCTCTGTTGGCCTGTCCTAAGATGACTTATGAGAAAATATGGATTAAAAATACAATTGGAAAGGAGTTCAGGATATGTTAATGAAGACAGTCTCTGAAATGTAACCTTGTACATCTTCTTGGTATACGTTATTAGAATAGTATGTGCATGTGCTTGCCTCTGTATAGGAAGAACATTTATTGCATAAACATGCTATCAGTTACAGAATATTAATTGTTTTGTCATCCAATTTATGCATGTACAGAATACAATCATTCAGACTGCTTTAGCTCAAGTTACATGGCTAGAAAGAGGGTATTTTTTTTTAATTAGTAGTGAAAGTAGCTACTTCCATGACTCAAGTGGTAATAGTAGCCTTGAATCAAATTCTTTCTTGAGATTCCCTGATCTGCTTTAGCAAATTTCACTTCCTTCACTTCGTTAGAGTAACTTTGGCTTCTGACTGTTGAAGTTACTGCTAGGAGCATTGTATGGTAGTCCAGGTGTATTTTTTTTAGCAGTGCAAGTTCCCTTGTGAAAGTTCTAATCAATTTTATATCTAACTATAACCAATGCTGGACTTCTTAGTCATTGCCAGCCAAATTCCACTGAACTCCACGTTGCAACCACACATTTCTGTCTTATGGTTAAAATACAGTTTTAATGTATGCACTGTTATCAGTTTGTTTTTCTTATATGGGTTGTTAAGACCCGAGTTAAATGTTACTGTCAGGTTTCCTTAGACTCTGTAAGCAAAAAGGAAGTGAAATACTTCCCTCTCTATCCCCAGGAAAGGAAAGCTCTTTCGTTGCCATGCCTCTTGAGACCTGTGGTTCAACATCTGAAATATCTTCAGTGAAGTGCAACTGCTGCTGTCTTTAACTTAATCCAATCAAGTGTTTTCTTGGCTTTCATCTAGTCTTCTTCAACTAGTAAATAGAAAGTGATATCATAGTATTATTATTATTATTTTTTTTTGTTAGAATCAAAATACTTGCAGAAAGTGTCATTTGTAGTAAATTTATGCACAGTTTAAGACTAATTGCTGCTAAAAGGCACTTGGGGAAGCTAAGTGCCAGGCTGTTTGGGAAATGCTAGAAAATAAGCTAAACAGTGTGCTGACAGTAAAGCAAAAGCAGAGCTAAATTCCTTTCTGTGAGGAACGAGAGGTGATAGCCTGCTTTCTATACAGTGCTTTACATCAGTTGTTGCTGCCAGCTCTGCCATAGTTCACAATAGGATTTTAAGAAGACAAGCAACAAAAACAAACCATGAGAACTTGGTGGACTACCTAACACATGCAGCTTATGGAAGGACAAATAGCTATAGTGTTCTTCTGTGTGTATGGAAGGTCCAACCTTGGGCGGGTAATAAGTAGTCATCTTAATTAAGAAGTCTTACAGAACTGCATTTTGAACTGCAGAAGCACTTCTTGTAGAAGTTACTGGCTATTACAGTCAGCTTCTGTGGTTGTTGCTGAAGCTTTTTCTTCAGGGCATTTTTAATCTGCATACTTGGTTCTCGACTGTTTTATTCTGGTCTGCCAGGGAACTGCTGTTCTTGTTTAGTTGGTTTGTTTTTTTTTAAACACACTTTGGCTGTAATACAAATGGAATTTTGAAATGAATGCCAAGATAACCATGTCCTTTTTAAAAAGTGCACTCCAAGGAAACAAAACCCAGTTGGCTGTATTGAGTATGAGGTACTTTTTTTCCAGGTGATGATTTGTTCTTGTAATGCAGCAACAGCAAATCATCGTTCACTGGATTCTTTGGGTCAGATAGCTCCAGGCAGGAAAAATTTGACAGATTCGTTAAAGAAAATGATTTTGCAGTAAGCCTTTCTTAATCTTTCTCCAGATTTACCATGGTGGCTACTTCTAATTCGTCAGAAAGCGTTGATCGGCAAACTTCCAGGAGACCACGAGGTGTACAAAATAACAAAGGTTGCAGTGATTCCGCTTTCTGAAACAGAACCTCAGGATCTGGAATTGGAGGTATGAATATCTTCAATAAATTATTCCCTTTTTTTCTTTTTTAGAAAAACACACCCTTCTTCTGACCACTTCTTTAGAATGAGGGTGGCAGGATTTTCAGTAGAGCCAAGCACTTTACAGTGTGCACACTGACTGTGGTTAGCAGGCTGCTGGGAGAATGATGCTGTGAATAATACTAATTCACTGTAAAGGCTTGGTAGTAAGTTGAGGCTGGGTCTGGATACTCATCTCATGTCGGATGGAAATAGACAATCATGGAGGAAAATGGCTTTTGAAAAAGGAGGGGGTGAGAATTATGCTACAAATGGAAATCTGTACGTTCCTCCTGTGTTACAGAGCTTCTTCCCCAAGTCTGTGGACTTTGTAGGCTTTAATTAAAATTTACTTGGATTTTATTGAGAGTATTTATATATTGGCTTTAATTCAATATCATTATTACGTAGCTATGTAAAAAGCACCATTTTGGAATAAACAAGCCAGAGAAGATTACACAGTCCCCAGATGACTCAAAATTTCTGCTGAAGACTCTTACACAAATTAAATCAAATGTATCTGCTCCAAATAAAAAGAAGGTAAGGCTTTTTGCTGATATTTTTTTCCTTCCAAAATGTTTATTTACTATCTCAGAGGTTGTGATGAATGGGTAATCGAGTAGAATGTTAAGACCTGGAAAGAGAACCAGTAGGACTAGAATGTATACCTACTGTGTCTTGAAGTTTGACTTCATTTTTTTTATTGCTTCACTGTTGCTCTTCTATTTTTATATTTTGTAAAAGTAATTGCTGATCATTTCCTATTGAAATGTCTTATCAAGGCTTTTTTCTAGTGGGATTCTAAACTTCTGTAAGTTGCTCTACATAAATATCTACTGTCATAGAGTTAGACAAACTTCGGTGCACAGTTTCTCAGAGAACCTCATTTCATCCTGAAGGAAAAAAAGAAACCCAACATAATAAACACTTCTGGCACTGTGGTTTTGATTTGAAAAATCTAAAGAATATTAGGATTAGAAGAGGTAGACTCAATGAGTAGTTTAGTTTAGAAACTCTTCAGGTGGGAAATTATTGCTTGAATTTCAACTCAGTATTTTTGAGCCCAGTTGCTCTAGATGTCCTTGATAAGGAAATACTTCTGTGATGCACGATATTTCTGTTGTGCTAGTCTCTGCTAGGACTGTTAAGATTCTGTTTGTCAAATGAGAAAATGCTTCACAAGTCTAGAAGTGATATATTGCAAATGTGGGTAGAATCTTTTTTTCAATAAGAAGACATAAAGACGTTACTTTCCTTTCAGATTAAAGAAAGCAAAGAGAAAGAGAGGTTGGAGAAGAGGTTGTTGGAGGAATTATTCAAAATGTTCATGGATTCAGATTCATTTTACTACAGCCTTACCTATGATCTAACAAATTCTGTGCAGAGACAGAGTGCGTGTGAGAAAACTGACTTGCCACTCTGGAGAAAAGTAAGTGTTGTACATCATGAACTGCACACATAATGGAAAGAGTGCTGTTCAAAACTTAACTGGTCACACCCTCTGGTAGTGTACCATAACTGAAGATCTTGCCCTGTTACTGGATTCAGTGCATGAGAATGAAGTAAAGCTTTTCGTAGCATGCTTTGAATTGAGCTGTTAAATTCAAAAGTAGTGAACACTGAACTTGCATGCACAGTTGTAGTCAATAACATTGGTGTCTTTGCCAGAGGTGTTTCTGAATATTTCTGTCGCAAAAAATGTCTCTTTTGTTTTAAACAGGTCGATGACAGATTCTTTTGGAACAAACACATGATTGAAGATCTTATCATCACTGATGTGAGTTATTTCGAACAAAAGCTGTGTTTTATAAGTACTACTTAAACATTGCAACAAATTCTTTTTTTTTTTTTTTTTTTATTTAAGACCTCATAGAAGTTGATTTGAAGATGTGCTTAGACAGGTCACGATCAGGGCTGCACCTGCTGCAGCTGACTTCTTAGGCAGCTGATGCTTCCTTCTTCCCCCAGCCAAACTTTCAGTTAGCCTGTGTTCACTGCTAGTTAACAAATAACTCACCTTAGATGGCTTATTTTAATAAAGCAATGCAGAATAACCTGTGATATGCCATTTGTGCTGATTTGTGCTGATAAAATCTAATCCAAAGTTTTCTTATTTGAGTGATGGAATGGTTTTTATCTTCTGAATTGGGGAATACTGCTATTCTGTTTCAACAGAATAGCTGATCAGCATAAGAGTAGTATGGAACAAGTTGTTCTGAACTTCTTTTCAGAGCAGATAAAGCTAATGAGGCTTCTTGGCTAATGAACAGAATCAAATAGACACACAGTAACTACTGATTTTTTTTCAGTGTGTGATTCGTTCTGAGTTAACCTCCGAAATAAATCAGTGAACTGTAACTACGTTCACTTGAGGCCTTGTCCTAGGTTCTTTGAAAAATGATAGCAGACTCTTTACCTTACGTCTTGTGTCTTTGTTAATATATTTCTGCTCTGCCTTGTTTTATCTTGCTTCATTTCCACAAGAGGTAAAAAAAAAAAAAAAAAAAATTGAGTTGCTTTCTTTATCTTATTCCTAATTTAAAAACCCTGTAATGGGGGAAAAAAGCTGATACCTTTTGCAGAAATATGATAGGGATATGACAAAATCTACTTCAAAACTTGAAGGGAATGTGAAGCATCTGTCTGTAAATGAGAAATTGAAGAAATAACTATATACAGTGCAGAACAAACAAGACTTTAATGTTGTTTTTTGTAACCTTCAGAATACTGAAGTAGACTTCTGGATTATGCCCATCATACAAGGATTTGTGCAAATTGAAGAACTTGTAGTCAACTATAGTGAATCTTCTGATGATGAGAAGAGCAGTCCTGAAACACCTCCTCAGGAATCAACTTGTGTAGATGACATTCATCCAACGTTCCTCGTGGTGCTTATTTCACGACGGAGTCGGCACAGGGCTGGTAAAGAAACGTGTACCCTCCTCTACTTATAGGAGAGCAGTTACTAAAACTAAGCATATGTTTCCTCTTGTGCATCAAATGTATCCTCAGTAATGATACTTTGAGAATTTCCATCTTGATAAAGAGTGCTTAAATTAGAAACTTGCAACTCTATCCTGATAGAAATAGGAGAAACTCTTAGCACTGATTATTGGCTTTGTCTGGAATTCCTTTATTTATGTTTTAGAGTTTGTATGGGGTGTGGGAAAGCCATAATGGAGGAGTTAGCCATTTTAATACTTAGAATGTGAATTGATTATTCTTGTTCTTCCTAGGAATGCGGTATAAGCGACGAGGTGTGGATAAAAATGGAAACGTGGCAAATTATGTTGAGACAGAGCAACTGATTCATGTCCATAATCATACACTTTCGTTTGTACAAACCAGAGGCTCTGTGCCTGTTTTCTGGAGCCAAGTTGGATATAGATATAACCCACGGCCCCGTCTGGACAAGAGTGAGTTTTTAAGTGGAATAATGCAAGATCAGAATTCCCTCCACCCCACCCTGCTCTTAACTCAAAGGCAAAAGAGAGCAAACTTGAAAAATGTTTTTGCAAGTAAAATATGGTAATAGAGCAACAGTGTCGGAGCTGATAGAACTCATGACAGACTGTAATTCTGTGGAATGTATTATGCTGTCTTTAAGCAAGGCAATCTTTGAGTATGGAATTGTGTATGAATTTATACTTCAAAAAGAACTTACTGCTGAACAAACAGCTTCTGTCTAATACTGCTCTGCCTTGTAGGTGAAAATGAAACTGTGTCCTGTTTTCGTGCACATTTCGAAGAGCAGCTGAAAAATTACAAAAAGCAGGTGGGTGCTACATGACGAAATAGTCAGCTTACAGAGGTTTTTTTAAAAGCTTTTTGTGATGATTGGAATTATGCTACGTAAATAGAATCTTATCTCGGTTTAGAGGTACCCATGAAGTGCAGTAACTTGCAAAGATGTTTAAGCCCTACTTTTGTGTACCTGTCCTTAGCATTTTATAGCTCTTGTGCTAACATTCAGCTAATATTTAGAACTTACTGTCTTTGATAAGTTGTACTTGAGATCAAATAACTTATACAAGGTTAACTACAAATCTTTTTTTTCAACCCTTGAAACTACTTATTACATGATATCAGTCGTTTTGCAGAGGGTAACAAGTGTTAAATCATCTACATTTCTGGACAGGTCATTATTAATTTGGTGGATCAGACAGGCAGAGAGAAGATTATTGGAGATGCTTACCTTAAACAAGTTCTTCTGTACAATAATGCAAATTTGACCTATGTTTCATTTGACTTCCATGAGCACTGGTAAGAAACATATTTGCATTTTTTCTTTGACAAAGAACAAAAGGATGGGGGGAAGCCATTGTTCCTGTTTTGTGTGAAACACTTCCTTTTGGTAGCAGGAATATTTTTTATAAAGCCATATAAAAAGTTCAAGGTGGTATAAAAAAAAAAAAGCAATGCTTTTAATAGATATGTTAAATGTGCACTGTTATGATGCAAAACTTAAAGTTGCTGTGCTTTATTAAGCAGAGGTTTCTTTACGTGCTATGAGTGTGAATTGGTGGCTGGCCTGCTTTTCTAACCGTTTAGCATTCTGCATGTAATTCATTACTATTAGCTATTTTTCTTCCAGAAGAACCTTTCGCATGTTTAGAGAATTCTAATGGTGTTCCACAATAAAATACAGAGGATTTTACTTTAATGCATTATAAGTAACGCTGTTTTCATGCCTTTTCTCTGACCCTGGCATGGTCTAGTGCAGTGTTTGCATGCCCAAACATGATCTGTCACACAAGCATGTGTCTTCCCTCAAGCAGATTGCAGTTGTGGACAAATATAATATCCAAAAAAACTTCACTCTTTGCTTTCTAACTTAATATAAGGGATGGGTCTGGCTTGGAAAATCAGTATTGACCTAGTATGTCACTACAAGATATTATCTGAAAGTGGGGAAAAGGGAAAGCCCTCAAAGTACTTAAGGTCTTTAAGGTAATATTCTTTGTAGAACATCATAAATTGATGCTTAGCAGTAAGCTTTCATTTCTGTTTCCTTACTTTTCTTCCAAGAACTGTTGTAATGGGTGCTGTTTTTCACAGGGCATAAATTCATAGGGTACAGTACTGAGAGCACAATTCTTGGCAGAGGTTATCAGAGGAGTGTCTGCAGATGTTACTGTTATAGGATGGCTGGAAGAGCGGGGCAGGCTATCCCAACTTCAAATCCTTTTTTGTTGACTCTGCCTAAACTATTACAGAATGGTACACATGCCTAAATAGCTTCATGCTCAGTTTTCCTTATAGAATCAGCATTCAGGAATGCTGATTCTGCAGAGCATAAATATCTAAATGTCTTGCCTTAGGTTTCAGTACTGAACTGTTTGAAGTGTTCTGAATTTTGGTTGCTGTTTGAAGTTTGTCAGATTGCCTGCATCTCCCACTTAGCTAAATCCTTAACGTCATTTGTTTTCTATTACTTGCAATGCCAAAAAGAAAAATCACTGCTTCAGTTCAAACTAACTGCTGTGAAATTCTGTATTTCAGCCGAGGAATGAAGTTTGAAAATGTTCAAACACTGACTGATGCCATTCATGACATTATTCTTGACATGAAGTGGTGCTGGTAGGTACTTGACTGATTTCAGGCTTGTATTGAGTACTTTCAGGGGGAAAAAAGCTCTTATTCAGAGGCCTTGAATTTGTTGTAACATTTTGTCATAATATTTTGCGGTGCTGAATTTGTGCCTCACTGTGTATTCAGTGTTCAGAAGTGTTACTGTTCTATGTAGCTCATTCTCAGATACTGTTTTCTCCTTGATGTTTACTGCCTATAACATGAGTGGGATGATGAGTGAAATCAAACTATATTCCTTGTGTAAAATTCTCTGTCTGTAGAGGCTGATAAGCTGCACTGCTTTCACTCAGTTTTATTTCTCTTGGAAGGGTTGATCAAGCTGGTGTGATTTGTAAACAGGAAGGAATTTTTCGAGTTAACTGCATGGACTGTCTGGATCGTACCAATGTAGTGCAGGCTGCTATTGCAAGAGTGGTCATGGAACAGCAGGCATGTATAACTAATGTCTTTGTTTAAGTGTTGAGTTCCTGAAAGTTTACTATTATTCACAGGGAAACTCACACCTACTTTTGTGACCTATTGTAGAGCGCCTGTTTTAGCAGGTATCCCTTTGGTAGTTCTAACATTTAGTGTGTACTGCAGTCATGTATAACAGTATCATTTTCAGAGTGAGGAACTACAGCTTTACCAGTTTAATATGTAGGGGAAAAAGACTTCAGTTTTTATTATGCCTGAGGCTTGTTTGGGAAAAGCTGCAAGTACTGGGTGTTCTGAAGGGAAGATTATCAGGCCTTCAGTGTCAGAGTTAAGCACTAACTGTCCAGAATGCACAAGCCTTTGTTATAAACACAGCATACCAAGTTGCTATTAAAGTTTTTTTTTGGAGAATGAGTGAGTCAAAAGATAGGGACGCTAAAGACAGTATAGTTACTCCAAGAAAAAGACCAAGTCTTCATGGTGTCCTTTTTTCCTTGCAATTAGAAAGTTTCCACTTTACTTCCAGACCTTTGTCTTTATGAATACCTTTGTAATAGAAGTAATTAATTTGTTTAACCTGCTAGAACTTTAATGAGTAACAGGTGATGACTTCTACTGATAGTTTTCCAGAAGAATTTTTCTGTATCTTGAGTAGTAATCTTGTCTTCCTTCAGCTGTTTTTTTCTTTAAAGGTTGATTTACATCTGTGTGTAATATATTACCACTATTTCCAGTGAATCTTCTTTTATGATGTTTCATGATGAATCACTAGTTCATTGTTAACAGGGAATTTAATCTGAGAAAGAGCAGACTGGGCTTCTTATTCAGTCCATATAAAATGGAGTGTTACAAGTGCTTAAGTGTTTTGTTTCTTTATTCAAGTTTTGATACTATGAATGACTTCATCTGGAACTGATATTAACAAGTATGTCAAATTCCAGCTCAAAAAACTGGGTGTGATGCCACCAGAGCAGCCTTTGCCAGTGAAATGCAATAGAATCTACCAGCTAATATGGGCAAACAATGGAGATGCCATAAGCCGGCAGTATGCTGGCACAGCAGCCTTGAAGGTAAAGGGTCAAATGTTACCTATTTTGCTATTGAGTAGTGTGCTACATTGTAGTTTTTACCTCCAATGGAATGCTGTCTCATGGAAGAAAATTTACCAAGTGCTCTGTTCATGGTGGAGACTTTGTGGCCTTTTAACAGAAGAACATTTTGTGTCAACAGTGAGGAAGACACAGTGTCCCCGTGTCTTGTGAAACTGCTGGCCCTAGTGGACTTCATTCTGTTAGTTTCGTTTCTAGATGCATTGCTCTTAGCTGAGCTAAGAGTTTATGATTTATAATATGCATTACTGCTATGTACTCAGAGTTTGAGTGCTTGTAAGCACAGCTGAGGTACTTCAAAAGTACTCTGAGGGATGTAATTATCAGGCTGTGTAGGTAGTAGGATGATACTAATTTAGTTATTGTTTCAAAGGCTTTACTTAATTAGTTGCAGTACAGTCTAGCAAGATCAGAATCAGGCGTGAAGTCCCTTCCTGTCCTCTCCTTGTGCTTTAAGTAGTCCTTGAAAAACCATAGGCATAGAATTGAAGCTACTTCCTGTGTGTTCTGATGGAACAATTCCTGGCATCTGGTTTTGGAGAAAGTCTGTGCAGGGAGAATGCTTTACATTTAAATCCATTTTAAAATCTCTCTACTAAACTTTGATTTATTACATTTGACTTTTTACTACAATCGAAAACTGCCCTATGCTCTTATCCAGTATTTGGCTCTATCTCTGGAGCATACAACTTGATTTATAGACATAAATTTTTAGTTCTTCTGCTTTCTAGGTATCTTTCTACTCACTGTTGGGGTTAACATTTTGACTGTGAGATTTCTTTCCAATTAAATGGAATATTTTTGATGTTCATAATGGGTAGCAATCGTGGTTTTTAGAACTAAGAGCTAAGACTGCTGCTTCCATGTTGTGTGTGTGCATGACTTGCATGTTGTTGTAACAGGGTGACTTCACAAGGACTGGTGAAAGAAAGCTTGCAGGTGTAATGAAGGATGGAGTAAATTCTGCAAACAGATATTACCTGAATCGTTTCAGGGATGCTTATAGGCAAGCAGTCATAGGTAAGGATAAAACTTCAGTTAAGCTAAATTATTGTGTTTAAGTCTGTTCAGAGTCATCTTGGCTTTATTTTTGACTGCCTTTTCTGTGTGCCTCTGGTGTGTGTGTGTATAGCATTCATTTCTGTTCAGTGGACAGGATAAATCACTGTAGAATTTGCTCCTAACTTAATTTTAGCGTTAATTCTCTTGTGACATCTCTTAGACAAGGAAGGGTTCAGATTTATGTAGGAAAGCTTTCATAATTATTGAAACTTGAAAAATGGTTAGTTAATCTTTCTGAACAGATTGTTGCCTGAATTGAGGCATGTGGTATAATCTGTAGGTATAATTTTGTCTTCTGTCAGCAAAAAAGCTCACAGTTCACTATTTTAAGAACCACTTGAGGAATTGACAAAGCAATTAACAGACTGCTGTTTTGTACAGCTTAACTGTTGGCAGCCTCTTGATATCTTGTGTTCTTAAATCCAGACTTGATGCAGGGTATCCCTGTAACAGAGGATCTCTACTCCATATTCACAAAAGAGAAGGAGCATGAAGCCCTGCACAAAGAGAATCTGAGAAGCCATCAGGAATTGATCAGTCAGCTGTTGCAGAGCTACATGAAACTGCTTTTACCAGATGATGAAAAATTCCATGGAGGATGGGCACTTATCGATTGTGACCCAAGGTTTGTTGAATAAACTGACCAGTCACAACCAACCAGCTGCTGTTGCATCTGTTAATAACTTCTGACAAGTTATGTAACTTTGATAACTGGTATGTTAAACAAATGCAAGCATCAGCTTTGAACTACAGTCGAGCAGTTGTAAGAGTAAAGGTCTTACAAACACTGTCTTTTATCTTGGATGCCATAAAAATGGTGGGTGCTTGAGTTTTTTGGAAAGTCAACTGGCTGTGCATGCCAAATGCAGTAGGTGGGACTTTTAACTGCCATTAATTCCACACAGGGCTGTCTGATCTGTGTTTCCATATTGCTTGGTAGAGGAAGTATAACTTGACTTCAAAGCCATATTGGATCAGGTTAAGTTCTTGTGTAATAGATGGTGAGTGGGAAAGCCTAGGTGGCTCTTAGTGATGGCAGTGAGTGTAAACTCTAATTTCATTGGTAAGTTTCCTTATCAAGTTCAGAGTATTCTAATGTATAATAGATAAACAGTGCTTCTGCAGGTTAAACTTTGACTTCTGAAATAGCAAAGACGTGCGTAGGCTCATCACCTGGATTGCCCCACATTTTTTTTCCTCTTAATCTTAAGAGCTTGTGAGAGTTTATTTTGTGGACCTGGCACTGACCTATTTGAGCTACTTATACTTCCAAGTATAAGAAGTCATTGTAAAAGAGGGTCCCTAAAAGATGTTGTGGATTCATTACAGCTGTGGGAAGGAAAGTGTATTTATTCTTCTTTCTTCTTCCACAGTCTCATTGATGCCACTCATAAAGATGTGGATGTTCTGCTGTTACTTTCTAATTCTGCCTACTACGTGGCCTAGTAAGTTACCAGCTTCTCTTACTTTGTGTGGTTTACTTTTACTAGCTTTGTTTGAGATTAGTAAGTTTTAAACTCTGATTCTTTTTTCTAGTTACGATGATGAAATTGACAAGGTGAATCAGTACCAAAGGCTAAGCCTTGAAGCACTTGAAAAAATAGAAATAGGTAAGAATACATGATGCACATTTCTTGAATAATCTTAACAATAGCTTGCCCAGTTAATGCATCTGTAGTCTGCTTTGATTAGAAGCAGCAAGCCTCCACGTGTTGCATCCTAGAAATTTGTTCTCTTGCTGATGAGGTACCAGTATTGAGTCTGTGCTTTCACAATCTCCTTTTCTGGTCTGGCTTGAAATGGAGCTTTGATCACTGGTAAGGCTCTAAAATGACAAAACTGCGCACTCAGATTCTTCCAGAAAACATCAAAGCATTGAAAATAGCGGCATCAATTAAATCAATATTAATATCTCAAACGGCAGTAACAGATTAATCAAATTCTGTGATCACTTACAGGTATGCGTATTTGGTTGACCTTTTTTATGTGGTCCAAATGCAGCAGCTGTTTCTCAATTGTGTTTTTGATCTGTTTCATAGCTTTCTAAAGTTTCTTCTTTACTAAAGTCCGATAAGGAATGTGCTATTTTGGAATTGTTTTGTGTTGATTAACTTTGTTGCACCCCCACCCTCTTCCATTAATGAAATTAAATCATCCATTACAGAGTGCTTTGTGATTTTATCACCTCTTCCCCATAACTCTCACTATGCATGCATAGTTCCTAAGAACTCTTTGGAAAAGTCATCCTCACTTGTGGATTTCCACAGTACAGGAAACACCTTGATATACCATCTAAAGTTGGAAAAGCAAGATCAAATACCCTACTAAAAACATAACACCTTCAGCTGTTTAGTTATTAAGATCTCATTGAAGTGCTTTGAAAAGTTGGAAGTACTTGGTTTAAATCCTGAAACGTGTAGTATTGGTGAAGACATAACTTTAATCTTCTCAGAAACATTTCCTAGGGCACAGGAGAAAAATTCTGCAGCTATTCCATCCTATCTGAAAGAGTAACGTATAATAAACAGTCAGGCTGGATTATAACAGATGTGTGCAAAGTTGCTCTTTGAAAGCGATTGATAACTTTCATTTGAAATGCTTATATTGTTATTTAAAGAAAGGAGGAAGCTTTTTTGTTACTTGTTTAGGGATGGTATACACAGTATCTTTTTCATTGTTTCAAGGATATTTCTAACTTGGTTTTTTCTCAGGGCCTGAGCCTACTCTCTTTGGCAAACCCAAGTTCTCATGCATGAGGCTACACTACAAGTACAAGGATACAAGTGGATATTTTCACACCCTGCGAGCTGTGGTTCGCAACCCAGATGAAGATGGAAAAGGTTTGTTTCTGTGTAAAAGCTTTGTATGTGAAAGTGTATTAATTACACAAGCTTTTCTCTAGGAAACTTTTTCTTTAGCTGTTAAAGTGTCTTATGGTGGATGACTTCATATAGCTAACTCTCCTGCTGAGGGGAAGAAAGCTCTGTGTCCTTTGTGCACACTGAACTGTTACTGTTTTAACTGAGAAAAACAAGCTTCAGATATGGTATTAAAGCAATACTTCCATCTAGAATGGAGTAATGATGATCTAGATATAAGGATAAAACAGACTTCATATTGGCTCCTAATGAGCGTAAGAGATCGGTTTAGTTTGTGAAAGCAATATTTAGAAATGTTCTTGCTTCTTTAATCTTTAACTAGATTAAAGAAGTGCTAATAGGGAAAACCATCGCTTTTTACCTGAAGCACTAAGTTTAGTCAGGAAGGATTGAAATAAATGTAATCGTATGTGTTCTTTCTGCAAATGTAAGTGAATCACTACCATGATACACCCTGTGCCTGCTATCTAGAGCTTAAGGGGGGTCTATTATTTCCTTAAGCTTATTTGTAAGCTTTAAATCAGTTCCAGCTTGAGTGCAGCCCCTGTAAGGAATAAAGGGAAAAAAAAAAAAAGCTTAATTAAGTTGCAAAAAAAAAAAAAAAAAAAAAAAAGGTCTAATTTTAGGTCTTGGGATGTTGAGATTTCAAGTTTTGTAGTCTGACAGGCTGCTAATTGGATTTCAGACACTCTTCAGTGCATTGCAGAAATGCTGCGAATCACGAAGCAAGCGATGGGATTAGATGTGCCTATTATTGAGAAAAAGCTGGAGAGGTGAGTGCTTTCATCACACAAATCTGTCCCAGTTCTGCTGTCCTCTCAGTGGCTGACAATGCATGGGAATGTGTGATACCTGAAAGAAACTGTCCTGTTTCTATCAACTGTGCTAGAAATTAATTTATGGTGCTTTCAGTGGTCACTACGTACAGATGCTTTCTTAAAAATACAAACAAGAATACTATTTGTACATCTGTGATTACATAGAAGATGTGCTGTCAAATGTAAGTAACATAGTGCAGATCGGGGACTTGGTGATTAGTCTGAACTTTAATTCCTAACTGAACTTTGATGTCTGTCATATTAGTTAGGAAAAAAAAAATACATAACTACATTTATATTAATTCCACTGAAGTGTTTAGCTGAACTCAGACAGTGTTTCAGGTCTTGTGCGAAGGACATTAATAGAAGACGAGGTGATACTGAACTCTTAGAATGTCTTGGATTAGTGCACAGTGATTCTCTGTGCAGAGCTGGTGTTTTTAGAATTCAGATTTCTTTGTGAACCAACAAAAATGGAAAGGATTGCTGAAGTCTTGTACTCAAGAATGAAGTGATGCAAGTACTTAGTCTGAGTAAATGTGAAGTGTCCAAGGCTTTATTTTCCTTGTTCTTAGAAGAAATAAGGCTTAAATTATTGTCTAGAGACATTTAAATGCAGGAATTGTGGCATGAAGTTTTAAAAACAGATGAAGAATGTAGTTCACTTCCTAGCATTTTTGTGCCTCAGTTAATAGCTTGTTTTCTGAGGGGACTGGAATTTGAGCTACCGAACACCTGTGCAATAATCAGAATGGCATGTAAGTTTTCATTTTTGCAAGGTGACTGACAGAAGAGGATGGTTCTAAGTTGGTGTTTTTTTTTTTCTTCTTTTTTTAGTTAATTTTGTTTAATGAGCTATAATTGACTTAATCCACATCTCCAAGTACTGGTGAGGTGTTAACATTGTAGAAATCATTTAAAAAGAACAGTGGAGTGTAAATAAGAGGATGGCTAACTGATATTTAACACACCTTACTAGTTCAAGCGTTGCAGTTTGAACTGCATGAGCTAGAAAGCGTGTTGTGCAGCACAACACTAACCCGTCAAGCAAAAACCATCAGAGCATGAATCTCAGGAACTTTCTTATGCATCTGAGTACTGGGCTATTATTTCAGTTTCTTCTTCTTCGAGCTGGGCAGAAACTGAAGCCAGAAAATATTGCTTACAGGCCCTAAAGATTGATTTTCATTTTTTCTAAATCTCAATATAGACTCCATTGTTAACAGTTGGAATTGTAAGTACACAAACATCAAATCAGCTTCATCTAAAACAACAAACATTTGCATATTCTTGCCTTTCTCCTTGTTTGGGTGCCATTCTGTCACACCTTTTTTTGTTTGTTTTGCTTTTAATTTGATGAGCTTTGTGGGTAGAGTTTCTACGTGGAAAATAATGCGTTTTCTGAAGTGCCAGTCTCTATGGAAATAGACTGGAAAATGGTGACTACTTGATGTTTATAGATGAAATTCTCTTAGTTGGACACTAGAGATTGGTTTTTCTTCCAGGAAGAGCAGCAAACCTCACGAGGACATCATTGGCATTCGCTCTCAGAACAGAGGGTCCCTGGCACAAGGCAAGAATTACTTACTCAGCAAGTTTTCATCCCTCAATCAGAAAGTGAAACAAACCAAATCCAACGTGAACATCAGCAATCTTCGGAAGTTGGGCAGCTTTACCAAACCTGAAGTGAAAGTTAATTTTTTAAAACCAAATTTGAAAGTTAACCTTTGGAAGTCGGACAGTAGCCTCGAGACTTTAGAGAATCCAGCAGTAGATACTAAAGTCCATGCTGAATCTGACACGGAAATGTCAGATAACGATTCTTTCCACTCAGATGACTTTCTGACTAATTCTAAATCTGATGAGGACAACCAGTTAACTGATTCTCTAGAGAACATAGGGCAGATAGATTATGTGCTGCCTAGCTGTGGTATCATCGCCTCAGCTCCACGGCTGGGCAGTCGGTCCCAGTCTATAAGCAGCACTGACATGAACATCAGCATTCACGTTCCATCCGAGATTCACGTCACTCAGGCTAACCAGTCTGACTCAGAAGATGCACCCATACCTTCTGCTGACAACGCAGAGATGGAATTTGCTAAACCTATTGATGTGTACTGCCAGAGGTTTGTACAGGATGCTCAAAATAAAATGTCAGATGCTTCAGAGACAGAGGCTTGCTCTCAAGAGCCACATCACATAATAAGTGAGACCAGCAATAATACGTGTAAGAAAGCAGAAAACAAGACTGAAACTATCAGAGACGTTCCTTCCAGGCCATCCAAGCTGGACGTGCAGTCTTCTGAGCCAAACCCTCAGCTCTTAGCTGTTGAAGGGACTGACTTCACTAAATCTCACAGGAGCCCGGGATCTGCTTCTGCTGTCCTTGAGCCAGGACTCCACACAACTCCTTCTCCAGCCGACAGCAGCAGCAGAGCTGTATCTCCTTTTGCTAAAATTCGCAGTTCCATGGTCCAGGTTGCTAACATCACACAAGCAGGATTGACTCAAGGGATTAATTTTGCTGTGGCAAAGGTCCAGAAGAGCCCTGCAGAATCAGAAGCTCTAAATGAAATCAAACAAAAGGAACTGAAAGAAATGTTTACGCAATGCCAGACGCGGATAATTCAAATCTAGTGGTTAATGGAGTGTTCTTCTAGTTGTGGCTTTTAATACCAACACTGAAAAACAACAACCCCACCCTAAAAAAATCCTAACAAAAACCCAACAACCCTGTATTGGAGTTCATCGTAGCATTAACTGCTAATGAATAATGGGATCAAAACTATGGATTACTTGTTTACACTAAGTGTGAGAGATGCAAATGAATTTGGTTCTGGCTTCAGAATTCCCTCAGGCAGCTGAGACAAAAGAAGGGTACATCACGTTTGAGCAGGTAGCTTAGACACTGGGACTTAGTAAGCATGCTGTTTATCTTAAATCGGTTGCACAGTTGTTTTTTTTGGGACTAATTTTGTAGCTCTTCTGACTTCTGTAGAGAATATTTATACTAAAATGGTTATTATACTGCACTTCTATGACCTTGCACTGCACCAGCAAAATAACTTCTTAACGGTAGATTACATGTTATTTATTTTTGGACTAGTGTTTTTACTTGTTTCCATTGATGTTTTAGATGCAATTTTCTATGAATTGTGCCTCTACAATGGGAATTCATGCTTTTTTTTTTTTTTTTTTTTTTTGGTATTTTGTTACGTTAACCAGAAGTTGAGACTTCTTGCTGTTCTTTTCTTTCCACACTACCTGGGACACTTTCAGTAAAGATATCCTGACACAATCTGAAATACCCACGGTCCTGCAGTGCAAATTTACTTTGTGGATTTGAGGTGAAGGGAAGTGAAGCAAATGCTCTCTAATTTCTTTCTTCTTCTGTGTTCAAGCTGTTCTATGCCCTTTTTCCAAATCCTAGATTGTAGCAACATGCTCAAATTTTAAGAGTGTAACCCCAGGCCAGCCAGTTACCTGACCTTCGTGCATTGTGACTTCGTGCTGTCACTTTCCTAGAACATTCTGACTGTCCAGATGCAAAGATCTAACCAATGTCTAGTACAGAAGGCAGTGTACTGTTTCATAAAGTCAACGTCGACATCAGAGCATAGTTGTCTTTATCTAATCAAAACCAAATCCATTACCAGCTCAAGAAATCCATTACCAGCTCAAGCTTTGCATACTTGTAGGATAAAGCTAACCCTCCACTCATACTTGGAACCAGGCTTAAAGAAAACGAACAGCACAGGTATGTGTCAAAAGATGATTCTCTTCCAGAAATGCCTTGCAATGCCATCCTCGTGTAGGACGTTATCCAAAAGCAGGTCTTGCTATGCTGTGGTTCATAACTCTACCTACTCTAACTCAACCTACTCTGCCCACTGTAATGGAGCCAGTGCCTCTCTGTTCTCGTACGTGTACTGTAGATAGGCTGCACGTGGTGTTTTGAAAAATAGTGTCATGGGTAGGCTAGTACACTGTCTTAAGACTTGTTTATCTGAGATCCTTGTCTAATCTTCATCTTATCCCGATCGTCTGAAACTTCTATTTATTTGTTTTACTGAAGTGATGTGGGTTTGGGATTTTTTGAGTGTCTATACTTGTGGCTCTATTTAAAATTAAACTACTGCTGTATTTTAATGTAAGCAATATATATGAGATATTTTAATAAAAAATAGAACAAAGAGTTGCTTTCTGGGCTGTTATCAAGGTATGTGCTACTACATAGTTATGGAGTTTTAAGTTTTGAAGGAGAGTAGCTTGTCTTGACCCTTTATTTGGCAGTTATTTGTTGGTATTAATTATCACTTTATCCTGGAGTTGGAGTGATAGAATGTTAGCACTGGGGGAGAAAGTCATGGATACAACCAGGAAGGCACTCCTAAAAAGTGCTGAAGACAGAAACTGCTTCTGGGGGATGGAGAAGCTCCTCATAGCTGCATTAGCTGGAAGAAATTGTCATTATTTCCGTAGGGAAGAGAAAGCAATCTGTGCAAATTCTTGTATAGTGTCTTCATGCAAGCAGAGGGTGTTGGGGAAGACCTCAAAGCTCATCTGCTTCCACCATGGTCAGTGGGGGCTGGTTGCCACGCACCATCCAACCTGGCCTTGAGCACTTTCAGGATGCGTCACTGAAGGTGTGATAAATGTTAACGTACTCTCAGTGCTTGAAACAGCTTTCCATTTCAAGGAGGCCTGATATTAGGGCAGAAGTGAGCATGTTTGAAAGGAGTAAGACTGACCTCATCCTGGCTTGTCTCTTACACTCTTTGCAAACAGGAGCAGGAAACTATGAAATATGACATTGCAAAGTATGCAGACAAAATAGGGTTTTCTCCGTGCTCGCTTCAAATCCATGACAAACCACTGAGTACAATGTACTCTCCTAAGTGGACATACCATACACACACCCCTGAGTTTCCCAGGTCCTGTTGTCAAGGTTATCTAGCAGCTTCAGAAAAGATAGGAAGCAGTGATGTGACACCGCACACATGAGCTGAATTCTTTCTGCTTAGAGACAGTGAAGTAAGAGAACAGTCATTAAGAAAACAGTTACAGTTGTTGTATTTTGTGTTCTTCCCAGAGTGGAGTCGGATTTTAGATAACACATCTTTAAGCTAGAAAAATAATACTGGCTGAAGCCTAAGTTGTATTAAAAAAAAAAACTTTTATAATTGAGTACCGTTGGGTTGCAGACAAACAAAAACAACGTCAAGTTGCTTGTGCTGTGCAGCTACCATTGTGCTGGGAACAGAAAGTGCAACAAACCAGCAGCTTCCTGGTAGCACTGTCTCACTCTCAAAGTTCACAGAAGAAGTGGAGCAATGTCAATTCCTACCTAGAATTCACTCCACCTCTGATTCATACACTCTTTAAGTTCCCTATGGCGACACAAGCCCAACCTTTGTACGGTCTGTATGGATTACTTTGTGTTAGTTCAGTATTGCACTCAAACCCCTCTTGTTCCACCAGTTCTGCAGCTCATGACAGGGCAAGGGGTGGTTCTTGTGACCATACAGTATAAGAGAGACACCATTTTTAGTGCTTAACTGATATTATTCAAAGAAACCACTGCATTACTGATAACACAGATAGTAAAATGTGGCTTATATACTCACATAAGAATCAGTTTACACTTTAAGCTATATCAGAATCAAGCTTGGCAGAGGGACTCGTCTTCTCTCAGTACAGTGAGGATGAATTTCATACTTATAGCTTTAAATTGATTCTTCTCACTGCACTCCAATCAGTATTATTGTGCCACTCAGAGGGCAGCAACACACCTGGCAGAGCCCTGGCTGCCTGAAGCCAAAGTTAAACCTACAGAAGCTGCTCAGCAGCAGCCTCTGCTCCTCCAGCTTACACAGCTCAAGAATCACACCATGCTTCTTCCTCCTGACCAGACCCTGCCCCTGCTGTAAGGCCAATGGGTTACACTGTCCTGTTGTTAAAGGAAAGGAGTTTACACAAATTCAGTATTAAACTTTAATATCAAATCATTTGCTCAATGTTACCAATTCTCAATTACAAAAACAGGCTCCAAAAAAATGTCATAAAATATGTTTAACTGGCTGAACAGAGATAGTGTGCTCAGACTGGGAGGGTAAATATCCATAGTATCTTGGTATAAATTATCTACAAAAAAACTGGTATAAACAATATCCCAGTCTTAGTACGGGTGCCATCTAGGGTTAGACAACTTTCTCATGACATCCACAGAACATTAAAGTTCATTTCCATTAACACACTTCTGCTGCTGAAGTCTAGCTTTGCGTAACGCCTCCAGCTGTTTGGCTCTCAGCCACCTCTCCCTGGACAGCGTTGTCTGCCCCGCGCTGAGAGACAGGAACCTGCATGGGCAGAAACAGCAGTTAAGGAAGAGCTTACTGATGGTTTCACACCTAGTAAACTAACTCAGCATAAAAGCTATTCTCTCTTCAGTGTCTTAGGAACTGGAAAGCAGAGGATGAACTCTACCTGGTTAAGAAACAGATAGAAACAAAGGAAAAGGATTCAGTCTTCTGCTAACTAGGCAGCCTCGCACACCTGCCTCAAACTGTCAGCGTTAAATGAGTTTGGCTCCCGCTTGCTGCTGAGCGTTCAGCTGAAGCTGACAGCACTACCCACCTGGCCACAAGCAGAGTCCTGTGCAGATCATCAGCAGTTATGCTCTCGGGGTCATTCTTGCGCATTTCCACAAAGTCTTCTTCAACTGCCTGTAACGGTACAGCAGACAACTCAGTGGCAAGAAAGGAGCTTCAGTGTAAGCCCTTAAACACTGTAACTACCCTCAGGTCACAGGAGAAACATTGTCAGGAAGTCAGCTGGAAGAAAAATAAGCCAACTCATCTTTGGACACAGTTATTTGCAAAATGAGTTTCACAAAGCAGGAGGTGTTAAACTCTACATGTGAGTGCAGACCCTTGAGGCATACAATGAAACACTTTTTGATTTTTAAAGAACTTCCAACAGTCACTGCTTGGGAGAGCAGCAGGCAATTACAGTGACGTACTAAGGCACCTTCTATCTGAACGCAGAGTTGAAAACAGATGAGTGAGATCTTGCATACCTTCGTCACTTCATCAGATATGCTGTAATCCAGCAGCCTCAGCAAACTTAAGTAAATTCGGAATTTGTTCAGCACAGAGGGGAGCACCGCAGTCAGGAGGCTGTTCATGTACTCCTCCATGTTTGGTGGAATGAGCTGTGGTTGTAACTGGACTTGGCAATCTGACTGAAAAACAAAATTACACATCATCCCTTTCCGTACGTTTTCCTATTCCAAGATTTAATCTCCAAGAGAAAAGTCACTATTTCTCAGAATTAAGGCAAGGCAGTTCCTTCTTTAAATGCTTAACATTTGTGAAATCCTGCATGAAGTTTTTATTCCATGCGTCAGTTTCCCTTCAAGACAAGTGCACAGTTTCTCAGTTTATGAAACTGGAATGCAAGCAGTCAGAGGCACATATCATTAGGCTGCTCAGTTTTTCAAGGGGCAGTGCCAGACCTACTGCTCCTTATTCATACACCCAACCCCTCTTGAAGCTGTCTTACAATAAAGCTTTGAGAGCAGCAGTCTGTCTGCAGGCTCTGCCCACTGTGATGCCCTTTGATAACTTCAGTCACTATCCTGCCATCAGGATTCAACCAAGAAGCAAGGAAGGTGACTCTCACACCCACCACTGCTCACAAGACAGCCTTCCTGTCTTCACTCGCATCTTTGCTCGTCTCTGGAACAGCGTGCTCAGTGTTTTTAAGTAGCTACTAACAGTACTGACCGCCCAAATTCAGAAAGCTGTCGCCATACCGGTAGGAGCGATCGTCCCTCCGAGGTGATAAGGACGTTAATATTGCATGGGAATTCCATCTGGTGGTAACTGAAGTCATAATCCACTTTCTGCCAAGTTATCAGATTTCCCAGCGCTTTCACATTGTGTACACCTTGAAAAGCAAGAAAAATTCTGACAACTGGACTTCAAACATTTTTCCAAACTGATTTTTTCCCCCCCAAGGTCTTCAAATGAGCAGCATTTAATTATTAGATGCTGAGGTTTGTTGTTTCGGTTTTGTTTGGAACCTTAACAAGGAAAACAATTCTTCGTTTTAATATTTTCTTCAGTAAAGTTTTGTCAGTTGAGAAAAGCCAGAGATAAACAGCAAAATATACACATGAAAGCTCAGAAGCAAATAACTTCTGTAATAATTACTACTACTGAAAGTTATGTTTCTCCAATAGTATCTGCCTGAAATCTCAACCTGGCATCACACAGTTCAGACTTCTAAAGGCAGCATTCTTTATTAAAAGAGTCACTTTCAGAGACATGAGTCTCCCCTTGAAATATCACATTTAGCCACACTATGTTTTCTCTGAAGACTTATCCAAACCAGCAGCCTCTTCCACCACACATCAAACATGCTGCCCAGAGTACTTAATGACACTCATACCAAACAAGACACCACTGTGCTTCACTGTAGATCACCTGAGGTCTGGGACAGATATTACTCCTTAATAAAGGGACTCCTGAGGGGAAAAAAAATAGGTGTAGGACTTTTCACTGTAGAGCTACTCATTCTGACTCCTTCCAGTAAGGAAAACCGGGAGATCGTGCAGTAAGTTGTCTGAGAAGGCAGCACACTAGTTCAAGCAATGAAACAGAATGCAGAAACCACCAGCTGTTTTGTAACAGAAACTTACCACCAGGACACAAACATCACCAGTGCCTTCAAAATGTATATACAGAAAAGAGAAAGTTACCTTTTGTGTCAAGCTGTCCTTGCTCAAGCTGAGTCTCATCTATTACAAGGGAAGTGTTGCTGGCAAGCTGCAGTATCCCACTGACTAAGCGATTCGCCGTGTAGTCTTTGTGAGGGATAAACCGCGAGTGGTTCATGTTCTCAATCGTCATTTGTAGGCGATAGGACTGCAGTGAGAAAAGAAACGAGTGGCACATTTCCTCTCACTTCTCTAGGAAGTAATCTTCTCTTCAGCAGGAGCTGTAACTGTGAACCTCCACAGGAAGTAAAATAAGATTTGCTGCCACAATACGGAGTGCATTTTATCATCCAAACACTGAGTGCTTAAGAAATGCTGAAAAGATAATGCTGCTAAGAACTCATGTCCCAGTTTTGGCTGCCTTGGTCCCCCCCCCAGTGTTATGGTAGGGTGCTGTGTTTTGGGAAACAAACATAACACCTGCACTGCACACTTAGGATAAAAAAAGGACCAATAAATTACTGTTATTGTGAGCCCAAACCAAACTGCAGTGAGCTCTCTGCAGAACAGAATCCGCAAACAGTAATTCTGTGATAATTAAAGCGATCTCAGTGCACAGACAAATCAATCCAGGAAGACAAAGTATGCAGTATCTGTCGGTTTGAGACATATGAGGATAGGACTTCCCTCCACGTTCATCTTAGACAACTAGGATGCTACAGGCTTCAGCTGGAGCCTTCACTTCAAGCTGCCCCTCACACGGATGTCAGGAACTCCGTTTAATGAACCTGCACTCTGTTTCTTTCAGCAATTACCCCAACACTTAGGACTCAAAACATGGCAACTCTACAGCGTTATCCTTACAGCTGGGACGAGCTGCTGGATGATGCGGTAGATGTGCTCCGTGAAGATGCTGTTCTTCGGACATCCGCTCAAATTGACTGTGAATTTCCCCAGGGGAAGCACATCTCGTCTTGCATAACTAAATCAGAAAGAAATGTGGTCAGGGAAGCACCCGATTAACAAAGAGATCAGAGACAGCACTCAGACTGAGAGACACCTGTGGTCAATCTCTGACAGCTAGGAGGATTTCAGTACTAATACATACAGAAGTGACAGTTCCATTTCCGTTCCTTCTCCAGTGTCCGTGGAGCTATATTAGGCTGAACTCTGCTTTGGAAGGCTTTGCAGTACTGCACAAAAGCACTACATCTATAGCATGGCTGATATATCCTGTTTGCTCTACTGCAAATACTCTGCACTTTCTCTCTCTTATTGCTCAGTTTCCCTTCTTCCTGTGCTCATTCATTTCCTTTACCTGCCCTCAGCTCTCCTCTTCTTACTGTGCATCTTCTCCAGTTTTGAGAGATCTATATTTGTGATAGAGCTAAAAGACACACTCTAGCCTCAGAGTCAGAGCATTCACGCACCAACCAGAAAGAACAGCGTGTACATAAAAACGTACTGACATTGTACCTCAGTTTGAACTTTTAACTTGATTTTTTTTTCCACCTCTCAAAGCAGCAAAAAAAGAAAGGATAAAACAGTCCTTCAAACAAAACCTCCTGCTTTTCAGAGAATGAAACTGTCTGCTACAACGGGAGAACTTTCTGGACTACGGACTGCTGCAGTAAGTGCTGTCTCTGTCACTTGTTTACAGAATGGTGAAGAACCCCCAGAAAGAAATGTCTTTTAAAAGGTGAACACAAATTCAACATCTAAACACTTACACTGTGGAGATGAGATGCAGTATAAGGTACTCAGCAGCCAAACTGTCTCCCAGGAGGGCGTGTGTGAGGAACCCAAGCAACTCTGCTCTGACTGGTGACAGCTCAGACATGAAATTAGAAACAACTGGTAAAAGAGCAGAAGACAGTGACGTCAGAGAGCGTGCAGTTCTTCACCCCCTTCCCTCTACAGAAAGCTTATTCTGTTCATTTGTTTACCCACTAAGCAATTACTGGCTTTGGGTACCTTAAGTTGCCCAGCATTTCCTTTGAAAAATAGATATTTTTAAATTAGACAATGTTATAAATGCAAATGATACATTTGCAGAAGTCCATAATGCTTGGAGTCAAATAAGACATGTAGCACAGTCAGGCCAAATTTGAAACAGAAGAAAATCCCCTCTTACAGCACAACTCAAAACAACCAACACAAGGTGTGCAACGAAGGGATGAAGTACACTGCATGTAAATATCCAATTGATAATTAACAACAAGAAAACTAACAGTTAAATCAGCCACGGAGAATTGCTCAGTGACTTAAAACCCAGAACTGTTTCTTACCCTCACAGCATTATGATTCTTTATGTTACACATCCATTTCCTTACACTGCAGTGTTAAATGGGAAGAGGTTTTCATTTGCAAATGAAATCTTACAGCTCAACAGCTTGGCAAAGTCTTTGAGCTGGCAGAATGCAGAAACGTGTTCCATGTAACACACATTTACTACAGAAAAAGCAGTTCATAAGCATCACATAAATGCACACCCGTGTCTTGAGCATTCTGTAGCACTGAATGGCTCCTCTGTTTTAATAAAACAGAAATTCAAGTCTTATACTGATGCATTTCTCTCTGAACAAAGAAAAAACTCAACCATATGTACTAGCAAACTGCACACTTACATGTGCACAATGAAATATACTCACAGGTTTTACTCTCTTCTTCATTAAGGCAAGCAGGCAGTAACGGATTGATATGTTGCAGTTTGTGTGCCAAAATCACATGGATTCTGGGGACTAATGAGGATGGAGGACTGTGAACTCTCTGTTCCTCTGCTATGTCCATGTACTCCACAGGCTCCAGGGTTGAGCTATCCCTAGGAAAGGGCACAAGTGGACTTGGAAATACTCCACACAAGTTTTCCTCCCTCTGAGCACACACCATTGGAACCACACCACGAACACAGCACGTCTGTTCCCAATGCTTGGTAACATCTCTGTTCAAACTACATGAGCCATCTTCAGGGCTTTTATAAAATCAAATAAGAAATCACTGTCCACAACCAGTGACACAGGAACACCAAACCATGCTTGATAAACAAAGTTGGATCCTATTATTTTCAGGATGATAATAGATTCTTACGCTCCTGGCTTGGGGGGCAAAAACAAACCCCAAAACAGACCACGTTTATAACCTGCTGCACCATTTAATAAAATGCAACTTAACTTCCAGTGTTACACATTGTTGTAGCCAGCAAACATGAACGATACTACCATATATCCAGCAGCTTTACAGAAAACAGCGATAACATTTTTGTTTACTGCCCGCTTCTAGGCACTGCCAGCAGAGCTTCAAGGCAGTCACATAATGGCTGTATCAGTGGCTGAGAGAAAAATCTGAGTGCTCTTCAACTGTAACTTCAATGTGTTAGCTCTTAAATTAAGAGTTCAGTTACACAATCTTTGGTATTCCCAGTGGTGCCTTACAAAATCCCTTTCAGGTTATGCAGAAACTAAAACCCGAAGATGACTACATAACATGATGGTAAAGATCAGTATAAATTTGATGAAGTTTCACTAGTCATAAGAGCTGAAAAGCTCCATGACTTCAAAGCCTCTCCAGCAACCCCCTGAGATTCCTATCTCCTATTAAAAAAAAAAAAAAAACAAAAAAACAACCCTTTTGTTCAGACTCTTTGCGTTCAAGATGTTGCTAAATGCCACCACGTTGTTTATTTGTGATAGAATGACATGCAGAAAACAAATAAATAACTGCATGACACCAACTGATCTGTCAGTGTGGGATTAGCTTTCTGTCAGACAGATGATAACCAAAAGCAGCTGACCAGGCTGAGCTACTTTTAAGAAGCTGGCACCATAAAGGACTCGTACTGCACTCCTGATACTGGACTCATTAAAAGGATAAAAGTTGCTAACACAGTGTATTTGAAGCACAATTGCTCCAGGCATTAATAGTACCTGTGTTAGATTAGTCATTAAGAATACTTTAAGAATTGATTCTGTGTTTATAACTGCAATTTCAAGCAAATGAATCACAGAACAGAAGGTGAAACCAGAAACCTCAGCCGTATAACATGACAACACACCTTCGTCAGTGAAAAAATGAAACAGCAACCCTATTTACAATTGTTTGTCACTTTCACCTTCTATACAGACATGAAAATGTTAATTTATAATATTCCATAGCTCGGAAGAGTATGAACTATAATATATTTCATCATTTTAAAGCCCACTCAAAAACTGCTCCCTGTTTATTCACTATTCATTCAGACACTGAAAACTTAATAGGCATGAAAGTGTACAGAACATTTAGCTACTGAAATGCTTTACAGACTGTGTAACTACACAGGAAAACATGCAGTATGAATTCAAGGGCACGGACGTATCACAGTACAATGGACACTTCAGTTTAAAGGACTGTGAATCTAATGCCTTCTGTATCAAGCTTTTGGGTAACAACAGTTACACTGAAGAGGTGAATATTAGGTAGTCACGCTTCCCCACCTATATTAAAGGGACAAAGGATTTGCATATTAATGTCCTGCACTTCAGGATCACACACCCCCCAAGCCTTACCTCTCTTCATTGCTTACTATACTGAGCACTGGATCCACAGACAGAATACCATACACCTCCAGAACATCATTGACTTTGAAGGTATCCCAGCTCTCGTATACCTATCAGGGAGATGGAAGTCGTGTTAGAAGCCTCACAGACAGCACAGTACAGTACAGAATCAAAGACCACCTCAAACAATATCTGCTGTGTTGTTTTTTCTTCTTCCATCACTAATTCCTGCTTAAGAAGGCAAATCCTAGAAGCAAAGCTCCAGAAGCCAGTGTCTGCTACATGTCTGAACAGTTAGTAACAGACCTTTCTCCTTGCCACTTCACACTGTCTGCCTCATGACCGTGCTCATCACCCCTCTGCTTTTCTTACCTTTACAAGGCATGCTGGTCCTTTCTCTCCTGGTAATGGAAAATTTAAGTCAAGAGGAGGGGAGCAGTTGGCAGAAATGAGATGGTGACCTGCAGAAGCTTCAGTTTCTAATCTTTTTGGCTCCCCACATCCATGACTATCGCCTCCGCTGCCTGAAAGCAAAAGATTCATACGCTCCTTAATAGAAATAGTAATCTCCTGATTACCACAAAACGTGCTTCACAGTTAGAAATGAAAGGAGAACTCTAGAAAAGACAGAATACAAGAGCTGCTGAACAAAATCTAGGACATAAAAACCAACAAGCCATAGAACCTGCAGTGCCCAACAGCACAAGCTGTCCCACACTGCTTAAACCACTGAAGATGTCTGCAAAGACACCGACTTGGTGCTGAGAGGCTGCATGAACTGCTGATTCAAATAACTGCAAATACTTTTATTTCTAAAATCTGAATTTCCACAAAGACTGGCAAAATACCATCACATCCAGTCATGAGTAATGGCCCTTACCCGTATGCTGCTCTTTCTGTTTGGATGGGTGCTGTTCCATATCCTCATCTTCCTCATAGCTCCTCTTGTGGCGACTTGGTGTGTAGGATGTTGAAGGACTAACACGAGCTTGGCTTGCACTAATGTATGCGTAAAATTGAGGGTTAAGGACAACAGCACACCCAGCTGAGAAAATTCAGGGAAAGTAAGCTTTGCTAACCACACATCATCTACTTGGATGAAAGCATGAGAAGTTCCTTTAGGCCCAGGCAACACGCTGGTTGACAAAGCAAGACTTGTTATCTGATACAATAATTAGGACTACTTAGAAAAGGAATACGTAGAAAACATTGACGTACTCGTAAGAGGACAGTTGTGCTACAGGTGTAAATGAATTCTGCCACATCTCATACATTGCTGTTCTCATTAGCAGGATGCACCAAATGTCATTTCAACACTTGTCCCTTTTCATACTAGTCAGGTTCACCTGAAATTTCCATTGCTGCTTTTGATATGAGCACTCCTCCAAAATCACAGAATCCCCAAGGCTAGAAAAGACCTCTGAGCCCACCCAGCCCAACCATCCACCAGCACTTCTCTAATTCCCAACAATCATTTATTGACCAAAAGACACCACTATTGGCATTCTGTACCATAAGTAGCTTTCCTACGCTCTGAATTCAAAATGGATTATCAAGTCACATCAGATTTACCATCAAATTCCCATTCTTTCACAAAACACAACATATCCACTCCAAGAATTACTGTCCAACATGCTCAACTGTAAGTGTCTCTACAGGTGCTGTCACTCTACATAGCAACGTCTTAATTTCATCAGAAAACATTAACTGAATGCCTAAAGCTCAACTGAACTCTCCCATTTTCTGAAGCGCACAAATATAAATGATCAGAAATCTTCCACACCCTTCCAATCACTACCTACCCCAGTTAACTTCTCAAAACAATACAACAACCCCAAAAACTATGAAACATTAGGTGTATGGAGACAAATTAATGAAAGAGTTGGTGATTAATGTCTGCATGGGACCAGCTCACAGAATAAAAAGGATATTTCTTTCACCCATGCTGATTCACCAGGCACCGGAACGCAGTAGAGCGTCTGTCTTTCCGAGGTGACTGTTTGTGAGGAGTTCATATCAATTTCCTGCTGTGGCTGGAATGCCAACAGAAAGAACAACGATAAAAATCTGAGCAGCACCTTTTGTTTTTCAAAGAAAATATTCACGTATCCAGCTACTTAGCCAGGACTCGCAACAAACATGCCTGCTTGCATACTTATGAAGCAGTGAATCTAAGCAGTCTGGAGTGTTTTCTCCCTCACTCCATCCAACGAAGCAAATGTTAATTAATCAAGAAAGAACTGGCTCGAACCCTGTTGAACTTTGAAAGCAGACAAGCAATCAAGAATACTCTGCTGTCCCAATCTGAGATCAATTTTAAGAGCAGCATCTTCAGAAGCCCTCTGTGACCACCAAATTACACTGCACTTATAAGTCCTATCTTTCCAACTAATACTTCATCCCCAAATTCATACAACTTGCAGAACTTACCCCACATTCTGCCACATCTCTGTATTTACCAAAATGCAAGACCTGCCAAGAAGAAAGAAGACAATGCAACCATTCCCTGTGTGACAGCAGTCTGAATATAAACTATTTAAATCACTGCACTAAAGTCCTTGAAAGATATCTACTTTCAAAACAAAATGTATTCCCTAAACTCCCCAACAAGAGTCATCATGTTACTGATGCTATCAGCTACCATCAGATTGTGCCCAGACTGCATTTCTCTGATACATGAGAAACGTGGCAACCAGAATGAAGAAAATGCTAAGCATTCCCTGAAGTAATAAGTCAACATTTCACTTACACGTGCATTTGTATTTGGGTCAACTGTTTCATATACTCCCATATAAAACTCAGGATCAAACATATCTTGAACCATGCAGCGAAATTTCACTAAACTGTTGGGCTTCAGGTAATGTACGGGAACATCATTCAGCGATGGGACCTGTAAGAGAAAGCTTTCCTAAGCAACTGCCACAGAAGTATTAAGTAAGCATGAAGTAAGCAAAAAAAACATTGCAAAAAACTGTCACCGCCCTTTTCTTATCATCTTGTGTATCCTACTGTTAACTTGCTCGGCCCAAACCCTGATGTGTTGTTGTTTTTAATCCAATTAACAGTGCTCCAGGATGCCACGTTTGCCAGCCTTTTAGACTAGACCATCGCATGAAGTCAAGTCCACGTGTTTTACTTCTAAATCTGAAGCATGGCTTTTCCTTGCTGGATTTCTGGTTTAGCAGAGGCTATTTTTCCCCAGCCGTGAGCATCCAAGCAGCTGTTTCTTCAACCCACCTGAATTTTGCAGCATTACAACAGAAGGACGTGAGAGGAGAACAGTTTGAACACTTGCTGTGCATGTTTATTGCGGTCTGACAGGGCTGGCCTCCAAACACGACAGTGTTTGTCAGCTTCTGCCACCTACTGGATCCCAGCAGCAGCAGGCAGCGCTCAGCAGGTGGGGCCCAAGGCAAAGCAGAGGACTGGGGCTGCTGCAGTCCCAGTCAGGAATTTGCATCTCGGTTTTACATACAGATTAAAGCAACTGACATGTAAATAATCCACCACAAAGGCCCAGCGTGCGTATCGTGAAAAGGAAGAGCTTCTTAAAAGCAAGTCGCTGCGATAACGAAGGGGTACAAGAACGTAACTTCAGAACCGCGTGACTCGACGAGAATAACAGCCTTACCCAATTAGTAGCATTGTTTTCCTTTAATTTCTCCTTGAAGTAGTCAGTTACCTTCTTCTCCCAGTCGGAGTTGGGGCTATTTTGGGCTACAAAACAAGGCACGTTTCCATGAGCGTTCGCATCGCGCAAACAAGACTCCTATTCAGCACCGTGCTAACACAGCCAGCAATTCAAACGCTTATCCCCGCGAGCAGCTGAGTTCCCGACGACTTGCTGAACGCTACACTGTGCCGAGCTCCCCATCCCACAACCGACACAACAAGGGAAGCACGGGAGGGCTCCGAAACGCAGCATCACCCACGTGCGGGCACAAAACACGCGTGGGTCCGCTCGAGCTCAAGCCGCACAGCGGCTCTCCCGGCTGGGCCGGCAGCTCGGCACGGCTCCGCGCCAGGCGGGGAACGAAGCGCCGGCCCCGCGGCCCTCCCGCCCGGCCCCGCGCTCACCGAAGATGCCCTGCACGATGCTGAACGGGTTGTTGAGCCAGTCGGCCACGCACGGCATGGCGGCAGCGCGGCGGGCGAGGGCTGCCGCCGCCTCCTCAGCGCCCCACAGCCGCCGGCTCCCGCCCTGCAGCCCGGCGCGGGCACGGCGCGCTTCCGCCCTCTCCTCCTCTTCCTCCCGCGGCGGCCGCAGCAATGGCGGCGCTAAGCGGCCCCGCCCCGTCCTTCCGGCCTCACCCCGCCGCTCCTTCCGCCCGCGCCGCCGCCATCTTGAAGGCGGGCGGAGGTGAGGGCGGAAGGGGCCGGAAGGGACGTGGCCGGGGCGCAGCCATGGCGGCCGCGAAGCCCGGGGCCGGCACCAACCTGCTCTTCGCTTCGTCCGCCACGGAGTTCAACTTCACCGTGCCCTTCATCCCGGTCAGCCAGGCGCCGGGCCCCGCTGTCCTCGCGGCGGGTACGGGGTGCTGAGCGGGGGAGCGGGGCGGGGGTCGGGGCGTGGACTGCGGGGTTGGGGGGGGGGGGGTGGAAAGAGAGGGAATGAGAGCGTTAAAGCGTCGTTCCTGTTCTGGATCCCTGAGGCGGGCGGCTGATGCGCTTGCTGATTGAGTTAGGCTTCCTAAGTAGCGTTATAGATTCATAGATACATTAGGTTGGAAAGGACCTACAAGATCATCTAGTCCAACCTTCCTCACACCACCATCCCTACCCACCAAGCTACTAAATCAGATCCGTCAGCACCTCATCTAAACGCTTCTTGAACAGCGCTAGGGACGGTGCCTCAACCACCTCCCTAGGCAGGCCATTCCAGTGCCGGACCACTCTCTCAGAGAAAAAATTTTTCCTCAAGTCTAATCTAAATCTTCCCCGGCACAACTTGTGGCCATTCCCTCTCATCCTGTCATTAGTTACCTGGGAGAAGAGGCCGACCCCCTCCTCTCCACAGCCTCCCTTCAGGAAGTGGTAGAGTGGATGTATGTCCTCACCTGTACAAAGCCCATCAGGAAGCTGCCATCCCAGGGGGCTGGGTGGACAGGACAGGAGGTAGGAACTACCTTCTAAAAAGCTACACCATTCTGCATTGAGCAGCAAGCATCATTTTCATGATATCTTCATCTTTCGTGCTAAATGCAGCACCTCGTTAAGAGTTGGTGAAACAAAACAAAACGCCACTAACATTTGAAACATGGCACAAGCCACTGACCCACAGTGGAAAACTTCCAGCCATTTTAAGAGCTAAGATCTTCAAGTTTTCCTTACGTACTGAAGCCAAATATACCGATGTGAACATCTGCAGCAGTGAGAATTTTAGTAGTTTCTCTTATGTATTCCCAGCAAGGATTCAGGTACATTTCATGCATTTTAAAAAATAAAAATACAACAGCAAACAGAACAAACAGGACAAGAGGGAACGGCCACAAGTTGCACCGGGGAAGATTTAGATTAGATTTGAGGAAACATTTTTTCTCTGAGAGAGTGGTCCGGCACTGGAATGGCCTGCCTAGGGAGGTGGTTGAGGCACCGTCCCTAGCGCTGTTCAAGAAGCGTTTAGATGAGGTGCTGAGGGATTTGATTTAGTAGCTTGGTGGGTAGGGATGGTGGTGTGAGGATGGTTGGACTAGATGATCTTGTAGGTCCTTTCCAACCTTATGAATCTAGGAATCTATGTGAGTGACTCTCACGTGGCAGCTTCCTGGCCAGGGAGGAGATCCGCTGGGATTTCAGTGATAAGGCACAGTTCGGTGCACGCTCTTCCCTTAATTGTTGACTTAGTTTTGCAGCCAGAGCGAGGATCTGCTGAGGTTGTGCCACGTTAAAGGGAGGGGCATCTTGTTATGTTCTACTTCTGTGTTTCCTTGCGTTCTCCTTGACCAGCCAGCTGTCACAAGGACCTGGCTGCATCGAGCAGTTTGCATCTTGGATCGCTGTCTCTCGCAGGAAGGGATGAGCCCTTGAGTTTGAGTCCTGAATCTTTATAGGACTCTATCTCCAGAGCTGTATGACGTCCATGTGAAAGCTGACGTTTGGAAGCTGTGTGCATCTGTTGCATTCCTAAGAGTGAGTAGCAGCAAAAGTTTCGTGCCTTGCAGTTTAAAGAGAGATGCGTTCTCTGGTTCAGGTGAAATAACCAGCATCCTTACTGTAGGTAGAGTGTTCCCAGTGAGGATTTTTACTTGGGATTGTCACGGGGCAGTCTGTGAGTGACAAGGTGTTATCTGTGAGGGATGTGCAGGTCGTCACGCGGTCATTGTATGTGAAAGGAATGCTGCCCTTGCATGTCAGAGCTAGAGAATCACAGGATTTTATCTTCATTTGCACCAAGTGCTTCATTTCCTGCCATTCTGTGCACCTGTTTCAATGGAGTTTGTGCAAATTAGAAAAAAGACAACGTAGAAAGTAAAGTATTGTGTCTGAAAACTGTGTATACACAGTTAGATAAAAATTTTCACCTGTCCATATTTTTAGGGAATATATGGGTACACCGAGTTTCCCAAATGTGCTTGAAATTTGGATGGTTTGTGAATAGGCATTTGGTGAAGGCCTTGAAAACTCTTCAGCGTGTCCTTCTGTGTGTATCATGATCTGATGTTGCAGAAGAATTAGCTGCTCTGCTACTAGTTATTTTGGGATGTGAAGAACTGTCAGTGTGGTACGCAGTGTGCTTCTCTGTATTCTACAGCGTTTATGAGAAAGGAAAGGAGGAAAAAAACTTGTCATCAAGAAAATAAGAGCTTTTATTAAGTGTATGTGGTTATTTTGAATGTAGATGGAAGTTGATCCATAGGCTGGATTTATACTGGTCATTGTTTAAGAATGGATTCAGTGTTCTCCATAATGATGGTTTGTGTGCATGGATTTTGGGTTCCGTTCCTAAAAGTGGCACAAAACACCGTAGGTGAAAGTCAGAGAAAATGATAAATTCAGATGATGCTTGCCTGAAATTGCTGCCATCAGAGAAGACTAGTAAATAAACACTTCTGTCACAGCAAATTTTGCTTTCCTGATTAATTAATTAGAGCAGCAGCTTCCTGCGGGGATTTCTGTATGGATTCCTGGGAGCTCCCTTGATAATCTGTATTCCTGTGATGTTGGCTGCAGATGAGGATGTGAAGATGTTTGGAGCTGCAGAGATGTTTGATCTCTCTCGTTGCCTGGGGACTGAGGACTAGAGAGGCAGTAACGGTGGTTTCATCCCCACTGTCTGGGGGTTATTCAGCTGCCAGAGCAGATTACAATGCTCATAGCTTTCAGTATATTGCACTGGGTGCTTGCAAGGTGCTGTTCCCTCAGCAGGCAGGCAGTGATGCTCAGACCTCTCCACGTTCTGCAGAGTTTATTGCTGGGCCCAGGTCAAACTGCTTGCTTTTCCACTTGCTACTGCGTCAGTGCAAAGCAGAAACCAGCAACTGACCAGGAGCTGGTTTGTTTCCTTTCTCATGATACTAAAGGACAGTCATGACAGGATTTAAAGCCCTGTCCTGCAATTATGCAGGATGGGGACTTACTTTTTCTGTACCAGAGATTCACCTCTTGCACAAATCTAGAGTAAGATTAGCTTAGTAGATTAACTCTTGCTTGTGATGAGTTTTGCTTATCAGTTAACTTAGGCTTTTGAGATTTGGCCACCTTGCAAGTAAAATAGGAAACAGAGAAGAGGGCATTGTTGATGGGTCAGATGAGAATGGCCTTTAGCCACTAAGAGCCATCACCCATAGGCATGGTCTGCTTGGGAATGTCCTTAATTCCTACTTGAAGACTTGGCGTCCTTTGTTTAACTGCATGGCACATTTAGTCTTCAAGAATATGTAAGATTTATAATGCTTTTGGTTTCCTAGAGTCTATTAGAGTTTTGGAAGTAGCTTATAACATTACAGACCATTCTGTCTACGTGCGCTGATTTGCCTGCACCTCTCAGACATCTTCTTTTGTTGTTTGTCTTTGCAGGTGATTCTGCAGATGTTGGTGAAGAGGACAGCTTCTTGGGTCAGACTTCTGCCAGCCCAAATCCTCCTCAGACTTTCAACTATTTCTCTCAAGTCCCCAGTAGCAGCGATCCATTTGGAAGCATCGGGCAGCCGCCCTTAACAACTTCTGCACCAGCTGTTGGAGCAGCAGCCTTCTCCAGGCCTCCAACTTCACTTCCACTTGTGACTGGGTCACAGGATGGGCAAAATGCCTTTTCTCCACAGCTTCCCAAGTCACAGTCCTCTTCTGGTGCTCCACCTACTTCACAGGTGGCAATCGCAGGTTATCAGACTCCTCAGCAGAGCTGTCCACCGCCTACAAATGCTTCTGCTCTTCCATCTCAGCAGGGCTATAATCCTTATCGCCACACCACCCTGAGCAGCAGAGCTAACCCGTACCTTACTCCACCACAACTGCAGCAGAGTCATCCTCAAACCCCACCTGTTCACCCACCGTCCTCTGTCCCACCTGTCCAGATGTATCAGACACCTCCAGGGCCATTGACACAGGTAAGGAAATGGTTCCTGATGTGGTGCTTCAGGAATTTAACAATTTAAGACTATTCCTTTTTGAATTGGATATTTTACCTTAAAGATCTATCCTGTAATTGGAAACATGCAAGTCTTCAAAAACAAACAGTTGGCAACTTTTCTATAGTATTTTCTGATTGAGAGGTGATATTCTTGGAAAACAGAGACAAAGGCTGAGTGCCCTTATTGCAAAGGATGAATTAGTTCTATATAAAAAAAAACAAAGCACAGAAACCTCTAAAATTGAGGGGATGATATGTATTTTTAGTTTCCCCAGTCTCAGTCGCAGCTCCGAGCTCCCAGACCTGCAGGTCCACTGGTACAAGCACCTCCTGTCCTGCTGCAGAACCAATATGAGCCGGTTCAGCCACACTGGTTCTACTGTAAGGAGGTGGAAGACAAGCAGATATGGATGCCGTTCAGCATTCTGGATTCTGCAAAACTAGAGGAAGTCTATAACTCTGGTAAGTTATGGAGGTTTTAATCATATCTTCTTCAGAAGCGAGCAGAAGGAACTAGATGGATCATGTAATGATCTGTCTTAGTGGCTTAGTTTCCTTCACAGTAGTGATTGGATCCTTGGGAGGAAAGACAAAAGAGAATGAATATGTTAATACTGTCACTGAGGGTAACTTTTGTGTCACAGTCCAGCCTGATCCTGAGAGCGTGGTTCTGAGCACTGACGGCGGGCGCTATGATGTGTACCTGTATGACAGAATGAGGAAGGCTGTTTACTGGGAAGAAGAGCCCTCCGAAGTGAGACGATGCATGTGGTTCTATAAGGGAGAGAAGGACAGCCGCTTCATCCCTTACACTGAGGATTTCAGCGATAAGCTAGAGGTTGGTATTGCTTTTTACATAAGCTTCACGAAGAACTTGGAAGTACTTTGTATTAATGATTGTGGAATTATTTCCCTTTGCTTCATTAAAATGATTTCCCGAGTGTAGTTTCTGGAATATGAATAAGCAAATTCTGGAATGCTCACGCAGTGGTCCTGCACTGCTGTGGCCTTAAATCAGCTTGTGGAGTGCTTTGTCTGTAATGTTTTTGTATGGATAAAACTATATAAATTCTGACCTGCAGAAAAAAAATGGAGAGGGCATTCTCATTTCATGTGACTTACTTACTGTTTCAGGCAGAATATAAAAGGGCAGTGACTACAAATCAATGGCATCGTCGACTTGAATTCCCAAATGGGGAGACCATTGTAATGCATAATCCCAAGGTAACAGATTCTGGCAACTGGTTCTCGCAGAATTCATTAGGGGTGAATGAGCAGATGGATGAAAGTATAAAGTTAATGCAGTTTTAGTTTTGCTTGAAATTTCCTTGTTGTTATGGGTATGTCTGTGTTAAAGATAATAGTGCTTGTAGAAACTAAACTCTTCTTGTTTCAACGTGCTGTTGCCTGACTAAAATACAGCATGTCCTGATACTTAGAATAAGGGTTTAGATGGCTGAAATAGTTGCTAAGTGTAACTGACAGCAAACAGGAGCAATTTTAATTAACCTCAGACAGACTGTACCAACTGGAAGGTAATTTAAACTGAGCTTTCATGTGAATAAGAGCATTAATCAAACTATAAGGAAATTAGCCTGAATATTTAAGACACAAAAAGTCTTCCACTGCAGCTATTTTTAGGCCATGAGAAAGTAGAATAACAACTAAATCTTTTTTTGTACTGTAAGTGCTCTGCTGGCAGTGTCTTGTGATTTGACCGTGGACTTCAGACTTATTGACCAACACGTTGTTCTCTTATCACAGATGCAGTAATACATAAAATTAAAAAAAAAAAAAAAAGAGGGAATCACAGTTACTCCTGCATTAACCACACGCTGGAAGAAGTTTCATCCAGTAAAAACCCTAGAGAAGGAGCACTTAAAACTCTTTAGTGTCATAAATATGACTTTGACACTGTACTGTGTTGAGTCACACTAGTGAATTAATCATTTTCTAAACTTCTTGTTCTCCTTCAAATGTTTTCCTTCTCTGAGCACTGCTCAATGTTTTTTGCCTTAAATTAGAATAACTGTAAGTAGGGGAAGCAGTCTTTCTTCACAAAGAATAGTCAACTGATAAGGAATAGTGGGCACTGGGGTCCAAGAAAGAGGTGCTTGAGTAATTCTTGTCTGAGGAATTAAAATCATTAAGAATTGCAGAGCATTTTCAACTAGTGGTTACTTTAAGTCATCTGGTTGCTTCTCAAGCTAATGAGTATTATCTGTGTTACTTCAGGGTCTAGAGTCTAATTTAAGGAAAACTGTATGGAGTAGCTGATAGGGTTTTGAAAGGTTGCATTTTTTGTTGGTTTTGTTTGCTTTTGTATTTACAATTGGAAAATGTATTCTTTTCCAGGTTATAGTTCAGTTCCAGCCTTCTGCCACATCAGATGAATGGGGCACCTCTCAAGATGGTCAGGCAAGACCAAGGGTAGTAAAACGTGGGATTGATGATGACCACGATGAGATACCTGATGGTATGTAGGACTGCAGCCTGAGCAGTTGGTTTGGTTCAGTTCAGAGATGGATGGTAGTGAGTGGAGCAGCAAAACACTGTTCATGTTAAGAGTCTGAAAACTCAAGTTCCTCCATAATCTAAGCTGCAATTCTTCGGTGTTGTTTTTTAATCAAAGCAGTCTTGTGGACTGTGTGATATCTTGAACCATGGCATGTATTAAGTTTTATGAGGGAGGTAAGATTGCTTGACTCTAAATTTCACTAGTTCAGAGTACCAATATTTACTGTACTTTTCCTTTTCTTTGTCTACAGGAGAAATGTCCCAAGTTGACCATTTGGTGTTTATGGTTCATGGCATCGGTCCTGTATGTGACTTGAGGTTTAGAAGCATTGTTGAATGTGGTAAGTTTTTCCTTTTTTAATTGCAGTTTCTTAACTGTTAAGTGTGAGTAAGTGTGTTACGTTTGAGTAATTCTTGAAAAGGTTTTTCCACTTTGCAGTGTCCTTCATTTTTATTTTGACTATGTCTGTTGCAATTGGGGGAAAAAGAAGAACATTTGTAATTGTGTGCTACTTTAATACCTTTACTACCAGATTTTCATTTCTCTGCTTCTCTACAGTTGATGATTTTAGGAGTGTTTCTCTGAAGTTGCTACAGACTCACTTTAAGAAATCTTTAGAGGAAGGTAAAGTGAGCAGGGTGGAGTTCCTTCCAGTTCACTGGCATAGCTCTCTGCACGGAGATGCAACAGGTGTAGACAGGTGAGTATTGTGAGGTGTATTATCTTATTTTTGTAGGAACAAATAGAGAAATCAATATGATTGTTAGGCTAGATGAATGAATGTATGAATGTGTTACAAAACCAATTGCCATTTTTTTGGTAATTGACACTGATGTACAGTACAGGGAAAGATGTGGAATACTTTCTTAAGAACCAGTCTGTAGTGTTTAGATTGCAGTTCTGCCACCTGTTGTCTCAGAAGTGAGCAAACTACTTATCTACTACTTGTAATGATTCTCTGTTCTCACTAGGAACATCAAAAAAATCACTTTGCCATCCATTGGACGCCTGCGCCACTTCACCAACGAAACGCTCCTTGACATATTGTTTTACAACAGCCCCACCTACTGTCAGACAATTGTGGATAAAGTAGGGATGGAAATGAATCGATTGTATGCACTTTTCATGAGTCGCAATCCAGACTTCAAAGGAGGGGTCTCTGTGGCTGGGCACAGTTTAGGTAATTATTTGGGGCATTGAGTTGGAATAAAATCACACGAAGGGAAGTGGAACCTTTGTGAAGCAGAAGGCTGAACTTAGCTGGTAGTCTTTCAGATTCCCACTGACATTAAATAAAGTCTCAGTAGCTACATTCATAAAATTTTGCAAGAAAGTTTGTAACTTCTGGATACACCTATGTTTGACCTGCCATACTTTTCTCATGAAGACTGAATGTCTAATTTGAGCTTAAAAATTAATTGGTTATCTCATGTCATCTCAGGTGCATACCTGCTTGGTAAAACTAAGGTTATTTATTTGGATCATAAAATAAGTTTTACGAAGTGGTATGTTATAGTGGTTTGGGCTGGGGTTTTTCCTACAGTAAACGTGTAAGATGGTTAAAAGGTAGTTTAATATTGGCAACTGCGTTCCACTTGAACAGAAAAAGATGAAAAAGATTTTGTTTGCTTTTTACTGAGAATGATTATGTTGATATGTGTGTATTTAAGTTGAGAGATCAATTTATATGCTGCTATTACTGCTGTATCTAACTCTTGCTTATTACTTTGGCACTGGAACGTGTAAAACTTGTCTTAAAGCAACTTTATTTTCTGTTTCCAGGTTCCTTAATTCTGTTTGACATATTATCTAACCAGAAAGACTTGGCTTCGGCAGGAAACACTGAACCTTTCTCTGGTGTTAATGGGACCGAAAAGGATATGTCTGTTCAAGATAAGCAGGTAACTAGCGTGCTAATCTTCCCAGGCAAGTAAATCTGATAGTAAACAGGAGAAAAAGTTGCTGAAACTAACTGAAGCAGTGTGGCAGGTTCTGATGGTACGTTTTGACGTGGTAATGTGCCATTTTGTAAACGCTATCAAATCTCAGTACAAACGATAAGCCTTTCCCTGAAGTTCCAGGTAGAGGAGTCCTGATCGTGAACATCATCTTTGACCTTGTGGGCATACAGCTTGTCTTTGCAGCATCTGAGTGGAGGAGAGTAGGAACGAATAAGTCTTATCTGTTGTCAGGCTTGATACGGTGTCCAGGTGTTTGATCATTAACAAAAATACATTCAAGCATTGGAAAGCTCAAGAAACCATTTTTTCTGTCTTAATAATCTTTAAATATGTATTTTCTTAGTCTATTATTTTACTAAAAATGTGGCTAAATTAATAAAGCTGATGTAATATTCTCACTTTTTATGGGAGAGAAATAGAATTGGTATTTATTTGCTGTGTATTGATTTTTCACTGTCTGATGTGACTCTCTTTCTGTGCTGTCCTTGTAAGATGACTGAAGATACCAGTTCCTTGGGCTCCTCAATTACTACTTCTGGTGAAGACCTTTGTGAGCCTGAAGTAGATGATGACATTCCTACCTTGCAGAAGACTCTGGAGATGCTCAGTTTATCAGAGTACACAAACACATTTGAAAAGGAGCGAATTGACATGGAATCTCTGGTATAATAATGCTCAGTTGACTCGTGGGGATAACTAGGGTGTAGGTGTTGGATGTTTGTTGTTGTTTGTTTGCTGTTTTCTTTTTTTGCTTTAGTATTGTGTGACGCATCAAAGTCGTCACAAAGGTAACATAATTAATGTGTGACATGAAGATTAAATATTATATAACTCTGGATTTTTTTTAAATTACAATATGTCACTATGTGTTATGTATTCTTAAATTTGTTCTAAATTCTGCAGCTTTGAAAAAGTCATTTACCTATTTCATTTGCCACTAAGAAATGATATTTACTACTAGGAAAGTTGTTAAGTGTACTTTGTGCATATCTGTGGTTTTGTTTTTAAGCTGATGTGTACGATTGATGACCTGAAGGAAATGGGGATACCTCTCGGACCAAGAAAGAAAATAGCCAATTTTGTAAAAGACAGAGCAGCCAAGCAGGTAAATACATTTTTCAAGAGTGAGATAAAGAATGGTTAAGCAAGTGTAACTGACTTTCTTGCTGTTGAGTAACTTTTGCTCTTCAACACACTTGTTAACAACATGAATATATTGGAGGAATTTGTTTTTATTTTTTTTCTGGTCTTGATACCTCTCTTAAAAGGAACAAAAGAAAGCAGCAGCAGATAAGAAAGCAGCACTGGCTGCCATGCTCCAAACTCAGGAAGTTGCCCAGAAAGCAAAAGAAGCAGTTACTTCTATCTCACCTTCAGACTCTGGTCAACAGCACTCAAAGAAGAAGCTTCCAGTTGGTGCATCAGTTTCTTCTGTGAATGTTGACTATGAGTATTTTGAAGTTGGAACTGGTCAGGTGAGACTACGTACATTTAAATCATCTGTCTGGAACAATGTTATCCTCTTGCTTTTTTTGTGTGTTATTTCATTCATTCAGTGTTGATGACTTTGAGCTGTGTCCCTTGATTGTTGTGTAGGTGTTATGTCTATGAGGAGCCTTACTTTCTGATGAGGGTGAGGGCTGGGAGAGTGGATCAGATTACTGAAATACACTCTAGCAAGTATGCCAGTAGAATTAATTTTTCTACTTTTACCAATGAGTGAGCTATAAAACATGTTCTGTTCCAAAATCAGAGTGGTACGAATGCTGTGGTCCATATGTGCTGTTATATTTTAAGTTGTACCTCAACCTTAACTCAATAAACAAGCCTTGAATGCTTTCTGTTCAAATGAATAAAGCTTATATAATAAATGTACCTATGTTCTTTTTCTTAAAAGCTTCAAGCTACGGAACATTTTAATATTACATTAAAGTAATATACATAAAAAGTACTATAACATCAGTGTGGAGTGGAACAGTGCAGCTGAAATATCTTGGAAGTACTTGCGAGCATATGATTGATTTAATATGTCTTGTTTTTCCTTCCTAGCTAAGCATTATATTCATTAGCTAGCAGTGCTGAGAGATTATTTGTCTGACTTTTGTCTGACAGGTTTCAGTAGTTTACAGTGCGTTGGACTTTGAACCAGATACATTCTTTGCTCTTGGTTCTCCTATTGGTGTGTTCCTAACTGTACGAGGGCTGGAAAAGATTGATGAAAACTACAGACTTCCTACTTGCAAGGGTTTCTTCAATATCTATCATCCAGTGAGTAAGCAGTACGCCTGGGTTTTGATTTTAGCTGGTCAAACCACAACACAGAATACTAAATTTTAAACTTAGAGCATTACACCTCCTTTCCCCCTCAGTATACTTTTAGAAAACATAATAATCCATCTGGAATATATATGCTAGATACCTGTAATAGTTACTACAAAAAAAGTAGAGTTGGCCTTACAGGTTCTGTGCCTGTGGGTAGCTTGATAATATTTATCGTGTTCATTTTTGGAGTAACCAAAGTTTATGGGTTTTTTTCCTCATTAATTCCAAACCTTTCAGGATGATTTTGTAAAAAAAAGTTTGTATTTGAGCCATTTATGGGACTTTTCTTAGTTTCCAGAAAGATTCTGGGAAACAGACATTCGTACAGGTGTTATAAATGCAGTATGTTTGTCTTTTTCTGTCCTGTCTTGATTAGCAATTGAACAGTGTCAGGTTGGAAGATAACTAACGTCGATTTGTTATTTCTTAACAGCTTGATCCAGTGGCTTACAGGATAGAACCAATGATCATTGAAGACCTGAGTTTAAAACCTGTTCTTATTCCACATCACAAGGGCAGAAAAAGACTTCATCTGGGTAAAAAGAAAACCTGTGTAATATATATGGATCTAACTCCTGACTTAATTGCTTGAGGCTGCAGAACGTTGTATAGTTTCATGAGACTGAGTGTCCAGATACTTGTCTTCCTGTTGTTAAAAGTTTGTCTTTTTTTTTTTTTCTTTTCTTTTACTTTGTCTCAGATGATCTCCATCAGATGTTTAACCAGCCTGTTCAATACTGGAGATGCTCAGGAAAAAAAAGCAGTTTTTTCCCCAGTGTAGGGATTTAAACTATTGCTCAAAAGTACAAACTGGATTAAGATGACTTAAATTTTGCATACTCGAAGAATGATGGTTTTGTTATTCAGATGACAGTGCAACAGTTCAGGGCCCTGCTGAAAGCCTGTCTTCATTCAGGGACTTAAATGAAGAAACTCTGCAGCAGCTGTGCTTTAGGCTCAGTCTGTTTTCGTAGGCTAGATCAGGTACTTGCTTAGGAATGTTTCAGGTTGCAACTCTTAGGAAGTGTATGTAATAAAGGAAAAAAATATGGTCTGTATCTCTTTGTGAGAAAAGCTGATTTTTTTCTTGGATCTAGGTGAATGTTCCATGGAATGCTCTGATTCCTGATGTAACAGAGCAATGTGAATCTAACCATTAAGCCATCAACCAGTTGAGCATTGGAGGGGCTGTTGGAAAGAGCCCTCTTGTTTAGAGTTTGCCACCAGTACTGAATGCCAACTTAGTTGCTGTTAACGCATTTACTGTGTTAACTCATTAACCCACGCAGTGAGAAACATTGTGCATTAATTATATTTCATTTCATCTTTTTTAAATACAGCAGAGGTGCAAGAAATATGTGGTCATGACATTACAGGCCTGTTCCTCCTAACAATTGGGATGTTTGTTGAACGAGGCTTAATAATTCTGGTTTTAGTAGAATTTTTTAAATACTTCTGCTATGGTGTTCTTTCTAGAGTTGAAAGATTCTCTCTCTCGAATGGGATCTGATCTGAAACAGGGTTTTATCAGCTCTTTGAAGAGTGCATGGCAGACCCTTAATGAATTTGCACGTGCTCATACATCTTCAACTCAGCTACAAGCAGAACTGGAGAAAGTAGCCAACCAAATCAAAGAGGAAGAGGAAAAGCAAGTGGTCGAAGGTACGTGGACACATCTTTTGGTTCTGTTACTTACTGATCTCAAATTAATAGAAACTTCCTAACACTTGCTATTGATTTCCTGAATTATGCAGTGCTATGCTAGTTAGTTGAGACTGGTATAATCATCTAATTGGAGATGCTTATAAATCATGGCAGGTAAAATGAGTGATAATCCCTAATGATAGTCAAGCAGGCTGTGCTTGAAAATGGTTGAAATCTTACAATCTTTAATTGTAGCTGAAAAGATCACTGAATGTCCAGACCTTCCAAAAGATGAGGATGTCACAGTGAAGGTTGGGATGCTGAACGGAGGACGGCGCATTGACTATGTTCTGCAAGAAAAACCCATAGAAAGCTTCAATGAATACCTTTTTGCTTTACAGAGTCATTTGTGCTACTGGTAAGAGGTCTTCCATTACTTCAGTGGTCTCTCATTTGGAAGGGTGTTTTCTTCCCACTCAGACTGTACTGTGCAGTTAAATCTGTTATATCCTGGATGGTCAAGGATTTGAGACAAGTCAAATGTGAAGGCAGACAGTGTATGTGGTTACTCAGGAATAGCGTTCTCAAGATGTTCTACCTAGATATTTCACAATAGCGTGCATTTGCACAATGTGAATAATTCTGTAGTCCTGTTTGCAGTCAGGACATTGCATATTGGTTTATTTAACTTTGAAAGTCAAAGCACGTACCTTTAGTAACGATCATTTTTAAAAGGAGAGCTCAGTGAGCATTTTGCCAACTGTAGCTTTTCAAATAAAACTATTTGTGAAGGAATTGTATTAGACTTCAATATGCAGTAAAACTTAGGTACTTCTTTGTGTTGGAGTGAAAGCATCAGATATTGATGTGCTGCTAAAGCTCAACAAAGCAAAGGAAGAAGAAGGCACAGCAGATTTTCCTCTAAATTTGGATGACTGTGATTTACCCCTTGTAGGCAGTGGTTGCTCACGTGCAGAACAGCTTGTGGAAAAGAAGCAGGTTTTGGCATCGTTTAGACCTGCAGTACACCACTGCCATGTCTGCATTTCAACTCGATTCTTTTCGAGTGATTGTGTTTTGAAGGGAGGAAGTTAGAATTCTGCCTATGCAACTGATGACCTGTTGGGTTTGCCATTATGCAGTGAGTTGACCCCCCCCCCCCCCCTTTTTTTGGTATGTTTTCTTATTCATTTTATCGCTGTTGTAAAATTAAGCACACGTGAAAATTCACAGTTTTTGGAATGGTAGAGCAGAGAGTATGTAAGCAGGATTTGGCAATGCTACAACTCTTATCATGGGTAACAAGCTGGGATATCATTTGCTTACTTATGCAAAGTGCTGTTGAGTAAAAGGGTGTGATTATTCTCTTATCTTTGAACAGCTAAGATACTTGTCTCTCTTCCTGAGTTTAGCAGGAATGGAGCAAGCAGTTCTGTATGCCTTTGTATTTCTTTTTTCTTTGAAGTTTTTATTATTGATGGCTAAGAAGTTTTAGATGTTGGCATTTGTTCAGAGGGTTAAGTACAGAATGTGAAAGCGTTACTTCCAAGATCTTAGGAAAGCTCCTATCATTTGCATAGTGAGAGATCAATAACTGCCTGCAGAAAGGGTTACCAGGGCTGCAGTGCAGTCAAGCACTGGTTTGCTCTGATAGAGCTCCCAAGCATTGGTGACCCAGTGGTGGCACTGCTGTTTTGCAGGTAGAGCTGAAGGAAAGGAGCTTTATTCCACAAGGTGGCAGCCAGTTATTGCTGAATTTTAAAAGCATCTGTGCATGTCTGGGCTTTTTGGTCATTTATAACCCAAATGTGTGAGGTCGGTTGGTTTGTTTGTTTCTTGTGAGGTAGTGGAAAATGCCTTAAGTGGAATAGTCCCTGTGTTACAGAGAGCAGAGCCTTCATGTTTGCTTGTTCAGTAGTGGGACCACTGAGAAATGTGGTTGCCATCTCCGTACTCAACTGTGGAAAATGTCTGTAAATCCCTGGCTTGCATGTTGACACTGGGCAGGTTCTCTGTGAAAGATGCTCTTTGCATTTGGAGGATCACAGTTCTGACAGTCTGAGTCTTCTCTACTGTCTCCACGTCTCATTTCTTTAAAAGCACGGCATGCCGTTGTTATTTATCCACTCCTGCAGCTTTAGAACTTTGTCAAAATTTGTCTGGTGAACTTTGGTTGCTTTTTACAGTGGTTGTTACTCTCATACATTGGTATTGGTTTTTGTGCTTATATTACACTTTACAGGCATAACGTGGACACTTGTTTTTCTTAAATGTAAATTCAGATGGCCTGAAGCTTTGATTTTAAGAAGAGTGGGTAAAACAATTTAGAAATGAGGCACTTGAATGATACTAACCTTCAAATGATGTGAGAAATACCCTTATTTATTTATCTTTTTGATAAGATGCAGAAGATGGCTGTGGATATTTGTTACAGCCTGTCAACAAGAAAGCATAAACCAATTAACAGAGAGGTAGAATATTGCTGGTTATTTTGATGTTTGGCTAATAGATGCAGTGGATTAAGTACAGTAGGAAAGCTGGTGGAATATGTTCAGGAGTCCACATCAGGCAGAAAGTGATAGGGTGTTTGAAGAGATTTAAGCTAAATGAATAACATCAAAGAAGTGGATGGAGAAGAGGATTTCAGACTGCAGCATATTAGGAGTTAGGGAGAGCACAGAGAGGGGGGGAAAATGCAGTAGTAAAAGGTAAGCAAGTTGGCTAGGGCTTACTGCAGAGGGAATGTAGAACCAGTGAAGAGTTGTGACTCAAAAAGGGCGTTGATAGAAGAAAGGCCATGTTCCTGAAAGGTAGGAGATTAGAGTGATAACTCTGTGAACAGTCTGCATAAACTGGGATTGGATAAAGAGTGCCTCGTGTGGATTAGAATGTGGTCCATCCCAAATTAACTTTTTTTTTATTTTATATTTTTTTTAGGGAATCTGAAGACACTGCCTTGCTGTTTCTCAAAGAAATATACAGAACTATGAATATCAATCCTGAGCAGCCACAGCATTGATGTATAGATGCACGATTTGTAAGTTTATTCAAACATAACACATGTATTCTTAACAAACTCAGCTGCAGTTTAGATCTCTTAACTTCCCTTTTTCCTCTGAGGTTTAAATGATGAAGGAGGTAGCTACAAAATATCATTTCAACCTGAGAAAACAATTTCTAAATATTTAAATGCAGAGAAAGTTTTCAAGCACTCTCTGATACTTTATGTCAGAGTTCTTGGTATGAGGTGATAATTGCCAGTACAGCTCTGGAATGCGGTCTGTATTCTGTTACTTCTTAGTCTGGTTGCTTAGTGAATGTTTAATGAAATGGAGGAAAACTTGGTAATAGTGGATATGATGACATTTCATTTACAGTACAGTGCTATCCTGTATGTTTCTGTAGTGTTCTGTCTTACGTTCTTATCAATAACTTATTGAGTCAGTAATATTAACTCTCTGAGCTAAAATTACATACAGGAACAATTGATTGCACTAGCAATTAGTGAGTAGCTACCAGGATTTGTTTCTGCTCACTGATGAAATTAATACTAATGGTATTAGAAAAAAAATCTTTGCTTTTGTATGAGTGACTTGATTTACTTCTTCCAGGTCATCTTTAAGCTCTTCTTCTTCATGTAACAGTAATAAATGCTTCGTATAAAAATTGTAAAGAAGTGCTTGAGAAAACTAATGTGTGAACTGAAAACATTTTTTGTGGAAAGCGTGGAAGTGTTTTCATTTCCTGCATCTATTTTGATAACTTGGTTGAAAATGTTAAGATGCTTTTTAAGTTCTCTTGTAAATGAGATTGTTGTCCTTCTTTATTAAAGTATGGCTACCACTAGAAGTTTATTCTTATGTTCAGAGGAGTTTCTTTCACTATGTGGGGGAATATGTCAACATATTAAAAGCTCAGATGTACAGACTGAGCACCTTTACTAGTATCTCTGAATACAGTAGGATGACTTTAATTAGCTACAAGATTCTTATGGTTAAAATGTACAGTGTGTGTCATGCTGTGATCAGTTGTAGCCTCTTTATAATTGCCAGTCTGTGTCCAGTACAAGTAGATTTCAGGAGGTTTTCATGTTCACTGATTAGAAAGGAGAATTTATTTATTTATTTATTTATTTATTAAGATCATTTTGAGTCCTCTTGAAATTGAATGTTGGCGTATCTCATTTTCTTAGTACTAGTACAGGAATACAAAACTTGATACATTTTACCTTTCCCTTATATATGTGTTCTGCTTTCTCTGCACAGCCATACCTGTTGGTCTCACAGACCTGGTGAGAGCTGCTCCAAAGAACACCTGCTATGTACATAGTTAGAGCTGACAGGATAAGTATCAGGCTTCTCCTGCAGTCCAGAGCTCTCTTGAATTCTGCTTTCCTGTGTCGCTTCAAGCAAACTTAGTTCTGAAAAGATCAGCCCCATCATTCAAGAGATGAATAGAACGACACGATTTTGGTCTAATAAATCAGTTAAATTGTACATTTGCCAAGTATAAGGTGATCACTGTGGAGTTCTGTGGCATGCACATCATTACTTCTCTCCCTCCTAACTCAGCTGACTGTCAAACAGGCTTTGTCTACCAAGGCAGCACGTCCTTGTTAAAAAGGACTTGTTGTGAAACAGCAATAATCTGCTTTTCTTCACGTGTTTGTTGGTCCACCTTTTAGTAATAAAATGTGAACTGTAGTTAGGATCACCTTTAATACAGATTACACAAAGCTGTTCCTATTTAAGAAAAACTAACAACCAGAATAATTTTCCTTACTATTGTAAGTGTTATGGAGATTTTTATAAAGACCTTTTTAAGCTTGTGCTGTGAGGGTTGTTTTTTTTTTTGTTTTTAATTTTTATTTTTTAAAGTAGAAATGAACCTTTGATTTCAAATAAGTTAGAAGTTTGTTACAGGTAGTTCAGTGTTCACGCCTCTCGAAAAGAGCAACTTAAAATTACATTTTGGTCAAATGATTGATACAGTTTTAGTGAAACCAGGCTGCAGTTGTGAGAACTGAGATACTAACCTTGACGTTGCAGTTTAGTCTCTCAAAATGCTTAGTGGAAATATTGGAATCTGAAGCACATGGTCCAGATTAGCAGCCCAGCCTGTTTATCCCTTAACAATGTTGGGATGAGTAGGGTTGCATGAAGTCATGAATTTGTGTCTCTGAATACTGAGCTTCTGTAGCTTTCTTCTAGCTTCAACTTACGTGCAAATTGGGGCTTTTCTTAATGACTTAACTTTACTGCTGGCTGTTTGCTTCTGCTATTGCAGCAAATGCATTTTGAAATGCAGTTGTTTTTTTTTCTAAGCATATGTACAATACACATTGTTGTGTATATACTTCAGTTATTATAAGTACTTCCCATAAGTCTTCACAACAAAAATCTATATTTCATCACAGAGTAGGTTGGAAGGGGCCTTTGGAGAGGTTACTTAGCCCAACTCCCCTGCTTCAGGCAGGGTCAGCTTAAGTTATGTGGGTTAGGGCCTTGTTTGAGGATGGTGATCCATCACCCGAGCCCTATTCTTTATGTTTGACTACTGAGATTTTTTCTAATATTATTACTGCCATTTCCCAGGCTGAGGTTGTGTTGCTTTTTGTCCTCTCTCAGTGCATCTCCAAGGACAGTGTCTCTTCTCTGCACCCTTTCACGAGATAGTTGAGGACAACAGTGGGATTTCCCTGTTGGTTTCTCAAGGCTGAACACTTTCCTGGACATCTCCTTCCATGCAAAGTGTTGTAAATCTGAATATGTTAAAATATATATATTTTAAAAGCACAGAACTGAAACAAGCCAACAAATGAGAAACCAAAAGAAAGTACATAGTATGAATAATAAGTTGGAAAACAAAATAACCATAGAATTGAAAAAAATATTGATTTTCAGGTGCAAGTGTTTATAAATGAAGACTAAGGGGGGTAAAAAAAAAAATCAGAGGCTCTCTATGAAATCTAGTGCTTTTCCAACAGATTCTCATCTGAATGAAATTGAATCTTTCCCTGAAAACACAATTATTTTGTAAACACTAGTGCCTAACTCAAGCAAAGAGGGCTGACTTCTGCCCCTCTGCTTTAGGAGCTGTTGTCTGTGCTGGCAACACGTGTTTCCTCTCTCTGGAAACCTCTCCTCACACTTCTGTTTGGAAAAGCAGTGTAGTCAAGTCATGCTTGCGCCATGTGACATTTTGTATAGTATTGGAATTCTTCAGTAACTGCTTCTGGAGTTGTCCTGATCCTTTTTTTTCCCTGTGAACGTTAAATTAATATTTATAACTTTGTGTCTGCAGTATGACAAGTGTGCTACAAATTCTGTCTACGGTGATGCTTTGTTAACAACGTTTTCCCCAATTCCTCTCTGTATGTCATCTCGTTATGAATAATAAAACCTTGCATTTAATTTTTCCTTAACTCTCAGCAGTTAGTGCCAATCTGCAGAGAGCTGGGGTTCAGATCTAACAGGAGCGAGCACTCAGGAGCCACCCTTTGGAGTGCTGCATTGCTCTGACTGAGCAAGTGTTCTTAGGTTTATGTTTTATCATCACTTTGAATTAGGATGCATTCCCCGAACGTTAAACAAAAAGGGTAAGGATATTCCATGGATTCTTGATTAATAGTGAGAAGTATTGCTCCAGGTGTGTGGTCTGAATTCAGTACTCCATATGTTCTTGGCTTATCTGCTTTGGTGTAGTAAAAGCAGCCTGCTGGTTGTTTCCAGACTCTTATAGAGGCACCTGTTAGCATAAAATACGAGCTTGGCTCTGGATTACTATCTGATTTTCCTAACTCTACATCAGGATTAGCATCTTAATGCCTAGTGGAGCTACTCCAGTGTAAACAAAATTGCAAACACGCCTGCTGGGACTTTTCGTTTCTACAGAGGTAGGGAGGTTTTTGTTTGCTGTGACTGCTAGCAGTCTGTTCTAAGGAGTGCATTAAGAGCTACTCTTGGAGTGCTGTGATGAAAGGAAGGAGGGGAAGGAAAGCAGGAGCTGGGCTGTGGGTACCACTGAGCTGGCTGCATCCCAGCTGGAGCAGGCAATGAGGCAGAGGAGCCATGCACTGCTGGTTCTCCTTAGATCTGGTGGATCAAAACCAGGAGCTGTTTAGACCATCCTTGACCCTGCACACAGGGTTATGACCAGTAAGTCTGCATTGAAACCGTAGTAAAACCCAAGAATCCCTCTGACGGTCAGTGCTCCCAGCCCTGTGTCATTTGTGCTTCCTTTCAGAGTTTGATCATAACTGTAAAAGCAAGCTGTGCACACAGAAGTATAAACTTCTGTTTTCTTTGTTGCAAAGCCCAGAGGAAGTATGCTCAATAACTTGTACAGAGGTGCTCAGTAGTACAATTTTGTTTGCAGCATCACTTCGGCTAAGCTGTGTGGAGGTGTGAGAGCCCCATATAATGCACCTTGAAGCTAAAGTGCATCTCTCTGTGTGTGAGGAATGGTGCTTTCTACCTGATGACTTTCAAAACCTGGAGCTCTCCAGGCCTCCTTTATGTATGGAGGCTATAAAAACAGCATCATTCACATGTCAGTAAAATAGCTTCAGATCCATACAAATTGAGGCAATCAGATGTGAAGTGTGTCTGTTTAAAGATGATAGTAGAGAACAAAGATATGAGAGAAGGAAAAAAAAAAGGGTATTTGACCTTGTGTCACAAAAATCTTCAAATAATTTGGAATTTCATCTTGTTAGAATGCAAGCAGAGCAATAATTTTGCCCCAGACTGCTCTGAGTGCACAAGCAGGGGAAGGGTGATTCAGACACAAGTTGTGAGCTTCTCCAGAAGGAGCCTGCTTGCCAGAAGTCACGTTTTCCTAAGCTAAGGCTTGCTCTGGGCACAGCGAAACATTCAGTTATTCATCTCCTTGCAGCTTGATGATTTTTCTCTGCCTGCGTTTGGGTATGTTTGTCCTTTCCCCACTTTTTCCATCTTTATGAAGCACTAAGAATATGGCTTTGAATTTCCCATCAGCCCCTAGGGAGGCTCTCGCAAGTGAGATGGGTTGCAGGTTGTAGAAGGGAATTAAGGGAGAAACAGATCTCAGATTTCTGCAGCCTCGGGGAAAGGGAGCACAGCCATGTCATGGCAAATACTTTTCTTTTTTCCCCTTAGCTTCTCTGTGCAGCTACGTGTGGAGAAAATAATGATGCTTCTACTGAGTGCAAAACTGAAGTTGCAGCCATAGTGTATAAGAAAACGACTTAAAAAAATCCTCGATGAGGATGGCACTGTCTGCAAAATATTTTGTCTGCATGGTTTAAGTTTTTTTTTCAGCGTTGGGCCCTGTCAGTAATGAGTTTCAGACCATCCTTTGTACAAATTCATGTGGTCTAAGCCGCTGGAAGATCCTTTGCTGATGGGATCACGGCACAAGTTTCAGTATTGATTGAAATATAATGACATCTGTTGGATGATTTGTGAAATTCTCTGAAGAGAGAACCTGCTTAGGGAGCACTGAAAAGAGAAGGCTGTCAAGAGAAACTGGTAACTGAACAGAGACAGCAGCTGTATGTGCTAACAGATATGGGTGCATGTGGAGATACTTATGTGTGGCATGTATACACATACACACATATGTATGTATGCGTGTGACGTTTATAGATTATTCTGTAAGAAAATTAGAGCCAGTTCATGCTGCATTGTAACTTCCCATTAGCCCAGGTCCACAGGTTTGGTACAGAGACTGAAGGATAGAGCAAAACTTGAGCTCCCGCAGACATCAGGTAATCACAGTGTGCTTTTTCTTTATTACTATCTTTCTGTGAAATATACCAAGATAAGGAAAACGATTCAGTTATTTGCACTCTGTGTTGACTGGGCTTTGGAAGATTACATGCACAGTAGATGTAGTCCTCAGGTACAGCAGGACTTCATGGTGCAGGGAAACCACTCACAAAACATTATGTGAGCCACACCAGGTAAATTTGTCCACAGAATATCCATTCTACCCTCTTTTTGTTAACCAACATTTATCAAAGCATGCAGTATCTGTTAGTGTACACCCAGTGCTGAAAACAAACACTTGTTCCTCTTTTGATGGCCTATTCAAGAAGTGTGGTGTGTTCTTGGTCTGTGGCATCTACATGGGAGAACTCAGAGACAACGAATTACTGCACCTCCTGCAGTGCTGCTCATGTTTGAAATCATGCAGAGGTCTCCAGAGCAGAAGATTGTGTCAAGTTGTGGAACGTATATATGGGAATAAATGTTGATGGTGACAATTTAAATTGAAATGAACCAAATGAAACATTAAAATATTTGAGACACAGCATGAGATTGTTCCTTAAACTTCCTTAAGGTGGGGGGACTGCAGGCACGACTGATGGAAGGGTGAAAAACCAAATCAATGCATCAACAAATCCCAGCATCACTTGACAAGTATCTGTCTGGAATGGGGTACGTACCAAATATCCTTTGCGTTGTTTAATTGGGTTTACTTGTTACAGAGTATAAAGGATTTTTGTATGCTGAAGCACACGGGAGATTTGAGCCAGTGTCCTGTTACCCAGCAGCAGATATCCTTAGCAAAACAACAGGTATCATTAGCGTGCCAGTAAAATCCTTTGGGCTGCATGCATGTGCTGTGCGTGTAACGTGCTTAATTTGCTGATAAATGCATCTTGTTGGGCACTGTTTTCTCTATGTGTGCGTTGACCTTTCCTTGGTTTTCAGCAGGAGGCACATAGTTAAAGTACGAGATAATTAATGGCGTAGCTAATCATATCAGATGTTGTAGTGGAAGCAATGAGGGTAAAGCAATTATGGCTCAGCTAAGTACAAGTTAAAATAATCTGTAGGCTAACAACACTGTAGGAATGTGCTTGGCCAACTGTGAAGCTTTGAATGTTGGTAGGAAGGACAAATGTGTTTTAAAAAGAGCATAAATTCAATGAGCCTACGTATATAAATTCAGTTCAGTGAGCCTATACACGTGCATATGAAAAATGAATTATGTCATACGTCCACGGTATAACAATGGAGTTACATCAGCCAGAGCCCCAAGGAGAAGCATGAAGGATCCAGTGCTTCTTCCTGCCAAGCTGTCAGAAATACACCAACTTCATTTCAATCTGAAGCTGATTGTGGAAAAAAAAACAAAAGCTTATACAACTCTAAGCACTGCAAATTCGTAGGAAAATCAATATGTAGAATGGATCTGTGGGTAAAACCTTCAAACCCTTCACAGAAAAGCAGTCCCCGCAGCCAGCAGGACCTCCTCACCTTCCTTTGTGGCTGAGCAGCTCTTGCATGGATGAACATCGATGGATGGGTTTTTGGGTCTCCCTTTGAGTACGACTTTTGTGGGAGAGCTGGGCAGCCAGCTGCCAGCATTGCACTGTCCTTCCTCCTAGTGCACCCTGAAAGTGACAACAGCTTTGAAGGGGTACATCTATGGGGACCCCATCTCCACAGATTCTTGTGCTGTCATTAAATGTGCTAACTCCTCAGGGTGCCAGAAGTGAAAGTCAGACAGCATGCCATGCTCACTGCCCCTCTTTCTGCCAAGAGTATCCGACAGTTCCTGTATGCTCTGGGCTTCTTATGCTCTTATTCTGCAATGCTAAGTGCCTTATTCACAGAGCTTGACCTGCCTGGTGCAGAGCATCTCATCTGAGCTCATTTCTGCTTTGTCACAGAGTCAGGCAGCAGCATGAGCTTGGCTGTGCCCACAAACAATGCGTCTGCAGAGAAATGAAATAATGTTTTTGTTTTACTGCTATTCACTGCTGCTGCCCACATACATAACAGGCTCTCCAGTGCATTCTTGCAGCGCTTTGCTAATCAAAGCAATGTTTTGCAACGTTTTGTTTACACTGCCCACACTTATCTTGTTTATTGTAATAGATATTCCCCTGGGAGTGAGAGGCCAATACAGCAGAATGGCTCTTGGAAGTGAGAGCAGATCTGGCTGGGAAAAACGAGTTCAGGTCTGAGAGCTGGTGGTGGTGAAATACACCATAGTACTGCAAATGCTGGAGCAGCACCATGCACATCATTAACCACATGAAGAAGGAATTCCTATGAGGGAATAAAGCATCACTGTCTGGCTTAAACTAACTTTGATCATTACAAATCTAAAATTTACAGACCAAATGAGGCTTTTTGAGTTGGAAATGTTATTTTTACCTTAACATATGGATGTGGAAGCAGAAAAAGCACCAGAAGCAGGGACAGATGGCTTTCCTTCTTTGAGAGCAGCTCCCTTGGGAACACATCAGGTTTCACATGCAATGAACACATACCTATTGCCAACACTTGTTACAGAGCTTCTGCCTTCAGAGCTGTGAAGATGGGGTGGATGAGTTTGAGGTCCATGAGAAGAGGTGAATTTGGATGATGTTGTTTTGGGGCATCTAAGGGAGTGACTAAAAATCCAATAGGATTATAGAGGTGAAAGAAAAACGTGGTCTCGATGTCTGTTAAACCACAGAACTCATGCATACAACTTCCTAGGACAAACGCAAGCATTACAGTCTGTAAAGAGTGTGACACAGCCTTCTTCATACCTTGTGCAGTGTTTGATGGTACACAACTACGTCTGGCTCAAAGATATGCTGCCAATACTTTGACAAGGGCTAGCTTGTAAAAAAAGTGCTCCCACCTCACCTTCCCCACTACCTGCTGATAGATTCCAGGCACCAGTGGCAACCTGGAACAGAAAGATGATAAATTCCTCATTTCTTATTCTAATGTGCAGTTTCGGACAAGAAAATCCACACCCCATCTTTGACCAAGAGAGAACTCCTTCAGAAGGGGAAAGGCATAAGAAGTTCTGAAAATTCTCTCTAGCTAGAACGTTTCAGGGCAGATTTTGTTGTAGGTCTTCCCCTCCAGCACAGCAGTGAGTTAAGGGGTGGAGGTGAAGCTTCCTGCTGTACCAGGGGAGCTCAAACAATGCCTGCCAGCAGCAGAAGCAAACCCTGTGTTTTTCTTGCATTATATCCAAAGCTATAACATGCTGATATTAACCCTGAATCCACTGCTTCTGAGCAATGAGTTTCCAGATTCAATTAGTGTGCCATTATTAACATACACAAGAGACAGATTCTAAATAACATTCTTAATAAAAGATAACGACAACGCTTTATTCTCAAGCAGGGATTGTGTTCGTGAGATGCCCTTAATAAGGAGACCTTGGTGCTGAGATTGCTGTGAATACATCTGTAGTGCAGACTGCAAAAACATGAATTAGCCTTCACACAGCTCAGCTCTGCACTGAGCTACGTACTCAGGCAAAGACTGGGGGCTGCCAGTCACTGTCTCATGGCAGAAAAAGCAGGACTTATGTTACAGCGGCCTGCTGTTGCCTGGTGGCTCTGGCTCCACTTGCAGCCTCCCATGCCATGCTCCAACTGCTGGCAGTGGGCATCCATGCCTGCAAGATGGGACAGGGAACAGCCTGATGGGTCTGCTGCTTCCTCTGCAAAGGAACAGTGGCTCTTTTTCCCCTACTGTCCCCGTGCTGTAATGCCCTGGGGTATACTGGCCACAAATTCACAGCAAAGAACCTGTTCTAGTTCTGTCCATTATGAGCGTGTTTAAATTGTGATTGTTATACCCAGCACTGATTGGTAAGCAGTACACGGAGTGATGATTAGTGGCATCAGAAATGGAAGGATAATTGGAAGGGAGTTATTTTTCCTGTCAGACAAAGTGCTCAAGGAGTTTGTCAGAGCTTGGGCAGAACTTCAGATCTGAGCTGCCATGCTGTTGGAGAGCCAGTTCTGTTCAAAAGCTCCTACTCTTCCTCCCCTGGAACAGTCAGTTTACAAAAGAAAGAACTAGATGTCCCTAAGTCCTGCCTGGGTGTGAGAAAAACCATCCTTCCCTGAATTCAGCATGGCACAAAGCCAGCCCAGGCTTGTCAGAGAATCCTAATGTGAAAGAGCACTAGAAAAACCATAATACAAAGTCATCAGTTCATCTTCCCAGTGCCTGCATTAGGAACCTGACTGCACAGGATCATCCTGGATGCTATCTCCTCCTGCACAGGGAAATATGCTCTGTAACCTCATGGTCTGCTGCAGCCATTGGATTTGCAGCAGCACCTACCTTCCCTCAGACATTCAGGGGCGAAGGAGAGCAGAATATCCCAGTGTGCCTGTTCTGATCTCATCATGCCCATTTGCACGGCAGCAAGTTGTCGTCTTGTGTACCTGTTGGGAAACGGAGAAATAAGTGAGGGAAAGGTGAGAGCCATTCAATTCATTCATCCTTCTTGTCACCCGCATGCAATCACGCTCTCTCATATTTCTGGAGGAGATGTGAGGGACGTCTAATCTCTTGGAAGCAAAAGCTGATGATCTAGAAAATGAATGAATTACCAGCATGTGCAGACAATCCCTGAGAGCACAAAGCACACAATGTTGGCCTTGTAGTAAGATCATTTGTGCGTACCTCACCATGTCGGGCTGCAGCCTGTGGTGGGGAGGTGACTTCTGTTCTATACATCCTCTGTGCCACACATGGCACTGCCCAACACTTCCTGAAGCCCAAGCCTATCCCATGGGTTTCTTGCTGCCCAGAGACCTTCTGGGAGTGTACGTGGACTGGGCCTGAGGTTGAATTTCCATTTCCATTCACAGCTTATGCTGGATGCCATTATATTACACTTGGAAGGACTGAGATAGTTATTCTCTTACGTCTGCCACTAAAAGCTGGTTTCAAAGGTTTTCTCTCTCAAACACTGCAGCTGCCTCCATTAATGTCAGACAATTTAGGATTTTTGAGGGGGGAGGTAGAACACATTTTTACAGGCTCTAATATTGATTAAATTCTTATACTCTTTTCTCATTTTGTTGAGATGAAATGAATTAAACTTTTGCTTGCAGACCTTTCCCAGCACCCCTTGTGTTACAAAACCCCATTAAAGCATAACATTCCAGGTAGCCACAGATAATTTTATTCTCCAATACATCTATTGTGTGAGTGGTAAATTACCAAAGAGTAAATGAGATTTAAAAAAAATTTCCCTCAGATTTAATAATGTGTAGCACTATCAGCAGCACAGGTAGATTTTGTTCTAATGAGATTTTTCACTTGTCCATTAAAAAATAAATAAAAATCCGTAATTTATAGGCAGGAAGGCTGCCACAAAGTAAGATGCCAAGAAAAACAGAACTCTGTTTGAAATGAGAATGGTTATCCTTTTTCTTCATTTCCATGCTTAGCAGCATTTAATTCCTAGAACTATACCAGCCATAATAGCAATTTACATCTAATCATAAAATCATTCCCTTCGGTAGCTCTGTCCTTTGGCACACTGTGTAACCAACATTATTCATGGAAATCTGAGCTCAGTTGTGTTGCTCATCAGATATTGGGTTTTTTTGCATTCTTTTTCTTTCTTCTCTTGGTCTGCTCTTTTGTTTGCTTGGTTGTCTTCTTATTTTGGTCAGAAATGGAATGTTGCATGACAGTTCTATTTATACCTGAAGCACAACGTGAAGTTGTGGCATTTCTATTATTTCATGAGACTTAGGATGCATAGTTAGAATGTGTTCTTGGAAAAAGTATAAAGTTAAATCCAAAGCATGTATATGAAATAAATGCAATTGGTCTAATTAAGATAGCAAGCTTAATGCACATTAAAGTTGAACTTCAATCAAAATACCTCATTAGAGCATAACGAGTGAATTAGGATAGAATTCTCAAACCATCTTGAAAAAATTGTTGCCGAAACACATTAACACTGATGAGTAAAGCATGGCTTCTACTGTTACCACTTAGTGCAGCATCTTATTATCTCTGCAGAACAGTTGAATCATAAGGCTAGAAACTTATCCTTACAGAGTGGCTGTGACAGAACTGACAATCTGAACTTCTGAAATCCAATCTTTGTATGCAGGAAAGAACCAGATAACTCTACGCAGGCATCAAGTTCCTTTATAAATGGAGCTCTGAAATGAAGCATAGCCAAAATTTATTTTTCAGTCATGTTGGTTAAATAGGAGCAAGAATTCCACTTTCAAACAATATTGCGGTGATTTAAGTTCAGCCTGGATGTATCACCTCCTACCTGGATGATGCTACGAGAGTGCTGGTCTTCAGCACATGCCCTGTTGGGCCACGGAGCTCCTTGAATCAATCTGCAACTCATGAGCAACTCATACAGGCTTTGAATGAGTAAATTCTTTTCTCTTTGCTTTGCCATTCCCATCTTCAAAAGGTAGAGTGTCCTTGGAGTTCATTTAAACCCTAGGAAAACCAATACATGGAGAGACTCACAAGAGCTGGGTATGTACTCTCATTATGCAGAGCTTAAACGTGGGATAAGCTGGGTATGGCTGTGTTAGAAAAACACCCACTGGTGACTGGTTGCTGAAGAGTTGTTGAAGACACAGCTATTGAGAGCATGTGGCCTCTGAGAACTTACTATTATGAGCAGCAATACAGAGAGTAATGGATTCTTAGAATCTACCCATGTTTCTTCCTATTTCCACAGAGGCAGAAAATTGAAGTACTGCTCCTTGCACCATTTTCTTCTCTCAGCAGGTGAGATTTAAGAGTTCCCCAGTCATGAAGGAAGAAGCTCTTGCAGGCCTTGGATCTAACCTGACACCGCTCCCAAGTCTCCCAAATAGACTTGCAAAAATCTATTTCATAAGAAGCTTGCTTCTGTGTGTTCCCTGTACAGGGTAAACCGTATGAACTGAGTCCAACACTGCATCTTCAAAGCTTAATGAAGAAGGGGGATGAGAATATTTGGCCTGATGGAGTCAAAGCCAGGCTGAAGTCAAAGGCATAGTGCTATCAAGTTATTTTTGGACGCTGAAATGATATTTTAAGTATTAGATGAGATTTTTCACCAAGCTCAGCCTGAAAGCCCAGGTCAGGTGTCCTCTGTAGAGGAAAGATATAGTTAAAACTGGAGAAGTCCTATAGTTTACAGCAAAGCTATGATAATCCTTTCTGGCTTTACAGACTTGTGACTCTACGAATCCTGAGAACAATCAGAGCTATCATGATCCTTCATCGATCACTGTGTGCCAGGCTGCTCCCACTGCTTGTAAGAACCGTATGTATTCTACTAACAGCCACTCAGATTTCAGTGGTCTCCTTCTTGCAAGAAAACACAAAAAATCCCTACTCCAGTGCACAATCTGTGTTTGGTTTGGCTGTTATAATCTATCTGTATTTATTTTGTCACTTTTGGACTCTCAAGATCTTCAGTCTGTTGCAGAATGTGCAGACGTTTTGAGGAGCATAGCCTGCAGGAAAAGTTTTTGGCTTCATCTTTTTTGTCTGTGTGTCTAATACGTGGTTGACTGCCAGCTTGTACACTAGCTCCATAACTGTATGCCAGTTGATTCTTTAGGCTACAACAGCCTACACCTGGGGCTGTGGCAAGACTTCTTCCTTCTGGATTAATTTCTGGCAGCCCAGTTGCTCCACTGCAGATATTCACAGGTGTTATGACTTTAGGTCACATTTTCAATACTAAGAAGGCATTCTCTAGCCCTCAAACAGGAACAAATACGAAGCTGTCACTAAACTCAGAGAATATGATATAAAAAGAGGCTAAAACGAAGCAGTTATGGCAAAATATCCTGGATGATTATGATGATGTACCCACGTGTCATTAAAGTTGGAGGGGGAGGTATTTAGGGAACTAGTGATTTGCTGTAATGAATGTTTGTCACACTCGGAGCAATGCACATGCCACCCGAGATGGCTCATTGTAGTTTACTCTGAAATTCTCTCTAAACTCATCGTATATTACGTGTTCTGCTGCTGACATTTAAACCAGAGCAGCATACTAATGAACCCGGGAGTGGGGAGAAGTTTTCAGCAGTAGATTTGCAGCTGTGGTGGTCCTAGCAAGGGAAAGCAGAACTGAATTAGCAGCCTGCTGCTCTGCCAGCCTGGATTCATAGGTGACTTCAGCAATTTGCATCTCGACATCGAGGGTTTGGGATTCAGTTTGAAAATTACAGAGTAATGGCTCACTCCCAAAATAGTTTTGATTTGTTTCCTGCTACTGCTCACTTTACTGCAATTGCATGGGTTATTATACAAATAATGCAGTTAAAGCAGACAGGGATGGCTTATCATCTGGAACCAGTCTTCAGTTTATTGCTTTGAAGTCATTATAGGAACATGACTACATGCCAGCTTCTTAGTGTTCAGATAGGTCCATTTTCACGTCACTTTGGCTTATTTATGTGCAATTCTGTGTGTGTGAGTCCATGAGCCGTCCCACGTGGATGTACCAACCTGGGTTCAGAAAGTTATTTGCAGTGAGTACCTAACAAAAGCAGATCTGTTATGGGAAAGAAGTATTTGCTCATTTGCAAACAGTAGATTTGAATACAGAAGGAAAATAAAGGCAAAATTCTGTCTCATTATTCTTCTGCAGTCAGATCGCTCTTTACTTTTGTCAGTAAGTGATACCACTTATATCAAGAGTCTCCCATAGCAAAATACAATATTTCCATTTCCTCCAGTGGCAGCAGCTAATTAATTTTCTAACAATGCTTATAAATGCTCTGCATTATGTAGATTTTATTATTTTCACAAATCTGTAAGACACTTAGGGTTATGTTTCTCCTTACTGTTTAACCCAAACATTGGTTCGTTCACAGTGTAAAAATCTGTCCTTGCACTGTTGGGTCTAGGGCTCAATTTGTGATATTTCATTTCCAAGAAGTCCAGTATCTTGTGTTAACAACATCAAAATTCCCAGCAAGATGATTTTAGCACTGCTGTGCTAAATCCTTATGTGTTTATTGTATGTCTTTGGTCTTCTTCTGGTGTAACTCAGTAGGAATCACTGCACTCCTCTTGATTTGCACCGACACAAATGAAAAGATTTATACTGACACAAATGTATTTTTGTTCTGAACATACACCAAATAAATACAGTTTCAGTAAACATTCAGCTACGTATTCCATCCTGTGAATGTATTTCTTCAGGCAAAAAATATGATGTGTAGTTAACGTGAGGCTTTGTTTAAGACCCATGCCATGCACAGAGATTAGAAACCCATCGGTTGCTATTCTTTAGAAAAACTGTATGAGCGATGTTTTTCTTCCACCAGCTGATGATAACAGATAGGCTGCCAGTAGCAATCCTGCCACCTGTTGAGCTTCATTTCTCATACTCTGCCACTGACAGCGCAAACAGATCTAAACAACTGCAGCAAGCAGTTGAAGAAAGAAAAAAAGAAACAAGAAAGCCTGTGTCCAGCTCTTCAATTACCAAAATAAGAACAGAGACTGCTCAGGACACTGGGGCATTCTCTACCAAATTTTACCATGGACCAAGCGTGCACAGGCAAGAAGTGACCGTGTACTTGCAATTTGGAAACAGTGATATCTGCAGCTCTACATTTGACTCTTACAGTGAGATATCATGACAATACTTCCCACAGACGTTGTTCTTTCATCCTATTTCATCCTATCTTTGTCTGTCGTGCTGCTTCTAGTGCCAGAGAGGGCTCACCTGACCCTTACTGCGGGATAATGTATCTCCATAGTGCTGTGATGGAATAAAGGAATAATTATTTTCCCTTGGCTGAAAGAAGCATTCCCACACACCAGTGAATGTGACACTTTATCTTGCCTCAAATCTGCCCCAAGTAACAGCTTTTGCAGAATGGCTCTTCTGTGTCTGCATTAATGTTGATCTAGGACATCATGGCTGCAGCAACATGGAACATGTGTACACTGTGCACTGCACTTCAGATGGTAAGCATACATAATTTGTGATATTTGCAGGGACAAAAATGAATCATAGAATAAAAATGAAGCAGTGGTAGGGAGAAATATTGTGTTCAGAATTTTTGAGATCTTTCACTCCTGGGCTTTGAATCTTTTAGGTGTCAGGCCACATCCAGTTCCCATTACTGTGGAGAGAAGTTATTGGTACTACAGAGAATTTCATTAAGATCTATAGGATATCGAATGGAAAAGGGACTCTATTATTATGTACTGCTTAATTTAGTGCCCAATAAAAAGTCCAGGGGTAAAGAATTTCAACCAAGGGAATGCAAATAGTGATTAAACTTAAGCAGAACTTTTCTTCTAAGTTATTAGATAATGCAGGGATTAAAACTACAGGATCATTAGTAGAGCCCAGCAATGGAGTATATAGCTAATAAGGAAAGGAGAATCAAAGAGCAACTGCTCATACTTCAGAATGTATCAAATCAGTTTTTTCTTCTGAGATTTCTTGAGTCATGTGGATAAGGAATGGAGCATGTTAAAGGATCTTCTCCATTGATGCAAATGAAGATGGATTAAGTATAGTGCCCTGGAATTAAGGCTTTCCACTTCAGGTAGTTTGCTCCAAAGACCTTTACCTGATATTGTCTTTTGAAAGAAAGAAGGAGTTCCATACAATTGATTGTTACTGACTTCTATTTGTTTCAGGTATGCTATATTTGGTATGCATGCTCATGGAATGGAAAAAATCAATTACATTACCCAATTACATACAAACAGTTCTGCTCTAGACATTTCTCTATTCCTAGATGCCATTTGTGCAGACTGAAAACAAACATCCTGAGACATGTCCATTTGGGAATACTGGGCTAGCCTTAAGCACTCTCCTCCAGCAGTTCCTAAGGAAACGAGATCAGAAAGAGATGACAAATATTTAATGGTTTCATGCTGTCTATTAATGTTGACAATCATTTCTTCTTTGATATTCTTTAAACAAGACCTTATTAAAAGCTCTGAAGTCAAGAGCAATGCTCACAGAAGCTTTGATTCATTTAAAGTTCCATTTAATAATCTGGGCTTTTGTAATTGCTGTCATTTATTATTATTATTATTATTATATTTCTCCTATATGCTCACACTCTTTTAGAAATTGACTCAAACGACCTGAAAGTTGAGTGTATTTTGAGAAGTGTAAGACAATCTTTTATGCTTTTGAGTGAAGGAATCACTTACTATTGTTAGAAAAGGAAAAAATCAGGTTCCTTCCAGTCTAGACATTGACTCTTAGATGTGGTTCATGAATGTTGATGTTGTACTTTCTTATATAGGCAACATGCATTGCTAGAGAAGGATGCAATTCACCATAGCCCATGGTTATATCAAATTGTGAAGAGTCCTGTGTCTGCAGTATGGATTTGAGGCTCTCATCAGCTCTGTATGCACAAAGAAAATGGAAAAGAAATCTTAAATCACAATAACAGCCGGTTTAACCTTCATATTCTCCCATGAACAACTGCTCCTCTGTTTTTTTTTTTTCTTAGTAAATTCAATTTAGGCCAATTTTTTACCCATTTCTTGAAATCATAGATGCTTAACTTCCGTAAATTCCTCTGATGTGAAGTAGGATATGGTCTAAATGGTCTCTCATGTTCTCTTATGTACTTGTTCTGTATGATTTACTTTTGTTTTATGATTTTCCGTAATTCTCTGAATGTACTAGTAGGAACCCTTATACTGCAGATTCAGTGTATCGCTGTCTGAGAGATGGACTGAGATAACAGTCTGTTGCTGTTAGATTTACTTGTAAAGAAAGACATGCACAAGATTACAAGAAAATCACAAATTCACAGCCATCTGAATATTTAATGACTCAATTTTAATATATGTTAATTTGTTTGTTTATACTAAATTGCTTAATGTTTATTTATGCTTAAAGTATCACCAGTAATAGAAACAGTGCAGCAACAAATAAGTAACTGTAAAGTCCTACAGTCCCACCCAATTCTTGTGATGGGAGACAAGCCCTCTTGCTTACCTGCTCTGTTCTTTGTTGAGTTCTTCCATCAAGGGACACACCACTACCATCTTTTCCTTGGCTGCTGGGACTAAGAGGATCAAGAAAAGAGAATGTTGCTTTCTAGTGACAGAAAAGCGAGAAGCCCCGCAGGTGAGTGAAAAGAACTGTTGGCCCTGACAAAGCCCAGGAGAGGGCAAATGGAGGAAGAAAGATGGAAAGAGTGAAAAAGCCTCTACTACATTCAGCCTTCAATCACTGACTTTTCGTGGTTGATGATGGCCCAGAATTAGGTGCAGCCTGTGTAAAAGCTTCTATATTACAGCTTTTTCTGTTGCCATGGTAGTTTTTTCACTTTTTCCCCCCTTACTGGGAAACTATGAACATTACTATGTTTTGTGAAGTAAGGCTCCCTTTGCAGCAGCAGCAGCTTTAAATTGCCTGGTTGGGCAAGATAGAGGAATGGTAACGCCAGTTCTTAGTTCTGTGTGATGGCAATTTCTTTGGATTCAAATAGTTTCTAAAAGCTGATGCTATCTTTTTCAGCATCCTTAGAGCTTTAAAGGTCACTACTCTTATCAAAAGCATTTTTTAGCACTCTGAGATAGCATTGGCCTCTTCTTCTGGGTTGGAAATTCCACACTAAAAATTGCTTGGTATTTATTGCATGGATGAGCTTAATCCAAATATTAAATTTTATTCCCCTGTCTAACTTTGAAAAGGCACATCCATATTCTTATGATACTTTTCTTCCTGAGTAATCAGAAGTATTTTGAGCTCTACAGAAATTATTTGACACTCACTGTCAAAATCTACTAGCTCTGTGTCAAGTTCTTACTTAGAAGCCATGCAGTTCTATCATACACACTTCAAATTCACTTTTGTGACCTTCTGAACATGAAAGGCAGTCAGATTCAGTCTGAAACTTCAAGGTTTTAATTGCTTTCATGCAGTATCTGTCTCTAAACTCAGCTGGCATTGACTGTATTATAATTGTTTTTAAGACATTTGGATTTACAGAAACATGTAAAAAAGAAATCTTTTCAATAGAAAGGGAATTAAAAAACATGATTTAAATTTTTTATAACACATGCCTTTCAAAGAATCACTTTTACCCCGTTAAAGTCAATGTCAATCCATCCCATGGCTTCAGTGAATGCCAAAGCAAGCTGTTGGCTTCTAGGCACTTTCTAAGGGAGCTAGACAAACAAAAACAAATGAACTATAAGGAAAATCACACTGTTTAATATTTATTACTTGGCGGAGATACTTTCAATCTAAGTACAGTGTTTCTCTTCTGAAAAGTCTCTTAAGAGTGGCAATGTCAAATAGTATTTATTTATCATCACCATTTTCACAGATGAAACTACTCAATTAATGAACAAAAAATAACTCCTTTTGCCTTATTACTTGGCTTACAAACAGTGCAGGTGGAAGTTAAGCCACATTCTTCACTGCGTATGACCCATCACCACTGAATGTGGTAAAGGTCAGAAACACAAATGAAAGATACCCATTGTAACTCTGATTTAAAGGTACAACCTTGGCTTAGAATGCAGATTTCTACACTGACATGCTTGCATAGCTGAATTTTTTTGTATCTCTGCTGTCTTAATTGGCTGATTACCAAAGAAACGGCAGTGACCAAAAAACCCCTTCCTTAAGAAAAATAAAAAGGACAATTTCAACTAGAATCTGTGGCCAGAATCCACAGAGCTTAAAAATCTTCAGTGTGTGCTGAATGCTCACAGTGTAACCTGTTGCTCTCCCAGCAAAACGGGAAGGCAGTAAAAAAGTGGTAAAAAAACACCCTCAGATTACTGCGTTTGAACACAATGTTGTATTTGCTTGGATGTAACAAAGTAGAGAAACCTACTTTTTGGATTTAATTTAAGGTCATTAATCCTCCAATTACACGAGCTCGTCAGCTAGAAAAGTGTTGGGATATAAACGAAGACATAACAAATATTTGAGATTACTCTATCCATCACACATTTGCACTTCTGAGCCCTATAAAACGCCTTTTCGTCCTAGCAGCTGTTTTTGCCTTTCCACCAAATGAAACAGTTCCATGTGACCACAACAGCTTTTGGGGTCACTTCAGGGCTGCTCAAATTATGTAATAAAATAATTCATTCAGAAAATTTACGGCCCCTGTCCTTCACCACCCTTACAGTGAGGCAGTAACTTAGAACTGACCGTCTGAATTTAAGATTAAATAGACAAATGCAGGGAGGAGAGAGAACCTGAAAGGAGTCCTGCAGCTATTGCCTGCAAGTGAAGGACTAAATCACTGGGCCTGCTAACCATCATCCATGCTCTCCATAGCTCAGGAACCACTCCAGATCTCCCCAAGCAGTACAATATGCCCCAGCCTGCCCAAAAGGCCCATGAATCCTCATCAGACTGATAGAAATTAAACCATTACATGTGTTGGAACTGATTGTTCAACTGTACACAGATTCGTCCAGATTCTTCCTGAAAAAAACACTGAATTGATGTTTGCTGCTTGGTAGCACTCGATTGTGTTTGCGTGCTCTGTAGAGCAAGAATTGAGGTAAAGCAGTTGCAACACTCACGGGGTTTACAGCCCAGCTGTGCACAGTGAAATTAATGAATAGCTTTTAGAGAGCTTCGCAAAAGAAGGACAAAATTATGTTTATCTGTGGAGATAAGGAATATAAGACAGATAAGCAGGCCCCTAAACTCTCACGTGAGAGTGTGACAATATCTGTACCAACTGCCCAGGAATGTAGCCTTAGCAAATTTGACAAGATTTGAAATGGATCCGTTTTATTGAAGACTAACACACGCTGAATCACATCAGCTGTCATTTGCTTTAGGGTAATAGCACACACTCCGCATTAACAGTAACTAGCTGATTAGTTCGGCTGGATGCAGATTAATTTGCTGATCATCCTGGGTGGTAGAATTAGGAGTCAACTGTAATAGCCCTAATTTGTGCTGGGGGAGGTTCAGGTTGAACAGTAGGAAAAATTTCTTTTCAGAAAGAGCAGTGATGCACCTGCACAGGATGCCCAGGGTTGTGGGGTCATCATCCCTGGAGGTTTTCAAAGGCTGTGGATATGTGGCACTGAGGGACGTGGGCAGTGGGCATGGTGGGGGTGGGCTGGTGTTGGACTTGGGAATCTTAGAGGTCTTTTCCAACCTTAATGATTCTATGACTCTAATCATGGCTTGGAATGTCCCAAGCGTGCACAGTGTGCACGCTGAGCAGAATGCCACCATAAAGGGGCTTTCTTTCATGTTCTGGAACAGATGAGCTGCTGTGCATCAATGTTCTGCAAAGCTACAGGTAGAAGGTGGGCAGGAACTGTAATGAGAATGGAAGAGTCTGGTCTGTGAGAAACTAGGCAAAGTTACTAAGAATTCAGTTACAACTGCCTTTGTGTCCATTTTGTAAATGAACACAGTGCAGCACAGCTCAGATCACATGAAATCTTCATTTGGCTGTAGAAATGGCACGCATCTATTTTTGGGCTCAAACCTATTTTTTTTCCTACAAGTTCTACCGTATCCAAATTCCAGTCACGTGGTGAAATAGAAATATTACACTCTCAATTGGATCCTATTTTGCTCTGAGCAGGCATACTTCTTTATAATTTACTTTTCCTTCTCTGAGGAAGGAGAAAGTAGAGCAAGGCAAGAATACCGAGCGGTAGCAGAGTGCTCAGGGGGAGCTGGAGATAACTGTGAGGCATCATCTGCTCTCTGGCAGCACTGCAATGAAAGCATATGAGGAAAACCAACTCTTCAGTCATATTTCCTAATCTGGAGGGACAGGTGGGTGTGGAAAATAATGGCAGTCTGTAATAGCCTTGGCCAGCCATCTGGTAGGGTTTTTATTTGCTCTGTAAAATACAGTGAGTTTAATACTGAGCTTAGAATAAATAGTGCTGCCTGGAAATTCAGACTTCCAGGAGAGAGCAAATTTCTTCCATCCCAGAGACATTTGATGTACTTACTGCATGTGTGTATATATATCCATGTATACAGAGAGATATACACAAATACATATAACGTGTACGCATGTATGTAAGTTCTTTAGAAAATTAATAAAGATCCCAATAGTGTGTTTATTAGTAACAGCTAACGATTAAAGAGCCAGTCACAGAAAAACAGGACATTTTTGAAACGTATAAGTTTTACACACAGAACAATTTAAAAGATATATGGGTGAGGAATTAAACATAATCTTCAATCAGCAGCTGTACAAGAGCACTTGGGAAGTTGCAGAACCAAATATCTGGGGTGTTAGCCATGGCCAGAAGTGCACAACACCCACCTGGCAGCTCTCAGCCAGATCCACGTGCAGCTTTGAACAACACAGACCTGCAGCTCTGTCATCGTTAGCCCAAAGCTAGATTCAGTCAATCCAAAGGACCTTCATGGAAACACTTTCATTTGGAAGTGAAACACTCAGTGCATTATGATTTCCCAGTTTGCTGTGCTGAGCAACAATCTGCAGCTTGCCAACTCTTCTATATTTCATGGTGTAATTTTAGCTCTGAGCCAGGATTTTAAAAACAATTTCTGGTGTGGATGGATGAGTGAGAAATGTAATTGCTCTGGTTAGTGATGTCCTGTGTGATTTCAGGGACAGGGATGGTCGGTGGGGTGAGCACATGGCAGAGTGGAGTTGGATCACTGACTCCTGAAAATCTGACCATTGCTAACTGGTGGAAATGTGTGTGAAATGGAGATCTTCACTGGAACTGGCTCTAGGCTACCTGGGTCTGTGTCTGTGGTTGTACTTGCCTCCTTTAGGTTGGATCTGTATTAGAAACAGCATCTTCTGGAGAACGACAGCCATAGTCTGAAACACTACCTGATTTAGGGGTATTTAGTGGGTGTGCCTTGGTTTGGAAAAAAACAATGGATGAACAAACTCAAGCTAATAGCACAATTGTTCTTGTAATTTCAGGCAGTGCTAAAGCTGGTTTTACTTCTATAGAATTCAAGTTGGAAGTTTAAGATAGCTTCTGCTTCCGATTTTTTTAATTTCCAGTTTAGAAATGAAACAAAATGAATAATAAAAAATAATAATACTTCGGGAGAAAGATGTTGTGTATAGTTTATTTTAGACACATAAATCAGTCTCAACCTAAAAGTTCGAGCAAAACCTCTCTAATAGCAGTTAGATCCACAGAGACAGAGCACTCAAAAATAAAACACTCCACAGATGAGTGCTTAGGTTTCTTACCTATTTAATATTCACAGGACTGTGAATAAGCACTGCCAAGCTAGCCTCTAGATGTACAAATTTTGTTATTTGAAAGAGCAAACCCTCATCTGAAGGACAGGCATCTTGCTTTTTCACATCCACATAATGGCTAAACTAAAAGATGAGCTTAAGCTTGACAGGAAACCTGGATGTTGATGTTAGCTTGGGGTATTGACTGCCTCAAGAAATATAAAGTACTCGTGCTAAGTGGCTTATTATTTAAACATTGGTAAATACTTTTAGGCTGATATCAAGTAGAGTGAGAAAGAATTGAAAAACAGAAATTACATTAGGATGCTCAAGTACTTTCTTTTGCATATTAAACATAGATCTCAAATTGCAGCACTGAACTATTCAAAACACAGAAATAATTTCCCCAAGGCTAGAAAAATACATTACCAACATGTATTACATTAAAAACTTTCTGAGCCACTGAAAAGTAAAATAGATCGATGGAAGGGTGGAAAAAAGGTCTCCTTAGTAGCGTATTTATTTACTACAGGCTTCTCTGCTCAGAATACTTGGGTGATCCCTCGGCATGATTGTTCCATGAAGATTTCAGCACAGTAATAGGTAAGCCTGAAGCACGAATGGCAGATTCACACACAAGGTTTTTTGTCTGTTCTGTTCATTTAGAGATCCTACATGACCACCTTCTGGAAGGCTGTTAACAGCACAAAGTTGACCCAACAGACTGACCCAGCACTTAGTCGCCTTATGCTGTACTGCTCATGGATGCAAAACCTCCCTGACACTGAATTCAGGGCTCTTGTACCCCAGTGTAAATATTTGCCAATGTGTTTTCTCTTGGCATATTGAGATTGTAAGCATAACTCCACAAGTTGTTCCTAGAAACCCAAGCAACGTTTTGTTTCCAGTTGTAATATGAGAAAACTTGCCGTAGTGCCAAGAAATTTCTTTTCTCCATCTGTAAGAGATCAAAAAACCTGTTTGACTTCCTTGAATAAATGTCAGCAGATGAACACTTTAAACACAAAATAACCCCTCATGAATTCAATATTTATTTTAAAGCCGTTCTCAGTGTACTCAGACACAATAAGCATCTGAGTTCCTTAGTAGGAGACATCATTTTCAAAACATTTCTCAATCACTTAAATGATGAATATTGAAACTTACTTTTGTTCTCGCAATATGGAACCATAATAGAATTCAAGTGTTTGCTCATTAACACTTCAAGAACAGAAAGATTTAATAGAAGGGTGGTTTCTCAATGGTGTGCTTTTTGTTTGTGATGTTTGTAGCACAAGACCTCATAAACTCAACTTTGAGGTGTCTTGATGTTTAACACTACACAGAAACGTGGGTTTTATTCTTTCTTTTCACAGTCTATCATTTGCCCATTACTCTGCCACTGTATTAGCTCTCTCACTCCTGAATAACTCAATATAAATTTGATGCTAATTTTCAGTAATAATTTGCAGAACTCCCTTCCTTTTATTACAGGATAGGATTTTGTTTTTATTTATTTCTTACTGCATTTCATTTCTTTTATAAAAAAAACTCATATACTTGACTGCAACTCTTTTATGCCTGCATATTTCAACTCTCTTTGATGATCTTCCCTATATTTAACTCCCGTGCTTTTCAAATTCAGTGCACTAATTGGCTTTTCACAGCCAGACTTTTCAACTCTGCACGATAGATCTTACTGCATTAAAGCCATTTTTTACCCTTGTTTCCTTTCCCACTGAACAACTCAGTATTTTTTTTCCTTGCTACTAGTTCTCTGCTCTCCTCTTCCTGTCAGAAATGCATACGCATATAGATCAAAACTGCTTCAAATTAACATCTCACCCAACTCTGTTTCTGCTCTATGAATGCTTATTTAAACACCAATTGGCCAATCTTTTAACTTCTTTAAGTTTTCTGAAGCCGTGGGCTGACTTTGGGCAGTAGGCATGGAGTCATCCATCGCTTACCTTATGATGGCTGTTGGTGGCTGCTCACATCAGCCACCTGTCACAGGAGAAAAGGTTTGCATCTGAAATAAGTCAGCTGCTGGGCTGCAGGTTGGTTACTGGAAATTCCAGACATGGTCCTCTGTTAGGGAGAGCTTTTGTTCCTTTAATGATGTTGGTTTGCAGCGTGGGCCTTTGAGCTTTAGGGCTTGCTGAGCCTTCTCTGCATGAGGCAGAGCTCTGTCTGGGTGTGTGCTGGCAGTAATCCATTACACACTGCCTCTTCACCCATATTTACTGAGCAGATTCCCCTGCAGTCCAAAGCAAACATTTCACAGCAGAAAACTGCTGCTAAAAGAGAAAGGAATTACTAATGGTGTATAAATAAGTGCCTATCCTCTCATGACAATAACAAAATTGAAAGCATCTATATTTCATGCAGTATTTACTTCTCCCATCTTGACTTTTACCATCCTTTTGCTCTTAAACCTCTTCTTTTTTTTTTTTTTAAAAAAAAAGCTTCTCAAAGACCTTATTGTGAAAGCAATACCTCTTTTTGGAAAACTCATCTCCCCTTTGTTTATCTGAGTCCCATAGAGAATTTTCCCTTGGCAAGGGGGCAGATGAGGAATGTAGACAGTAAAAGAAGACGTATGTGCCAAATAAAATTCCTCTAGGATAGTTGGCAGCAATCTTAACTATAAAATTGCTACTGGTCGATGGGTGTTGATGGCATAAGCCAGAAGAACACCTGCCACCAGCTGAGCAAGAACACTGGCTGCCTGGTTGCTTCTGGACACAGCCAAAGTTTGGATTTGGGGTATTCCTATGTGGAGCTGGACTCAGGGATCCACACTGATGCCTTTCAATGTGGTATATTCCATGATTCTATGATTCTAGTGAATAAGTGGCCGATTCAGATGGAAACAGACTGGAAAAGAATAAAGCAATGGGAATTTAAATCAGCCTGATGGGACAAGGGATGCAATGGATTGAAATGGAAGAGCAGAAGAAGGGAGTTTTGTGCAGTGATATGTGCATTGAATATAGTGAATATGGGAAGGGTAACTCATGGGGGGCACAGGAATGGCACAGCTTATGTTCTGGACATGGTATGGTGGCATTCCTCCACACTGGTTCTTACTCAGCACTATCCTATGGGTTTTGTCCTCCATTGCAGTTCAGAAGATAAAACTTGAAAAGATCGAAGGAAGAAAAATAAACTTGCAAACTTGTTTTTATACCTCATTTGAAAATCTTTGAAGAGTAAACAAAGAGTAGAAAGCATTTTGTTGTTGTTGTTCTTTGAAATGTCTTGTTCATGTGCCGTCACAACCTCTCCAAAAGCATGCACAGATCTTCCTCCCCCAAACCTGCACTCATCTCTGCTCCCAGCTCCGATTCCTGCTTAGGGAATTCCTGCAGGCACCCAGCCCAGCTCTGGGCTTAGGTGGCTACAACCAAGTCAAAGCTGCAGTCCCCTTGGAGTTAGTCATGGATTTACTGAGGATTGGCTGGGGTTTACAGCTTGTACTCAGCATACAGCCAATCCTGGTACAGAAAATGCCCTCAGTGGAGAAAGATTTTCATCTTAGTTGCCAGTCCCGAGGACAGGGTTTGAAGATGAGTGGGAGGAAGGTGAAATCTGCTTCTGTTGTCTCTCCCTGCTTTCTGTGTAAGTAATTAGGGATAAACATTGCTTAAATTGCACGGCAGCACATCCGAAGGGCAGCACAGCAGAGCAGCCAATGCAGTGGAGTTGCTCATTTAGCTCTGGCTGGCTCCAGATGGTGCAGGCTCCAGCCTGCAACTTCAGCAGGCTAATGGGATTAAAGAGCAAAAACTTTCTCCACTGAAGTAAAGAGAAATGACAGGGTGAATAATACATAGCTTTTAAGGTTCCATTTGAGATGGTTCAGCTGCCACAAATGCTGCCCTCTTTGTCTGAAGTCGGAATCTTTTCCCCTTAAATTAAAATGACTGTTGATTCATGCAATCAGTGCAAAAGTAAAAAATGAGTTATGTGGTTTTAAAAAGTAATCACTTAAAAATATCTAACAAACATAAATGTAACTGCTTGCTTAAAATAGCCAATATATAATATGCTCAGTAACAATATTTTCTACTTTTACAATTACAAAGCAAGCTGTGCTTTCCACGGCGTCTTCCATCAGTTTAAATGCAATATGACATATGAAACACTTCCAGGAGTGTTATTCCACTACGTTTATTTGGTTTGCCTTTATGTATTCACATCAGCACTGCACACAATTGTTATTGCAGTTTCTTGGAAACATTTACACTTTGCATTCTTTGCTACTTTATCCAACCCTGAAAGCGGGACAATCTGAATGACAGATCTAGAGATCTAAGAGGTGTAGGGAAACTTGTCCTTAATTCTAATGGGCTTGGATTTTGCCAGGCACTCTGCTGTGGCCAAGAAAATTCTCTTCTCACTGTATCTTCTTCTGGATAACTGCAGATTTTCTAAGGTAAGTCAAGGAAATATCTATGTGCCAGATGAAATAATGGAAACCAGAACTACTCACACAAACGGTCGCAGTCAACTTTCAAGAACAGGAAAAAAAGTGCATTTTTTAAAGATGAAGTCTACAAAGTGTCCCTGGTTTCCCTTTTCAGCCATTTTCTGCCCCCAGCACAGTGTTAGCTTTTGAGGAAGGAAACTGAAACAAAAAAACATTTGTAGGAATCCAATTTTGATTTCTAGCCTGAAGAGGACTAGGCCTACCTCAGAATACAAGGACTTGCTAATTGTCATATTAAAAGTTAACTCTTTATTCTTCAGGCTCTTTGCATCAGTCTGTTCTTGACTTTTATGGAGAGAGAATGCTCAGATGGTGCTCTGCATCCTCAACCTTACCCAAAAGCAGTAGTGGATGGAGTCTCACCAGATGAGACCTGCCCTGCTCAGCCCCAGCCCTTCTGTTGAATAAATTTGCTAAAAATAATGATTTTGAAACTGAGTAAAAATTGCAAAAGAAATCATTAAAATGTTTGGCTTTTTTAAAGAAGTTATATTCTGTTACAAGAAGTAGAAAAATGAGACCAGCATTGGCTCTGTGAAATAAAAGGGCAAAGCCCTGCATAACATTTCAGCATTTTAACTCTACAACAAGTACTTAAAAAGCAATGATGGCTGTTGTAACTCAATGTCATTTGCTGCAGGATAGGCTCTGCCTTCAATGACACCCTGGTACACCTGCTGTGGGCTTCCAGCAAAACTGTTTCTAACGGTTTCAGTTCCTGGAGATGCTTCAAAAGGCAGGCTGCATGACAAAAGAAATTGAAACTTAAATACTACCTTTGTGGTATGTTTTTATTCGTGAAAGCACTACCTCCTTTTATACCCACTTCATTTATCTTAACAGACTTATTTGTGTGTGTGTCAAACCAAATTAAAGTAGCAGCTTGTTTACCAGTGAGGATGGATACTCTTTTTTTCTTTTAGGAAATGGATACTTTTGAAGTCAATAATGTGTGCTCGCTACAGCATTGTAAATATTTGTTACTTCAAGCAATTGTTGCTCTGTTTTATTGATAAAAATAGAAAACGGCTTTAGAATATCATGAAGTCAGTGCTATTGCTGCCTTCGTGTAGTGCAGTCATCCTTCAGTTCGAAGCACTGTGGTTTAGCAGTTTCTTTCCCAGCCTAAAATCTAGTACTTTTGAGAGGGAACATAAGTGGCATTGTAAATTAAATAAAGCTAAATCCTATTTACATACTCATTAAACACAAAGGAGAAGACACCCAGTAAAAGAAGACCACTGGATTCAGGAAAAAAAAAAAAAATAAATTACAACAACACACACAAAAAACAAATTCAGGACAGAAGATGTTTGTTTTTCAGACTTGTCTCTCCAGGTTGAGCTCATACTGCCGTGGGATAGGGCCCCTTCTGCACCCAGGTGTCAGCTCTATTGCTGGCCAGGTGGAAGCTAGGAACGATCAGGTTGTTAGCCCTGATCCCCAGCACCTGCTTCCAAGGTCATTTAAGAAGCCAGAGAGGCAGTTGCACGTCTGGAAAGAGCAGGAAGATCTCTGTGCTTGGTTTGAAAGAGGTTAGTGATGGTCTTACTTGCTAGTACCTTCTCTTTACTGACGGGAAAAAAGGAAACAAACCCAAAACAGTGTATCTGATGTTGTTTGAATGTTGGTGTGGGTCTTGCTGGTGGGGATGTGAGCAGGCTGCAGGCTTCTGTTCCCTGCTGGGCTGGGTTGCTTGCTGTCTGCATGGTGGCTGTTGCCCTCTCTCAGAACCTGGGTAGTGCAGGGATCAGGCTGTGGAGCTGCAGCTCAGCTTCAGGGTCTGTGAAATAAGCTCTATGTGAATGTTTCATGGTTGAATTTGTTGTTGTTATTTGGAAAGATGGAAAACTGTAGAGTTAGAAGTACTGAGCTGCTGCTCAGTATCTTTCTGGGAGTTAGAAAGAGGCAAGATCTGAATTTGAACTGTATGAATAGTTCAATTCTCTGCAGACCTTGCTCTTTCATTTTATTCACTGTTTCTGTGTCTCTTCCTCACCCACTCAATTGAATTGTTTAAGAAACTGTCTGCTCCCTATTAGCTTTCCTCTGTGAGAGCTATGAGAGGTAATAAATTAATAAAAATCTTGGTAAAAAATTAATACTGTCTGTGTATCAGCAGTGTGAACCAGTTTGAGAGGCATGGTTCTCAGGTCTGCCTGCAGACTGCTGCTGCAGCAAAGGAGAGAGATGCTCTGAGGGCAACTGCAAGGGAGCATTGAATGTATCAATGATGTGCTCCTTAAACTGCCTTCAGCCCTTCCCTGTGTTCCCATTTGTTCTGTTGAAGTGTGAACCCCTCAGGGCATGAGCTTGGGTTTCCATTTCTATGAGGTGTGTTCTAGTACTTGTGACTTTTCCTTTGTGGTGATAGTAGGGGTGCAGGCAGCCCAGGGTGGTCCTTGCCCCAATGGATGCCCCTTGTGTTGGCTGCTGCTAATAGCACAGACCTGCCAGCTGTGCTTTTCTACCTGAGCCTCAATTTGGCGGCTCTGAAGTTTGTGGAATCATAGAATGGCCTGGATTGAAAAAGGAAGTCAGTTTACCTAGTTTCAAGTTCTGTTCATTTGCTGAGCAGTGCCTTTTGTCAGCCACGTTTCCCTGGGGTTGGTGGAAACCCTTTCTGTTCTAAAGCTTCTGAATAACTGCTCTGTGTTTTGGAAGGTGCAGCTGGATGTAGTTGGTTAAAAGGCACAGGGGTTGCACTCCAGACATTCACGTAGAAGGAGCAGTCAGATCGATATCAATCTGCAGCCTGCTGCTGTTACAAAAGATCACAGTGCATCCTGTTCTGCTGTATTTGTGCCCTAAGTAGAGATCTAAGTGGGCTGGATGGTGCTGCAATAGAGATGCAGAGGGCAGTTAGGACACCAAGGTTGTGAAAGTGGGAATGTGTGGGCTCTGGTATTTGCCATAATGAGTTAACTAAGGATGGGGAAAAGAGTAGAGAAGGGAAAGTGTCTTTAATGTTGATTATATTAATATAGTGCTGTTGTTGTTGAGGTATGTGCTGTCTCCTTTTGAAAGAAAGATACTGTTTTTGTGGTAGGAGTGGGGCAGATTTTAAGGCTGTACATCAGCAATTAGGAAGGAAGCTTTTTGTGATCTCAGTGGGAGGCTCTAGCACAAAATGACAATGCATCTGCTGTGGAACACTGCAAATCAAAGCTCCTTGCTCTGCTACAACTGGAGTAATGCACTTCAGAGGAGCTTTATGGGAGTGGGTATGCCTTGATGTAGTGTATAAGCACCAAAATAAGAATATTATAAGAAAGAAGTTAGTCCAAGCTACCGTTCCTAGACTATTAAATCTGTGTTCTGAGATTCTTTCTGGGGAGCTTTACACTGTAATTTCTTTTTCTCTTTTCCCTAAATACATTAGTATCACATTGGTAAGTATCTAAAAATCTATTCATCCTTTTTCTGGGACAGCTAAAGCTATTGGTGCATGGCAGAAAGCAGCTGTAACCCTGCTATGAGAGAGCAGCCTGGCTCCTGCAAGCTCACTGCAGGCGCATCTGGACCACAGCTTTTCCACAGCTTCAGCTTCCTCCCTTGGGGAAGCAGCACAGGGAGGTGAGCACTGGAATCATGCTTTGTGGGGGGAAAGTGAAGACCCAGAATGGTGTCTGTAACACTGTTTAATGCTGTCTGAGCCTTGTTCAAGTCCAGATGAATTTAAAGAGTTGAGTGAGGTCAGCTATGGATATACTCCTTCATAGCAGCTAATAAAATAGGGATGTTCTGCAGGTATGTACTGGCTTGTAAAATGGGGCTCAGTGGGTCTGTACTTGCTCTCTTCATCTGTGTCAATGCTCTGGCTTGTACAAATGCACAGAAATGCTCCCATGAGCACTGTGATTCCAAAGGAGATTCAAAGATGGTTTTGCAGTGGAAGGACCTTGGCCTGCTTGTTGAGTGCCTGTGAATCAATGTCATGGGCAATGAATGGGCTTCAGAGCATGCTGGAAATAAATAGCTATGCTTTGATAATCAGTGGCTGTAGATTAGAAACATTTTTGATTGTGAATGCTGTGTGGTGTGGGTAGCTGTTATTGCTGGTTAAGCTTGTGGGCATTTAGCAGTTAAGTACAATAAGGTGCTGAGGACAAATTGGAGGAACTGGAGAAGATTTTAGAGTTGGCCTGAACAAAGTTCTTAGAAGGTACTGAATGCATAGAAACAGTGACAAGATTTATACTCACAGAAAAATAGACATTATTTGATGGACTGCATGTGTTTACGGTTAATATAAGTAAACGCTTTTTCATAGAACTGACTTTGTCTAATTTTCTCCTTATGTACAATTTTCATTTAGAACAGCTGAAGTCTGTTTGTTTTAAGCCTGGTTCAGTGCTTAGGGCCAATTATGAAGGATCCAATCAGGCTTCTTGACTCCTTGTGTTTTTGTAATACTAAATCTTTTGCACCAAATTCTTCAAAATGTGCTGTTTACCTATGAAATGTCTCAACTGTAAATGAAAGGCTCTGCAACACAATGAGTTTACTCCAGCCCATAGATCTGGTAGTTCTTACAGCTGTGACATCCTCCTTGGCAGTAAGTCTGTATTCCAGCACTAATTGCCCATTAGAGTTCAGAGTTCATTAGTTACTTCATAAGTAATTTTATGCTGCAGAATACTTTAATTATCCATAGGTTAGTGAAGCCAGGGCAGTGGCATCAACTCTTCAATTTGATACGTTTCACATTTTATTTACTGTTCAATATTGGTGTTTGTTTTTTGTTTTTTTGCTATTGCTGTGAATTTACCATCTACTATGTATGGAAACTCTAGTCATGGAAAAAGAACTCTGAAAGAATGAATTCCCTCATCTCTTTCGTGAGTGTGTGTGGTATTTAAAGATTTAGGGTATGTCTTTGGCAAGGCAGAATTCACACAGAGATTTGATGTTTAATAACTTCTGGAGTTATAAATTTTTCCTGTGATTCAGACCCATAGGAAGCTAATTTTCAGGGATGTTCTTCAGATTGTATTCTGGTCATGTAGAAATGCTTGAATGGTTTCCTTTTTATTTTTATTCTCCATGTGTGGCCCAGAGTTCACAAAATCAATGTGTATTTAGGCGTATTTCATAGTGTTATAGTTCAATTGAAAATAGTTGGGCTACTATTTAGAACTCAGTACGTTACATCAGAAAGGCATAGACCCATTAAAACAGACTATAAATAACACACATGGTCCATGTAGTCCCAAATTGTAAATAAGAGTTGAAGGCTGAAATATGTTCACTCTGAAATCTTTATTTAGGCCTCCCTTTAAAGTACATCTGGCCAACCTCTTGGCTTGCCTGGGAGGTAATGAGTGAAGAGGAAGTCTCTTAGGCTGCATGTAGGTAGGTTGCTCTGAAAGTGATGCCTCCCATTTATTTCCATGGAAACTACAACAGATACAAGGAGCATAACAATAAAGCTAAATTCTCTACAAAACATTTTCCAACATGATAATCATTAGTTATTCATTCTCTCCAACAGTGAACAAGAGCATGCTGTGCTTGTGAAAATCTGCAGCAGTGGAGGTGACACTGTCACCACTACTGAAAAACACTCCCCACTGTTTTGTCTCTATGCATGTTCAGCAAGCACTGATAAATGTCAATGGGTGCTCTATTCTGCATGGGGGAACTTAATTCCACACCTTGACTCCATACACGCTTCCATGTCAGATGCAGTGTTGTCAGACATTCTCTCTCCTACCCTCTGTTGCATAGTAATGAAATGTAATGGAATATTGAGAAGGTTCAACCTCTTCTATCATCCCACCAACATCTGACTCCAATGTTGTAGTCTGATGTGATAAAATAGGAGGCATTACTTTCAGAGCACCCTTGTAAAACACATAATGTAGTTAATGTACATAAGCAACAAAGCTTATTTTTTATGAAAACACAAAAAGACAACAGTCATAAAACTACTGGGATATTTGACTTTATTTGTGAAAATAACACACCAATCTGCTTCAGTAGAAGTGGTTGCAGTTCTTGATTTCTCATGGCATTCATCAGATATTTCTCATGGCGTTCATCAGATTCTTCTGAAGAAATGTTACTCTTCCTCTGCTTCATACTTGACATTAATTGTTCACAAATGTATTTACTGCTGAAAAGTGATGGCATTAATAAGATGTGACTGAAGTCAGAGATGTTCCTCCGGTAAGATGGGTCTTAATCAAGTCTGCTGAAGAGACATGATCAATTGGTTGAATGGAGTATCTGATTAGCAACTTGGTGTATTCCGTTTGAAAGTATATTTATGTTGACTGAAAATGGAGAAGCAAATATACTTCTTTTTTTTTTGTTATCTTAAAACCTATTCTTGAATTCCTTCACTGAAACAGAGAGCAAGGCTGCCTGCTTTTCACTGTTCACAGTACTGTGTTTAGGCAGTGCATCAAAAGGCGTGCAGTTTGCTGTAACTTCAGTTAGTGCTGCACTGTGCCTCGGTTTTGGCCTGGGCAGTGCCAATTGCACACTGATGTTTGGTCGTCAGTGAGCTATGGGTGTGTGTACAGAGCTGAGTTGGGCTGCTTGGCCCCATGATGGGGTGGGGCTGGGGGTGGCTGTTGTATGGGCTGGGCCACGTGTTGGATGTGCCTACTATGAATGATTGGGGAAAAAACTTCAATTGAATCTGGGAACAAAGAAGAAGCCTCCAAATATCCTTTTTCTGTCCTCTATGGATATCCTGCCTTTGCAAGGTAATGTTTGTGTGGTTCTAAGGAGAATTCAGCTCTTGTATTCTGAAAGTATTTCCAAATAATTCCCTGCAGTCTCCAATGGTGAAAAGCAGAGCAAATGTGTTACAGCTGTTCTGTCTTCCCAAGAGAAACAGTACAAGATAAACTGTAGAATTAGTGGATTGTTGTAATTGTCAGTATCTACTCTGAAATCTCTTTAGGAAAAAAAAGCTCTTGAAATCCATTTAGTCATGTTTATTTGGTGTTTGTGACATCCTAATGAAAGATGAGAGAACTTGCTATAAAATTGTTTTCCACAAACTGTATTACCATTAAAAGAAAAAAAACAAAACTGGTCCTGAGATGTTTGTAATCAGTAAGCTTTTCTTTTAGGAAAAGGAAATGAAAACGTAATGGCAGAATACATAACCTAAATTCTGTAGAAAATGTGGGATGACTTGTATATGAATGTTGAGGACATAAAACCTAGGATCACAGCAACTAGATTCATTATGACAACTGATGGATAACAGCCCACAGTTAACTGCACTTCAGGATTTGTCTTCTGCTTGTGGATGGCTCCTGGAGGTTTGAAAACTGCTTTCAAAGAATAACATTCTTCATGGGAGTGCCAGCTATCCAAATGACTGTGTTTACCAGTCGTGGCCTTAGTTCAGGCAGGATTTGCTTGTTGAGGCTTGGGTTTGATTACATTTCAAACAATAGCTCTTGCTTACAGATTGATCAGTTCTACCGCAGAGCCTGATGAGTTCAGGGGACTTGATCCCTGGAAAAGAGTGGTGGGAAAAGATGCTTATGCAAATGAGACTACCATCTGTGCTTACATTAGCTGGGAAGAAAATTACCATATGAAGGCTATTAATGTTTCAAATCACTTCCTGAAATTAAGAGGAAAAGCTATTTTATAGTGGCACATATTTCTTTGATTAAATGCCATTAAAACTAATTTATTAAAATAAACAAAGGAGCATCAAACCACACCTATTTCTGGTTTTCAAACTGTTCAAGCCATGCTCTGCCATTCACAGCCAAGCCGTGGACTTCAGGACAATCAGTAGTTCTGTGTGGTTTCTCTGTACTTCATTTGGGGCAGTGGTAATTGTAGCATTTAAAAACTTTGCTATAAGACAAATGGACTTCAATGATTTATACACCTTTTTGCTTCCGGGAATGCAAGTGACACTTGCATGTCTTTGGGATAGTGTATTCATTTTGTCCATAGAACAAAGTCTGATGGTATGGCAGTTGTGCCACCTGGATGACCTTGTGTATCCTGAAATCTGATTTGGATCTCCTTGCTAATGAGGGGAGAAGTGCTGCATCTCCTTTCTCTGTATCAAATTTGCTGATCAAAAGGCTTTTTCCCTTTTTTTTTTTTTTTTTTATTATTATTTTTTAAAGCAAACCCATTTGGCATTTTTATTTATTAGAACACTGGATATTGTTAGATATTACTTTGCCTTTAATCTTTCCAATTGTCAGTAAGTGGATGAATGGCAAGCTTCTGATCATGAGACAAATGAGCTTTTTCTTAAATAAATTGCCATGAGACTACATAAACATTGAAAGCAAATTTAATAAAGAAGGTGCTCCAGATGGTTGTAGGTATGCTTGCACATTCAGACCATTTCTCACTGTAATTGCAATACCATACACAGAGATTTATGTTGATGCTTTGGGGAATTCACAGATGAGATGTACTACGCTCTGCTAGGAGGCATAATATTCACAGGGTTTTAGTGTCACAGAAAGTTATAGTGACTACTGAAGAAAAATAATTGCTGACAGTTTTGAGCTGCCTTTAGTGTGCAATGCATTTGTGCTGCCCTGTAGATCCTTGTTTCAAAGCATCTTTTGAAGTACATACAAGTAGAAACAGGTTGCTCTGATCTGCATGGCACTCATGTATAGTTGTCTTTAAATGACTTCCCTTGTCTGTACTGGTGCTTTGCTGGTGATGTGACCGTTTCAAAGGTCCAATTCCGAAGCTAGATTGTTTTATTTGGGACCTAAGCTGTACAAAGTGACATGCTTCACTGTGTGTTCTATGCTTTTAGAGGGCAGAAATAGAGCTTCTCCTGCAGAAAAGGACCTGTGCTGCTGTTCTTGTCTGTGAGCAAAGGAAGAGTTATAGCTCAGGACTGACACAAACACCAGCAGAAGAGGGGGAGTGCCCATGTGTCTGTGGTTCTGATCTCTTGTGGTTGCTCTAGTGTGGCTTTACTCCTTCTCTGAGAAGCAAAGGAATTCTGTGAATTTAGTGAGGTGATTTCTGGAAGTGTTCTTCAGAGGCATTTGTAGACATTTAATCTGTTTACGTGTACAGTTGTCTTGCTTGTTCCTTGTGCTGTGATGTAGTATTGCACACCATTTCATCTTTGCATGATGACATGGTGTTGTGTACAGAGTTATTTATCAAACTTCCAACTGCAGTCTTGGAGGAGTACTACAGTGACCAGCAAAGCACTCCTGGTGGGTGAAGGTCAGGTTATAAGGTAGAAGAATTGGAGTGTTACAGTGATTGAGTCTTTAAAAGATAATTATGCAGGTAGATGAGGAAGTATGGTTGTAGTAATTTAATTAGTTCTGCCTGCTGTTCTTGTCTTTTTTTCCCCATGTTGGAGATATGGATATGTTTCTGGTCTTTACTCTCTGATTTGGTTGTATTGTCTTGGGTCTGAAGAAGGTCAGTATTCCACTGGATGACTTTATCAGACAGTGGAAAAAGACATAATATGAAATTATTTTATGCAACACATGCAATTGTGCTTAAAATTATGGAGAAAGAGCCTAGGCAGTAGAGCTTGGGATTTGCAGAGCCCTGCATGGGCTCAGAAAGATAAGATTTTGGTTCAGCTGCATTGGGAAGGGATGAAAGTATTCAATGGTAAAGATGGCAGAGGTGTGATGACTGGTAAGCTTAGAAAGCTGTCCAGCTCAGTGAACTGAAATCCTTACAGTGTCAGTATGTATATTTTCTCTAAGTAAAACAAAGCAAGAGCTGTAGTACAGTCTAGATCATGGAGAAGTTCTCTTACCAATATCAGTGTAGAGGCTGTGTAATGTTTCAGGAATATTTCCAAAGTAAAGTTAACAGAAGAATGAATGTGGCTCACAGGAAGAAAACTGCTCTGCCTCCTCTAGTCACCTGCTCTAATCCATCAGAGCTCTGGGATATTCGTATGTATAAGCAAGTCCTGAATCAAAACAATCAGCATTGCTTTCAATCCCTGTTTTACAGTCATATATGCCTAGTTTCGGGGACAAAATACAACAAAAGGTCTGAAAAGCATTATAGGTTTACCTACTGCATTATTTAAGCAGCTCACCTCTGGAATGAGAATGTTTTAGTACCAGAAATTGATTTCTAGACAAAACAGGGATCAAAGATGTAGAAATTGGAACTCAAACCGTGTTCTCTTTGGGTGGCTGTACAGAGGGAAGGCTTAGCAGCAGGTTGAGCTGTGGTTTGATGATACGATAAACCTGGCTTTTGAGTCAGTGATGGAGGATCAAGAATGCTGTGACTATGGCACAAAGCTCTGATCTGAGAATTTTCTACTAAGGTTGAAATGTTGTTTAAAGAAGCATTTGTGGATTAGATTTGTAGCAGGAAGGCTTTATACCATGTCAGAAGCTTTTGTCGGTGGGCATAAACCCAATAGAAATTAGCATATGATTGATACTATGTTATCTAGTTAACCAGCAATGAGATTAGGTGCCTGTGTTTGTGCAGTTGGTGACTCAGGGGTGCATTGGCTGTGGTATTATTCTCTGTGGACAAGTGTCCTAGATCCAAATTTGGATTCCTTTGTGATGCCACAAGGGCACTGTTTGCTGGTTTTGCTGGTGACAGTCCTGTCTGGGTTGAAAGTTGGATGTTACATTGAAACTAAATGCAACTTTGAGAAATGAAGTGACTGATTCTTTATTAAATATCACCTGTATTTGCCAGAGAGGCAATGACCCTCGTAAGGATCTCTCTAGGCACTGTGAACACACTCTGCAAATAAAGTTCCAAGGAAGATTCAGTGTACTACATTATTCTAGCATAAACTCAAGTCTGAAGATTGGAAAGTCATAGGGAACATCCAGTAGTACTTTATTTCAGAGCTGGACATGCATTTCTGGTCACTGCATTCTCAGTTTAGGGTTTTCTGACTTTGGGTCAGCTCAGGTGAAGTTACAAAGCAGTCACAATTTTAATTTGTATTTTTGAAACTGAAATGTAATACTTTATTGCGAAGGTTCTACTGAAGTAATGAGTTGAAACTCAACTGATTTCACTTAAAAGCTACTAAAGGAAAATGATGCACTTCTGTCAAGACTAACAGAATGCTTTGGCACAATTTGCCCTTGCATAAGTCTTGTTTTGAGAGTGACTGCAATTAGTTTGTGCTATTCAAAGTGCCAGCCAGAAGTCAGCATGCTTCAGGGAAATAAGTCCAATGTTTATTACTTCAGTTCAAAGTGATGGTGTGCCATATCAAACTGCAGCATGCTAAATAGTTTCTGATGAAATGAAAACACACACTTTATTACTTCTGAAGGTCATACCATGTATATTTGTGATACATATAATAAGCAGCCATAAAATGCAAATTCACTTCTTCCATTAAGCAGAATTTCCTATAATTTTTTTTAGCTTGGTTTCTGTTGAAAGCAGATCCCTTCCTGGAGTGAAGGTGTGCTTTGGGTTCATAAAAGGGAGATTATGGGGGGAAGGTGAGTTCAGGAAGGGCACAGATTTATAGTCTTCAGATGCAGAAAACCAAGAGTAGGAGCTCTTTAAGGTAAGCAGCTGCAGCTTGTTGACTTCAGTATAATTTCTTTCTGTATGTGTCACTCAAATTTGATATGCAGGTGTTACAACACTAAACATGTAGTGACTGGAATCATAATGTTTTCCTGGTTTTGTGTGATTGCATTACTGAATCTTTCTACCTCTTTCTGTCAGCTGTTGGGGGAGCAGCTTGCTGTGATTGATGACAGTTTTCCTGTTGCTGAGTCCTTCTGATTTCATAACCTCAGCATGTCTACCTCAAATTTTATTATGAAAGTTTCTTTGTGTTTTTATTATAAAGCCACTGCAAGAGGGAAGGACTAGAAGCATGAATGTGTTGATAAGAAAGTAGTATTAGATTTTCAGGCTCATGTTCTAGAACACTTTTTTTCTGAGAAGACAATACAATGCTTCAAATAGGGAAAATAAAAGTGGTTGGAGTTATAAGTTATGACCCTGGAGGACTCAGCTGACATCTCTACCAGTGTAGACGGGTGTTAAGAACAATATCTGCCCCAAAGGATTTCAGATTTAGAACCACCTTGGCCAAACTTTATGCCAGGCTGTGTGTGAGGGAACACAGAACAGCTTCAGAGGGACCAGGATGTGCCAGTGAGTGATGAGGGGAACTGCCATGTGTAATGCCTTTTATACTTTGAGAGGATGGTCAAGTTCTGCAGAACAAAGAGGAGGTGTGGAAACAAAGTAAAATGAAATGCAGCCTGGGATTTCTAAGGATATGTGATGGATGGGGCTGGCCAACTGGCTATGGCATCTGAATGGGCTTTAGAGCTGCAGCTCCTTAAAGCTCTTTTTGAAGTCAGAATCTAAAAGGCAAAGAGGAAATTTTTGTGGTAAGAGCCTGTACCACAGGTGGTCCGACATATGGGGTGCAAATCTGACCCTGTCAAACCCACCTGGCCTTTTGCCGCAGGCTGCAGGAGTGCTGGCGCTCAGTCATGACCTGGCTGTGGTTATCAGCAAAGCAGGAGGGCTGTCAGTGCCTTGTGCTTTAACTTGTCATGTGCTCAGCTCTGAACTCTCAGCCTTATAAAACCTGCCGTGCAAATAACACCTGGAGTGTGTTCCCTGTGTATTCTCTGAGGCCTTGGATGTCAGGAGGGCAAGGCACTACTCTGCCAGCTTGCAAAAGGAAAACTTGTGTGAAGAGAGCAGCTTGGGATGGAAGACTGAGCCTTGAGGTGATTGGTGTCTTCAAAAAGACTGCTTTGACTTTTGTTGACCTTGAATTCAATGATAGCTGTTTTCTTGTTTAAACTGTCAGTAAACAGCATCCTTGTTCAAGAGAAGTGTCTGAAATTCAACTGACACTGTGTTGTAAATGACATACAGTGGAGGAGAGGTAAGATTCTGAATACATTTTCTTGGAAGTTTAACACCTAATAATGATTTTAATGCCATGTGGATTAAATCACATAGGGGAATGATGTAATGGCACAAATAAATAAGCTCTAAGCACTATTCTAGTAATAATGCAGAGGGAATGTATTCTGGTACCTATGAAACTGCCTCAGACTTGCAAGCTACAGCAATTAAACTGGCAACTTCACAGTGGATGGTAAAGATATTGCTAATGTGAGCCAAAACAGTCATTTCTGCAGGAGTTGATTGTGGACTTTTTTGCTTATGTTTGTAGTTTTTGTGGTATTTTGTTCTTCTATTCTGTGGCTTTCATATTTGTAATTTTTTTCTGCACAACTAGACTGCCACCTTTGATTGCTCTTTTTAAGAGCATAATAATTTGATTTTTTTCCTGCTCTTTCATGATGTTGATTTGACTAGGTGGACCATCAGAAATAGTTGAAATAGGACTATTTTCCTTAGCTACTAATAAGCACCTTGTGCAAAACAGTATGGAACATCTTCCTGGTAAAATAGCATGAGTTTTGATTTATGTGAAGTCTATTAATTTTTTTCTATATGGCTTTACATTACGCATATCTTAGCTCTGAGTCCTGCTGAGAGGCCCCGGAGTGCTTATTGTATGTTTGCTCAAGAATTTATCATCCTGAAAGATGACCTGATCCTGGAGGGATCCACAAACTTTCCACTAAGGCCAGGTGATGGATGTCTTTAGCTGTGAACCATGTGCCTTGTTTCACCAAAGGTGAGCAAATGCATGAGTACTGCTGTGCTCCCAATAAACTAGCATGCTCTCAGGACATGTTTGCAGATATGAGCTCATCCTACAGGCAAGTGTCTGGTAGCTGTAAAGACTCTCCTTTGCTTTGCTCCTGTAACTGTGGTGAAGTCCACCTGCAATGATTATGACAGCTTCCTGCATTTAAATATGTCATGATTTAGGGTGTGTTTTTTATATATGTAAGATCTTGTATGTATTTTATTCTGCTCTGCAGACCTTAGGGATCATGTTGTGAGCTTTTGTTAAGGCCGTGAGGCTGAATTTCTCATTCCTTAAAGAGAAGATAACTTTTATACAGCAATCTGGTTTAATTTGGCACCTAAAGGGAAAAAAAAAAAATTACCTTGCAATACAGCTATCATGACATCTGTAAATAGACCTTTAATGACCTGTTATCTCTCAGCACTGCTAAACATTGAATAAGAAAGGCAAACAAAAGCACAGTCTGTAGTGGTTGTATACCTATAGTTGAAGGTACCATCTAACTAGATGACTTTATACATGCAGGATACTTTTTCTGAGGCTCAATTCAGACTATATTGCTTACTGCTCTAAGGAAAGTGAAAATAATTGAGCTTTTCTTTCATGTAAAGGAGTTCTGTCTTGATGACCAAAATGCACGTGTACTCCTCCACAGATGACAGTACTTGAGTACTAAGGCGTGGCTGCCAGCATAAGTGTTCATCTGAATAAAGTACTATAATTTTCTATGTGATGTAGATAAATTACCCATATTAATTTATGTAGTTTCAATTAGTGTAAGTTACTGTCTCCTCCATTGCCAATCAGCTAACTTTCGAATAATATCAGTGTATGAAATTAGCCCTAGCCAAGAACAGTGCACAGTCTGTTATCCAAATAGGCTGATTCCTTCCTTCCTATTTTTTTGTTCCCTTTAAAATGAAATTCCGTGAAGTATTAAACACACAGGGCTTATTCACTTGTTTGTGTTGGATAAGTGAATTAGATGCTTGTGGAAAACGCCAGATGGGCTGCATGGGAGCCAGGAAGTCTCTGTCTACCCACCAAGCAGAAACAGTGTTTACATGCCAGATTGTGCTCTCAAAGTGCCCTAACCTGACCCATAGGTAAGAAGCTCATTTTGATATCCCTTCAATTCGTTCTTCCTGACGTGTGGATAATGATGCTTCTCAACATGTGTGCGTAGATACTACTCACTGTTGGCCATCCTTGGAAATCTAGGTTAGAGAAGAGGCAGAGTATGTTTATGACAGCTTGGACTTCTGAAAGCAAACACACCAGAAAGGGGGAAAAGAAAAACTTCCTTTTCAACAGTGTGTGGTTAAAAGTGATGCACATGCCCCTCTGCCTGCTTTTTCAATTAATAATGCTTTTATTGGTAAGTAACAAGATTAATTTCATAATTGTATTGTTGTAAGCAGGTTTGGTTGAAAGGCAAAAATCCATACAATAAGGCAGATACTTCACCTTAGAGAAATCTTTCCAACAAAATGGTGTTCTTAAGGGTGTGCTTGCTAAAATAACTTTGTAGGTAATATAGGACCATAGGTACAGCTGATTTTACTCTAAGCTTATGCTAGTTTAACTTGTCTTCCAGTTGCCATCAATTGAGAGCTTAATGAATATAGGTAAGATTGAGAGCTACATTCTATTTTCATGAACAATATTTTTGCAAGTATTTGCAGTTATTCTGTTTTGTTGTTTCATATTTCCTACAGTCTATTATGCAGAGTTTAGCAGAGGAGATTCACTATTTTATGTTGATTTAAGACCATCTTGAGAATGAGATGCCAGCAGGAGCATTTCTCTGTCTTCGCTTTGTGGTGATCATAGTGTTTTTGAATTTATTTGAAGGAAGTTGATTAATATGGGTATTTGGGCAGGAAACAAAAGCTGCAAGGGAAACAAATTGGATAGCACGGGGAGACCAGAGAAAGAGTTTTATTTTAGATAAACCAATATGTAATTACAAGTTTAGCTCTGTCAATCTTGCAGTGTAAGTCTGAACAATCACAGTAAGACATTAATCATTGCAGGTATTACAGTCCTAACCAAAGTAAATTGCTTTTCTTTCTGGAGTATGCCTTCTTCATCAGTAAGTCCTTACAAGCCAGCTACACCACTGATTACTAGAATCCTGGAAGGGTTGGTGTGTGTATGCGTAGGAAGCTCATCAAGTTTGCAGCAAGTTCTTTGTTAATTCATATGAAGGTCTATTTTTATTATTGCTATTCAGAAAATGTCAGTATTCCTTATGGACACATCTGAGATGAATGTAAGAAATGTGACTTTTTCTTCCCACCTTACTTTTCTACATGAAGTAAGAAAATAAAACTTAAATCCAAATACTAACTCTTTTTAGATGGAAAAGAGTAAGTACTACCCCAAAGCATGAGATGTTCACATTTTTACCAAAGCCAAATTCTGCTCTTTGAATGGTCATTCTTACTAAAAATGATTTCTTTCTGGTGTGCGTGTGTGTATACATACATATGTGTATACAAAGCAAATAGGATTCTCTAGCAGTTTTTTTCTAATAGTAAAAAAAGTTAATTGTATTTCTATTAAGGAAAAAAGGCTTTTTTTTTTTTTTCTCACCCTGTTTCAGTGTCTTCAACATCCTGGTGCATACTGTACTTGTAGTTAGCCTGGTGTGTAGATTTCCCTATCACACTGCTGCAATGACTGCAGTGCCTAAATTGGGGCAGTGTGTGATAGCTCTATTCATCACTTGACAGATGGAGCTGCTAACAAAATTGATTGCAACATCCCTTTCCCAAAACTGGTGCTTTAAGTACACCCCAAGACAATGATCCAAGCCTGAAATGGGAGAGTTTAACAAGCAAGGGTTAAAAGCATGCTAAATCATGGCTAGGAAAAGAGCAGGTCAGGAATTAGAGCAATAGCTTGGCACTGTTCTGTAAAAGTGGTTAAGAAATGAGAACAAGCATTTTGCACCCGTTTTTTCCTTTATTGGACCTTAGTGGGAAGGTATGTTTTAAGGCAATTGTTGATGCTGACAAAAGACCTTCTTTCTTTGTACTTTAATACCTCTCAATTGGAAAAAATAGGAAACCACAAGTTTTATCTCTTTCCTTTTTAAATTTTTTTCTCCTGCAGCGAAGTAAATTTCTTATCAGCCTTGAACAGGCAGCTTTGGTGTCACAGATAAGACCTTGGAGTTACTGACAAAATATAGGACATGCAGATAGACAGTGGACAACGGAATAGCTTATCGCCAGTTTAATGAGAAAAGCCTTCCTTCACTGACGTGTTATTAAAGATCTAATTCCATTGTGAACTTGGATCTGGTAGAAGTGTGAAACTGAAATCTGAGAAGAAAGCTGTTAACATAACCGGTATCAATTTTTTTCACTTCTATCATATCTTACATACCCTTTATCATATTGTCACTCAAACACATTTCAGTTTCAATCATCGTATACAGGATTTGATGCTAGCATTTCATTTCTTTATTTGTGCCACTGAAAGGCAATAAAGCTATAGGCATATGTAGCTTTGGGAATGGATAATATCCACCTGGCATGTTGTCTTCTGCAAAACTTTTCCTGCCCATCAAGTATGAGAATAAGTCTGGATTGAAAAAGGTTTAATCCACTGCAGCCCACTGACTCTTTCACATTTAAAATTTGTCTTGAATGCATAACCGTATGTGAAATGATAGGAGAAAGTCAGTGTATTGACTGCCCCATGAATACAAATCTATAACATCTTGCTTGGGCAGTTAGATCCATGCCTCATCCTAAGGAGGGTACTTCAGTGCATGACTATGGTGCAGCACTGTGTGGCACCTCTGCAGCTGTAAATGAAATCAGCACTGAGTCGGTCTGCACATGGACCTGGAAAAAAAAAAACCTCCTTTCCCTCTTGGAGGGGGGGAAATGAGTGACAGTAATGATCTCTGTTCACACGAGCTCAGTGTGGATTAACTACTTGAATGTGGATGAAGTGCTTTGATGATGAAAATGACTGTGTAAATCCCATGGTTCTCGAGGACCATTCAGTTCAGATATGTTTTTTTGTTTACCCACTATTTTTTCAAAATTGAACAAAAACCTGAGAGAAGTTAGAGACTTCTTTCTTTAGATAATGAATTTGTTTTGCTTTCTTGTCCCATTAGGCTTTACCCTTCAATATAACTACTTTATAACTCTTAACCAGAGGTATCAGAGAATCTACAGCAATAGCTCTTATTCACTCAGTTCCCTTGAGATGTCTCTAACTTCTGAGGATAATGTTTCTTGTGAAATTGGGTCCTCTGTACTGTGGAGCTTTGTTTCTGGTGATCCTACTCCCTTTGAATGCGATGAGTCTGCAGATGGGAGGTAGAAAATTAATAGCAGAACTTGTAGATTTAAAAAAATATGGTATTAATTGACTCAGCTGATAAAATGCCAGATTTAAAAAGGAAAAAGCCCTAACGGTGTTTAATTACTCTTATCAGACCACTAAACACATTCTTTCTGTATTTGTTTTGAAGCACTGCTGTCTCTAAGAGCTGTAAATCAGATTTGGAAAAGATGAAGCAGGATATCCAAAAATCATTGTTCTTTGCAACAAGAATTAAGGTGGAAGAAGCACAGGAAGAATGTGTAAACCGCTCTTTATTGGAGATGAGGCTGGATTATGAGGTGAGGTACCCACCAGTCAGTATGGGACTGAGTCCTACCTGTCTCTGGCTGTTCTGAATGGTTTCTGGTAGGGGAGCACAGCTTTAAGAGGTTATGACTGTGCCTGGAGAAAACATGAGGGCAAACTGCATCTCCTACTAATTTCCTAGGGGAGAAAAGGATGCAATTATCACATTGAGAATGAGAGAACAAAGTTTAGTATAAGTCGTTGAATAGACAGTTAAACTCCATGGGAGCTTTATTGGCTTCTACAAAAGATGTTGATTTTATGAAAAGTGTGTTTCTGGCTTTTTGTATGTAAAGGTGGCTTTCAGTTTTTTCTCTTTTTTGGCCTGGAATTGAAGCCTTTGGTTAATCTCTTGGGCAAAATACTTCTATGTCTTCTGCTTCCATTCTCTCTATGAAGTAGCAGTTTGAGTACTTGATATTTACTAATGAAATAAGAAGCACATCTACTCAAGAACTGGGAAAAATCCAGTAAAAGTAGAAGTTACGCTTTCAGATATTCTAGCTGGCTAAAAATCTGACTGGATGTAGAAGATAAATATCCTAATTTCTTTTCTATTAGATGATGTTCTAATGTACTACAATATCAGGATATGTACAGTAGTTCATTTCCTAATACATAAAAACACAGCTCTTCCCGTAACTTAAGTGATATGTGCTTACACCTGTGGATTTATTTGTCTGATTCATCAAAATACATCTTAACTGTCTGGGGGATAGTTTAAGAAAGCTTTACTTGAATCATTTTAATCTATTTTGTGTGAGAGGTAGGCTTTTTTTGTTTTTTTTGCTGCTGCTCAACAGAACTCCAGGCTTTCTAGTATAGCATACATTTGATGGTGACTAAAAGTATATCTAAACATTTCAATCTGCACACAATAATTAAGTATTTGTTAGGATGCTCTGTCATTTGCATTACCTTCTGTGCTTGGAATTTAGTTTATTCTCTATTCTTGTGTACCCAGGACACAATCTGTAAGTTCCTTGTTTTCTGTGCTGATCACAAGTCATCCTCGTGGGCTCTGGGTCTTTGCATCTCTCTAGGCCTGCCTGAAGTGTTACTTTCTTGAAATCCATGTTTCATAGGCCCCAGCCAAAATCAGCCAGTTTTGCTCTGGTGCCATGGTGAAGTCAAATGCTCTGCTGCTCTCCTCTGTAACTTCGGAAATGCCAAAACTTGTCATCACTAGCAAATGACTCTTCTACGGCTTGCCCTTATTTTTGTCTTTTCTCAGCTTGGCATTATCTAGCTGCCCAACAGAGAAGGGAGGTGTGAGCAGTACCATTCAGGGTGATTGTTCTGGGTAATTGCCATGCAATAGTGTTTATGGAGCTTGAATGTCAAACATCTCAATAGTCTAAGCTTGGCTGAACACTACTTAATTATTAATGAAGAGAAATGTTCCACAACTGCAAGCCCATCATGTACACTGAGAGATTGCTGTTTTTATTTATTACTTGTTCAGCTTACCATTCCAGTGTTTAAAGGCTGATTATGAGAGTGATCCCATTACGTTTGGTGTAAAGATTAGCAAAAGTTATTTTCTGTCAAAGACTAAAAGGAAGTGCGGTACCTCATGTCCTCAGTTGCCAGATTTAGAAAAGCATTGGCAAGACCAAGCTTGAATTTGTTCCTCTACTACTATATCAAAATTGAATTCATTCCTTCTCAGCGATGCCTATAGCTGTTCTGTTGGATGTGGTTGAGTAGTATTCTGCCAGGTTGTTTATGTATGCTTATAAAAGAAGAAAGTGCACAGGGGTGGTTATCAGGATCTGTGATCCAATCTGTCTACTCAAGGCTTGCAACTTTGCAAGGAGCTGTGCTAGTAATATTTTACCACAAAGTAAATTTATTCATGAGGAGAAACTTTTCTGAGATCAGTGGAGGAAAAAGATCCTATGGCTGAAGTCAAACAGGTATAATTGCTACGTTTTTGTTCTATGACACGTATGGGATTTCCTCAGTTTTTTCTGGTTTTACTTCCAGGACAGTGTGAAATGGATTTCATAACAAAGGATGTTAGCGTGGATTCTCAGAAGGAAGCTCTTTTCTTTTTATGTGTGAATAGGAAATACAGAACACAAGATGGTTGATGATGAAATGTGTTAAAGTTGTTTTTTGTGTAGCATGTCAAACTGTGATACACATTAGTGTTTTCCAAAGCTTGCAGTCATGAAGCCAGTAACAAGCATAAAACTGAGATAATGTACTCTCATGTACCTGGGCTGGTGGTCAGCTGGACTGTGATGCTTCTTGCTGACCTTCTTGGGGTGTTGATTTTTATACTTCTGCTGCAAAGTGGATCAATTTCATTGACTTTAAGAAGTGGATAATATGTAGTGAAACATTTTAATATGCATCTATACTAGAACTGAACGAATTACCTACTTAAATTACTTTTAAATAAAGACTCACCGGCTGTGACTTGAACCACTTATCTTGCTTAAATCGTTTTGAACAGACTTCCCAGGAGTATTGCACCAGACTTCTCATTCTGGTCCGTAATTTCATCCTCAGTTATCTACACCATACAAGCTCAGGCAAACATCTTTATAAATATTTCCTAGGCTTCATCATTTTTTAGAGACCTTGCAAGAATGCACACTTACTGTGTTGCTTAAAATCTCTCATCAAATCTCACCTTCCTTGTATTGCCTGTAAAGTAACTTGATAAAGTTTCAACAGTTAGTAAACAGATGATTGCTTGTTGTGCCTGTGGCTTCAGAAATTTTGTATAGCTAGGTTAAAAAATGAAATGATTCTGTGATTTCTGTAACTTCTCATGGAATTTAGCTTTGACTGTTACCGTGAAAAAGAGAAAAAAGGGCCCAATAAAATAGCTTACGATTGCTTTTCTAGGACTTGCCCTAGTTTTATTTGTAGAGACTGATGTTTTCCTCCCAGTAGCAGCGCTTGTTGAAGTAACTAGATGCAAAATTCATGTATTAAAAGCATAATTGCAGCACCAATGACTTGGTTATTTCTTAAATTTCAGTACTTTTTGACCTCTTCAATTTGTTCTTTGTAATTTATTTTAAATTTCTGACTATTGAATCCTTATTACATCCAAATTTGCTGCATAAGGAGCTAAAACTTGATTACACAAATTGACCTGGCTTAATCTTGTAAGCATTACCGATAAGTATTTGCGTTAATTATTTTAAGCTCAGTGTGGGTGACTAGCACTGGGAATTTTTAGAGCTCTCTGGGTGACAGAATTTGCTGCCCAGACTGTAGTTTGAAGCCGTAGTTTGACCATAGGTGACCATAGTTTGAAGCCCAGGGCTACTGTGTTTCTGCAGCTGAGAAGGTGGCTGATGGGGAAGGTGCCTGCATGTTCTTTTGTTGCTTTAGAATTGGGGTTGGAGCTTTGTTTTTGTGGCAAAACAGCTCTCTGTCACTTTTCATGGCTGTGCAGATCTAGTGTCCCTAAGGGCAGCAATTCTTCTCCGAACTTCTCTGAAGCAGAGAAAACTTAAATGAGGTGATAAATGAAGATATTGGCTAGTCAGCCAGGAGAAAGTGTAGGCCTTCCATTACATAATGTCGAGCTAACTGTATTTACAAAAATAAAGCAAAGCTGTTTCAAGTCATTTCAGGTTCCCTGAGGGAAGAAGATAAATCTTTTGGGAAAGACAAATGCGTTGAGAGAAAGTGTTCTCTCATACAGTTATCTAAATCATAATTTATAGTGGCAATCATCACTTATGATTTTAATGTGTTTTGCTTATTAGAGTGCTACAGATCAAGTACTGTGATAAAAACACTACAACAGCCATTAAGATTGTTTGTCAGGATTTGGCAGGATATCATCTTCAGAAGTAGCTGAACCCGTGGTCCTTTCATATTTCAGTGCAAATGGAGTAAGACGAAAGCCTGGAAACCTGGTAAGTCCAGAAACTTGGTTGCTTAAAAAGCTCAGCAGCCAAGCTGCAGGGAAGTAGGTAAGGTGTGCAGTCTAGTAGCATTAATCATCTCCACAGGTATCCAGGAGAGAAAATAGAAGGATTCAAGTGGGCTATTAAGCGTGATGGCTGTGCATCTGCCACCTGAGCATGCCTGGAGGAGAGCAGGGCATGTATGAGGTGCTCCAACTGGGTCTGAGTTTTAGGACTTGGCAGCTGAGGGCCCCCCCAAGGCAGGCAATTTTCTGCATGTTTAGTCATCCTCAGCTGATGCTCTCACATGAATGTGTCCAGCTTTCCCTTGAGTCCACATGCAACTTGTAATAAGTACATACAAGCTCATGAAGCATGACATGACTTAGATAAGATGCAATTTTTATTTATTTATTTATTTTTTATCAAGAGCTACCTCCTGATTTGTTTGGAAGCTTCCAGCATCACCTTATGCCCCAGTTCTTACTGTGAAGGGGTTGCGTGCAAACAAATCCTGTTTTATCTCCGCAGAACTCCAGATTTTGCATCATTTTACTGAATCTCCTCTAAAGCATTTCTGCTCCAGGCTGAAGAGCCCTGGCCTCTCTAGCTTCCTTGCACAGAAGCCTTCCTGTAATACGTTTGTAATAGTGTGGTGCGTAAAGATGTAATCATCTTTGAGATTCACTTTCTTGGAAAGAGAAGAATTCTTCTCATGATTGGAATCTCCAGCTGCAGGTAACACTCACAGGTGCTCATCAGCCTTATGCATGCAGCTCCTGCAATATTCTTGTAAGCTAACAACTGATTTCAGGGCAGGATATTTTTGTCTCCATATGATAACATGGCATGTTGATATTTCAGGAACTTGATGGGCACTTGTCAGCAAGCTATTTTTTATGGATGGCTGTTCATTAGGATTTGCATTAGAGGTAAAAATGTAGAACACTTTGTAACCCCGTATTTATAAAAATAGAGACAAACCAGTGTTGGAACCTGAGGGCATGCTTGTGAAAATATCTGGAAAAGCAGAGTGCTTTCCTTAAATACTAAGTATTTTCAACAATATTCAGTGAGGATGTGTGTGTATTAAATGTAGTCTCAGCTGCTCTTAAAGCTGTTGACACCAACTCACTTTAATTGCAGTGCGTTTTAAAAGTTAATGTGGAAAAAAGTGCAAACACTTACTATAGAATTTAGAAAAAACTTCTAAAATTTTAGAGGTGTGATTTTTTTGCCTTCATGTGTTGTTTTTTTTTTTTTTTGGTCATGTTCAGCACTCTTCAGTCCTGCTACTGAAAAAAAAAAATCCCTCTGGAGAGAAAAGGGGAAATGGTATCATAATGTCAATTTAATTTTTTTCCTTTTTCTGATGAAGAAGGAACTTGAATTTTTAAAACCAGTCTGCTCTCATTGCAGTGTTTTGATTAGCTTTTGTTTATCTTCAGTGCAAAACTCAAAATAATTGCAATCAGCCTTCGAATGCGTGGACTGACTGGGTGCTGCATCTTGGGAGAGAGAAAGGGGCAGAAAGATGTGATTTAAGGGGAACATTTCATTCGTGTGTAACTTCTCACAGTACTGGCTGACCCATGCAGCCTGGAAAGGAGCAGCAATATATTTTCAGCTACTCTCTACATTCTGTTCGTAGCAATTGTACCCACTATTCTTCCTGATAACCCACAGGGAGTTCCAGCAGTGATTGAACAGCTCAGATTGAGGTGCTGCTGTGGGGGGAAGCTGCTTTCAGCTGGCCTGAGCTTTCTCTGCTGCTAATCATGTCCTTTCACTGCACTCTGCTTGCTTATTTTGAATTGTCAAGCAGGGCATTTGCTCTAGATTTGTACAATTTGTGCTTCTGAAATGAGATTTTAAACTTTTGTCCTTCATCCTCTTTCCTTCACATCTCTGTGGCCTTTCAAACCCAAGGCCAGGTTAATGCAGGCTCCTGCATGAAACCCACTCCTTCTGGGAAGCTTTGCTCAAAGTCATTTCTGTGAGGCTACTTTGCAGCATAAACTTTTCACCAAAACATGTTACTTTCAGTTGCACGAAGGCTTTGTTGAATTGATCGAAGTTTTAAGCATGTCCACATTAAAAAGCGTGTTTTGTTACACCAGTTTTCCCCTTCCCTTCAGGAAGACTCTAGGACTTGTGTTTTCCAGAATCCTTGGGCAGTGCTATGATGGTTGTGCTCACAGCAGGTGTGATGTTGATCATCATGTTGTGGTCTTCATTTCTCAAAAGGCAAAATGAAGAAACCAGCAACCTGGAATGTCAAACTTCTACAGCAGATTAAAAACACAACTCATTGAACAAGTATGTATGTGAAAACTAATTATGCAAGTTAAAAAGGCAGGAGAATTTGGTATCCTACTCCTGCAGTACCGACATGTAATGAATGAGTCTCAGTTCTTGGGCTAAAGCATCTTGGAAAATGGTGCTTGGTGGGAAAGACAGCTAGAATCACTGCGGTGATCATAGGGCTGAAAGCAAGCTCTGGCTTGTAATAAAACTTGCTTATGCTATCCAGAAATTTCCAAGAACTCTATAAGCAGAATATTTAGCACTGACCATTAGCTGAGTGCTTCTCTTACAACTGAGTTGTATTTTCTGAATAGAGCAAATAATTCTAGGCTTTAATGTTGAAACACCATGCTGTTCACTGCTGTATCTCCATAGAAGAATAAAGAGGAGTTCATGGTGCAGGCTGATTGCCAGGTAGTGTTGGCCTAAATTTCTGATCTGAGGAACAGCCCAATTTCCATAATTAGTGAGTGACCATTCACCAGGTATTAGGAAAGCAGAGCCTTTTTAAGTTAACTTGATTTCAGCTTCATTGTGTGAGAGGCTGACTGCTGCTCACATTTTCTGTCCTGACAGGCATAAACCTTGTAGCCAGAATGTAAGCCTCAGTGGTAAGCAAAGATGAAGAATGAAGTTTGAGAGCTGTAATCACCTTGAATAATGGTGCTTCATAGAAAACACAGTTGGCATTGCTCTTACCATAATAGAGTTGCATGCAGGGTTTGGGCTATAATGAAGTTTTGTGCTGTAGACCAGGGAATCTGATGTAATCAGATTGATGGCATGAAATCAGATATTCAAGGGGGAGAGGCAATTAATCCTTCATTTAAGGACATTCAAATCAGCAAGGCATCTAGTGTTAAGGATATAAATGAGGCTTTAATGTGGGCTTCATGATAGGTAACTCCTGCAGAGGCATCTATCAGCTTTATATAATGGTAATTTTGAACTCCCTGAGGCGTCAGAAACAACATCTGACAATTTCTTGAGCTTTTACTGCTCATATTCACAGCAGGGTTAGTGGCCTACTCAAGGAATAGGCCCAGCCTCATACACAATTGTCATGGCACAAGTCTCTTCTGAAGATGATAAAGGGTTTGGTTCAAGGGAAAAAGGACTGGCTCTGGTCTGGGAGGAAAGCCAATAGGTGAAGCTGAAGAAAATCTGGCATCTTTACCTGGAATCACTGTGCTGTTAAAGGAGTATGTGGGCCAAGACTTGGCTCAATGGCAGAGCCTTATCAGATTTCTGTTCCTGAGTAAAATGGTATGGTTAATTTATCCACCATAAGTTACTGGGCAGGCAGGGGGGCACTACCTTTACACAAGCAGGTGCATTAACTAGTTTAGGAAGGCCTTTCAGCCTCCATTTCTCTTCCCTTTCCTCCATCTTCAGTAAGAGGTAGCAACAAAGGTCTATGTGTGTATGGTTTTGACACCTTTTCTTGAGACCTTGATGCTAGATAAATTAAATAGCTGAATTCCAAGCTCTGAACTTTTTTTTTTCTGTTGCTTTTCCCACAGCAATTGCAAGAGGTTGTTCAGTGAAATATATTGATGTGGTCAGTAGTAATCTACAGGCAAGCAGAATGCTGACCCAGGCTTTGAGGCAGCTTTTGAGGCAGGGGATGTAATAGGAATTTCTCTCATCCATCTTCATATCTCCACTGGGAAATCCCTAGAGGGGCTCTGTGGAGACTGATTGCCAAAAGCCTGATTTGGATAGAAGGTGTAAATTACTCTGGGATAGTGATTAGTATGAAAAAGATTTTGCTTATCTTCTTCATGCACTGTGTACATCCAGAGGTAAATTAAACCTTGAAGGTCATAAGCAGTAGTGCTGAGAAGTTAATTGAACTTATCCATTTCTCAACAAGAAGAGCTGACAGCTGTCTCCCTTGCTCTCTGCCTGACTTTTTGACTCTTCCCAAGGGGGCAGGTGCCTGATGTGCATGCATATGGCCATAGTGATGTGAGATGGATGTTTCCAGAAATAAGGCTCTGGGTCATGCTGGCAAAGTTGCTCCTCGACTCCTTTCAAAGGAAAGATTCAGAGGTAGTTTATAGCAACCTACCTGGACCAACTTTTTTTTTGTTAGGATATATATATATAGAGAGAGAGAGAGTAAGTCACAAAAATATAGATTTCTGTAATGGATTTACTTTATTTGGAATTGTTATCTTCTTTCAATAATGAAGAAGAAAGAAGTTTTAAGTGACTCTTAGATGTAGCTGGGAAAATCCTTCAGAACTTCCACTTTATGCTTAGATGGGAAGGATTATTCATTCTTGTAAAAAAAAAAAAAAAAAAAAAGTCTTGTGCTGTCTTTACTGATACTTCTACAGAGCTAACTAATTGCAATCTTATGTTCTTAACTGAAGATTAGAAAGAAAAGAAAATACATCTGTGCAAGAAGGAGTGGTTTTCAGTTTGCTTAACCAGATGAGAGTGGCTGGTAAGGGGTGGCACAACTGTGTTTGATACTTTCAGATGCTTCAAAACTTCTCTTGAAGGGGAAAAAGAAAAACTGATTTAAAAACAGTGTTTTGTTATAGGATTCACTACTAAATGGTGCTTTTTATTTTTTTTTCTTTCTGGAGTGTTCTCTATTTTTCTATTTTAGTTTTATTGAGGCTGGAATCTGTCATGTAGTTACAAACTTAACCAACCTTTAAAAAGCTTGTTTAACTGAAGAGATGGGGAAAAAAGTCAATACTTGCTCTCAGCTATACATTTATTAAAAAACCTCACACCTAAAAATCTATTACTCCCGTTTATTTTGTTTAGCCTTCCTGAACTCAGTGCATTATTTTGGGACAGTGCTGCAATTCTGAGCTTCCAAACCCTGCTTCTGCTGTTTGAGTGCAATGTGGGCCAGAAAGCAGTGCTGGGCGGGTTGTTAGTAGCTGTTTTATAGGGCTCCCTGTAACAGTTCATTGCCTCCATGGTCAGATTGCTGTCAGTTGGGTCTATCTGTTAGTTGCTGGTGGAGGAATACATCTTCTCATACCTTTAGAGTACTGTATATTTGAAAAAGAGCACTAAGCAAAGCCCATGCGACCATATTGCTGTGAGCAGGCTGTGTGTACTGAAGATTTCTTGCTTCCTTGTCTCTGTCCTTTCTAAGCATGGTGAAGTTTGTAAGATCTCCAACTTCTTGATTAATAAGCAGCTCCAATAGTGCTATTCTAGAAAACAAGGAGTAAAAGTATGCTGAGAAGAGTGACTTGTAAATTCAGTGTTCCAAGTATGTAGACTTAAGCACATTCAGGATTTATGGCAAGATTTTCTGAGGAGGCAGAAAGGCCTCTGTTAGAGAGTTGAGAGTATGAATGTGGTTGCATAGGGCATTCCTACTACTGTATGATGTCCTCACTAAGATCAGCTTTTTTTTTCTTTTTTTTTTAACAAGCAGTCGATGCATTAACTCCATCATTGTGGTTGTTACTAAGCATGAAAGATTGTTTCTGAGATAGTAAATCAAAGGATAGTAAATCAAAGAATGCTCATCCTGACCCTGTAGAACAGCTACAAGTAAACTAAGTAAGAAGGTCACTGATTATTTGAAACAAATATTAATATAGCTGTTTTGTTTATAAGGAATACTAAGTCCTGCATAATCACTGAGGCAGGCTGATGATTTTTTTTGTACCTTCATAGTTTATTCCTGAATTTATTACCTGATGAGGTTAATGTTGTGTATCTAATTTCCTTACAAACCTCTGTTAATATGTTCTGCAAAAAAAAAAAAATAAAAAATCCCACTTGTGAATCAAACGAAGGCAAGCTCACGTGGGAGGGAAAATAAAATGAAAAAGAATCTGGGTTTAGTTCAATTTCTTCCTTCCAGTTTACCTATTGAGTCAGACCCTCCCTCCCTTATTGATTGCTTTCTATGTTCCTGATTGAGAAATACAATTAATGTTTAGAAGAAAGCTATTCACTTTGGTGATGGTCGAGGTGTGTTGTGACAGTGGCATTCACAATCGCAAGTCTACAGCTATCCAAAAAATCCTAATCCAACACCAACCTCCCTCCCTTCTCATCCACACCTGACAAGAGTGCTGCCCCATTTCTTGTTCTGCTTTTTATGATCACGGAGAGTAAATTATTCTTATTTCTTTATATTGTGATTGAATACTCTCAGGAAACATGATATTTCTTTTTAATCTTTTCATCTCTAGATTTAGTCTCGGTTTCTGAATAACTTTAACTGCAAAGGAATATTCAATAACTATATAGTGATACACTAAAGTCTCTTAGTGTGGGTATGACAGGTGGTATGGGTAAGGAAGAACTTAATTGAACATTAGAGAAACTAAAAATTATATAGTGGAGTATAAACAAATATATGAAATAACAATAAAAAGAAAGAAGTTTGGGATGAGGATGTGTCCTGTTACTGTCAGGAACCTTTTGTTAACCAGCTGCAAAAAGGGTCAAGAAAGATCGAGGGCAGATATTACTGAAGATATTGCCATTTCTAAATGGTGACCTGAGGAATAATGGGATATCAAAGAGATTAATCTTCATCTTGAGCAGTATCTTCATAGCTTAGCACTGAATGGAATTTAAAGATAGGGCTGCATAAAGAATAGTAAGGAGAATAAAATCCTGCCTCTGATGAAAATGGAGAGTAATAAGCCACAGCTGCCCCAGGGAGGGGAGAAATAGTTACAAAAACAGTGAATATTAGACTAATAACAGGAAATGATATGGGATTTGGAGAAATGGCCGTAGGCTGTATGAGGAAAATGAGAAAAAAAAAAAAGGAGAAATGACTGAAGAACCTGCCTGTCTCTCCTTGATGAGTATGCACAGCTTTTGAGCTGGAGCTCAATACTTTGGTTTTCTTGTAGGGAGACTTTTATTTGCCTTCAGTGACAGCTTTTGGTCTCTTTCATGGGCACCTATAAAGTCTCTTGTATCCTATTGATTGAGATGAAAACTTATGAGAATGTACTCCTAACTAATTAGGAATGGAGACCAATTATAATTTGTGTGTTTTAATCCATTTTACTACTTTACTGGGTTGAGTTGAGACGAATAGTATAAAATTTCAAAAGGTTAAAACCACTGCAGCCACCTTAGGGGAAAAAAAAATAGTTTCATGGTGATTTTTGACTTTTTTTTTGTCAATTCTGTTCCTTTTCAGTAAATTAAAAGTTGATTATGAGAAAACAAGCAACTACACTTGCTTCTGAATGTTATTTATTAAGAGAAGACTTCAATTTCCTAGAGAAAAGATGAACCAATCATCAAAGTACAGCAGCATGACATTTCTTTTTATTTATAATTCTTCATGTCACATTTCCTTTGGACACATCAGAGGGAGCAGGAGGAAAGCTGTCTGTGCTTTAAAGTCTGAGAAGTAGAAAGTGAGGATTTAGATAACTCAACTTCAAGTAAGACCAGCATGAAAGATGCTGTTTCAGGGAACCAGTAATGTTAGATAATCAAGTGTTGAAGCCCTGCATTTTTGTTTAATTTTTTTTTTTTTCTGTTAGGTCTCTTGAGCCTGCCAGGAGCAATCACTGTAAACTAGGAAACACAATGGTAATTGAAAATTCACTTAAAAATGCATCTTTCAGAATAAAGGCAGGTATTCACTTCCCAGGGAAAGTAGTTAACCAAACCTAATGGGTTACTTTAAAAAGAGTGAGCTAGCAGCTGAGACTAATCAAAATAAGTTCTGAAGGACCTCCATTGAATGTTTGAAAAAATGTGTTATTAGTGCGCACAAAAGTAAGCCCAAAATCAAATAATACAAAACAAAAACCCTTGATCAAACAGCAACAACTGAAAACGAGAGCAGAGATCTAAAAGCTCTAAAACCTAAAGAAATGGGGATTAAGCCCTGTAAATGAGGAATTGCTTATGTGTGTTGCTGTGCAGGAGGTGGAAGAAAGGTAAGATGGAATATTTTCTTAACCTGTTAAGTAAAATCAACAAGGAGAACTAATTTACCTCTTGAAAACCAGAACACAGCGAACATATTTTTATTTTTGCAAGACATGGAATCATGGGTTTTCTTTTCTTAAAGCATTCATCTTTTCAGTCCTGTAGGCAGCCATGATGTGTCCACAGATATAACTCAGTGGAGAAGGCAGATTTGGTGACTTTACTGATATAAAATAGGTTCATGTTTCAAATTAATAAGATGATAAGCAAGTTTTCTTGATCTTCAATAACATAGTTTTTCTTAAAGTGTAGATTTTGGAGTTTGATTCCTACTTTAATTTTGTAGGATGTGTACAGGGCTTCAATTCTGTTGTGTTAATGGAGGTTGAATGCCTGCTGCTGCCCACAGCGCTGAAGAGAAGGAACAGTGAGTATGGACTGTGTCCTTAAAGCTTAATCCTAAGGATGGGACAGGGAGGGAAAGCTTGGTTTTCCAACCTGGAAGTTTGTAGTGATACTTGAATAGCTTTTTTCTTACTCCTAGAGCTCAGCTCTGATGGAGGGCTCAAGGGCTGGAGGATCAATATGACAAGGCTAATGCATTTGCTTCTGTGGTTCTATCATGTGGAATGATTTTACTTTCTTTTCTGTAGATGTATTTGCTCAAGATGTGTTCTGTTAAAAGGCTTCATGATTCTGAGGGGTATCTCCTAATAGATGCATATTCCACTATATGATAGCACAACTCATCCATTTAGCTATTATGTTAGCAGTATCCTCAAGTACTAAATTCCCTTGACGCAGTCAAGCCTGAATGCAAAGAAACTCTCCCATTTTCATAGTAGATTTTAATTCTGTTAATTAATTTTCAAAGTAATTAAACGCTTGTGCTCCAGGAGTAAGCTGTCTGGAAGAAATAAAAAGCAAACAGGCTTTATAAATAGCTAAAAGGCATAAATGTGTTAAATTTCTGGTTATTACAGCTAACCTTATAAGCATGCATGTTTTTAAAATTATAAGCAGTTTCATTAAATCGGTGTTTCTTTGGGAAGTACATATAAAACAAATTAGGTGACTGTTTCCACAAATCAGTGGTTGCTTCTTTACTCAGATTAGTGGACTTGTGTCCTTCTTCTTGCTATATTCACTTCAACAAATCAGGTGTAATTAAGTTACAATTAATAGATTCATGTGTAACATCACGCTGTGTTTTGTAGACTCTAAGCTTTATTATGGGTGGGTCAGTAGTAGATGAATCCTGATGAACTTTGAACATTTTTTTTCTTCTGGATCTTCTGTTAGCTGGGGTGTTATCCTGACTACTCAGTGTGATGGAGTCATGTCACTGGTGGATCAACTATCCTGTTTATTTTTCTCTTTAAATCATATTTTGGGTCCATATATATGTGAGCACTTGCAGTGGAAAGCTGCCAGTGTTTGAATATATTTTTTTTAATCCTTAGTTGCAGCTGCTGCTTTTAATTTGCTCTATGACTGATGTGGTACAAAGCTTATTTGTAGTATGTGTATATAACTTTAATGTTTGTGTGCTACAGTCTTACCAGCACATATACCAGATTTAATATGATTATACATAGATAAACAGTTTCGTGGCTTTTGCAGTCATTCACGTGAGTAAAGAAAGGAACAAGGTCAGATTGAGGTCTGCACAACAAATTCTAAAAAGGGATGCTTACCTGTATAAATTAGAATGAAAATGAAGAAAAACACAAAAATGCACAAAGCCACTTTTTCTCTGGGCTTAACGCTTACAAAATACATCATTGTTACTTAGGGCATAATTTGAACAAAATATTTATACTTTGCAGATATAGCAAAATAAGTTTTAGCCATCCTATGTGCTGAAGGCACTCTGTTGTGATTCAGCAAGTTAAATTCATTTTTTTTCGCTTAGGAAAATTAACTGTCAATTATGTTTAATGCATCCCAGAAGCATAAAAATCAACTTGTTGCAGAGAGATTAGACTGTACTGAAAGCGGTTTCATCTGTTGAGCTGTACAATTGTTATCTGCCATAGTGATCGTTAGGGAGCATATCTGTTTGGAATTAAAATCAACTTTGAGAAACGGTGCCCAGTTTTCATCTATGGGTAGAATGTTAATATGAATTGGTACAGAGTTTTCTGAACTTGTTTTGTTTGTGAAGAAGGAGCGTTTGGTTGCAGTCTGGAAGCCATATGGCTTCAAACAAACACTTGCATACATCTGTTGGTATAGAGTCATTTGAGATGGAAGAGACTATTAAAGGCCACCTAGTATAGACTTAATGCTCAGTCAGTCCCTGCTCCTGCTCTTTCAGTATCTTTGTTTTTTTTGTTTTTTTTTGTTTTTTTTTGCAAGTGAGTTGGTAGTGTCTCCTGAATATTAATCTTTTTTTTGGGATGTTGCACACTGGGGATGCAGAGGATCGCTAGTATCACTCAGTCACTACGGACATACGAAGTCTCAGCTATTGGCGACAGCCTTTTGCCAGGCTGTTTTCCTGCTTGAGAAAGGTCACTCTTTAGTGCATGTGATTGAATGAGTAAAATTTTGTTGTCTTCTATAAACCCTGTGGCAAATGTTAAATGCATCATTCTAGGAGGTGAATGCCTTCAGGAACAGGAACTGAAGCTTTTCTCATAATTCATCATAAAAGTTTAGTGAGATATTTCTCCTGTTTTCTTGCTGTGTGTCCTTGTTCTAGTAAAGGTGGTGTAAAAGTCACAGTAACTACATCTTATCTGAAGAAAAATACAGAGGAGTTAAATTAGGTATTTGTAAGCAGAAAATTGTACTGGTTTTGAAGGAATTCAGAGCCCTTTGTGTATTTACTTCTTAAAAGACCCCAAAACTAATGTGCTGGGAAATAGGTCTGATAAAGCAGCAGACCACCCTTTTTCACATCAGAATTTTCTTTTTTTTTCCATCAACGGATTAGAACGATGATGCATCTTTTGATCACTATATATTTAAACGAAATTCTTGACTTCCTAAATGTCAACATGTTGTATATAGCTACGATTTTAATAATCAAGAGCATAGAAAAGATAGATTAAGAAACACTTTTTACACACATGCATAAATTCCAGTGTAGTTACAGGAATGGGATCCATATGTATGTGTGGTAGCAGGTAAAATATTGATATAAGTTGGAGCTGAGGAAAATGAATCTGAACGCTTAGCAGTTTTTGTTTCATATGTTGCAACATCAGAATTTCTTTTTTCCACTAAGAAATGAGTAGACATCGAATGTGCTTTGCTAAATAGCATGTTAAACATAACCAAATGCTTCAAACTGGAGAAATTCCTGATGTTCAGAAGTGCTGCACTGAGATTAAAGTGTGAGCATAAGAGCATGCTTGTCTGGCAGTCTGCCGAACACAGGTGTTCTTGATAGCCATAGAGAAAGCCAAAAGATTTTAGTCATCCTGTAGATGAAATTAACTTCAGTTCCCAGTGCAGTACTGTAAGAGAATGATTTTGGTGTTTGGTATTATGATAATGCAAGCTGTGCTAATACTTAATATTGTGATGGACAGATGTAGATGATTATAGAAAATGCTTCTGTAATTAAATCACCCAATTCCATTAGCTTATAAGCATCTACTACTTAGCATAACTAATAGAAATTTTATGGGGAATCAATTAGGATGTAAAAGCATGTTCTATTTCTGATTTGGAAAGATAAGTATTCAGGAATAGAAATTAAGGTTCTGATGTTTCAGAATATAAATCCTTTCCAGGAAGGATATGTGAACACTGGCTTTTCATAGAAAAGCTGCTTGAGCAAGAAAAATAATGCTAAGAAATTAATGAAACTACACTTCAAGTAACATGAAATGCCTTGGATAGCATGACCCAAGAAAATTAAGGACTTAAGAATACTGTTGAGTTTATGGCGATGACTGAGAATTAGATGTTTCTGGAAAGCTTCTTGTTACTTGGATTAGTGTAATGGATGCTCTTTAATTAAACTGAGTTGGTATTTAGTGTATAAAATGAAAACAAATAAAAATCAAGCTTCTGAAAAGATTTACGTCAAATTATACAAATGCATTTTTTATTTAGTTGTTAAGCAAATTTTGTGAGGCTTAGGACAGAAGCAAAGGAGGGTTTATGGATATGAACTGGAAAGTGTGTAACAGGAAGGACTTTGTAAATTTATGGCCCACTTTTCACTGCCATGACTATCTACAGCCAACATCTTAAGAGAATGATTTAGTCTTGTAAAGGTTCATTCCTGTTTTTGGTCCAAGTGAAAATCTATGGAATGCTTCTGAGGTATAAAATTGCGGAACAAGTTAAAATAGTGATGTTCAGAGTCGGAACAGTCAACCCCTTGCAATGTTACAGCTGGCTTAGGGCAGAGTGGCTCACCTGGTGTAGGTATGCAGGGCTTTAGCATTAAAATCTGGAAAGGAATGCATGTATACGTTGATATGTTACAAGCCCTGCTGCAGTTTGTAATGTTCTTGATTGCTTTGCCATTCTTCTAAATCCATTTAGCTTTTTTTTAAATTTCTAAGGCTTTGCTAAATATAATTAAAAATTATTCTTTTGTTGTTGTTGTTGTTTTGGCCATATCTGTGGATGGAGATTCTGCAACTCCTCTGGGCTGCCTGTGCCAGCATTTTACCACAATCACAGTGAAAGTGTGTACTTTTTATTTTCATGTGGAACTTCTGATATTTCAGAGAGCACTTTGCAGACTCGTGTTCAAATTGTTCATCAGGACTTCTCCCTGGTTCTTTCTGCAGAGCTGCTTTCCAACCTGTTGCTCCAAGTTTGCAGTGCTTCATGGGTTTATTCCTCTTTGGTTGCAGGAGGATATGATGGACAGAATAATACATATGAATGAAGACACCAAAGGAAAACGTTTTTATCCTTACTGCCTTCAACTCTCTAACTGTACTTAACCTTTTAGTGAGAATCTGTCTTGTTTTCACATATTTCAGCTTGGTATATTTTTGTGTGCTTGTTCCCTTCCTTCATTTTTCATTTCACACAGCAGCATCTGACAGTGTCATCTTCCCAGGCCCCCAAGTTTGAAATGTGATTGATTATTCCTTTCTACCAGACATCTTATTTTAAATATTACTGCTTTTGTGCTTTAAAGTTTCCAGAGTTTATATTTCTCCATTTCATGTGTACTGGCTGCTGTCACTTCTTCTCTGTTATTTGTGCTTAGAACACTCATTTATTTTTGTCGTGAACATTCCCTTGCATGGTTTAGTTACTTTCATTGCCTGATGCTTTTCTCATTGCTTTCTGTGACAGCTCCTAAGAATACTGTACTGAATCTGAGAGGGAAGTTAAGATTTCTGAGCACAGCATGGAGAAGCTAGGCTTCAGCTTTGGGTTAGATTTTTTTGGGGGAGGCAAATCAGAAAAATAGTCTACTGTCAAATGGGTGAGGAAGAGAAAGTTGCACATGGAACAGATGCATTTCAGAGGCTTTTCATACTTGGAGAGTACCACTCTCTTATACTGACTGGTAATGGTTCAGCATTAGTATTGCACTGACTAGGTGCAAACAAGATGACAGTTAAACTCATATTGAACCCCTTTGAGTCTTCTTGATGTTTACTATGAGGTTTAGAATATATCAGGCTATACAGTAACAGATCTTCACAGGCTTTATCTTTCCAGTTCCTAGGAGCAGTAATAGCTTTTCAAAGGCTGTAGGACTTCACACATGCAGTGAGACAACTGATCTGGGGAAGAAGTCGTTTCCCTAATTTCTGAAGTTTTGACCTTGCTTAACAATGAGAAATGCAAATCAGCAGCTTGAGATGGTTTTTTATTAATTACTGCAAGGCATTTAATAGGCAAAAAAAAAAAAAAAAGCACAATGTGTCTGGTCTGCAAATCCATGTCTGTAATGTACATTTTCCTGTAGGAATGAAATATTGTCATTTTGAATTACATTTGTTAATCAAAAGCTGTCCTTTATGAGACCAAGAGGAAGTTCCTTGCAGTTCTGGCCAGTGTCCTCTTGTCTGCTATTTGCAGCAGTGCATCTAGCATAGTGCAAGGTTGTTTTGCTTTTGTTAATTATTTTAATGAAGTCTTGCCAAGAGTCCTTTTGCTTTCCATAAAGCACTTGTATTTGGGAGAAGGTAAATACAGATATTTTGCAACACCATCTCAGGTGCAGTGTATTACAGTAGAAATGTGTTAGTTTGGTAGGAATGGACTGTTTATTGCTTAATAAGGCACATTGGGAATTGGTATTCACGGCTAAAGAGCCATTTGCATGAGAACAGTTAAAGGGAAGGGTGGGATAAGGGAGAGAGAAATACAAAACCACATCCTACTTCAGGGGAAATGTAGAATGCTTCTATTTACCTGGAATGCTTTCTGCAGAGAAGAGCAGATGTAGACCCCAGCAGTGTGAAGGTTAACAATGCAATGGTGATGGTCTAGGGTGAGCTGGGCTGAGGATGGAGGGGGCAGTGTTGTTCTATACAGAGCTCTCACTGGCATAATTCTGAGTTGTAAATAGGGATAATAATTACTGGTTACCTAGCTGAATGCATTGTTGTGTTTAATGCCTGTTTACAAGGCACTGTGTAAATGAAAGCTATAATAAGTGCTGAGTTGCACGATAAATCAGAACACCTCTGAGTTCATGGAACACATCCTTTTTCAGAAAAAAAAAATGGGTGGGGGCTGTAAGAGATGGCTGTTACAGCATGGATGATGAACCCTTACAGAGAGGAAATTATGTATGCAAACTGCTGAGAAAAGGCAAGTGTAGACTGCTTTTCCACCACATGGCTGTTATTACTGTAGCTAATTTAAGCAAGAGACACAACAGGGCTTCAGAAGCCAATCGTTCACTTTACAAAGAGGTTTAAATACTACGATTTCACTTGTATTAGATTGAATTACACCAGCTAAGATCATTGTGTTATTTGCAGAGAATTACTGTCTACCTAGTAACATGCAAGACCCAAGACTTTTTTTTTTATGAAAGAGAAAAATCATCACATGTAAATACACCATTATGATGAGGAAATATCTAGTACTGGAAGTTTCTATCTGGCTCTGGGGTTAATCTGTTCAAAGCTGAAGAGCATTTGCAATGATGAGGCTAATGTGCAGTGTTTGCAGCAGTATCTTATGTTTCCAAACAGGTAGAGGAGAATAAACTTCGAATATTTTTCTGAAGTGAAGCTACGTAAGAACAGACACAAAAAATTCAATGTGTAATTGTGAGATGATTTAATGAATGGCAAAATACTTGAACAATATTTGAGGTACAGGATGTTTGTCAATATGAATATGTTTAAGTAAAAAAGGTCCTTGAAATGTTAAAACTGTTGTATTTAACATCTTATAGATCAGTAGTTGAAAAAAATTGACTTGAGTAGAAAAAGGTGTCTGAATACATTGCAGAAAAGTTTTTAATATGTGGCCCAGTGCCAACATAATAAAATAAAAAAAATCCTTACTGTTTTGAAGGTGGGAGGAGATGAGGTATTAGTATAAGATTTGATTTTTATATTGGATCATGTCTTGCTGGTTAAGCATATGCAGAGGAAAATCAAAATATAGGCATGTGGTACTGAACTTTATTCTTTGGGGGAATGTCACTGTTGAGCTTTTACTTAAAATGACTGGAGCGTCATTCAGTAAAGCCTCTAAGCATATGGAAATAAATATTTAGGAGTGTTTTGCTGGAGTAGTGCTCGTGCCTATGTCACGTCCCATATCAGTGAAATAATGCCAAGTTCTAGTGGAGAAACTAAATAATTAATTTGCACATTTTTGCCATTGTTTTTAAAAATTTATTTTTGCATGTAACACATTTCTTACAATCATTTTCTTCTTTCCCTTTAGGAAGAGCCAATTTATTCAACTCTACAGTCTCTGGAGTGACATTAATAAATCACAGTGTAGGGGAAAAAAAGTGAAAATATTGTTCTCATTTTTCATTTTCAGTGCTTTTTGTCTTTTGACATTTATTGTTTTCTTTTCATAAATTATATACTAAGGAGAAAGCATCACAAAACATTTAGATTGAAAATACACGTTTTTAATCTTTAAGTTTAATACTGAATTTCAAACAGATTGACATTTTGCTTCAGTTCCTTGAAAACATAGAGTTAAACAGTGCAGCTGTCAAAATGTTGCCATGAATTAGAAAGTTTGGGTTTCAATTGTAGCAATAAAAGCATTTGCATAATCCTTTCAATGTGTTCTGATGGCTTTACTTCAGGAACAGAGGATGTGAGAAGATCATAAAATGAAAAACATATGAATCTGCTGTGCTTTATATATTTTAAATGAGGAGTCTATAGGGATATGGGGGGCCTGCCAGCATTTTGTACATAAGGTTTGTTTTCTCACTTGACTCATTCTCTGTTGCTAGAAACTGGGCCTTCCTGCTAGGGAACTTCAGAATGGAGATTGCAATGGAAGATATTACTTGGAACTGGAAAAACTGCTAACAGCATTGTCTTAATTTTTCCAAGTCTCAGTAAATAGGAGAGCATTTTCTGTAAAAGTCTTTAAAATACAGAACACCTTTTCAGATGACAGAGCATTATTGCCAGAGTGCTTTACTTATTTACTTACTTTCTATTGCTATTCATGCTAATTCATGACACCAATTTTCAATTCCTAAATTTCCTATTCCTTTTAGTTTCTCTAATGTACTTTAATAACTTTTGAAAGTGTTCTGAATTACTGTCTGTGGTTTTCGTAATAATATTGATAATTTACCAAAAAAATAAAAGTATATACATTTCTAGGTTAGCTCTTCTGAGTATCTGGTGTTATCTTGAAGGAAACATTGTCCTTCTGGTCCTTTTCAGCAGCTTCCTGTTGTCTCTTCAAGGCTGAATATAGGAAAATGTTCAGTTCCCTCTAGGTACCTCACAATTATCAGCTGTATTTCAAAGGCTAATTATTAAGTAAATAAGGACAGAAGATTAATTGATTTTGGTTTTTGAAAGTTGCACTTAATGTGGAGATCTGACAGATGGCAAGTGAGTGATTTTTTATTTTTTTTAATTTATTGAATAGTTAACATGGAAAGGTTTGGAACCTCCACTGCTTTTCATTACTGCAGAAGGGCAAAACGGAGTGCATCCAGTCCTTCAGAAAGTGCTGCAATTTTGGCTAAATGTCTAATGAACTCTACAGAACTGGCTTTGCTTACATGTGCAGATGGTCATCTACCAAAGTCTGACATTTGATTCAGGAATGCCAGGCTCAGCACTGCAAGTTAGACTTGAAGGTTTGGCTTGTGTGACTGACTGGTAGACCCCTGCAATGGAGGAAGGCTCATGGGAGATGGGCAGGGACAATATGCCCATGATGCTCAGAAAATAATCTAGGATGATGTTGACCACTGCTGCAAGGAAAGGCTTAATTTCTACACAAAGTGGATGAGAGGGTAGCCTTTGCTTTATTTTTACAGCCTCTTTTCTGTTTTGGCAATTCTTCTCTGGGTTTTAACAACTGTTACACTTTCAGAGCAGAATGTAACCAGAAATTTAACTTTGAAGATGTTTAAAGGAGTCATATGTGCTAAAACCAGAAACGTGTGGGCTCAGCTCATATTCCAAAACACAAGCAAGTCTTCCAGTTACTAAGATGAGGGCACAATTTTGTAAATACATTGGAATTTGTGATTATATATTTCTATCATATTACACGAAGTTGATTATGTAATATCATGAAAAAATTCTGTTTATTTTGGGAAAGTAGTATTAATACATTTCTTTCATCTCATGAGACTTTGGAATTGTATCTCTATTGCCATGCACAGTCCTAACATGAAAACAAGCAAATATAGAGATTGGGAATATATATTGCTACAAATTCATTCACGTACTACTCATGCGGAATATTAGATTTCAATATGATAAGTATGAGAACTTTCAGTTGAATAGAAGCATCAGTTTCAAACATAACAATTTTAGCTGCAATAATTATGTTCTATTTTAAGTAGGTTACAACTTGCCACATAAGGAGTTGATTAGAATGCTTTTTTACTGTGGAGGGAAAATGGAAAGGCTGCTGGAAACTGAGTTGGTTATGGATATCATTTTATTTTGTACTTTTTTTTTTTTTTAAATCTATTCAGTACTTGATTCACCTGTTCTCATTTCTCTCTGTCATTGCAGGCTGATAGAAAAGCCTTGTTAATGATTCTTTTTCAGGAATACAGTTGGATTTTTGGTTATTAGCTTTTGTATTCAGACTGTGAAGTGCTATATCCAAATGTAAAGAGAGGAGGGAGAGTTTAGAGCTCCAGTGTCTGAATTGACCTCTGCTGTTGGAATTAGTTGATCAAATTGTTGTCTTAAGGGTCTTAATCAGTTTGGAAGAAGGGTGACCTTGTCCTCCCCTTGTCCTCCTTGAGTAGATGAAAGAAAGCTGAATGAGGGTGTTCAGCTGTCTTCTTTGATTTGAAGAGGGGAATACATGGGATCTAAGGAGGCTTTGATCTTCTGGGGCTAACACTGGGATGTTATAGCTCAGGAAGGAGGAGTACCTTTCATTTTTTAAAATGTCAGTTTTCCTGTGCTTGTCATTGCAGTGTGAAAGTTGGGGAAAAATGAGTTTTCTTCTGATAGGCAAAGCCACATCTTGGGCACAGGGGTAGAACTGCAGAGCAAATAGTTTTGTCTGCCCCTGTCCTAGGATGGGAGAGCTCAGAATTATGGGAAGTGGGTAATATGGATGTATTGCTTGTGTGGAAGAGCAGCTAAGAATGATCTGTGGTATTTTTATGTGTATTAGTAGTAGGACAATGTCTTTTTTCTTGATGTTTCATTTGCTTTTCAGAAGAATGCACGTATCTCTTCTGCATGCTGTCTATGCAGTCAGCTTCAGCATTCACCTCTGCATTTCATGCAAGTATGAGTTCAGATCTGTGCTCCTAGTTGTCCATTTAGAGACAAATGCATTACAGTCCATGGATAATCTCAGCAGCTTGAATTACTACTTTGTGTTTTCACGACCTTTAAAAAAATGGATCTTCCCAACTCTGCGATCTGTTAAATGGTATTTTAAATATCTTTAAAGTTTCTTTAGATCTTCTTATGTATTATACTGCTTACCACTGATAAAACTTAGGTGCTGGTAAGCAGTATGAAAAATAAAGGAACCGAAATAATAATCTCTTCAATTTCTTTGATACTTGAAAGAGTCAGACTTAATTAGTATCTTTTTAAATGCCTAGATTTGTATGTGAAATTATAAGAATCAAGCTTTGTTACAAATAAACTAAAAGTTATGGAAAATCCTCTTTTTGCAAGGAGGTATCTAGAGAGGGAGACCAAACATCCTGTTGTGCGTACAGCCAAAAAGGTCTCCAAGCCCTTCTCTTAATAAGCAGTCAGTTTAGAAGCTGATTGTCTTTGACCATATGGTACAGGGAACAACCTGAATGATGAAAGACCTGGGAGCCACTTTTATTTCACCAGGAAGTCCTGCTGCCTTGTGAAGGCTTTGTCTTTTTGGACAAAACTTCCCTGGACTAATGAGGTTTTTGCTGCTTCTGTTGTTGCTGCTCTTTGCTGATGTCAAAACACCTCCTGCAAATTAAATATTTTTCTCATCATAGAGCCAGATATTTGCTTTATATGAAAGCTTATTTTGGCTGTAGGGTTTTCCCCCAGGGTGAATTTTTCTTTAGATAATTGAGCTGTTGATAAATGCCTATTATTTAATAATAAATATATGGCTTGTGCCAGCCACTGGAATGCCTTAAGAAAATAGCTTCTTCTGTTTACACAGCAATCTGGGCCTTCATTTAGTCACCTGAATAAAGGTTAATGTGCTACGTGAACATAAGGTACAAAAGTGCTAGAGAATTTGTCACAAATCATCACTGCTCTCTTCACAATGTGATTTATTTATTTTTTTTACCAGATTATCTATATAGAAAAATTGAAGTAGTTTTCCAAAGAAGTAAAACCTGCAAAAATTAAAGTAACTCTGATTCGCTGTTTGTAAGATTTCCATAATGTGTTATGCTGGGATTACTTTGTGCTTTTATTGCAGTACAGGCAATTACTGTCATTCTGCCCAGAGTTGTTACTGTAGCTCTTAATATATCACTTCAGTGGCTAGATTAACAAGCAGTACTATAATGGACATTTTATTTGAAAAATAATTTGAGCTCAGCTTTAAGGTTTAATGAGCCATGTGCTGGAGCTGTAAGTTTATTTTCCTATCCCTTTTTTCCCATCCTACTCATAATGAAATTTTATTTCAGAAACTGAATTTTTAAGTAATTGTGTGATGCTGTCCATTAGAGTTCTGAAAAACTCTTGTGTGATTTTTATCTCCTAACCTCTTTCAAACCACAAATGAAGGAAGTTGTTTTAATACCTGATGACTTAGAATACTCATTTTCTTCTGTCTTTTCTATTCAGTGTTTAGCTAGGGAAATGAAACCAGTTCTTCTGAATCTCTTATAGGTAGCATCATTAAAGAAAAGGAGATGAGTTGGAACTTTTGGGGTGTGAAAGAAAATAAAAGGTTATCCCCAAGTAAAAAACTTCAACCTTCCTTCAGTTCTGCATCATCAAAATGAGTACATACTGCTTGATTTCCACCTCCCCCCCTTCTCTGGCATCTGTACACAAGTTTTCAACCCTTTGGACTAATGTACATTTGCTATAATAACTGGAATAATATGGTTTTAGTCTTGGCTGCAGTTTGAAGGCTCTAATGTAATTTTAACAGAAATAACAATATTGAATTGGTGGAAATTTGCCACTTTGCCAAGTGTTGCCTTGAAGCATGACCCTTCAAGATGGTTAATGCCATCTGCTTGCGTGTACTTGAGATTTTGGAAACAAATTCATGTGGAAATGTGTGAGGTGCAACTCAGTGTTACTCAGTGTTACTCAGACAAAAGTCTCAAGCAACAACTTGTGATGAGAAATAACCTGTGGTTTCCATGGATCTGCATTATCCATCTAAAAACCACCTTGCTGTCACGAGACAGCTTTCTGAAAGTTGGAAGTGTTTACATCTTTTCTGCTTTGCTTTCGATCCAAATCTATAGGGAGAAGATAAGCTTTATGCTATGGTCTTTTGATTTTATGGCTTTTGTGATGAATTTTATGCTGTGGATCTCCTTACCTAGTCACATCATTAAAGTACTTGAGTAACTCAGACCTTAGAGAGTGACTGAAGTGTAACTGTCAGCTGCTATAGAAATCAGCCTTCTAAATATGAAGTGCAATCTTGTGGACCCAAACCACAACACCTATCAAAATCAAACTAAATTTAAATGTACTCAGGAATGACTCTGGCAATGTACTTCAGCCCACTTCTCTCCATCTGTAGCTGAAGGGAGTTGAGCTCACTGAGGGTTTTGCTAAAGATGCTTAACAGCTTGTAGATGTTTATGTTTGAGTATCATTCTTAACTGGATATAAATAATATTGATTGGCTGTAAATTATAATGTATTTTAAAGCAATGTTGAAAGTGTTTTTTGGGACAGAAGTATGGACTTCTTTATTTCAGTTGCCTTTGAACTTCTGCTGATGGAATTTCTGCATCTGCTCAGCTTGCATTTTTTTTTATAGATTGAGTACAAAGAAATCCTAATTTCTTTTCAAATCAATGAGTTGTTTGAGTGATCACACAAGTGGGAGAGCTCGCCTCTGCTTTCAGTATTTTAGGTAGCACATGAGCAAATTCAGAGCACACTGCTCTCTTAGAGGCATCCTCTATTTCTTCCTTTTCCCGTAGAACATAAATGTGGATTGTCCTTTTGAAATATCCAGGCAGGTTTTTGGAAGCTGTTCTACTATTGTTCTCCCCCAAACTCCTACACTTTTGACATCATTCTCTACGTCCGTATTCAAATAAAAAGAATGCTTTTATTTTCTTATTTTCACAGTGACAGCAGTAACAGCTTGAAAGATACTGAATGCAAATACAAGTTTTGGAAGGGAAGGTTTACATAAATGACAGCTTGATTGCATGTAGTAGCAATAGTAAATACATCCTAATGGGAAGGCATACTCTTAGAACAGTGTAATGGACTTACTCATATAGTGTCAACAGGCAGCTGAAAAGATTTGTCTTAAGTTAATGATTGGGAAGTAGTGCTGAAGAACTATGAGTATTTTTAAGGAGGATGGATGCCTGCTATAAACCAGATATTTAATAGCTTGTAAACATGAGCAGTCCCTTAAGTATCTGCCTTGTAAATATCAATCTTGGTTTAGAGGAATGAAATCAAAGACACTCTAGCAAGTGTTGCTCATGATTGCTTGCCCCTGGCATAAAACACTTGCTTCTCTTAAAAATTATATTGTATCACTCTCAAAGAAAATGAGATATCAAGACCCTTTCCTCATGTTGGAAAGAAGCTTTTCTTTTTTTTTTTTCTGATAATGTTAGGTCTGCAGAAGCCTTGAAGTATGGACTGTACTAACACTGTTAAGGCTGTGTCAAATCTTCTGATTAGCTAAAGGTTCCATCCCTAGTCTAAGTGAGTAAAGCTATTCTGTTGACTTCATTAGACTGAGATTCAAGTCTATTTTATTCAAGCATGCCCCAAAGGGAAAAAGGGATATCTAGTTTCCATGTTGTATGAAAATGTTTCTAATGTTTGTGTCAGCTCTACTTAAGATGCTCTACTTAAGATATTTGAAAGTCACCTCATTTTTCCATTAGTGTGAGTTATCAATGAGTATACATCTGATTAGGGTTAGTTTGCTTAGCAATAGGGATTAGTACATTAGTTTAAGAAACAATATATTAGTTTGGCAAAAGGAATCCATAAGTGATAGTGCTAAAGCATTCATTTCAGCTTTAGTGGGTGAACAGTTTTGTTTTCTCTCAGTAACTCTGCACTGGGGATGACACAGAATAATTTTTTTTCTGCCTCAATGTTTTGACCTCACAAGAAGTACTGGAATCACAATAGTATACTTTTATCTTTTGCCTCAAAACATGCAAGGGCATTTTTCTTGGGTTCCACATACATAGTTTTTAAGAAGTGTCTCCCAGCTCCCTTTTCAAGCACTGGGGGCCTAGTTCAGATGCATTATTCAGGCCTTGATAACGTGATAGCAAAGAAGATGCCTGAGAACTGCTTATAAACAAGCAGTTACAGAGCAAAAAATGGTCAACAACTCCACTTGACCTACATAGCAAACTGAGGTGCCAAGGGTATAACATATGCAAGCTGCTGTATGATTGTACAGAATACTTCTGTAGTACTGCAGCTCTTTCTTCCACACATGCTGCTGGCAAGCAAAACCACTGAGGCAAAATCTATGGCAAAGCATATGTAAACTTTTGATGTATCTTGTTTAAAAATGATTTTCATTGTTCTGGGGAGAAAAAAATATCGGTAGCTTCTATGGCTGCCATAAATTATCACTATGGTAGCAGTTTCAATTTGATTTATAAAATGTGCTGCCATAGTTTCACGTCAATAAAAAAAAAAAATCAATGTATCATTTTTTTCGAATCATGACATTTTCAAAAATAATCCTATTTTCTCTCTGTAAGATAACAATATTTCATTGCCTTCCATTTGCATCATTGCCAGCACTGTATCAGTCCTTAGGGTATTATGACCACAGTTCTCTATTGAGTATGGGAGATGAAAATACATCTTAGAAATCTTTTTCTACAAGTATTTCTGAAAGCAGCTATGTCCAGTGTATGTGGGCTGTATCTCATCGTGCTGCCGCAGTTCAGTGTCATGCTATTGAATGTCACAATGTCACACTGTTCTCCTCCTTAGCACCTGCTCCTGTTTCAGGACTATATTTAAAAGAAAAGAGCTATTCTTCTCTTTATTCAAAGAGAATTGAGTCTCTTTTGTCTGCAGAGAGACATCAAATGCAGAAGCCCTTTTTTTTTTTTTAATAGTGAAAGACCTTAATAGGAAGGTTGTGCAAAAAACAGCACTTGCTGAAATTGGGCCCCTGCATCACATTCAGATTTCCACCTTTTCTTTTGTTTCCCTATTGTTTCCATGTGTGCTACTGCACTGTTTGCTTTGCTATGTGCCATTTGGTTAGACTGCAGAAGGTAGGGGTTGAGTCTCCCATCCATTGTGTTGGCAGGCATAACAATATACCAAGGTCTCTAATTCTTGTTGAACTTAGGGCATGATGTTCCTATCTACTCAAAAATTTCAGAGCACCTCTGTATTTTAAAGGTTAAGAGGGAATGATATGAACGTAAGCTTTTTGCTTCTTGTTGCCTGCTATAAGATCAGCAGTGCTTTAATTTCTTTCCTCTATATTCAGAAACTTATATTAATGTATGTATAACGAAGAATACTGTTCTTAGGGAGTAATTTCATCGGCAGGCGTGACTGCCAGTTTTCCATGCATTTGTGAAATCTTTTTGTATCAACAATGCTCAGCTTTCTAAAATTAAAATGATATTGGATTCTCTTCTGCATGAGGCACTTCTAATTAGACTAAAATGCGCCGAAAACACTACTGGTGAATGACTGCAGTTGCAGGAACAAACCTCTATGGTGCAGTAATTTGTACTACTGATGTCTCAATGTTTTTGATTTCCTGAAGATATGTACAAAGCTATTTCCGATGAGCAGAAAAAAAAATATGAAAAGAGGTTTCAAAGATTCAGAAGATCTTTTGATGCTTCGTGTGCCAAGAGGTTTTTCATCAAACTGTAAAAAACTGATTTCAATTGTGGCTAGAAGTTCACGTTTCGTTTTGATATTCTACCTTTCAATTCTTTTGTCATTTTCCATTCACTGAGGGTTAAAGCTCTTATGAAATTAGAGTTCTATATCAGGACACAGTGCTGAAACTTTGATACTGTAGCATTAACCATAGTATGGTTTTGTTTTGAAAGGTCCTCAAGAATTATCTACTTCTAGCTCCCAAAATAACCAACACTGTGAATTTCACATTGCAGCTTGCTGAATGTTTCTGTGACTTATTACTGTTAAGTTGTTCTTATTATTAGAACAGTAAGTTAGTAGGCTATCTGATGTTACTGAGACATAAGATGCATGTCTTATGCAGAGCTGTCCAGTTTCTCCATGGAACTTAAATCTCTTTTTTAAAATGCATTAGACTGAGACTGGTCCTTAGGTGGTCTCGACCATGTGCACTGTCTATTTCTGGGCAACTACAATGCTCATTAAAAATGATTAACGTGCTAGATATGTCAGTCACTCTGAAGTTTACAAACTAACAAGTCATAGCTTAATGATAATGGTTAAAATAGCCAAGGGTTTGTTATATGCATCTTGGGGTTGGAATTTGAGCTCTGCAATCTACTAGGTTTCACTGGTAAATAAGAGAAAGAAGAGAAGCAAAAATTCAAATAGAAAACAAGAAGCAAATTATAAACTCAATTATTGTTGTGACCTCAGTAGAAAGCCAATGGAAGAAACTGTTGAAACAGAAGCATGGTTGGAATTGCAAACAGGAAAACCAGCTTATGTTTCTTGGTTCTCCTGTGTTCAGCAGAATAAATGCATGTATTCATAGATCTTAAGTAAACAGGGATTAAATAAATGCCATTTGCTCTAACAAAATATTTTCCAAACAAAGTCAACTTGCACAGATTGCTTGTAGCTTAACTAAGCACTTGAGATAAAATATGTCTCCTAGTGTGAAATTTTTGGTTCAGCAGAAGAAAAACAAACAGCTTTTATAAAAAGGTTGTCTTGGATTAATGTTTTAGATGAACATCTTCTGGATGAACTTCTGGAGAGCAGGCGTTTCTATATTTACTGTGCAAAATATAAATCTGAATTATTAACAGATGGTGTTAAAAATGAAAGGAGTTTGTTTCATTTGCCTTGTGCTTCAATTCTCTGTAGTCATTTAAGTAAGGGTCAGGAGCCTTCCTGGTGTGACTGTTGCATGTGTTATTTTTCATTTCCTCAGACAGGAGAAAATCTTTTCAATGCTATCTGTTTGCAAGAGGGATGCTTGTTCCTTAACAATCACTTATTTATTTGTTTACTTCCTGGGACTGTCTCTAATCACGTTCTTACTTTGCAGGCAAAAAAGTCAAATTTTAGGGTCAGGGAATTTGCCTTTCACACTTTTTATGCTTATTATATGGATAATTTAGGAGCTGCAGACATTCCTTCCTGTTTGTTCTGTCACTTCCAAGAGCTTCCATTTGAGCTCTGAAAGTATGGACAAATGTGTTTCCTAAAAACTGTAGCTGAATAGCATTTTACAGAAAGATTTTTATTTTTGGAAAGCTGATTGTTGGGTGCTAACTCCACACTTTGATCTGTAAACAGAAAGCTGTAATGCTTGCTGTGAAGAAGGACCTAGTTTTTACTTATGATTTAAATCAGTGTAAGAATAGGTGATCTCTTTCAATACTACAAAGATAAATGGGAAAAGACTGCAAATAATAATAGATGAACCAGCATAATAGGAAAATCAGTAGATTTTTACGCTATCAGCAATTCTTTTTTTCTGCTGTATGTATTAACTTCAGTTATAATGGGTCAGTTTTATATGTATAGAGTAACAATCACAATGTAGAGATTACTGCTGTTAAAAAGGAATTTTAACAATAGGGGGAAAAATACAACAGTAATACTAAGGTCATTGGGAAGATTAATAGGAGATCAGATTTTTTGATGAATTAATAAATAGGTGAAGCATTGGACAGGAGACACAGCAGCCACAGCAGCACCTTTTCAACACAGGTTAGGTCAACATTAACATTTTTTTCTGTATTTGACTCTTGTTGCTATTTTAAATAGAAAAAATCAGTTTCAGCAGAATTCAGCTGTCGAGTTACCTTTCCAAATGCATAAAAGGATGAGTCCTTGTAATATAACGTGCTAATGCTGGTTGAGATTTGTTGGTTGATTGAATTCCTTGAATGATTACATTTCTTAGCATTATTTGTGTGGTTTCAGTTACTTTATAATGCAGTTTAAATAAGATAGTAGGCAACAACTGCATCACTTTTTTTGTCAGATTTACCTTTATTTCTTTTGGGAAAATGCCTTCATGTTTTAGAAGCAATTTTCCTTTGTTCTGCCTCTTACATTGCATAGATATTACTCAATGGTTCTGTGGTACTCTAATAATGCACTGGTAAATTTTATATTTCCATGTCTTGCCTTCAGCATTCTTCATTGATTGTTCTGTATGCCAAAAAGTAGATAGGTAACTACTAGGACTGATGAATAAGAGTGTATCTGCTAATTGATGTTATAGTGCTTTGTAGCTCCAATATAAGCAGGCAGACACCAGAGTTTGCAGCTCCTCAAATATCTGTATGGTGTTAGATAAGAGTCGGAACAAGCACAAGGACACATCCCTTGGAGACTGTTCATATCAACTGCTCTGACAGAAGGAACACATATTTTTGGTCTTTTTTGTGCAGATCAGGCTGCTGAACCCAGTGAAATAAATGCCATATTCCTAATGGTTTAAATGTAACCATTTCTCCCAAAGTTTCTGATCCCTCAGCCTCCAGTTCCCCATCACACTCAATGAGAAGAGATGTCCTATAGAGGACAAAATGCTCTATGATATGGATAAGTGATGTTGACTGTTGGATGATTGGAGCGACTGCTTACGTGGGGAGAATACATGTGTTGTTTTGCAGTTAAAGCTTTAAAGTCTTCCCCATGGTGCTTACTGAGATATGGCACTGAGGGATGTTATGGGGTTTGGAGGTAAAAAGACCAAACTAATTACATTCATTGTCAGTCTGGAATATCTAGAAGAAAACTTAATCTATTTGTTATGCTGTCATTCTACCATTGCTTCCTTCTTTTAAGAGTAAGAACGCATTGGTTGGTCTGAACCCCTCTTTGCCTCCTGAGCCTGGCAGTTTTAAGCACCCAGTTGGTGGCTGATATCAGTCAGGGTTCCCTCTGGAGCAGATTTCTGCATCAGGAGTGAGTTCAAAAGCTTCTTTTGAAGGACATATTCTTGTTCAGATTTTTTGATATTCTGAGGAATTAAAATGATGAAAGGCAGCTCTGAGTGTTTCAAGTGCCCTTACTCTTGTGACTGGTTGATTTTTATGCTTTCACTAGGTATTGCTGTAAGATGTATTTAATAAAATTGGTAACAAAAATATTGCAAGTCATTAAATGTTGATAATAGAATATATATATAAAATATATATCTGATCTAAATAGTTATTCTGCTCTTAAGATGGCTATTCCACACTAAGCTTACAGGTGAATTTTGGGAACAAAAATATTAGCCAAGCTACAGCTTTGTTACCACTGTCCTTTGCTACCACTGTCCCTTTCCTTGTGAAAAAGTTGTGCACTGTTTTTATGACTTTTCAACAACTATTTGAAGCTTCATGGTCTCTTTTCAAAATGTTATTTGTTTCTCAGAGTTTTATTATAGTTGTATCAATTTTGATCAGTTCACATTGATTACGTGACTTCACATATCTTCAGATTCTGGAGGAAGTTGTACGTTGGAAGCTCTGCTGGTTTGTTCAGTGCTGTTTGTATTGAGGTTTTAAATATATTTATGCAAATCAGAAAGCCCTGGTATTCCATCTGCACTTGCTCATTTATCTGTTTTCCTCCTCATGCTTCGGAGTTTTCCTCAAAGCCGTACCTTCTATGCGAATGTGCGCTGTACTTTTAAGTCTTCTGCTGTTTATTTGGTTTTATAGATGTTTCCAATACTGCCTTTTTTTTTTTTCCTTAGTTAAAAGCCTGTGGCCAATCTTCAACTTATCTCAGAGGGCCTTCACAGTAGTGTGGTGCACTGAATATAGAGAGTGCAGCTGATGTTTTACAAATCAATCTGAACTAAAAAAACCACGCTGTGTTGAAATAAACCAGCCTTGCTACATGTTTAAAAATAGCCTCTAAGATCCTGTACAGCAGCTGTGAAGGTTCTGTTACTGAAAATTCTTTCCCCGTGTGATGTACCTATTCTATTGTAGAAAGAAGCCAGGTAAAACTCATCCTATGAATTTTCATTATACTTTGGCTCTGGGCTACTGAGTGGCTTATTCTTTGAATCAATTATGTATTCTCAATATCTTATTCAGGATGATTGTCTGATACTGCTAGTGCTCTGAAAGTATCTTTCCTTAGCCCTGAGATATTTTCTGTCCATGTGTTTCCTAGTTTCATTACTAGATACACATAATATTTTGTGTAGGTGGCTGCAAGTTTATCATACTGCTGATATTCTTCCATCTCTAAAAGTGTTTGTTCCGAACCTCACCCACGGAATGTGCAGATAGATGTTTTACTGCTGAGTAAACAGAGTAAAAGATAGGAACACGATTACTTGGAAACAGGCCTTCAGAGAACAGAATAGCAATAGATTCATTGCCTGAAAGAAATCACTGTATCCATTCTTAGTGTTTGCGATGGTAGAAAGCCATCTGTGGAAAGGGAGCTACGTTCTATCCCAAATTTCTACTTTAAAGTGACCAGCACACCAGAGCCCTGGAGCAACTTGCAGACTCTATTGAGGCTGATACTATCTTCCTCTCCAATCTCCAGCATAGCAAAAGTAAGAGAAATAGAATGGGAGGCAAGAAAAGCCTGAAAAGGTGTTTGGAATAACTTATACTTAGATGTTCTTTGCAGGTAAAATTGCTCACAGACAGCTTATAGCAGTAGATTGAAAGCAGATAAAAACATCAAGTAACCTAAGTTGTTCTACAGCTCTTCCTGGTTGAGTATGTAATGCCATGCATATTGTTCTGAGCATTTAAAAGAAACAAATTATTTTCTCTTCAGAGGTACAATCATATCTTAAACTAAGAGCAGTGAGAAATCTATATGGCTTGGCAGCTGTTCTCAGCTGTTTATCCTTCCCATTACAGTACAAGTGGAGCCCTCAGGTATTTCAAAACACGTTTATCCAGAAATATTTGTAGCTGGAAATCATGTCCTATTCAAAGGAATTTCTTAATCAATTGCATTCCACATTGAGAAATACGTGGCTGGTCACATTTGCTGAAATCAATTCATCAATTCTCCTTTGTTACTCTTTGTCTTTGTGCTCAATGTTGAGGTCCCATTTACAGTGCAAAGATGCAGGGCCCATCAGTGTGACCTCCTTCAGACTCTGTCTCATGATGTAGCAGGGCTCCAGTGGGTGTGCTGTAACAGCTTACATGATCCTTCCATCTTCCCAACTCAACCTGTCTTACTGAGCTGCTCCTGTTTCTACTTCTACAAGTCAACACTTGCCCCTGTAGTTTCTTCAGTTACGTTACTTAGACAGCAATTATAAAGCAGCCATGGTACTAGAGGAAGTTATTCTCACTCTCTAGAGCTAAATGAAGAGAATAGTGAAATGTCTGAACTGGTAATACAAAGTTGTAAACACTGATCCCATGAGTTTGCAAGAAGTTATTCTGACAACAGTAAAGAGGCACATAAAGAAAGTTTTCACATAGAAAATATTTTAAGTTCAGGAGTATTCTGTCTTAAAACCAGAACCAAATCTGGAAGGAGTGGAATTTTCTACTGGGACTTGGTAACGTTTCATGGACAAGAAGGATGTGACTCATGCTGCTCATGACCGCTGGAACCTATAACCTGTAAATCTCAGCTCTCTGAAGTCTCGCTCCAGGCTTCCTTTCAGGCATGTACTACATAATGATTCAGAGCTGCTGCCTAAAGCAGAGTTTTTCCTCATCTATTTTCTGTCTTCTCTGGTTGACTATATGGCATTAGAATTGTAGTGCTGCTGCAGTGTGCAAGGGAGGGAGGATGGAGGATTCAAGTATGAACAGTGGTCCATTGTAACTAATGTGCAAGGCAGTAAGAACTGCTTAGAAGGGATAAAGAGAAGAACAAGATGTTGTTTTTGTTTTTTTCTGTTTAAATAATATTCTACCTAGTGTCAAGTAATATTTTCCCTTTTGTTCCTCTCTGCTGCAGAGAATGCCTCAGGAAGCAGAGCAGTCAAGCTCTTAATTTACTTTCCTCTTGACGGCTTCATGCATTGCAGCAGAGGCAGAGCTTTGCTGTTGGTCTGTCTTCTAATCAGTCTTGTCTGAGGGAATTATGCTTTGCTGCTTACCACAATATGCTGCTGCTTTGCTGTCTGTTACACTCATGAATAAATGAGCAGGAGGAAGTTGAAAATAGGTTTTATTTTCATCAGGCATAAAATCTACTTGCAACTCTCATGTAGTATGTTAAACTGTTGTCTTACTATCCATGAGCAATCTCCTTGTTTACTTTGCAATGAAAAATAAGAGTGTAGGACTAACTGTGCTCTGCAAAGAGACAGAGAATGATAGGCTTCTACCCTCTGAATGTACAACTGCTTTGCTATGTCCCTGGTGGAAAGCACTCATCCTTGTGACCAGTGGCACACTGCCAGTGATGAAGTGTGCCAACGTGAGGGGCTGTTACTTTAGTTCATTTATGACAGTTTTATCATCATAATTACTGTAATGCTTTTTGGTCACTGAAAGAACTCCGGAGGCTCATCAGAGGCTATCAGAGAAGATGCAGTCTCACAAATAGGAAGTTTAGTCCAATTTTTGCTTCATAGCATTTAAGTAGGGCTCTTTATAGTGTTTCTTAGAATCCTCTGAATTTGTCCTGGGAGGCATCTGGGATGTGGCCATAAAGAATAACAAGTGAGCTTTGAGGGAACCTTTGGGTTGTTGGGAAAGGAAGTAAAGTTGCCTCAGTCACACAACTGAGCCCGTATTGTGCCATATGCATATTCTATGGGTGTTGTGCAGAAATTTCACCTGGGTAAGAGGTGAATGCCTTTTGTGTCTTCACAAAAAATGATAAGGGTCAGTCACTGTATTTCCTCTGTTAAAGAAGTATTTACTGAGGAGTCTGAGTATTTTGTATTTGAACTATTTCTTATGGTTGCTAGCCTGAAAGTGAAAGAAATATGGTACATTGTGAAATACAGTTGTGTGCTGAAAGTCAACAAGTATGTCATGTTTGCATCTTGTTTTGTACTGTTTTCACATTGGGTGGGGAACACACCCCAAGAACCTGTTAGCACATCTTCTGATGCTACACTTGGAAGACACAATGGCAGCAAACTGTGTAGTTTATTGTATATCATATTCATAGGACATCTTTGGAACTGAATATTGCCTATTAATTATACTATCAGGGGAAAGCATAATGCAAAGAATAAGTGGTGCATGGATTATAAAGTGATTGTGTCTTCTGAGCATGGCCACACCATGAAGAACAGGTACGTAAAGTAGCTCCCACCTGGACATTAGCCTGGGAGAACATATTTCTTATAGCCCTTTCCACATATCAGTGGGTGCCAGAGCAGGGAAGCAGGGCTGAATAGGCATCATTTGGGAAGTCTTGGAAGAGCTGGTTTTGATCCTGTGTTTCTGTGTGGTGGCATACAGGGCCTAACATCATAAGAAAAGCACTGAGGGCTTTCAGTTTAGTTCAGAGAGAGCAGCATTCTTAGGTCAGACTGCTGAGTGCCAGCATGTGAGACTTTATTTGCATTTTTGTTATGAACAGTTTGCTGCAGTGAGTGTTTTCTGTGGTTAATTACATTTGTTTTTCTCGTTTCTCATTAACTTGCTGCTGAAAAGCTGTTAATGGATTTGTACATTTAATGGATATTAACAATTAGTGTTTAAGATCAAAAGATATTTAAACAGTGAGGCATCACAGAGTTTGAACTACTACTTTTTCTTCTTGATATCGTTTTGCTGACCAACTTGCATGTTTTTCCAGAGTATATGAGAAAAGTCAGCTAATGTGGAAGAGCATAAACAGGAGCATGGCGGAGAAATCTAGGATCATAGGATTTGGTGGGAAGAGATCTGCACTATGTACACAATGTTATTGCAGAGACTACTTCTGTCTCTTCAGAAATGCACCAGGAACCAGCTTAAAATGCATGACTTCTTCTTGCGCTGACAACTTTGAAGAGACTTGTGGAACTATATCCTGTTCTAGCGATTAAAAACTTTGTTGTATTCAGAACAAATTGCTCAGCTTACATTCATGGCCAGTGTATGTGTTTTGTTTTATTCATGTTTGTTTGTTTTTTTGTGAAAACAGTCATCTTTTTCATCCTCTGGGAATGCATTTTGCCAATGCATTAGTCTGTGACTTATGTGCAATTTCTACTGTATTTGAAGAGTTTTTTCTTACTTATCAATGCTTATATTACTGTCTTACACATTTATGTTCTGCTACCACAAGTACACTTAATTTATATTTATGGTATGTACCATTTCCCTCCTAATATCCTGTCATATATGATAAAGAAAGAATGTCATAAAGACAGACTTCAATTGTTTCAAAGAAAAGTAGATATTATATTTGAGAGCTTGACATTGCAGCATTGCAGACCAAGGAACTTTTTACACTAAAGTAACGTTTAGTATCCGTGATTTACTGAAGATTTATCTTTGTGGTAACAAAGCCTAGAATTAATTTGGGTATATGTCATATTCATTTCCTATAAAATACAGGCATGCATTATTGTAGAAATTTAGGGATGTTTTCATTTTCAAATCCATGCAATATGGTGATCCAGCCTTCTTATTGTGAAAGTATTCATTATAATGAGCCAAGAATAACATGAAAGCGGAATCATCACACGTGTTTGGGGAGGCAGAAACTCAATGAACTTGTGACTGTAGAATTCATTATAACACTGTACCAATTTGCCTGTTTTTCTTCCTTCTCTATGGCCAGTATGCTCATTAGTTTGTTTTTTCTTTTCAGCCTTCTCTCTTTGACTGATACAATGGTCATCACTTTGAGAGAAGAAATAAAGATTTTTTTAACAGCAGGGAGACTTTAGAAATACTGGTAAGTACATTTAGATTTTGTGCTCATACACCTTTTCCTATAGGTGCATTTACCAGTGTTTGTTCATGGATAGAGTCCTGTGAGTGCTGCTTGAACGATCCCATTATATCTTGAATCTTTGTAGTCCTCCAGGCAACTTTGCTGTTGATTGTTGTTTATTTTTTATTTACTTTGCCTCTCAAGAGCATTGGTTTTTACTCTAATGATACAGATCCTGAAATGTAAGGGTCTTGTGTGACTGCCTATGTCTGTTATGTTAGTTGTAGCCTTGTAATTTGGTGTTATTAGTAGGCTTGATGAATCTGAGAAACACAGTGCATCGTCTCTGTGATATTTATAGTGCTATATAGCTTTGTTCCCAACAAAGAAGGTCTTAAAGTATCCTTCCTATCTTTTTCCGCCTGAAAATTATGGCTATTCACTGTCTATGGACTATTAACCTCGATTGTATGTCAACCATGTACTTTATCTGAATTTCTTATGCAAATGAATCTCGCGTATTGTTTTATATTGCTGTTAGTACTGCTGAGTGCCCCAGGGGCTTTAATAAAACATACCTGCACTTGCCCTACTTCTTTCTTCCTTAAAAACAAATCAACTGAACTCAGTAACATTGTTCTGGTCTAAAACAAGAGAGCAGAATTAGGCTGATATGTTTGCAGCATCCTGTTACATGCACACTTCATTTTCCACAGAATCAATCAAATTTAAATATACGGGAATGCTTATCAAAAAAGAACATTTTCTACATTTCTTATACGGAGACACGATTTTGTCTAAGTTTTCTTGCACACTTGTATTTTGAGTAGGTTTGGAGCTGCTCTGCATTGCATTCTTTGTTACATCCGATTACCTGCCTATTGGAAAGCTTAACTCCTGTAGGAAATCCAGGCAAATGCTGCAGATAGAAATCAATAACCAAGGGAACACGTGTGGTCTGCAGAGCTTTTGTGCCTGGCAAAGTGAAAACATGTATGTCAACAACAAGGATTCTGTTAACATCAGGATTATTACTCTCTGCAGTTGTAAATTGAGAACAGAGTCGATTTTTGATGTGACAGAAAGACAACTCAAGCTTTTGAAGATTTGTGGAGGGGTGGCCTAAAATGGCAGTAAGCACTCATTTTATCAAATCCTCTAAAACTTGGCTAAATCATATCTGAGAACTTGAAGTGAAAAATAGCACAAAAAGCAGGCAAGCAGATTGCCTTAATATCAGATGGCAGATGAGTAAGTTTTAGCAGCAGGTATTGCTGCCCAGCCTGTCCATGCTCAGAATAAACATTTTCTCCCCTTGTGTGCTGCGGTGTGGTGTGCATTAGGTGTGGAAATGGTGCTGAAAACGACAGAGGACGGCATGGAGAGTTCATTATGGATGTGCTTAATCCTTTATCTGTGCTAAGGAAAAGGGTTAGGTAACAACGCTAATTGGGCAGTAGTCAGCCTTACATAAGCTGCATGTGGACGGGCACAGCTTCTACAGGCGAGAGAAATCACCAAGGAAATTCAGCCTTTGCTGGTGACTCACCTTGCTAAATCAGCTGAGGTGAGGGAAACTTTTTCCAAAAGGGATGAGGAATGGCTCAAGCTCTTTTTCTACTTCATCGGGAATTTAGGGCTCAGCCTTGTGAGGAAGAAAGTATCACCAAGCTCTGCATATTTACTGCATGAAGAGAATTTCTGGAGAGTTGAAATGGGTTTTGTTTCTTTTCCTTTCTCTTTTTTTTTTTCCTTTTGCATTTGAATGAGATTAATGTCAAAGCATATGACAATCTGTATTTTGCACGGCTTTCAAGTAGAAGTAGCACTTCTGCAGACATCCTCACTAACATCAGCTTTAGAAAGTTACGGATGAAAAATGAAAACTGCTGTGCTCAATTCCTCGGGGTAAAAAGAACGGTTACTCCCCTGCTTAAGAAAGCAAAATATGGACTTGGGGTAATGAGAGCGATTGGAGAATTTCTAAGATGTTTAAAAAAATGTTTTCTTACAGAAAAATTTCAGCATTTAATATCCAGGGTGAGCTGGAAATGGGACCTCTGGAGAAGATGCTGGTCCTTTGATCAGACCACTGATCAGCTTCATGATTGAGACCCTCAGCATGCAGTGAGGGGTGGTGTATGAAAGCCTTTTTCTGGTAGAGTTGGATATTTTTCTTCACGTGTATGTGTATACGTGTATCTATGGTAGTATACAATATATATGAAATATTAACGCACCATTGTGTACTTTGCTGCAAAAAATAGGGTATGTGGCAGGCTGGTGGCTGAGGTAGCTGTCAGGCTCTGACTCCAAAAGCCTGTTAGTGGCAGCACCACTGAAGCACTGTCAGTGCTGAATGCAAATGTATGCTAACAGTGGGTCGTTACCAGGGCTGAGAAACCGATGCTGTTCTCAAGTATCAGTGGGGGAAAGTAAAATGCAGTATTTAGGGAACACTCTGTCTGTAGTCTTGATGACTCTATACCCGCATCTTGATAATGACCTTCTCATGCTGTGTGTTCTCGGGAAGGTTTTGAGGCTGGTTTGTCATTAATAATTATTTTAGCCTTCAGCAGAAATTGACAGATGGTGAAGCTGTTGCAGCAGAACTTGCCCTTGTATTTAAATATTATTAATGTGTGCTATAATCTGTTAAACACGCTGTATTTGGAAACCTATTAGGCTTTGATTTATGAATTAGAAGTTAGAAGATAATTCATGTCAGCAACAATCAGCTTACAGACCTGGATGATTCGTTTCAGTGAGTGCGCTTCTATTCATTATTCATTACAGAGTAACGTCATTTATTTGGGACCGGTGTCTTTTTAAGCAAATAGTAAAATATTTGAATAACATCTAAAATGCGCGGAAATTGGAGTTGTTGTGAGATTTATTTCTGAAGAAAGAAGCAACACATTTAAGTTCAAATTAGCTCAGTGTGCTGTGTGAGCACATAAATCTGTATAACACGAGTGCAGAAAGTGCCTGAAAACCAATCCCAGGTGTCTTGTTTGGAGCAGCTCTAGGTAAGCATGAGGGAGTCAGTGTACATCAAAAAATCTCATTATGTGTCTCGACGAACTTGAGGCAACTATAGGACTTCAGTTTAGTTCCCCTATTTCCTTGCATGGCTTTCTGCAGCAGAAATGGACTTTGCTTATGGCCAGTGCCATAAGCAAATGGCCAATTGTATACTCTTAAAATTATCGTTATCTGGTTTTGGGGCTACCTGCAGTATTTTTTCCCTTTTAAATTATTCTGCAGTAAAGCATGTGAGATTTGCAACCTGGACTGTGATTTTTTGTTTGTTTCTGTTTCAGGATAGTAAACGATCAAGTTTCTGTTTGCAAGATGAAAGAAATTAGGTTTTAATAAAGATAAAAAATGCTTAAATATGTCTGAGAAAGCTGGTGACTTATCACCTATGCCAGTAAACATAAGAAAGCGGTCCGATCTCTAAAGTGATTAAAAAATGAAACGTATGCTTTTTAAACAGGCTAAGTTTAATTGGGTTTAATGGAAGGCCTTTTTGAATTTGGTTTTAAGCTGTATATTGTGAAATAGACGTAGAGCCAATCATCATATGTGGCAGTAACTACTGGTAAATTGAAATGCAGAGGTAAGCAAGATTCTTAGCCGTGATGCACCTAATTGGATACAGGGAATTCGTGACTGTTACAGAAAGAAAACAGACTACAAAACAGGATAGGGCATTTAGCAAAGTGCTGGAAAAATATGCTTGGATTTCAGGGTGTGAATGTGTCATCCAGGTTTAATGAGCATGCCCTATTGTAACTGCTGTGGGTTGCAAGCATGGATGTTGTGAAGGCAGGCAGTGTGTTTGTCCACGGGGACACCGACACAGTGCTTGCTTCTAGAAAGGGGTCATCTTGAAGTGGGCGGATGAAGTGGGCAGGAAACAAAACTCTGCTTGAGCTTGTTCCTTTTATCTGCACCAATAATGCTTCTCTGTAGCCAATTTCTTACCTTTGTCTCAGTGGAAAGAGATTCGATTTCTCCTTGTTCTTACTGGTTGATGTGAGACAAATCACCCACTCCATCTCCACTTGGCTTTCACCATCTGTGTTCGTAATGACCCTCATTTTGGGAAGAAAATCTCCCAGTACAGAGATGGGTGGGGAGAAAAATGGATCTTGTCCTTGTTCTGAAATGTACCTTGTGTCCTGCTAATGGTGTCATTTTCTGGGATTTCCTTATACTTTTAAAACAAAAGGGTTACTTTTTCACGTCACAACTGTAAATGAAACTAAAGGATACATTAATCCTAAAGCAAACTGTAGGTTTGGTAAGACTTCAGGTAAAAATGTCCCAAGATTCCTACCTTCCTGTGGATTTCAGACCACTGCTCGGGGAAGTTTGTATTTCAGCATAATCCATGCACTTGGTGTGCCAGAGCCCGTGGGTATAACTGCCCTGCTCTTGGCTTCTGTTCTCCTGTCACCTCTCTGGAGAGCTGCAGGGAGGGAAGCTGTGTCTTAGCAATTTATCTTGAGCTCACATGGATCAACTGAAACAGGAACATCTTATTTCTGTGATCCTCAATGCTCTTGAATACCAATGAGCTGGAAAGATCAAAGCCAATTATAAGCACTCAGTCTTGGCACAGTGGTGTTGTGGATCAGGAGCACTGATCCCTGAGAGCTGGTATGGATCAGGCCACTGAAAGCCTCCCCCCTGTCCTTCCTGTTCACCAGCATAAAGTTAAACACTCTTATTCCCATATTGGCTGAGCTGCAGACTCTTTCTTGTCCACCCAAAAGGAGTATTACAGAGGGAACAGTCATCAAAGCACAAATATCTGAGAGAAAATGGCATTTAAATGTGTTGGTGGTAGGAGGCAGTGTGCGACAGTGTAGGTAGGCTTCCAGAAGTTGGAACAAACCAACAAACAACAGAGTGGCCAAGTTCCAACATTACAAAACTTTGCTGCGAGGACTGAGCGCATATCAAGTGATGCCAGTGGAACAGAAAGTGGCTTTTTCCCTGAGGAAAGCACTAGCTGCTTCCAGGCAGCCAGGCTGCTGGCATGGGCCTGGCTGTCTCTTGACTCAGCCAACTCGACATTGCTTGACTGGCTGCAGCTTCAGCCCAAGGTGTGGAGACAAAGTCTGATGTGGTAGGAGAGATGAGGACGGTGAGTCTTCCCAGGTCTCAGTAATTAAAAACTAGAAGCCAGCCCAGCACATTGGGTCAGGTGCAGGTCCAGTCTTTGTCTCTTATTTAATCTTCATGTAACAGGGCTGCTCTCCACTTCTTCCCTGTGAAAGGAGCACATTTTCTCAGTCAACAAATCAATATTTTAAAGCAGGGTATCATAAAGCAGAGGTATCTAAAGATCCAAAAAATTCTTCATTTACCTCCTTAAAAACCTGGAGGGAAAAATATTTGCTTTTTTTTTTCTCCCGTAAATTGTTCTAAGCAAAGTAAATCTACAAAGCACCGCAGCCTGAGTGTTTGGGGGTTAGACTTAATGATCTCTAGAGGTCCCTTCCAACCCCTACAATTCTGTTAATCTGCGTGCAGTGTGAGCCCCCCTACAGCCATTGTGGCTGCTTACTTTGCATTGTAGATGTCAAAGATATTAATTTTAAACAAGACTAATCTCTAGGGTTTTTTATTATTATTTTTTAAGTAAGAGTTAGGTAATTGACTGAATAGCTAATTTTCAGTGAATCCATCCTTTTCTGATTGTCTTCTGTTACTGATAACGAAGAAACTGCTTGCTTTCAAATCATTGAATTATTAAATGCACAACTTAAAAATACTTACTAAAACTTTATTTCCCTGTCTGCGTGTAGTCTGAAACACAGTTAAGTGAACTTCTGTTTTGGCTGTTTTAAAACTGCTTTTAAATTCCCATTGGCAATGTTTATACATAAGAATATGTTATAAAAAATACCCCCTGTGATGTCCCTGGTGACATCATGGTCACATTGCTTAGAGAAAAGCTTTGAGCTAACAAGGCAAATTCTCAGTGCAGTTTTCTGAAAGCTTTGAAAGGCTGTTTCCAGCTCTTAAAAACACAAACAAACAAAAACCCTGAAGTCAGTGGCCACTGCATTTGACCATTTTCAGAATTATTTGCAGAAACTTTTTTCCCTCAGGTGTTTCCTGCTTGCATTCACAGCATCAGATATGCACTGTTCCTAACTGGGTGATTCTGCAGTGTCTGTTCTCAGCAGAACCTGTGTTCTTGCAGAGGTAAGTGGGGAGTATTGTATTTCCATGTGTTTTCCTGAAGTCCCTCTCTATTTAAAAAAAAAAACAAACAGCTTCATGATCCTTTGGGAATTTGCTGGTGGCAATGTTCTTGCTGATATGTGAGCACTGATAGACTACTTGTGTGGGGGAAAATTCTTACTAAAATTCACACTGTCATATAATTTCAGCTTGGAGGCATTGTTAGCTGGTTTATTTTCAAGTAGTGCTTTTCAACAGATTTCACTTAACGTACCAACATTCTCAACCACCTTTTTCCTTCCTCATTTTATCTCTTACCTTTATGCTCACTCAGTTTCATGATCAGTGACTCATTTCCCAGGTTTTCACAAGTCCATAGCTGCCCCATGCAGCCCACTTTATTTTCTCACCTTACTGTCTATTCTTGCAGAACTAATTTTGTTCTCCTTTTAGTGTTTCCAAGTATGTAGCTTCAAAAGATTAAAGAAATAAATAAATAAAGGCAGGGGGAGGAAGCTAAAAGAGAATGATCCATCCACAGACAATGAGAGAGGAAGGTTTGGAAAATGTTTAAAACCTGAGTTTGTGATTTGTTAAAGGAAAAAAAGTTAAAGGAAAAAAATGTACTGTTTCAGCACCAGCTTGTAGGACTGGACTCAGCTTCAACCTTAACACAAATATAATTTTGAGCCAAACTGCTGTATGAGTGCTTCTGAATGCTCTCGAGAATTCCTTTTCATTAGGTGGAAGGAGTTGCACTGCAGTGTATGGTGCCTAAGCATTGGGATCCCAAACACAGCCACCACTTTTTGGCACTTGCTATATTGAGCAGTGACTTGGAAGCAAATTTTTCAAGTGCCCTGAGTTTAAACATCAGCATCCTTTCTCCTTTTTCAGAGAGTAGCACCTGAAATGGGGAGTTGGAAATCTGCAACTTGTCACTTCTGGTGGATGCACTGTGACTCCTGAGAGAACGATGCACGTTCAGTGACACTATTCCCCCAAATTCTGAGGAATAAATTATGGCTGTCAGCATCTGGGGACAGAAGCATTTTTTGCTCATGTCAGGATGACAGAAAAGCTGTTCCCTCTGCCTGATTCACTACAGAGCTAAGTGAGGTCACAGGTACCTGCCTGGACATTGCTGTTCACATCACAGCACAGGGCACTGTGTTAGATACTAAAGTGTGTTTAGAGAGGAAACAGTGAGAAACCTGAGCCCATGCCAAGCTGTAACACAGGGAGATGGCACTTAGAGCCTGCATGGTTGGCTTGCCTATAAATCTGAAAGTATGAAATGTAAACTCACTAATAGTCCTTTGACATTTGAACTGTTGATCATCTAAACTGTTTTCAATGAAATCGTATCTGAATTCTAAGCATAGATTAAATTATTATTTCTTGTGCTTTGTGGATCTGCTTAGATCCTGCAATAGCATCATACCCACATTAGAATGGATCCTGTCTAGAAAGAGCAGCAACTTCAGAGCTCTGATGTAAGGACAAATCACACATCACAGGTTAATTGGAGCTTCTCTGCATATTCAGCTGTAATTTTGAGGTGTATTCTTCTTTTAAATTTATCACTTTTTTCAAATAAGTCAGAAACATTGTTTACATTAAATCTAAATTGTTTATCTCAGCAGACAAAGGTCCAATAATTCTTATTCATTAATCTCCCTCTAAGGAAGTCAGAACTAATCGAATGTGGCAAATAGCCATACAGCTTCCATTGGTTGGAGCTGCATGTTTGCTTCAGATTTGCTCGTGCATTCAAACAGTGCACTGTATATGTGTGTGAAATAAAGAGTAAGGAGTTCAAGAGAAAGATGGAGGGTCAAGAGAGAAAAAGAAATGGGGCAAGTGAGTTAGAAGGAATACAGACCTGAAAACAAAGCACTGATGCACGTTTCAGCCTGAGAAAAGCATATTGTCTTGGCTTACATGTTTTCCTACAAGCTTCATTGAAGTGTAGAAATCCATAGCTAAGTTCTGAAGAAGTCAGAATGGTATAAGCAAGGGGGAGAGATGATAATGCTTTCTGGCAAGTAATGAACAATGTAGATAATGTAAGGAATGAACAACATAGAAAACAGAAGGAAAGTCCCAAAAACAGCAGATAAGAGTTTTTAAAATAGAAGTGTAATGATTTCTCTGGCTGGAAAAAAAATAGTATTAATATGCTGCCTTCGTTTATGCTCTAAGGAAATTTAAAATCATGTTAAATCTAAGTTTAATAACAAATCTAGCTGCTAATTACAGCAACTCTGAAAAACTCAGTGGGAAGAGCAGAAGGGAAGAAGAGTTAGTTTCATGGTTAGCTCATGAAACATAACAGCCAAGCTGAAATGCAAGGTGTCCCAGATGGAGCATTGTTTCCTTCCCTGTGCAACACATCTGGTGCTGCAGATGCGTATCAGGATAAAATGCAGTGAGTTAAAACCCAGCTTTTGGCAGCTGGTGTGATCTAATAGCAAAGACTGATCAGGGATTAAATCCTTCTGACAGCTGAACCACTTAGTAACAGAGGTTTCATGAGGTAGAAGGCTCAGGGCAATCAGGCTGAGAGAAGAATGGACATCTACCAAACTTCAATGTGCAGAGCAGCGACTGACCCAATCTGTGAAGTTGTAAAACTTCCGAGCAGGACACTTTGGTGTTCAGATTCAAAACTAGGCCTTCTTTTTGGACCTGAACTAAGCCCAATAGTTTACAATAATTTCTCATTTTAAAAGATTTCTCGATGTTCTTTCCCTCCATTTCAGAAACTTATGCGCAGGAAGCCAGAAGAAATGGAAATAAATCTATTTTCAAATCTGAAAGCATTAGTGACATAAGGAAGAGTCACTATATATTGTACAAAAAATCCTGAAAAGATACTCCCTGATTAAACTGTGCTTCTTTTCTCAGTGAGTTCTCAGTTTATCTTTCCCTTAGGTCTGATAAAGACTGAGCTAATTAATCTAGAATTACAACAGTACAACCAAAACAAAGTGATTATTTAGCATAACAAGGCTGGTAATTAGTATAATTCCAGAGCTAATGTTGCCATCACTAGTGGTGAATACCTCTGTGAGATATACAGCTAAATCTGGGCTCTCTGGTTGTACCTCCCTTCAACAATATTATCTTGATGAGAGATAATCTCACTGTGATCTTAAATTCCCTGGGAAAGTCCTAGTGGTAGGATTGGAAGACAGTCCTCTGTCCTCAGCAACCACAAGATCCTGAAAGCCATCCCCAGAGCAGCTTTTCTTGATCAAGCTTGGCCAGCCATGGATAATCAGAAGGTTTTGCTTCCCCAGGGTCAGGCTGGTATCACTGGGTGGCCAGTAGCTTCAATCCAACCAGCCTCATGATCTCAGGGATTTTGCTCTTCATCCTCTGTTGTTGCTTGGAGTAGCGTTTGGCTCCTTTTCCAGCTTCCCTCCTACATGCCCTAAATTACAGCAGCAGGACAACAGATCTGTGCCATGACAACTCCTGAAGTCTTGGCATGAAGGCAGTCTCTCCCTATTAATTTAAAGGATTGGAAACGTATTTTCTGACTCATAGTGACAGGACTGGAATGAGCTGTTCTGGGTGACCATATAGCTTTGTTCCAGCAGGCCTGGCCAGTCTTAGTCTCTGCTATTGGAGCAGAAATTTGAAAACATTGACTCTAGAGATGAACTGCCCATGATGCATAGAGCTGCAGTGCAGGGTGAGGTGATGGATGCCTTCCAGGTCTACTGCAGCCAAACCCTTACCCTTCAGCACCTTCACACTCTTCTGACACATAGATGCAATTTGTTTTTTCCCACATGGGCATGATCAGCACAAATGAAGAGAGGGGAAGATGTATAGATGTTTTCCAGGAAGCAGGTCAAGGTTGGGCAAATGGCATCTGTACATCAGAATCTGTTTATATTCTTCTCAAAGAGCTACTAAGAACCCAAATAGTTGGCCTGCATTCAGTAATGAACCCTTGAACACACAACTTATTCCAAGTCATCCAGGAAGAATTAACTGACAGCATCTCAGTGGGCTGCTCCAAGAGCCCTTGAGGTTTGTACATGTCTATGCATCAGGAAAGCACAGGGAGCAGAGTTTGTAATTGTCAGCAACTTGATTTTTTTTTCTTTGTTTTTTAATTTGGGTGAGGCCTGGCTTGGAGGTAATTTTACTTTATCTCAGTAGCTAGGATTTCAGTGTCTGGCTTATTCAGTTTAGCACCATTTTTAGTTAGCAGCTATATAAGAAATTTCCTCCAGGACTGGCTGAAACTTGGCTTGACCTCTGTTAATGGTTTGCTATTTCCTGGGAAGTAAAGTATAATTTAATCATGAATTTTATAATGGAAATTGCCAAAAGGATCACATGCAATTAATTATTTACTGGTATAAATTTTTTCTGGGCAAAAAAAAAAAAAAAGCGATTTAAAAAATTTAGTTCCTCTGACCTCTGCATCATGTTGGAGTATCTGAAGGACTCACATCAGCAAATACTCCTTCCATAACATAAGCCAAGGTTTCTTGTGGTCTTACCCTCACATCAGAAATGAAAATCTCTATTGTGATCTCTACATCATAGTTGTGTAGTGGTAGTTAAAAGTTGGGAAATGTTTTCCAAGAGTAAGGTAAGTGGAATTCTGCAGTAGCTTGCTTGGAGGAGATGTGCAGTTTCTGTTATCCATCTAAGAAAAGGTTGGAGAACAAACACTGTTCTTTCAGTGGTCAGTGTGTTCCATCAGAAAAACAAGGAGTTTGCCTGTTTAAGTGACTTGGCAGTATAAAAGAAGTTTCTGAATCTGAAATAGAGTGGCAGCATTATCAGCTGGCATTAGTCTGGCAATTATTTTATGACCCTCAAATTTTAGATAAGCCTATTCTTCATAGCAATTTACCTGTCTGCTCATTGCAGTTATATTCACAATCCTTAGTCCATCTACAAATCTCATGTTTCACAATGTGTATATATATATACACATTGTGAAACATATATATATATATATATAAATATATAGGAAATATATAACTGGGAAAAAAGGTGAGTAATGTAGAAATTGTGTTTTGGGGAAAAGCAGAACAGATTTGTCAGAGTACAAGGGTAGGAAGAAAACAGCCTGTGTCTTTCATGTAATTTCATTTGACTTGCTGCATGACGTCAGGTAAATCACTGTAACTTTTTCATTCTGCTGCTATTCCCATTCTTTGTCTTGTCTGTTTACAGTGTTACCTGGGACCCTTTATGTTCTCTGCACTGTACTGTAGCTGGACCTCCCAAGTTTCAGTGAAAATGATTAATAATCTCATTTGCAGTGAGGACAATGTCTTGCTGTGCACATACACAGTGCCAAGTAAAAGGTGACCTGTTAGTCTGAAGAGCTGCTTAGAATTTATAACACCAGCTGTTGGATATCCCATTCCAGAAAACAACATTTTTGAGCATTTAAGTATTCCATCAGAGAAACATTCACACAAAAGCTATGCCCTGGTTTTTGCACATGTGCTTTGTCCAATTACTTGCTAAGATTTAATTTCATAGGAGAAGACTATTGTCTTGGAAGTTTGATGTGTGATTGATGGTGCGTTGATGAATAGAAGAGTGCTGGGCAACTTGTGGCACTGCAGTTTTCATTTCACTTTAGATCAAAGTCTTATTGTATAAACTGGAGAAAGGGAGAATCTGTCTGACTCTCACTATAGATTTCTCACTAGAAAATTCTATTAATAACTAAAAAGTAACTAGAAGACCAGAGGTACCAAGCTAGAGGCTGGGCAAATCAAGAGAAAATGCACTGTTAATTATTTTTACTGGAAGAGAAGGGGCCAGGACATTTCCCATTCTGTGTGTGTGGTCAGTTCATATAAATGTTTCTGTAAATAAGAGGTATTTTTATCTATAATTTATATTCAACTAGAGCATATAAAAATGATTTGTCTACTTTACAAGTATGAAAAAACTATGCGCTGTTTTCTACTGCAGCTATTACATTATTGATATTTCTAGGGCAGATTGTGACATCCAACAAAATTTGCTTATAACGTGCACTAACTCAGCCACATCAAACAAAACCTCACAAATGAGCCAACAACATCAAACAGAGCCTCACAAATAACCAGCAAAGCAACAGCTTTAAAGCTTCAAGTCAATACCAGAACTGGGTCATTATCCAGTTCTTCCTATACATAGGTTTAGTGGATGTTGCTTTAAACATGAGGAAGGTATTGGAAGAGTGGTACGTTTATAAAGCTCAAGGTGAACACACAGAATTGAATACACTTTCACTTTTGTAATATGTACACACTAATAAGTATTTCCCATCCTGCCTTTCAGCTTACAGAATGTTGTGGTTTTTTGGTGAATTTTGTGATGCTTGTGAATGCCCAGGGGAGCAGAGCCACTGGAGCAAAGCAGCAGTGAGATAAATTCATGCTGTTGATATACTGAGAAATAGCAAAGCACTGCTTAGCTCTGCACTTGAGTTTGAGCTGTAGCGTAGGGGATGGTGGAAGCTGTGTCACGTATTTCAGGCAAAATGAAATATTTTACATATTCTCTGCTGTGTTTCTGGGCAGTGAACTGAGTCACTAACTCTTGGTTATTTTCTGCTCCATCCTGGTGTCAAGGAGGGCAGTACTAAACAGATTCGATTTCCATGGGAGTATATTCCAATACTGAGCATGTTAGCTGCATGCACCAACAAGATGAAGACAACAAGCACTCCAGGTAATTAGAAACTGTGCAATGGAAAGGGACTGAGGTGATCAGCAGATAGCATTTTTATTATTCCTTCTTTCAGACTGTGGTGCTGACGTCAAAGTTTTGACCTCATGTGGAGTCCCCTTTGACTGTACAGACAAATCTGAATGACAGTCCTTGCAGTCTGGCCAAAACCCTTTCATCAAGCAGTATGAAAAAGATCAGGAAATAAACCTTTCCAGTAGTGCTCCTCTTGTCCTCAGCATTAATCACTTTGCTAAGAGAGAGTAAACGTGACAAAAATATTCTGCAGTAGATTCCTCCAGTGTCCCATGAATGCAGGTAGCTCCTGTATTTTTAATCATGTCTTTTGGCATGCCTGAAAAGGACAGTAATTAAAACTGAATCCTGGATGCTGAGAGGTGAGCTATTTGCACGCATTTTACATTCCTAAGATACATTGATACAATTTATTTTGGAGGAAAAACAAACACACAAATAAAACCACTTTCTTGAAGAAGTGACCTGTTGTGTGAAAGTTACCAGGATATTACACCAAAGCTCATTACCTTTGTTAGTGTTGCTGTGGTTGAGATGATTTCTTGGTGACTGTTTCTGGCTTAGTTGTCCAAAAGTTGTCATTTATCTTGACTGCAAGGTTGTGACTTTCCTCCTGGGCTTTTCATCACAAGACTGACCACACCTGATCTGGTTTTGTCTGATGCAGCTTGGGAAAGGTAGAGAAAGTCTATTGAAAAGCAAGGAGGTTGTTCTGTATAGAAGCTATAATCTGTGGGGAGAAAAGAAGGAAATGCTCAGTTTTCTCTCCCTCTCCTCCCATGGTGAGTAGGATCAAAATTCTAGAACAACTGAAGTTTGATATCAAGAAAAATCCCTTTTTTAATGGTGAGGATATGGCAGCTTTGGAATAGACTATATGGTCAAGGTACAGTGTTGTCAGTGCTGCTGATTTAGAGAGACATTTATTATTTATGACAGGTGTAATTGATCCTGTCTTGGTGCAGGAGCATTGGCTCAGTGACCTCTTAAGGGCTCTGTCAACCACATGTTTTTGTGATTGCATGACTGCCTTTAAAATTTGTGCTAGATGAGGGTTTTCCATTTGCTGTATTCTTTTGCCTTTCTGGTTGTCAAAATGAAAAATAGCCCATTCTGGCACAGGACTGCTCCAGATGAAACTGTCAGCCAGAAAGCTCAATGCTGTAAGAAAGCCGCTTTGCACATGCATCCTTTAAGAGATTAGCTGAGCAGCCAGAATGCCAGTTCTAAACCCTCAGAAAATATGAAAACTACGTGTTGAAGACAGTCACAATTTAATCAAAATAAGATGTTCATCTTATCCTCAGCGTTTCCCTAGTATTCTGCGGTCAGTAAAATCTGAACAAATGGGCTTCTATTATTGTGCAAATGTGTGCCACAGCTTCAATATAACCAAAGGTTTTATTGTGTGGGAAAATGGGGGCTCAGGGTGTCATGGAAAGACAATTGCAAATATGAGTTTTGTGGTTTTGATGTTGTCAAGGAACACACAGAAATGCCTTGTGTTACAGAAAGAAAAATATATCGTTTGTTTTCCAAAACCTTTTGTCCTGACCAGTCTAATGTAATAGATTGAAATCTTTTTCAGAATGGGATTAGAAATGTGCTTTGGTCTATACTACTTAGAAGGCATTGTCTTAAAACAGTGACGAGCAAATGTGCAAAGTTCCTTCTGATTCTAGCTTTAACTAAGCCCCAGAATTTTACATAATGTCATCACATTACAGTGCCTATATAATATTTATGTTCTACATGTCAGATCCGTCTATTCAGATTCAAGAAACTTGGAATTCCAAAGCAAACACAGTCCAGCTTTCTTTTGCTTTCTTTTCAGGCTGCAACCTAATTTGTGAGGCTAAAAAAATTCACTGCCACTTATTGGACTCTTGCATTTGCAATGTATTTGTCAGGTGGAAAACTTCTGTTTTGTAACTTATTATTTTACATTCTATTATATCTTATGATTTCAGGTAAAAACCTTTGCAGATAGGCATAGATTGTTCTCATGCAGTAGTTCTCAACCTATTAAAATGCTAGATGACTGACATCATGCAAAAATTAAGGGAGACATTTAATGTATACTTTTGTATCAGCTCTGAAGTGTAACATATCAAGAAAGGAAAGATTATCAACAAGAAAAGCAATACCTCAGACAACAGCTTCTGTTTATTTAGCACCATTTTCAAGTTAGTTGAGAATCTGTTTGCAGGACCTGGTTAACAACACCTTGTTCACCCTCACCTTTATGCAAGGACCCTCAGATTCTTATACAAGTACAAAATTGGCCACCTATTTAGAGGGAAGAAATTTTCAAATAATCCAGCTACAACAAAATCACTGAGAAAGCCAAAATATATTTGCACTATATAAGGCGATTTCTTCACTTCAGCAAGTAGGGAACAAATGTCCTTTTTTCCTGCACCTGAGAATGTATCAGCTTGACAGTGATTATTGTCAGTAGGCAGGCACACAAAGTACAATTTCTTACGATGACATTGAAATGTGACGATTATGCTTCCCTCAGTCTTTGCAAATTCTATCAAATGCATAATCCACAAAATGGTTTCTTTCAATTATTTTCAGATAGATCTCATGATCTTCATTATGGCTTGCAGTGATCTGGCATCAAGAATAGCTTCAAGAATGGTAAGAGTTTTCTGATATCATTCCCAAGTTGACCTAGATTTTTTTTTAAAGGGAAAATTGAAACACTGGAGCTTCCTTGTGAGCCTGGGAGTGAAGGACATAGTGTTCAAAACTGGGGATGATGAGCCAAACATCTGTAGTCACACTTCATTAAATACACAAAGAACTCTTGATTAGAACATCAGTGGGTCACAAGAACTTGAAAAGTAGCTTTTTGTCGATATAATTTTAAGTGGAGCTTGCTTGAATTCTTGTGGGATTTGAAGGACATGTTTTGTTTTACTGTCAGGCAAAATAACAAAATAATTTACAGTATGAGAAAAGGTGAGGCAGAATTTAGTATAGGAATGCAATCTTTCCCTAATTGTTCTATTAGCAGGTGAGGTAACAAGCATGGTCTGATTAATAACCAGAAAATAATTTTCTGGGGATTAGGTGTTTCACAAGTAATTCCAAGTAGCTCCATGTAGTAGGTTTTATGCTGATGGAATTTTGATCCACGTCTCCAGGAGCCATAAACTAGCTTCAGTTCATTGCCTTCTGTGAAATAACTCTGATTTATACCAGCTGAGAATAGTTAACTGGCATTGTCAGAATTGCTACTTCACAGTTTCATTGCGGTAGCTCAGAAAAGATGAGCAGCAGCAGCTAGGGCTTGTTTATAGTTGTGTTGAAGACATGGCAGTACAGCAGTGCAATGCGTTTTGGAGTGGACTGAAGTGCTGTGCTGCAGCTTACATTCAGTTTACAAATGTTCAGCATTCTGGGGCTAGACAGTTCATCAAATGACAGTACCAATATTGCCAATTAGTACCATAGCTCCCAGTACACTCCCACTTCTCATTCTGGATAGTTGACTGAGTGTGATTTTCCCAAGGAAAAGAGAACACATATGGAGTAATAAGGAAATTAGTCACTTATTTCACAGCTTCAGTGGACTGTCAGAAGAAAGTGGCAGCACTTGCCTGGCCTTCATTAGTATCAGTTTTTTGTTCAAACATTTGACACTGTTGAAGGAACACGTGATCTAGTGATTACCCATAAGAATAGATACGTGCTTCCAGACTTCATTTTGTGAGCCATGCTAGATTAATCAATTTACCTTGTTGTAAAATTAGATCAGTCAGTCTCCTCCAAAGCATCAGAATCAACTGTGGGTACAATGGCATGTAATGTGTAGTGACAGGACACGATGCATTGCAGTCAAGTCAAATGTAATTATCTGACTAAACCCAGGATGTGTTACTGCCCTGAACTGATGTAGTAAGCCACATGCATTTCATTTACTCCACCCCAAACCATAAAAAGTGTTAATAAAAACAATAGTGATAGACTTACATCACATACAGAGTATGTCCAAAGAGCTACAGAATTGTTTTGCCATTTCACTATCACTGTGTATAAGTTGAACCCCTTTACTTTAGAGCCTTATTATGCTAGGTGTAATGAGATATAATGAGATCTTTTCCTGATATACAAGACTGCCTGGGATTTTGTGCATGATCTCACACAGAGCTTCAGCCAGTGCACACTGAATTTATGCTTCATTTCAACAGAGGAATTATTGTCATTTCTCAGTAGGTAGCTAAGATAGCTCTTGGATAGCTAAGGTTTTAGACTATCCTTTCAAGGTATCGAGACAAAATCAACACTGAAATGTTCTAGAACAATTTCTTTCTTTTGCTTTGCTGATGCTAAGCATTCTTTGCCTATTGAGCATCATTTTCCAAGGAATCCTTTTCTTGCTTCTCCTGAAACACTCAGGTATTCTTATTCTTTTGATCCAAAGTTAAATATAAACATAGTGGAAGTGTAGCTCTTCTATCTCCACAGATCTTCACTCACTTGAGTTTTTTTCTTAACCAGCCTTGACTGGACTTTTTCTATGCCCAGTTTGAACTCTGATGCAAATGAATCCCAAAGAAGAGACTATAGTTCTTAGTCACTGTGTATAAATGTAGGACTATCTATGTTAAGGCTTCCACCTGACTATAAGACAGGAATGTTTCCTGCCATTCTGTCTCCAGGAGACATTGAGGCACAGGTTCTACATAAACCTTATTTTGCTGCCTCAGTTATGTAAGAATGGTCTATAAATACCAAGCTACAGTTTTTCAGTATAAACTGCTTTAAGGTATTCAAACTAACACCTGTCAAGAAGTGAACTTTAGTAGCCAATGTGAATGAAAGGAGCTGACAAGAATTAATGAAGTCCTGTAAATGTACTTAAAACAGTGCTTACAGCCCTTAAGAAATTATTGAGAGACTCAAGGTAGGTGAGATTCCTCTTCTCCATGGTTTTTAAAATTTGCAGCTTGCTGTATGTAAATTAGTTGCTTTTGATTCTCTATTTGTTGCACAAAGAAAGAAATCAGAGACATTTTCTGGACTGGTTATTCATTGCCTGGTCATTGTGTAATATATTGCGTATCTCTTTCATAATTATAAAGACGTGCCTACATTAGAAATCTTACAAAAATAGCTCTTTGGGTGTAGTTCCAGCATAGGTTATACTAAATAGGAGAAAGGCATTTAAAGCTGAATTAGAGAGCTTAGCATGGTAATTACTCTTGACTAGTGGTTTTGGTAAACTTCCAAATGCAGAAAAATCCTAAGAGTTCAATAAAACAGTCCACTGAATGTTTATTGGAGTTGCTCCATTAAAGTAATCACGATTGTTACTCATTAGGACTGCATCTGTCTTGTTTTATTTCTTATTTGTGAGATAAACTTCACTCTGAGCTTGACTAACCCTTCAATATGGAAAGCAAGGCTGTTACAATGCCATCTAGAAGTGGAGTGAGATTTATCTGGTGTCAAAATAGGCAGTTTTGTGGCAGCAGGTAGAAGCTGTACAAAGATACAAATCTGGGATGTCTGTGAGGTCTGGGGCACTGGCATGGGGCTGAGCTCCATTGCCTCCAGGGCTGTTCACTGCATTTGCCTTCTGCACCTGGGTTTCTTGCTTATGTGCTTTATCAAGCATTACTTGCCTTGAGAGCCTCATGAAAGCAGTGTTTGAGAAAAACAATGACAGGATCAGTGAAATCATAATGAAAATCTGTTATGAATTTGAGAATGATTGTTATGATTTAGAGAGATAATTTGCAGTCACACTCAGAGTTTTAACAAAGCACTTTCACAAAAAGAGAGACGAAATAAAAGATGGTAGAGGATACCATCATGGATATAAAAGATTGTTCTGAGTCTTAAGATGTCTCCTGGAATGCTGAAGTGTACATCAGTCAACTTTTAATTTCAAGTCATGGCTGTATCTGTAACCATATTGAATTCAGTAGTTTGCAGATAATAGTTTTTCATTAAAAAAAAAATAAATATATATATATATATATAATACACATATATAGTTTTTTCAACTGAACAGACACTTTTAGACATTGATTATCTTCATTTCATCACTTTCTAAATGAAAACATGGTTTAAACCTGAAAATCAAAAATATTTCATTTAGAAAATACTGAAATGGAAGATTTCTTAAGATTTTATTGTATCTTGAGTGAATTATCTGCTGAGAATGAAATAATTCTCTGGAGCCTTTAGTTTCACTTCTAATTTTGCACAGTCTGCCTTCTAAATGAAAATATCAAACAAAAAAAGTGTTCCAGAACTGTCACTCAGTGCTGTTGTTTCTTTTACTTAATGTTTATTATGCCTATGGGCTGGATTCTGAGAGGGAATCTTGACTAAGCTGTAATCATCCTAGTAGATATGATTCAGCTTCTGACCTCAGGACAATGCCCTCTGTAACAGTGACAAGAGTGATTAATACGTAAGGCACTGCCTCCTCAGAACCAAGCACTGAAGCATATTTAAGTCATAACTGGAAAAAGTATCTTCTACAAATTTCTGGATGATGGTCAATAAGGAGGAATGGTCTTAGTGGCTGCATGTGATTCAATTGGTAATGCACTGATTAACATTAGCACATTAATATATAGCCACCCTTCAAAATTCACAATCACACTGATAGCTCTAATTCTGTTGTAGATGTGGTTCAATTACATCCCTCTCTCATCACAAATTTATTTATCTTTTAATTATTTTTTTAATACTATACTGTGTTCTAAGAGAAAAATCCCACTAAGGACAGAGCCATGGGCTCTCCCTGCTAACACTGAAACTCTATTTTTAAAATGTTACTCCTCCCAGCAGGAATCAGCTACCACCTGCTGCAGAGCATTGTGAAGCTGTGGGATGCAGCTGGAACATCTTGTGATAAATGTTTTTCCTGGTTTCTAGTAATGGCAAGGGAGTCCCTTCAGAAACTCTTTCTTCACTGAAATAAGTTTGCTACGTTTTGTTCTCTTTGCACTGTTAACAGCAAAAAGCATAGAAGAGCTATATTTTGTTTTGCTATTGTGTTAACAACACTCTGAAGTAACAGACTCCTTAAAGCAAGTGCAATAAAAGCTTGCCAGAGTAATCAGAGAATGTATTTTTTTTTAAATTGCTGGCAGAAATGAAACAGAGCCAACCAGAATTTCTTCCACCTACTCCAGCTGAAGAAATAAAACCACATCTGAGCAGTTCTCCCATGAGAAATTGAAGACTCCACTTTTCAGCAGGTGAATTAGTCAGTTCTACAATATATAATGAGAAAAGATGGTGAAATAGCTGTTGGTTTGGAATCAGACAGGACAAGTTCCTTTTTGTATAAAATAAGATTCTTTAGTGTTGAATAGTGTTTAATGAGACTATTACAATTACAGAATATTAACCTAACGTGTGATTTTTTTCAACAAATTTTCACAATATGGACTCATATTTTAGCTTAATTAGTTTTGCTGGCTTGAGAAACTTATTTGAGAATTAGAAGGCAGAGCCTAAAGGATTTAGCATATACCAAATGAAATGTGTCTCTGAGCCTGTCTGGTAGGCAGGTAACAGAATTAATGACACTTTAGATGGGTCAGGAAGATTACATTTGATAACCTCTCTGACTCCATGATGGAAAACCCATCATTGCCATTTAAGTCCTAGCAGTGCATGATCTGGACCTGCTATGCTAAGAATTCCAAAGTTAAATCACATCTATTAAAGTGGAAATCTAATGTCTTTAAATAAGCAGAACCCAAGTATTATATGTTTTTAATGATCTTCATAAATATTTATAACATAACATTAAAGTTTACAGCCAAAAAGGAGCGATAAAAAGCACTTCAGCTTCCTTTTGCTTCATTTGGGGGAATTGTGTAATAACTTGGAGACTACCTCCCTATCTGTTGCAATTTTCTACATTTTTTCCATAGTAAATTGAAAGTAATTACAATAACATTAGTGAAATTATACCAATGTGAAAGCAGAAATGCGGAATCTCTTATTGTCGTACCGAGTTTTATTGGCTGTGCTCAGTCTGCACTTTGGCGTCAGAATGGCTGTGCACAGTTGCAATAGGAGCAGAGATACAGCAGGTTGTAAGGCAAAGTTAAGCCACTACTTGCTCATGGGCAGAAGAGTACTGACGTTGTCTTATTTCTATAGGCGTTATGCAGTATTTAAGAGGTGCACACAGAACCTTTTCAGTGAGATCCATCTCCTATTTAGAAAGTGGCCATCTGCTGAGAAACCCTTGCTTTGCTTAAATCAGAGCAGTGAAACTTGACTGACTGAAGGAAGGGATATGGCACAGAGATTTCATCTCTGGTTATAGCTTTAAGACACGTTGAGTGCTTCTCACAGTGGGAAAAGCCTTACTGTATATTGTAATAACCATTCCGGATGTGTTTGTGTGGTCATAGATGCATAGATTGGATAGTTTGGCTCTGCTTCCTCTCTTTTCTATGTCAAACCAGTCAAGCCAATTTTGTTAAGCATTTATGAGTACCCTGCTTTTAGGAGGTTGTAGAAGTTGCTGATTATAGCAACTTCTGAACAATTTAGCCAAAGACTCACTGCGTACAAAGAAAAGTTTTGAAAAAGCTGTCCCTGTTCTACTTGTATTTTCTTATCTACATCTTGGCCTTTCCCTGCAAGTTTTAATAAATTCCTTTCTAAGCTCATTCCAAGCCTGGAGTTAAGACTGGAAGGTGGAAAACAATTTAATTATATGTCATAGTGTAGGAGAGACTGACCTACAGCCGTGGCCAAATTGACGGCCCATTTTGTCTGCTACCTTAAGCGTCTTCCTTCTGACAAAAATGCCGTGGCATCAAGAAGCAGCATTCCCTCTAAATGAGTTCTCATTGTATCTTGAAATACTACTGATATTCACTCAACACCTGTTTGCTTCTGCATTTTTATTTCCATTAGAAATAACAGATCTTTTTTTCTTTCTGAAGTATGTTTGGGTTTCCTTGCCATAACTGCTAGGCAACAAGTGACTTAAATCAGTCTGTTTCTCCCTATAAAGGCTCACAGCATCACTGCTGCTAAATGGCAGACCACACTGCATTAGTAATTAAATCAAGTTACTGTTCCAAATTGCGGGTGTGGTTTTATTTTCCTAAGTACTGACATAGACAATGAAAACCTCATCTTTAACACAACACATATATGCTTACTGTAGTGTACTATAATTAAAACTCTACAGAAGCTGAGGTTTCAAATGGAGCTGACTGATCATCTTAATGGGTATATTTTAAATAGAACATAGGTACATGAACAAATCTGGTCATTCTCTGTATAAAGAATCTCTATGACTTTGTTCCCCAAAAACATGTGAGCACGCTCTATACTAACAATTCCACTGAACTCAGTGATATGAATTAGTTGCTTGAATTACCTGTTTGTGTTGAAGGGGAGACTGTATCAAGAGCGTAATCTTGAAGCAACGTCGTTTTCATTTTTTTTTTCACCAGAAGAAAAACATTTTGATGGAAGATGAATATTTCCCTATCCTCTCATTCTTTTGGGACTCAACAACAATCTTTTTTTTCCTTCTGCATCTGGCATCGTGTATTCAGAGATCCCAGGCTGTGTGAGAATTAATTCCAGTTAGAGCAAAGTAGGGCATTACTTACACCACTGGGGATAATGAAATGGCTGGATGTATTAAATCATAGTAAATTAGGTCAATTTTTGCCATTAATTTTTGATTTAATCTAATTTTGACTCTATCTAAGCAGATTCTGTTTCTTTGTATGCTCCCTAGAATAAAATACTAAAACTTTGAGGGGAGTTATTTGAAAGCATTCAGCAAACACCAGTAAGTTTTAGGGATAATTACAAAATATCCGGAATTGCAAAATGTTCCATCTCCCTCCTGTTTTACCAAATCAGCCTGTTAAAAACTGTGAAAATGCTTTAGTTTTATGTTTCATTATAAAAATGGTCCTTTTCCTATGACTTGGTGAATGGAAAAATGGAACAGTTTTTTTTGAAGCGGTGAGTGTGTAAGTTTGATAGTGACTTTAGTTTTCAATCATCCTTGATTAAATAGTTTGTTTTGAAATGCATTTGCAAAACAGCCAGAGCTAATACTGAAAAAAAAAAATAAAAAAAATCATTAGATGTTGTCATAGAACACACATTTATGGAACCTCATTAAGCTGAGTCTGCTAACTGGACTCTATGACTAATTTTCAAATTCCCGACCAAACAAGATTTTAACAGGCTTCTGATGTGTCTTTTTATAATCACAATCAAGCAGCAGCAGGAATGAGTCTATTCCACACTGTGATTAGGGAGATTAAGTTCTGAGTCTTGTCTCTTTTTGGACTGGACCATGCTGAAAGATCACGGACTTCAATCATTTAAAAATGTAGCAGGCTTGAATTCTGGGCGTAAGAATAGGTAAAGAATCAACGCTAAATATATAGAAGTAGGAAAGTATGTAGGAAAGTATGAAAATCAGATTATTTTTAGAACAAACCCATACATTTGGCTCCAGAGCTTCAAAATAACAGGGTAATAAACACTTATTAAAATGCAACTTCCTACGTTCATGTTGCCTTTCACCTAGGCTTGTTTTCTGTCCTCCCAGGCAACTTCTGCTCTTCAGGGAGATGTCTTAGAAATACTCGTTTACAAACATGGGGAAAAGTCGATCAACGTTTGCTATGATTTCACAGTTGTTCCTAAACATAGAAGAAGAAATACTGCTGTTAATTTCTGTTCTATATTGGCAAACATTGTCTATTTTAATGAGTTTAATTAGTCATTTAGTGGTTGAGCAGATTAATTAGATGCTACCTTAACTTGTGTGTTAATGAATATTTTATAGTATACATTAATATATATATATGATTTTCTGCATGTTTTCTTCCTGGTGCCTCTGTTTAAAACATTATTAATAGCTCAGCATTTTTATTAATAACTCAGTGACACACGTTCCAGGGAATAGCTCAAAAATTCTGTTTTGTTTCATATCATCTGATATCAACTGTTCTTGCATGGAGACCCTTCCTCCTCTTCCATCTACTGAATTATATTCAGGCAAAATTTTCTCCAGACATCAAGAAGTATTCAGGGGCTCTAACTGTAGTTTGACACCAGTTGATTCAGTTTCATTTAGAGAGACATCTGAGTTCATACAGTTTTGATTCCCCATCTGTGGGGCCACAGGTCCTGCTCTGTTTTCTCAAAAGATCTTTGCTAGATATTCATTTTGGATTATCTTCAAAAATATGTCTCATTCAAGCACAGCAGATACTCAGGAGCATATTGCTAGCTGAGAACATAGTCAAATTATGATATAAGTGTTCATCTTACGATAACGAAATAGAAACTTCACAGAGTTTACAGAATGGGTCTGAAGCAAAAGATGTTATGAGGAGTAGCTGAGAGAATAGGAATTGTTTTGTCTGTAGAAGAGGAGGCTCAGGGGAGACCATGTAGCTCCCTACACCTACTAGAAATGAGGTTGTGAGGAGGCAGGGGTTGGCCTTTTCTCCTGAATAACTTGAAATAGGACCAGTGGGAATGGACTCAAGTGGTGCCAAAGGAAGTGCAGGTTGGATATTAGAAAAAAACTATTCTGAAAGAGTGGTCAGATGCTGGAACATTCTGCCCAGGGAGGTGGTTGAATCACCATCCCTGGAGGTGTTCAAGAAGTGTTTAGATGGTGCACTAAGGGACGTGGTTTAGTGGGGAAATACTGATGGTAGGTGTATGGTTGGACTAGATGTTTTTGGAGGGCTTTTCCAACTTTGGTGACTCTATGATGATTCTGCCCCTGGAATATTTAGATGTAATCTTAGAAACTGAAGAAAACTGTAACTATAAAGTGAGATTTAAAGGCTATTGTTTCCATCTTGATGCTTTTAGGGCACAAATTATAGAGCTGTCAGTGCTTTTACCCTGAGAGATAATCCAGATCTTTGATCCACTCCTTATGAAGTCAGCCCGCTCCCAGAAACATATAATGCTCATTACCTGAGTGCTCCCATTGTATTTTTATAATCTGAAAAATAGCATAATTACTTTTTAGATAAATATATAAAATATTAAAGAGAATGTTAGCTGTTCTCAAAGAGTCAGCAAGTTCTTCCCTCCTGTTCCCCAAAGCAAGGAGTGCTGATTAATGAGTTTCATTAGTCGGTGTAGCACTATGACAGAAGGGCCTCCAGCACCTCATCTTCATATCCAAAGCCTGAGCTTATACTGCTTTGCTCCACACATAATGAATCTAAACTGTCCTTCCTAGTTGTCATGCAAACTTGGGGAGAAACTCTCCATTCTCAGTGAGTGACAACTTGCTAATAGATCTTATTTAGGGCAATTAGAAGGCTGTTATTTCCCATCAGCCTATTATATGCAGGTGGAAAAATTATTGTTTTTTTTCAATTTCAAAAATTCTTTTAAACTCCAAAATGAGTATAGTGGGTGGAAGCTGTTCTTTATACATAATTTTTATTGCAGCTACAGATGCTGACAGATGCAAGCCTATACCTTTCAAAGATTTCTTGAGTAACCTTGACTATGTAACTTGAAATCATTTTTCCCTTTATTTTAATGACAATAGAGCTTTACTAATAACCTTTAAAAAAAAAGCCATCGTTTAAGAAAAATAATAACACTGTGAGACAAAAATAATGTAGCTTTTTTAAACTTTATATCTGGTACCTATGCTTGCAATTACTTAAACACATGTGATTACAATGAGGATGGTCTCGATGGTGTTGATTTTCCAAAGACAGGATTACGTGACTGTAACATGTGAAGTCAAGTGTTAGCATTGGCAAGGCCCCCAGGCTGTGGGGTACTCCCTTGCTCATACTCTCAGGTTTGGGATTTATGTGCAGACTTCACTGAGACTTTGTGCAGATTCAGGAGTCCAGTGCATGGGTTTAATACCCCCAACTTTAGGTAAAACGTTCCCTGAATCAGGGTGTTTATACCATATTCTTCATTGGATTTCGCTAAAATCTTGGCCTGCTTTTATGGGGAGAAGTGAGCAAAATCAATTGTATTGTTATTTCACTTAGTTTATACGCTGCCATACCTAGAGAAACAAACAATCACAGAAGGAGAAATTGAAAAGAATCATGAAGTTGTCTCCACTTTTGAGAGTTCAAAATGGCCCTATTTTATCTTTTCCATTAGTGTTTGCAATATTTCATCAATATTTAATTGATTTTATTACCACATTCTCAAAATTGTCACCAAATTGTTTTTTTTTTTTTACTTGTTAAAATTCATAACTTTAATCCCCATAATCCCCAAGTACATTTCAACTTTTTAAACTGCATCTTTTAATTATTATGATAAATCATTTCTTATCTGGTGAATATTATAATTCTATATTTATTTCCATTTAGGGTATTTCTCTTTCGAGCTGTTAATAGATTTTTCCACCTAAATATAATCTTTTTGGAACTTTATTCAGCACATTTTGGGTCTAGTGGACTCTTCTGGATCCAAAGTATTCATCATAGAACGCTGCAGGGCAAAGAGTTTTGAGTCAGTTTGCAGTGGGAGTGTTTAGTAGAAAAACTTAGGAAATTCATTGCAAAAACCTAATTAAATTAATGCTCTCAAATGTCAGGGTCGCTGAGAAGCTGTGTGCTTTTAGATGTTTCTGACTCAAACTGTTGTTTTCAATTCTGAAACCAAAGTAAGTTGTATTCCAGTAATAGAAATTTCCCTTAGAATGGAAACCTCTGCTTTTTGATCAGCTTTGCTTCTTATCTTGAATTGATGCTATAATAGAATTATTTTTGATTTGTTCAGAATGAATTAACATACAAACAAACAAACAAAAAATCCAGAGATAGCAATGATTCTTGTTATTTTTCTGGCTGTGAGAATAGCAATACATTAAATCTAAACACAGACCAGCACAGAAAAAATTGCAGGGTACTAAATGAAAAATAAGATCAGATGATTAACTCAGGGAGAAGGAAAAAACAAAATTTTATTTTATGCTTTCTAGCATTTCTAATTAATTTGATATTTTGTTTTATGCAGTGTTTATTGCAGTTCATTCATTTGGGATTAAAAGCAATATGACATCATCTTATCACACACTACTGTTGTTGGCATTCAATTCTAATATAGTAACATCAGGGTAAAATCATGAGCACAGATTTTGCCAAGAACAGGAGACTAAGTACTGTTCCTGGGGAAAGAAGAGATGAGATATAGCTGTTGTCAAGAGGACCTGAGGGACTGAATGGGGTATTCACACTTTTTCTGTCTCTGCTGCATTGCTCTCAGGGTTTTGCTCTTTGTCTTAATCATGATTTGCTTTTACTTAATTGCTTTCTGTGATGAATATAAATTCAGTCACCTCCTAAAACCATTTTGCTGATCCAAAGCCAGAGAAATTTGTAACAGAGCATAAACCACGCACTGTTAAGTAAAAGCTGAAAAGGCCAAGTTTACCTGAGAGAGACATAAATCATATCCAGATTGAACTATAATCAGAATTTTCAGAGCAATGAGAACATCAAAATTTGTCTCTAGTTAAGGAAAATCTGAGTTTCTGCAGATTTTGGGTACCTGTATCCCCCAAATGATTTTGAAATGTTAGAATGCACTCAGGAGAGCTCGCTGCAAAAATTCCACTTCCAGTCATCCTCAGATTTCAAACCATATTTGTGTCCATGCAAAGTATGAATTTTCCCTTTCACTCTGTGCTGAATGAAAAGATCAGCTGGTAATTAGAAAGTTTTCTACTGGTAACCAGACTGGGAAATTTCGTTTTCGAACATTTCCAACTTCTGGGCTGAAGATAGCAGCTAAAACAGGATACTTTTTATTTATTTATTTGTTTGTTTGTTTGTTTAAATATGTAAAAATAGATGTTGAAACAAAGAAATCATGAAAACCTGTAGACAATAGATTATAAATTACAGACTCTGAGGGTACCTGGGTAACCTGGGCAGTGCCTGGTAATGCCTAATAGAAAAATAAAAGCCATTAAGCCAAATTGGGAGCTGCCAACAACTAGTTGGCATAGAAAATAACTAAGAGGGCATCTCTGATTTTAGTTTCTTTCACTTAAGCGTTCATGATCATGGATAAGTAACTTTTTCTGTACAGTTTAATCGTAAGAATTTTGATGATATGTTCCTTGCCTCCTAGGGAGACCTCTCAGAGGTCTATAGGTAATTCTTGTAGAGGACTCAATGCGCTGTAGCTGTAGGGTTTGATAAAATTAAGTATTTGCTGGTTTGGAATAAAATAAAGATATCCACAATTGAGTCTAGAGCCTACGGGTTAGAGTGCTCTCCGGGCATTGCAGGGATTAGAGTCTGAGATGCATCCCAGAGATGCAGTAAATATTGAATCAGATTTGCTGCAGAACAGGTCCAGCTGAACAGACAAGGATAGAGCTAAGTCACGCTATACTTTAGCTCACAATTTCCTGATATCAGATGAGGTAGAGGAGAAATCATGAACCAAACAATTTTGCTCATAAATTCTTAAAGCAGCCACAGAGAAGCAGTCTGAAAATCCAAACTAACTCACTGATATACTATGCACTAATTATATACTGCTGTACATTAAGGCTCAGATTTTATTGTGGAGCTGGATTTTGTTCAGAGCCTGGAGTTAGTACTCTAAGGAGCTGCTGTCTCTTGTTTGTGCTATTAGTCTGTTGAATTAAGATTAAGGCAATAAAATTCTTTGTTCGGTTCCTGATGGTAGATTTACCATCACAAAGGGCGATGAATAACGATCATCGGTTTGAGGAAAAAGTGGTCTGGTAACCTCTCTGACTTTCAGAGTCACACCAGAAAGCAAAGACTGTTCATTTGTGAACAGAAAAGATTGCAGTGATGCAGTCATGTCCACATGGAGATCTGGGAGATGCCAGCCTTGTGCATTCCTGACCAAGAGGGCTATTAGTAAGTCCAGGGGAAAGATGTTCAAGAGGTCGGATTTGCTTTCTGTTGAGGGTTATTTTCTTATCCCTTTTTTGTAGTTTGAGTTCCTTTCGGCAGCTATATGGTTTTCAGCAATTGTTGTGCTGACGCTCTAGGTCAGATTTGCTCATCAAGGGGCAAAAGAGTACTGTTCCAAGGGCCACCTACAAAGGGAAGACAAAGGGATGGAAGTTGGAGTGGGTAGCTCCATAGGTTGGCAATTTGTTCCAACTTAAAAATAAATAAAACTTCTGTTTCTCTCAGACTAGATCAAATACTGTAAAAATAGCCCATTAGTCAGCTAAAGGACCTTATTAGCTTTTTCAGATACTAGCAAATTTATGCCTTAATGCTGCCTATGTAATCAAGACTGTACTGTTCTTATGATGGCTGCAAATGACTTAATCAGAGTTAGAATTTGTTGAATCTGCATGGGTTATTATCCAAGAGCAAGAATACCACAAAGATTAAAGAAGCCAAATCCAGCCTGGTACTGGTACACCACTGAATGCACCTCCTCACACCTTCTCTCTGAAGTTACTGGGACATATACTGGAGCATTCTCTGTGTCAAGCTAGTTCATGTTTCAGCAGTTTTCTAAAAATGTCAGGTAATGAGGCAGTGAAACGATTCAAAACAGCCCCAGAGCTGAACTCATCTGAGAGCTGCTTTAGAAAGCAGAGTTAAAAACGTAATTACAAGAGACTAATGAAGGGCAACTCAATTTCCCTGTGGTCCTTGCTATGAAATTAAATCAAGCTTATGGCAAATAAACACGAGTGAGCAGTTAGAAATGGATGGAATCAAAAGATTTAAGTCTTCCAAACAGCAAATATATGATGAGCTGAGAATGAGATGAACTGGTATTAGAGTCTGTCACGAATTTATTTTGAAAGAATAACTCCAAGGCAATGGAACTCCTGTGGAAGGAGGCTTCCTGATATTTCCTTGATATTTCAGGAGTGGTAATGCTGAAGCTGTTTCTTAAGCCCCCATCTGTCAGAGAGAGAAAACAAGATGTCTGTACAGGTAGGTAAGTGTTGCAATGCAGCACCTGTCAAAAATCTTTCAATTGCTGTCATTAGGCTCTGCACGCGATTTCAGCAGAGCAAGTCCCCTCTGATTTTGAGATGGATGTTGTGTGAAATATTGGCTCAGATTTCTGGAAGATGCAGGAGAAGAGAGCTGTCAAACCAAACATAGCTGTAGAATAGCAGTAGTATTTACCCCCAGAATTGTTCTGCTTCAGCAGGGACTGATGAGGAAGCTAAGAACTGAAAAGATAGCATGAAAGTTCTCCCCATAATGAAAAAAATGATATATTTTACTGAGGAAAGGAACAGTTCTGAAATTTTGGAGAGTGAACAATTATGAGATGACCTCAATTAATTATTTCAGCTTGCCAGAGCTGCTTGGGATGATGTTAATCTCAGGATGGAAGCTCTTCTGCCTAGCTACACTGTTGACTGAAAATGCAGAACATGAGCAACACTGAAGAGGTAGAGTTGAAGATATTATTGGTTAGTAATCATCCCCTGTATTTGGTTTATTGGGACTTCATGTATTCTCTGTATGTTCTCTTAAAGAATACATTTAATTGCATTATAAAATGTTCATGTTCATTTGATATTGCAAGATTCTCTCTCAGAATCATTACAGAATTGTAGTTGGAGGGGATTCACACAAATCATTGGATTCAGCTACTGGCTCCACTTAGGATCACTCTAAATTCAACCTCCATGTCTGAGAGCACTGACCAAATGCTCCTGAAGTCCAGCAGGCTTGGTGCCATGACCACTTCCTCGGGCAGTATGGGAATGTAATTTTTGTTGTTTCCTGATTTTTCTGCTTAATCGCTGAAAAAAACATCAACAGTTCAAGAGTTTGAATACACATTAGTTTTCCCACAGAATAAAAGCTGACCGGCTCAGGCAAGCAGTTCACATTCTGAGTGATATTTATTCCTTGGTTTTGTGAGTAATTGATCACCTACACCATGCTACGCTTTCAGATGTCAGCCTAACTGAGAACTTTTATGTTATAAACAAGAGGATGAAAAACAGTCGGTAGCTAGTTCTCCTGACTGCTTCTAAAACACAGGTTTACAGAAGAAGGATGTTTATAACACTGTTAATTCCCTAGCTATATTCTGTAAAAAAAAAAACCCACATAGAAACGTTGAGACGTTTGAACAGAGGAATGGAATGTAAGTCTTGGGGATGTTTTTTAACATCATTTCAGGTCCTGTGACCTTGACTGCCCGCAGTCTCAGTCTCTTTCACTCCCTGTTCTGTTTTGTTTTGCTAAATCAAGTTTCCAAATGCAATGATTGCCAGTGCTCAGGTTAACCTCTATTTCTGGAATAAAAAGAGAAATCAGCAGTTTGTGGAACTTTTCCAAATATGCCTACAGGGTCCTTTTTAAAATTCTGTGAATCTTTGGCAAATGTGTTCTTGCATTAATTAATACTACAGACACTTACTACACAAAATCAGAGAGAAGAAAAGCCCTGGTTGCTGCAAGTATCTTTCTTAACAGATCAGGTCCCTATTTATTTTGTGATCTGCTGGAAGTCCCCAGACTACATCAATTAAAGCCATCCCCCTGTTACATTCTTTGCTTAGTTTATTAGTCTTAAAATCGATGTACCTTTTTCCTACATGGCATTTACAATTCTCTTGCAATGGCATTGATGCAATGAAGTCTCTTTTTTTCTCTCCTTGGAAAAATATATCTTTTTCTGAAACCTTACTGTTTTCTCTGTCTATTGTCCCATTCCTGTTCTGGTATATGTCTTCTGTCTTCAGTAACAAGCTTATGGAAATTAATACCCCCATATTTATAACAAATTATGGATGAAAAACCCTTAATCAAAGGCACTTGGGAATGCATGTGAAGGTTACTTGGTACATGGTGATTGATGACCCTCTATAGACTCTGTAGTTCACCTGTTCTACTGATTTCGTATAGTGATAAGCCTACCCATCTTATAAAGTTATTAATAATTTAACCTGCTCCATTGAATTCAATATCTCTGTGGGATGTGTCAGCTGGGGAAAAATGATACACTTACAAACTATCTGAAAGAGTAAATTTGATCAATACTTGAGCCAGCTTTTCCTCTGAAGCTAATTCCTAAGTAATTTCTTCTGCTTGATGAAGTCTGCTGCCTGCAAGTAAGAGTTAGGTTTCGATGAGCAGAGCACAGGCAGCTGCATTTGCAGATGGAGCTCAAACTCTCTGTAGAATGTAATGGAACTTTCAGTGAATGAGATAAATGGTATGTGTGTGTTTTTTGTTTACTTACAGAAAAACAGTGAATTACTCTGAGTGCCTAGGGAGTTCTTTGCATTGATTACCATGTTCTTCTGATGTTTCACAGAATATAGTCTTTCATAATCAGAAGAACATGACAATCAGTGAAACTGCTCAAAAATCAGTTTTACTTGTTTAGCTAGAGAAGGAAGGATGCTATTCTGTTTGTGAAATAAACAGAGAAAGTATAGCCTTTCTACTACAAAACACAATTACTCTAGGCACCAGCTTAGAGTCATTCTGTAGCTAAAATTTATCCAGGCCTCCTTAATTAGATCATTAAGAATTTATAAGTTAAGACAAAACATTTTACAATCTACTGAGGAAAGGCAGATGAAAGAGATAGTTGCAGTGATATAGACGTATGAAAATAGTTAGTAGTCAGTTTTAAGGGCAGAAAATAAGTGTTTAAAGCTGTTTTTGCATCTTATCATGTAGCACATGTCAGTACAGGACAACACCTTGACTCCTACTATGGGACTTCTGTTTTACTGACACAACCTTAAATAAAACATTGATGAATCATAGTTTGACAGCTGAAAGCATTTATCCAAGTAGTGACTGCTTGAATGTGCAGCTCATTCACAATGCCATTGGTGGACAGCACATGGAGAAGCAGCAATGCCTTCAGGAGGAGGCACTCTACAAGCAAAGTGCTCCTCATTACAGGACAGAAATGTATTATGCAGAAATCCAACGTCTATGAACTCTTGTAAGGAGGTCCATTTGCTTCTAGATTATTATTTTCTTTGCTCTTCAGGAAAGTGCAGGGTAATTCTTTCAGTGATAATTCCTTGAATCCTGGAATGTGCACTGGGAGTTGGGAGCTGAGATTGCTCTGCCATGATACCTCAATCCCAGGCTCTCTCTAAACAAGCAATATGAGGTATTTCTTTCACAGATTATTTTTTTTTTTTAATTCAAGCAAGGACTGAGGATGATTCCCCTGAATTTACAAGTGAATCCATTGTTTTTTTATTGTTAGCCTAACAAATTGTAATAGAATGGAACCTGAGAGCTGAAATATCACTCAGTCCGTATGCCTAATTTTTACACTCAAGATTTATGTGCCAGGTTAGTGACATAATTATCCTGTTAAATGATATTGCAGGGTATCTGAATTAAGACTGATGGCATAGATGGATAAGTAAAGGTCATTCTTCGATGTATTAGTTCTTTTACTGATGGGGAAATTTAACACATAAGTAGTTTGTATTTAGCATGAAACCTCCTCTAGCATGAAAATCACATCCCATTGCCTGTCCTTATAAATATTAATTCACAAAATGCATTTACTTCATGTAGCTCCTGACAGACTGTGTGGCAAAACTGACAAGTTAGTTGGTAATAGAATAGCACAAAAGCAAAAAAAAACAAACAGAAATCACCTGACAAATTTACTGCAAGGTGTCAAAGTTCATTATGATATTTAGATACAGATTCCTTCTGAGTTGTGGTGGATAAAGGTCATCTTGAAGACACTGCAATAGAAGATGGAACAGTCAGCAGTATATTCAGTTCATTAAAATCACACATAATCCAGAAAGGATTATGCCAAAACAAAGCTATGTACAAAACAACGGAAAACCACCACCAAAAATACAGTGGCAAATAAGTTTGTCTTTGAAATGAGAAAGCACAGGAACTGACAAAGGCTACATCAAGAGGTGTTATCACATTAATGGAAACTCAGATAGGAAGGTGATATGGGCTCATAAACAATGGCTTAAGAGAGCTGTTTTCTAATTGATATGTCCTGAAAGGTGCTCAGTTAAAATTTTCCAAGCAAATCACTCATTACTGAGCCTGAGGGAATTCAAAGTGGGGGGAGGTAATGGTCACAATGAACTGCAGAGCTGAAGAAAGTGTCGGGGAAGTTTGAGGAAATAAGTGACCCCAGAAGTATAACCAGCTCTGCTCTTTGGTACAGCGCAAAATTGCTAGCAAAGCTGGGGCTGCTGGAGGCAGGGGGTCAGGGAGTGTCACAGCATAACATTCATAGTGAGGGATCAGCACTTGGAAACTGTGAGCCACATTTTCTGAGGGGAAAACTCTTCCTGAAAAATGACAAAAATTTGCACTTATTGTGTTAGCACCATGCTAAGAAGCTGATGTGCATATCTGTGTGCTGGCCTCTTCTTTCCTACCTGCTTCAGATCTATGACTTTGCATATGTCTATCTGAAAACGCTGAAGTTGTTAAGGGACAGAGATTTGGTTTCCTCTGCACAAAAATTATATTGCACTCTGTTGTATTAATCGAAGCAGCAAACAAACTAATGTACATCAAATTAGCAATTTGTAGTGAGGCACCCCTTGTGTAACTCAAAAGCGTGTAACTTTTGAATTACATTCATCTTGATTTAAGGAGATCTGTATCTCAGTATTAGTGTGTGTTACAAGAAAATCTTTGCAGAGCTAGATCATTAATTTTAACTAAAGAAGAAACATTAGAAAATATAAAGGCATTTTTCAAAATGGGAACAGGCAAATGTCAAGGTAATTTTCAGAGGTCAGTTATTTCAGAGTTGACTAAACTCTAAACAATGCTGGCACACTTTGTGACCATTATCAATACACTTGTGCATTCCCATATGAAGAAAGGTTTACCTTTTGAAATATCTTTTTTGCTGACGCTATACATGTTATAGTGTGGCAATATAGAGAAGTTATAGCCACATTTCGTGCAGCTTGGTTTTGATTTGGTTTCAGTAATAAAAACTTGTCCTATCCTATTTTAGGTCTCATTTTGTATGTATGTTTTTTAAAGTCTGATCACTTGACAAGGATCACAACAGACTAAATCTGCATTCCCAACATGTATTAATTTATGTGATAACATTGGCTTTGAGATTATATTAATCTGAATAATTGAATTAAATTATATGTGGTTTTATGCATTTTGGCAGCTTCACGCACAGAATGCTGAATACTCATATGCAATTTAACCAGTGAACTTTGACTGCTGGGTGCACTTCTCATTTCACTCCTACTATAAAGCAGTTTTTATGTCTCAATGTCAAAGTGAGGTATACACATTTTAGATTTTATTCATAATACTTAATCCACATTAGTTGTTATTACAGAGATAACTGCTTAGATTTGAAGGGCACTGAAATCTAGTAACTCAAAAAGTAATTTCATTTTTATGGGAACAAAATAGGGTGCTGAGGGCTATGTTGGGCAAATAAATTCATGTACTTTCATTTAGGCAGCAGCAAAGTGGAGCAGCCTAGCACACCATGGTGTTGTTTTTGTGGGTTGTTTTTTGATGCACCATTAAACCCCAGCATGCAAGCAAGTTAGTAACTTCATCATTTTATAATATAGGTGTACTTAAGATGGGATAGAAGACAGAAAGAAGATTAAGTTGTAATTAAAAACAGAGGGGAAAGCATTTTGAGCTTAAAACAAATAAATTACAAATAAAAGTTGTTTTAAATATTTTTATTAGTAGAGAATTTATATTTGAAAGCTGTTGCATAAGACAGAAATATTAAGCTTGCTGGTGCAACTAGTATATTTTTATTCATCCGTAGGAAAGTTAAGGTAGATATTTGAGTATTATTTTTACTTTATTCATTCTGCTTCAGAAAATTGTATTGGTCCTTACATTTATTTATTTAGATCCCCTGAGGGGAATCTACACAGTCATTGTGCAAGCAAAGTCACCAAGCGTTTCAACCAAACACAACTAATTTTCGTAATATTTTCTAACAGTAACGCAGCTAAATAAAAATCGTAATGCTTTCTGAATTGGAACCTGCAACTGTATGTTTGATGGCTGGCTCAAATGTCTTGGCTCTTCTTTACTGAAAGGTGTAATGATTGCATCTGTGTTAAAATCTCTTGGTCTTCAGAAATTATTTATTTGAAATTTTCCATGGATATGAAATTGTTATTCCTTTTGCATAATGCTTCAAAGCTTTACTCTTAAGTCTAAAGGACTTTTTGAGAATATTAAGATGCATTTTCATAACTGGACTCACTGTCTCAAGGGATTATCTGACTTCTTCACCTCCTCCAGCTGTGAGATCCCCCCCTGCTTCTGTAAGTAAGCATTAATATTCATGCAGTTCTGCAGTGAATCATTGGACTGAAAATGTAACCTCCAAAAATTAAATGGTTCATTTTCATTCGAGCAATGAAATGACTGAATTTACCCTGTGGGCTACGTAATAGTAGCAATAAATTAAGGGTAATTACATGGAACCAGGATCAAGAGGAAAGGTGGGGCAGTGCCTTTTGGTAACACAGCAGTCTTAAGTTGGCTTGTCATTGTCCTCTGAGACAGTTTTGGGACAGCTTTTGAATGCTGATTTCTTCAGAAATGTTGACTTGTGGTTCACAGGTCTGTGATGGACACACTATGCGGTCTTTGGATTTGAGTATGTGAAAGAAATACAGAATTTGTAGACTTTTCAAACAGTCTATTGTCCTTGGGCACTTAATCTAATCCTATGAATCAAGTACCATGCAAGTTTGCACTCTTCAGGAGTCACAAGATGGAGCATGAAAATTTCAACTGCAGTTCTTTTAAGAATTTTCACTTTAAAGACAGATTATGTGAAAATCCTCTGTTTATTTATTCATTTTTAACAATTCCTTGAAACAAACAAACAAAAACGTTTATATTTTTCATGGAAACATAACTATTCTTTTTCTGTTTTTAGATTATTATATTCCAGGAAGAGTCTGTTTTAATGGAACCTGCCTCTGTTATGTGCTAACTTGAAGTATCTGAGAAGTTTCACACCAAAGAAGTGGGATAGGACAAGGGGAAATGGTTTCAAGCTAGAAGAAGGGGACATTTAGACTGCAAATAAGAAAAAGGTTTTTAAGATAAGGGTGGTGAAGCACTGGAACATTTTCCAGAGAGGTGAAGGGTACCCCATCCTTGGAGACTCCCAAGGATAGGCTAGACTGGACTCTTGATGGAGCTGTGGGTGTCACTGTTCCTTGCAGAAGGGCTAAACCAGATGGCCTCTATGGATCTCTTCCAACTCAAATGATCCTATGAAATAGCCTCTGACATCTCAGACCCTTCTTTAACCAGACTACTCACATGTTCTAGGAGATGTTATATGTGGAATAATTTGCACATGGTCTGTTTTCCACCTTCTAGACAACTATAGTTACATGACAAAACGTAGGACACATTCTTGGAAAAAAAGGGCATAATGTCATTTGAAGATTGTTCTTATACAGATGTGTATTTGTAACTTCTTCTCTGCTCTGCTGTTTAGGCACATTTGGTTCTAAAAATTGTATTTTATATCTGCTAATAAACTACCTACATGTTTAGTCCCTTACCAAAATTTCTTTTTTTGACTTTTTCCTAAAGTTACAGTCTGGAGTCATGGTAGTTCTTGGAGAGGATTACTTCTCCAAGAAGAGTCAAAAAGAACGCATTGAGAAACTGTCTCACAGCATGTCATGCTTCTAGCACTGTGTGTGACAAATCCAAAAGCTTTAATGTCACTATTAACAAATGTACTATCACTCAACCTTATCACCTCCTGACATCCTATGACTCTTTCTAACTTCCTTTCATCTTCTGGCTGTCTCTGGGTGCCTATCACTACAATAGCACTTACTGCATGCCATAAACGAATTCAGACAGACTGTCATAATTCCATGGCTAATCTTTCGTTTCTTTTCACCTTTCAAATTTAAATGATCCGATTGTAATGTTTTTCAAATATCCTCTGTCTAAAACTTTAGGGATGTTGAAAACCCATCTCTGGCTCACCAGTAAAAATAATGACTCCTGCTATTTTGGGTTCTGTGGAGCTAAGATGAAGTATCAAAAAAAGTGAGTTAGCATTTGGATTTGTGAAAATAGTATTACTCAATTGTAATGTAGATTATACAGGCATACTTTCAAATGCAAAGAGCAGTGAGTCACATTACAAAAGAAGTTTGAAAAATAACGAGACTTGCTTCAACATACATTATTCATTCTATAGATATTAAGACTTATCTTCAATAATTCATGGCTTGTGTTTGTTCTTGTAGGATCCCAATGTTTTCTGACACCATCATGTTCCCTGGCTCAGGAGAGATGAATGGAACAGAAGCTCACGTGTGGAAGATTACTGATTCTTGTAGCATTGCAGACAGGAGCTGCCAGCAGGGAAGCCGATACATGAGGGGCTGAGGAGCGAGTGCTTTAGGAGGAAACCATCTAGATCTCTTAGACAGCTCAGTATGTAATTCTGATAATACTATGGACTCTTTTCATTCTGTTTTCTGTAATAATTTATGAGAGCTAAGAGACTGTAGTTAGTAATGGGTCTACTATGGCTATTTTTCCTCAGAGCTATACGCTTGATGGTATTTTTACACAATTATATATTTTTTTTGTCTTTTGCAAGCTGAGCTGTTTTGCTGTGTGCACACAACCTGTTGGGACACAGTGTGGGTGGCTGCAGTGCCATGGGTGCTGCACATGTGTCACAGCAGGGCTGTCCCAAAGCTCTGGAGAACAGGAGGATGTGCCCAGGGCCCTCTCATATTTCACCAGAACTTGTTCTCTTTTCTTGAAAGCTAAATACTGAGTGTTAGTGTTCAGTAATTAATATTCCAGTATCAAGATAATTTTCTTTTCTCTGGCCTTTGTACAACATTCCAGTTCCTCACTATGCCCCCAAAGAACCATACTTGACCACACCACTCAAGGACAGAGTCTATAACTTGTTTCTAACTAAGAGTGCTTGCCATGTGAATATGAAAGAATACAAGATGCTAAGTTAAAATTTCATTATTTTTAAACCGGTGGCACCTTTTTTTGATGGCAGTGAGATGGTGCTGAATTTTAGCATTACTCTCATGAAAGATGGATATGGTTCATTTTACCCATTCATCTTTTGTACTGTCAGTTGCTATGTCGACTCGTTTCACCCATTTACTTTGATACTGTCAGGACCAAGGGAAAAATTATATTCCAGAAAAGCAGAATGAGAGGAATTAGATAACTTGTAGCCAATGCCAGGTTGGAATGAAGGGCTTTTGATGAAGGACCATCAGCATATGAATAGGATAACCTTGGATGCACTGGTAGAAGAAAAGTGACCAGACATATTTTTAGCCTTTGGCAGCCAAGGAGAACAGAACCTTTGAAAACAGCGTGACTGAAACTCAGAATGAAAGAAATAATGTATCAGGAAACTAGGCAAACACTACAGAAGGGAAGCTGAAATTTTAGCAGAAAAGGACAAGGAGATAGGCAGGGTTAAAAGCAGAGCTATGTTTTTACCTCTTGTTTTTCTTCCAAATCAAAGTTCCTAAAATAACATTGCCCACATGAGTGAAAATGCCAGGTTGTTTGCAAAAACATGCCTAGTGCATCTGCAAATTCATTTTGTATTGATTTTGCAAGAAGGAGTTACTAAATAGTCGTGTATGTTCATCTGAAGCTAGCTGGAGTTCCTGGAGAGAAACACGTGCTGTGAACATGGCAACCAGCTCTGATGGATGAAGATGGATGAAGACCTAAAACTGAACTGGTGCCCCTGCCAAGGGAGAATGGCAGATGTCAAAAGCGCAGCATTCAAAAGGTTTTAGCCCTCATTTAAAATCCTATCTCCTTTTACAGTAACCTTTAATTATTACACTACCCCTTATCTTGTGAACTGACCTCTGTATACTAGCTGATGGTGGCTGGCATCTGCTGAATTGTGTGCTGTGGTAGAAGTCTCAAGGTTTGACTGTATTCTCTCTCAAGAAGTTGTAATTCAGCACTTCCAAATGCAATGTCCCTCTTAGTATCAAGTTCACGCATCTAGCTAGCTTAGAATTTCTTCACTAAGTCAGTGATTGCCTTTTTATATATATAAATAATATAATCGGTATTATCGTGCCTTCCCATTTTCTTCTCTGATCTGCCAGTATATATGTCAACTTCCTGGACCAGGATCAGGACTGTTCCTTATTATCACTTATTGTCTAAACATAAGATGGTGTAGTAATTTTATTTCTAGAAGCTGTTTGTGATAGTATTTAAAAAGTGATAACAACAGAATATTGTGTATTGTTGTTATATTTAATAGCTTATTACTTGCTGTAAAATCTCCAATCTGCCACAGGACAGAAGTGTAAAAGCCTGAATGAAGATGGAACACTGATTGTACTATGGGCTTGCATAACACAGAAATAAGTAGGTAAGTATGAAGATTGTTCTATGAGGTAGCAAAATATGCTAGGGGAGAGTTCTGCTCCACAAGATGTTCTGTGCAATTCATCTTGTAAAGCACCACTGAGAGAACATAATTCTCTGTCATATGTCAGCTGACTTTTCCTTGAACATCCTTAAAATGTGACTGAGTTAGTGCAGAGGAAACAAACAAACAAAAATATTTTAGCAACTGCTAAAGCATTTTAGGTGGGTTTTTGTTTGGGTGCATTTTCAAGTATGATAACGGCTAGAAACACAGTGTTGAAAATGCCAAACACAGCTTTCACCTTCTACTCTTGCTGAGTCCAAGGAACACAAAATGAAAGTGTTATTTCATGCATATTTTTTAAAATATATTTTTATTACATGTAGAATTAAAGACCCTTTTTCTTACAGTAACACTTTAAATCACAGTAGTAACATCTTTTGTGGTTGGACTTGGTGATCTTGAAGGTCTTATCCAACATGAGCTGTTCTGTGATTAAAAACCCACTCACAGACACAGATCTGAGGGGCCTCAGAAATTAAATAAGTTATGAATATATGCAAGAAGTTTTAATTTAAAACCACTAACAGCCCTGAGCCAAGAAGCACGTGATACATATCAAAACTGCGCTTACTAAAATCTGTACTTCTGATCAGTCAAGGGAAAAGCATTTCCTAGACTTGCAGCCAAACTGGGTATAAAGGAGCAGAGTAACATGGCTTGTCTGTGCTGCATTTTATAGCAGTGACTGACATTTAATATTGCACTGTTCATTAAGCATAAGGCACCAGAGGTGGATCTCATAAAAAGATGTAATAAGGATATATTTGTCATCCATGGTTCAAATACCTGTAATTGAAAAACCCCAGGTGTAGCCTGCACCTTCCATTTATACTTTCAAGACACTATTTTTAATTTCTGTATTCTACATAATCTAATTCTACTTCAATCACTGAATTAAGCTGCTCAAAGAAATGGTGGAGTCCCCATCTCTGATGTGTGCATGTGGCACTAAGAGACATGGTTTAGTGACAGTACTCACTTGTTCAGATTGATGGTTAGAATTGATTTTGAAAGTCTTTTCCAACATAAATGTTTCTGTGATTCCATGAATTGGCATTAAAACTATTTAGTTTCCTTCTCTCAGGAATTTGCACCCTCAGAAACCTCACAGGTTTCTATTTATCATAGAACAAAGTTGTGTGGGATTTTTTTGTTTGCTAGATAAAAACAAATCTCAGTGTCTTGGTGATCTCACAGCTTTCAGAAGGCTTGTGATCAATTTAGTTGAGGATAGTGCCAGTAACTGTTCATGAAAGTGGGCAAGAAATGGCATTGTGAAGTTTGTCCTTGCTTATTTGTATAGTTTTTCACAATAGAGGTTTTTGTTTAAAAAGTCCCTAGATTAATTTTTGCTTTTGTAATCACTTGCATACAGCACATGTAATTTTTTTCTGGACTCCAGACCTGATTGTTTGAAGTTGCAGTGCTGGGTGGACAGTTGCTTGCTGTAGGACCTTCCAGGTCAGTTTCCCTTTAACTCAATGGATTGTTGCCAGTGTGTGTGCTGCAAATTCCCATAGCGTGTGCAAGTTCATCTCAGCCAGAGGCATTTTGTTTTGTATGCCTGGGAGTCTTCTATTATATATGTCCTGCTCATCTTGTGTTACTGAATTCTAAGTAGGATAGATATGTAATGGTCAATAGAAGATCTATATAAATCCTTATGAACATTCTCCTCTTTTGTTGATTTTCTCAGTTTTTGATGCCTTTAAAAAGGTAGATAGCAACCAAGGTATTTGCATAAGATTAGATGGAAAATAGAAATTAATCAATGGATAGCACTGGAGCATTTCCACTAGTAAAGATATTCTTCTCTATAATAACAGAACATTTTATAATCCTCAAATAGTCATTCCAGCTGTCTCAGACTTCTACTTTAGAATTCATACTCTCATTTAATCAGTAAATACAGGAAAAGGGATTCTGGGAAGGGAAGTACAATGTGAATGAATGACAACTGCCAGCCTGGTGACTGTTAGCCTCAGCTCTGTTAGACTGTGATTGCATGCTTTTGTGAAAGGGTTGAGAATCATCAGAGGACTGTGTTGGAGTAAAAGGATCTGAAGTGATGGAGTGATGAGTTGTTTCTGAGGTTTGGGAACCTAAAAGGTCTCAATCTATACAGAAGCTTTTGTTGGTGTCAGTATTGCAATTGGTATCTGAAGATGCATCTTCATTACTGCATCACACACAGAAGTGTGCTTTTTGAGTGATTTTCCTAAGCATTGCCATTTAGTATCATCATGGTGTGTCTTGGAGCATAGGAACTGAGTTTTCTTTGGATGAAACTGAACTGGAAGATCCATCTAATCCGAAACTGAACTTAAAACTCAGCAGCAAATGTTCTCTGGTCTTTCATGGGAAATCAGCCCAGGACCAGTCTAGATACGTTCCAGAGCATGTAGATACATTCTCTAAGCACACGTAGCAGGCATCAAGTGCTCAGCACCAGCTGTTTCAGTCCACTCCTAGGAGGCTGTGGTACCTGTCAACCTATGTGCACATGCCACCCATACTGACAAGGACTAGAATACTGCCCTGTTTTCCAGACATTCCCGTGGGGATTACTCATGAAAAAAACCTCCAGCTGAACAGCTAAAAGATAAACATAGATGTTGCAGCAAGATTTTGCTCTGCTGAGATCCCTTTTACTTACCACATAACTTGTTTTTCTTTTCCAGAGGCTCCACTGATATTATCACATCTGAAAGCACAGTACCTCATCCTTAACATTCTCCAATTCTGCGCAATTCTGAAATGAATGGTTGGAGAGTTCTGGAGCTTCTCCTTTCTTTTTGCCCAAGAAATGTTATAGGAAATGAAATATAAAATCATATCAGCATCTAATCAAATTCCCAGCCCCTTTTCATTTTCAAAGTGATCCCTACACTTAGCTGTGCAGTCTTGCTGAGATAAAATGTGGGCTGTGCAACTCCATCTCTCTGTGGGACATTATTCTATTGCTTTGATGATAGCCTTCAGAGTTTCTATCACTACCCCATGACTTAAAGTACATTTGCTGCAGGGTCAGGCTCCCATCTGCTTTGCTCTTGGCAGCTGAAGTCAGCTTACTGCAGAAGCAAAGGTGGGGGGATAAAACAGGAAAGGAAAGCACAATGGTTAAATGTTTTGTCCTTTTTGTTAGACGTGAGGTCATTTGCTGAACAAGCAGCAAAACTGTCCCTGTTCTCTGCATGGATGCCAACACGGGCCAACTGGGGAAGAAGCAGGTAGTTCTTAGAGAAGTCACTTCTTTGTTTTTCTGAAAAGCAAAATGTTTACACTGCTGGGCCTTGCAGGAGAAATAAAAATAGATTTGCCAGAAATTACAGCCATTCAATGAAGAAATTAATTTAAACTAAGGCTGATTTTTCCAGCTTTGATAGAGACTTTTCAACCTGCTACTGCTTCAGCTACTTTTTGAATGAAAGAGAAATAAAAAAAAACAAAACCACAAATAAATAACATTGATTACTGCAATGATATTTTTAAGATCTAGAAATGACAACTTATCTCCCTTTTATATAGGAGGTGTATTTAATCTTTATATATCAGTTAAATGTACCCTGTATTCCTATATTTTATTCAAAATAATGTCAACTTGTGACACAAGCACTGATATGGCTTAGCATACATAAATTCCCTGGAAATATGGATGTATTTTTGTTTATGCTGCACATTTCTTACTCCTAGCTGGAGAAAGTCAACCAGAACTTAGCATTACCTTGGAGTTTCTTGGCTTCCACTGAAAGTAATGGAGTTGCCTGAAGACATTTGGGCTACTGGGCAGAGAACCCAGGTCTTTGTGAATAATGGAAGAGAACAAAGAAACTGTAACTGTGGTTTTTAATCATAAATACCAATAACACTAAATGTCCTGCCTTTATTCTAACAACGGCAATAAAAAATCCAAGCTTTTACCACACATACATTGCAGGAAATATACATAAAATTGTGCAGTAAATAAAAGCAGATGAAAAAATAGATAGCTTTCCCAAGTGGCATGACAAGATTTAATTCATTCAACAACTTAAGCTATTATTATCATGATAAATATGCATATAGGCACTGTGTATGGTGCAGTCTACAGCATCAAGTTTGTTATGAAATACTTATGCAATTATTTTAAGGATTAAAAACACATCTTAAAAGGCTAAGAACTCCAAAGGTTACGGTTAGGAACTAGTACCTTTATCTCAAACTGTGATGGCTTTGTGTGCCTTTGAAATTCCTACACTCTTCAAAGAGAAAGGAAGTGCTTTAAGTGTTTTTCCTCTGCTTTCAGCCAGGAGCTATGTTTTGGAATGAACTCAAGATTGAATAAAGAGAGTGTTCAAAATTTTAAAATGTTATGATAAATACTGCATGATATCTGCATAAAACAGGTGCCCACTGTACACAGGACTGTGCTTTTGTTAGATCTCTTGAGCATCAGAAGTTTCAGACTATTCTGGAAAAGGTTTTATAAGTGAGAGCTGGACAACTCAAAACTACAAAGAATAATGGCAATAGATAATTGCATCTCAGGAGCTGAACTTAAGTCTTTGTTCTTTCTCTCCCCTCATTTTTATCTACATTTACCATTATTATCTGTGCAGAGCAATAAAATTTTGAAGAAATGCCTGATTTTTGATGCCTCAGTTATTTGATGTCTTTATTCAAGACATTTTACATTTCAGAGAGTGAGTCAGACACTTTAAACATCCAGACAGGCTGCTTATACCTTTTCTGAGCCATATTTTTTTGTCTCTAGATACAAAGTAAATTCCTGTAATAGATTTATTAGCAAGAAGAAGACTCAAAAAAAAAAAAAAGCTTTAGCTTCTTTCTTCTACTCTCTTGACTGCAGTTTAGCGTCTCACTCTTTGGAGGGTTTGAAAGGCATGGAAAATTTAAAAGCACCCATGACTCTGTGCTGCAATTAGGAAACTTGGATTTCTTCCTCACAGAAACTTGTGCTGTAGACTCTTCTCCATCATGTGTCAGATGCAAAGATGTATGCCTGCCTCGTGAGCTACTGCTGGAGGATAAAGGGAGGACTGAGATCCCCCATTGATAGCTTTAGTGCTTGAGACCAGTGAACTCTTCCTGTCTTTCAAAAACCATGCTCTGTGCGACTTCTGAAGGTGCTCTGGATACAAACTGAAACGGAGGTAATTTGGATTACTGTTACACAGGGTCTACTGATACAGCAGGCAACACAATCTCTGCTATTCAGAGATTAAGTGCTCCACCTCAGTGCCTTCCCCTGAAATCATCTCTGTAGAGTGAAGCTATATGTTTGTCTTTCTGCCAAGTCTATGAAGCTCACAGTTTCAGAAAAGTGACATGCTCTCATCAATTGAAAGAAAAACTGTGAGCTAATATCCTGTGTTCATGCTACAAGTACTTCTAGATGAATAAATGCACCTCTTATCTATAAAATGATTATTCTACAATATTTACACAACTTTCCATTACTATCTCTTCCTAGTTTACGGTAAACTGAGATAATGCTTTATATTTCTGTATCAGTCTAGAAAATTAAATTTAGTAAGCAGAGAACCTTAATAATCCTAATGTCCTTCTCAAAGAGAAATGAATCAAATTATCATAACGATTAAATTACACATTTGTTGTTTCATAAAAACACAACAGTAAATAAGTGGGAACATTGCCAGTACTTCAGACACCACTGAAGATTCAGTGGCATGCTCGTGAGAGGCTTGGCAAACTGCAGCTAATTTCCTCTTATTAAAAATAAATATTTATACCTTTGCACCATAGCAAATATACCATGAAATATTCACTTCATATGACATCCACATGATTTGTTTAAAAGCAATTAAACAGTAAATCATGGCAATGTTTTTGGGTCCAGGATTTAGAGCACCTAGTCCTGAGAGGAATTATGTGAATTTTCAGCCTCATATGTGGACTGAAAATAGCACTGAAAGAAATCATGTGTTGATTCCCTTGCTTAAAAGTGGCCTCCTGCTCTACACTGCTAAGCTCCTTGTTTGCTGTTGTAAAAAATTTCTTTTTTCACTGTCTCTAGCAGAAATTAGAAGTATTGCCTTTCAGTGGCTCTTTATTATTGCAGAGAATTACAAAGAAGGACAAATCGTAGGCACTTCAAAAATAATGAGAATTCAAGGTTATTTGTGCATTATAGTGATGTGAGAATGCTTTGTTTTTTTCTAACACTATAAATCTAAGCAGCTTTCAATTCCAGTTCTAGAACAATAAAAAGATCTGTTTTTATACCTTGTTAACACCAGCACTGTAAAACCAGCTGCTAATGGATCCCCTTTCTCCATCAAGGCCCATACTGCAGTCCAGTATAAGTACTTTTTATTCTATGGAGGAATCAAGTCAGGCAGGAAAAAGGCATGACTCCTTCAAGTAGATAAAGAAACAAAAATATTGGCTAAGAATTAAAAAAGGGAAGAACTGGAAGAGACATAGAAGATCATCAGAAATGATTAATCAGACAAAATGAGAAGATTGAGGGGGCTGAGAAAGGGACATTCTTTTAAGAATTTTAGTCATTAGAAAGGAGTTTGATGTTTTTGTGTGTTCTTTTTTTTTAATTATTACTATATATATATATTTTTTTGCTATATTCAACACAACACAAATGTAGCATAACTGATTAGTTATCACATTATCATTAACCGCACTAGGGACCAAAGAGGGATAAATTATTCATGTAAAACCAGTACAAATAGACACTTGAGGACATAATTTGTTTTGTGTCTTCCCCTAAAAGTATTTTTTTCTCTCTGTTCTTTTCTTTTTTTTTTTTAATATATAATTCCTTTAATTAAAAAATTGGGAAGGAAAAAAGGGAAAAAAGTCTATTTTACAGTAATCGGTGAAGCCAATCTAATGGAAGAGAAAAAAAAGCTTTACTGCTTACAAAGGAATTTCCCAGCGTGCTGAGTTAAATGCATTTCTGTTTTTAAAGCATTTTAGATAATGTATATCTTAGCGACGTTACGGTGGCAGCCCAGTGAAAGAGCCTCTCAGCTAACACTGCTAAGTACCTACTGCATTCTGGTACCCCACTTCCAGTGCATTTGAACTAAATATTCCCTTTAGAACAAATTAGAGCACAAAACATGTCAAGCTTTCCTCTAAAAGCCTTGGAAACTTAAACAGAAAACCTGTTATATCTGTAGGCTGAATTGCTAACAAAGATACTCTGTGCTTTCTGGTTGCAGAGATGAAATGTTCAGAGCAGTATTAGATCCTTTCCTAAAATGCCATAACAAGTAACTGATCATTGTCACTGATGTTGTACAACACAGAACTAATTGCAACAAGGAATCCCACAATTTCATTTAGTTTGAATTGATACGACCAGTAATTCATGCTTGAATCCACAGTAGGATCAAACAGTAAGAAAGCTAATTCTTTCAAACTAGTTGATTAGAATCTGTCTGCAGTTGGAGTAAATAAAATATGTATGAACTGATTTAGCTCCAGTTTGCTCAATTATCGTAATTTACAAATCAATGTGCAAAATTTCATAATATGTTTTAAAAGGCAATTAAATATTTCATATTTGCCTTCAGCTTTCCTAGGAAAAATTGTGCAGAAGCAGAATTGCTGATTTCTGATTCTGAGAGGAAACACATCTGAATAAGAAAATGAAACCTAAATGTTTGTGAACCCAGAGCGGCCAGCATCCACCTTCCTGCAACCTTAGATGGCACCTAGCTCAGTGGAGCTGATTTAGATTATTTTATATCATCTTTATCAACCACTGTTACCATTTGCAATTTATGTGTGACAGTTACTCTCTGGCTCACCTTGATCAGTGCACTTAGATTTGCCACATCATGCAGTAGTTGATGTCCAGGACTGTAGGTTTATTCCATAGACAGTGCTTACTTTCCCTGCTATGGAACATTGATCAGACTGGCTTGGAACAAAGACTGCTGTGTGTTATGAGCTGGGATTCAACCACTGTGTAATTAATAAGTAGTCTTTGTTTTGCACACAATCAGATCCTTAGCCTACTTGAGTTGCAGAGCTGCTGATTTTTTTAAGTGTAGATAATATAGAAGAGAAAGCAAAAGAAATAAAGTACTGAAGCTGTCAAAGTGCTTCTCAGGTAAAAACAAGCCCTGAGGTCTCAGACTACTTTGCAGAATATCATGAAATTGTTAATACATTTTTTAGGCATCTAAACGCTAATACTCCTCGACACCTGCCCTCTCCTTCCTCTTCTTGTATACTGGTAAAATACATCCTCTTCTGTATCCTAGATTTGGTACAAGTTAAGCCCTGCATCTTCATGTGACAGAAATTTAACTAATGTAAGATGGGCCAAATTTAAATAAGCAGAAGAATTGTGATTAAGCAAATATTATGAGGGATCAAATTTAGGGTTCAGGCTGGGGAAATCTCGAACAAGCTTTTCCCCTTCAATCACAATGTGTTCAGGTGTAATTGCAGTTTACCTTCAGCAATTCTTGTGGAAATTGATACCAAATTGGGGTATTTTTGCCTTCCTTTGATCTATACTGTGTATCTGACAGAGCAATGTCAGGATTAGGTATGGAAATAAGAAGGTCCCTACTACTTCTGCAGCTGTTTATGGCACAGCTCAGCACTCAATGAGGTAAGTCATGGATGTGAGGAAAAAGGAAATTGCTCCTTTTGCTGCAATGTGAGTGAATGTATCAGATCCCAGATGATCACAGAATTTAAAGACGAATGAAGTCCCTGCTGATTGTTCCTCCTCTAAGGTTTTGAAATTGCTTTTGCACTAGCTCACAGCCACAATTTAGAAACTGGTATCATTACCATCTAGCAGAAAATCCTGTTTTTCTCTTCCTACATATCACTGACTTGACAAGTGGCTGAGGAAGGCCCCAGAATGGCACTAAGACATGATTCCCACTGGAATACCCTGATGTGTTGTTTTTGGAGCCCTCTATCATCACTGCAGCAGGCACAAGTCCTGAGCATGCAATGTTCTCTCTAGGAACGCAGGTCTCTGTGCATCAGAATGTGCTGTTATCACCTCTGATTCCTAAGGCTGTGCAGCAAATGGCATAGTTAAAGGAAAATGTAGCCTGAAGCTTGAAGCTCTACTAATACTCTCTCAACCCATTTTGCAGTTCCTGGGGCTATTTCCAATAGAACTGGGGTAGTTTAAAATTCTACTCCAAGGAGCTTCAATATTCTGGCTTCTGTACTTCAGAAAACCCAGGTGAAATGGCCAATAATTAAAAAAAATCCCAGGGACACATGAGCACATGGTCCTTTATTGATTCTGAGGACTAAACCACAAGACTACATTCAAAGTGTGGAGGATTTGTTTTGCAACTTCTTTCCAATCCAAGAAGTGGCCATTTTAACTTGTTTTGTTCTTAACTTGTGTTAGTTGTTACGAGATCGTACCCAGAGAGTGATTGCCAATGGCTCAATGTCTGGATGGTAATCGGTGATGACTGGTGTCCTTCAGGGGTCAGTACAGGGACTGGTGCTCTTTAGCATCTTCATCAATGACACTGACAGTTGGATTGAGTGCACCCTCAGCAAGTTTGTGGATAACACCAAGATCTGTGGTGCAGCTGACAGGCCTGAGGGATGCGATGCCATTCAGAGAGACCCAGACAGACTGAGCAGTGGGCCCAGAGGAATCTCGTGTGCTTCAATAAATCCAAGTGCAAGGTCTTGTACCTGGGTCATGGCAACCTGCGCTATCAGTACAAGCTGGGGATACTGGTGGATGATAAACTGGATGTGAGTCATATATGTGCCCTCACAGCCATGGTTCCAAACTGAAAGAGTGGTGATTTAGATTGGCTACAAGGAAGAAGTTTTTTACAGTAAGGTTGTTAAAGCACTGGAACATGTTGCCCAGAGATGTGACGGATGCCCCGTCCCTGGATCCATTAAAGGTCAGGCTGGACCAGGCTCTGAGCAATTTGATCTAGCTGTAAGTGTCCCTGTTCACTGCAGGGGAGTCAGACTGGATGACCTTCAAGTATTCCTTTCCAACTGAAAAGATTCTATGATTCTTCTTCTATTTTCCTCTTATATTTTATTGTTCTGTTTTGTTGTGTTCACTTTTGGGTCAAGACATATTTGAACACGACTGTGGCATCTGTTGACAAGTTTTCACAACATTTGCAAGCTAAAAAAGATTACATAACTGTTTCATTGAAGTCAGTAAGGCCATTCTTGGCATGAAGTATTACTTATGATTAAAGACAGCAGATGGCAGCTTTAAGTCACAGTCCCCTATAAAATATAGCACAGAAATACTGTTTATTGTAAATGTTATAAATTTCAATTTACCACAGGTTTATTATGGGAATATTAATACTTTCACCACTGTAACCCCTCAACAATATACATAGTACATTGAGTGCTAAAGTTTCAGTAATTAAAAGATTGTCTGTCTCATAAATAATACATATACATTATATATATAAATAAATGTGATTATTTGGTCTTACCTAATTTCACCTATGGGCTGCTTGATCAGTGCAATAGTGTGCTGACTGCATGTCTGTCTGCCACAGGCAAGCACTGATCCAAAAAACTCATTTTGAGGCAGCTAAGCCAGGGTTCAGGAGACAAAGCCCAGTGAAAACAGCAGAAGTGGGGTGCGTAGGGCTTGTTGCCTTGTTGGGATAGGTTGCACGGGTTGCAGATGTTCCCCATGCCCCTGACCAGGTACGAGCAGCTCATTCATTGCAGTGTAGGTCTGGACCACGAGATGGCTCCAAGCACATACATTCAAGCCTGATAAATTCTCAGATGACGTGCTTGACACAATTTCGTTAAATGGCAGCAACTGAAATGTGCTCATACTTTAATGTTTAGAAAATCTGTTTAATTAGGCACAATCATGAGGCAATTGTAGGCTCCCAACTAACAGAAACGTTACCGATTTGCTTTTATAAATGTTTAAATATGATATTCGGCGCCATTAAAATGGGCATGTCTACATCGTGCTGCCTGAAATTTATGATACCTCTGAGCTTTGTTCTCTGAAGTGTATTTTGACCATTAGAATACCAACTTAGGAAAGAAATAATTGGCAATATATTTGGAAGAGCAGATAAGCTTACTGATTTGGGGAACTTCCAGCTGCCATATGCATCTGTGCAAGCATGTACTTAACAAATAACATTTTCAAAAGATTCTTGATTCTGGTTGTCTTAACTCCTCCATGATTCTGGACCTACATGAATACAAAATCTACAACCTGCGTGTATACTTTAGATCATACTCTCCAAAGACTAGTAGTAGTACTGAGGGTTTTGATCTCTCCTTGAGAGGTTGTTGTTCTAGAACTAGAATAAAGCCTTTCTCTTCATTGACACATACTGATTTCTGAACCTTTGAACCTTAAGACATTTGTCCTGTATGAAGCAAAGATTGCTGCTAAGCCCTAGAAACAGGTTTTGTTTATGAAAATTAAATGTGTAAATCTCGCACAAAAGCCATGCCGAGCTTCAGGGCTCACTCTAAACACTTTGCATGGCTTTGTATCACAGAATTACAGGGGTTGGAAAGGACCTCTGGAGTTCATCCAGTCCAACCACCATAAAGAGTCAATGCCCTGGCTTCTCAGTACTGTGAAGAATCCATATCACTTAGAGTAGCACTGAATTAAAGCGATATAGTATATACTATCTAATATCTTTGTAAGATATTATTACATGCTAGAGGCATAATTCTTACTTTCTGAGAGGAAAGTACACTTGTTGCCTGTTTCCCCAATGGGGCCATCATGAGGAAATATAAAAGAAAGTTATCTGCTCTCATATCTTTTTTATATATAAGGTAATAATAACCAGTGATTTACTGACTTCAGCAGCAAGGTATTTACTCTGTAAAAAACCTCTGTAAAAATATAAATAGGAAGAGAGTGTTAGGTCCACAGACAGTACAACTGGTTCAGGAATTCTAGAAAAATTTTGGTCATATCTTAAAATTCTAGGCTCTGGGTAATCTTTAAGATCTAAACCACAATCTCATTAGCAGTAACTGTAAGTGTACATAAAGGAACAATCACTTTCCCCTGTTGAGTTATATGGTTCTGAAGTGTTTGTGTAGGCCTGACCCATAAACACAGTACAAACCAGACACACAACCCTGCCACCAGCTAAGGCACTCTGTACGTGTGCTTTTTACCACAGAAACAAATGTAAATAAATGAAAAATGAACAAACAGGCCAGTTGTTTCCAGAATAAGCTCTTGTAATTAAGAAATGACTTATGCAGATTTAAGAGTTTCCCATGAGGTACTCATACATATACATAGAGATTTTCTCAGAAATAAATGATGTGCTTATACATGCTCCAAATTTCTTATTCTTTTCATTCCTCGTCATTTGTGTTTAAAGCAACAGAAAATAGCAACTGACAGAGAAAAGAGGGCTATGGAATGACTAACTTTTGGAAGAAGTTCAGGGGAAAAAAGAAAGGTGACTCTGATTGGTTGTACCTATTTACATTAATCAAAGAGTCTCACATGGATAATAACGTCAGATTTGCAACTTGTCATATAATAATGACATCTTAACATCCTGATCCAGAGGAAACAGGGGCTTTAAATATGATTTTCATTGATATAATTCTATGATTTTCACTATGACTTTCATTCTTCTATATTCTGGCAGTGATACAAAAAACAGAGGTAGCTTAAAAGCAGTAACCTGGATTCTTAAATAATGTTATTCTTCCTCTTCCCTTTTTAAAAATAAAGCAAATAAATAATGCTGCTGTCCCTTTCCCTCCTCAAACCTACGAATTCTCCAACTAACTGCATTCTATAAGATTCAAATGCCTTTCTTCAACTTTTGAACTGCTACAACTGCTTATTCATAGATAAGCTTATCTTCACCTGAGCAGCCTAGGAATGCTTGTTTTCACAGTCCTTCTAAGTAATATTTGTCTCTGACACAAAACCAAAAACAGATATATAAATGGATTTGGCAGAGGCATCTGACCACATTTAGTCTGCGCCTGTGATTTTTCTCTGACTAAAGCAGGGCCTGTAGCCACATGAGATTAAAGAAGTTAGTTTCATGTAACCTTTTTAAGATTCCTTTATACAAAAGCAAAGCCCTGTGACCATCAGCCAAGACTTTATGGACTTAAAAGCATGTACAGCTGAAAAAAACAAACAAACAAAAAACCAACAAACAAAACCAACCCATCAAAAACTAGAAAGGATGAGCCAGACAGCATGATTTCAAGCTTGATTTTCTTTTGTGCTTAAGATCCCAGAGGAGTTACAAGCTCTCAAGAAACAGTCAGAACAAAAAGTATAAATCTGCAGTTTCAGCTGTAACTTTCACTTTGTTTTTTTTTTCACGACTCTTTTGCTGCAAGTGTATTATTTTCCACAGCTTTTTGGTAGAGTAAATTTTACCTACTTTGGTGCAAAGTCAGTCTTTCTTGGAAACTGAATTTAGTGCAGGCTGCAAGGTGTTGCACCGAGGTGGGTAAGAAGCAGTCGCACATCATGCTGCACTGACAGCTGTACCCTCCAGAACCTCAGGATGAGCGTGCAGCTGCTTATGATGAACACCTCTCAGTGGATTGCAGGCTGCAGGTGGCTCAGCCTTTCCTGCAGGTGTACAGCTGAGGAAAGGATGCAAGCTGCTTTCTCCTTTCTTCTCAAAAACTGGAGTCAAGTACAACCAGGGAGTCTAACCCTGATGAGAAAACTGCTGGCAACCCCAGCCAGGCACCCGAAAGACTTCTGTAGGAGCAAGGATCAGTTATCTCTTCTTTGCAGTAACAGCTAAGACAATTAATTGCATTAAGCCCACCTGCTATGCCTGTGGTAGGGATGGGACAAATAGCAAACTGAGATGTTCCCACTGTGATTTGCTCTGAGGACTGGCTGCTGCAGCATGCTGCCTCCACACTGCTCCTGCTGCAAGGCTGTAGCTTAATGCCACAATGCAGCCTGAACTCTATTCCCAGCCAGTCATCCCTCTATCTCCTGTTTGTCGAAAACTCAGAATTCAGCAGCCAGCTGTACACTTAATCTAACTTCAAAAAATAAATCAGACGTATTAAAGCTTCATAAATCACCATCAGCTAATGCACATTAGAGAATCAGAACACTGCAAGAAGATAGCTGCAGCAGAACAACTTCTGTTTCATTTCTAATTTAGAACTACTATTATTTATTAGCTCTGCTGATATGACTTGAATGATTCCAAACTGTTTTACCAATCTATCAGGAAAATCTGCTTTTCTGTAGTATTGAAAGCACTGTAGCAAAGCCAAAGGCAAGTTAAAAAAATGTATATAATAGCAGGAAAAAAATGCAGAGGGAAAAAGCTGTGACCGTTTTCCATTTAAACACCATGTATATGGTGTCTAAATACTCAAATGGGGAAAGCACAGCTGACCCTTTCTGCCACCTGTGTCTCCCATAGCTGGTGTGGATCTGCCACTATTGCCTGACAGTCCCTGCAGCCCCCAGATTATATGGCTGGCTTGATTAACATCAAGCACGAGCTTATTCCCATAAATAAGAGCAGATCCTATAATGATGTTTCTTATGCATACGTAGCAACAACATATGCAAGAACTCATCAGACATTTGGGGCAGAAACCAGAGAGAATGTGCAGTTATTCAATAATAGTGTACAAACCAAACCAATAGAGTGTTCTCAAAGGAAGGGGACGTGTCCTTTAGCAACAACTTGCAGATTTCACTTTTAGCTTTGTTTCTTGAAACAGATTGCTTTTATTTTTTGGTGAATTGAGACATCCATGGGAGGCAGCACTAGCATTTCAAGTGCTGTCTCCAGTGCCAGACACACACCTGCATTTTCTGAGCTTCTGCCACTCTCCAGGCTGTACTTACATTATATCAGGACAGAGCTCCTTCCACACAATGATTCATGATTGTGGCCAGTAAGTTTTTTTGTGTGGTAGTTAATTTGGAATTCAACGACTCCATCTGATATATAGTGGATATAGCAGACAGGTTCAAGCGTGGTAAGGCTGCACTTCTCTTATGTACCATAAAGCCATTTAGGACTCATTCCTAAGGGAGTTAAACGAACCACGTGCAAATGTAGGCGAAAGCAACACAAGGTCCAGGTGGCTCAGAGCTTGCCATGGGGATGGGGTGGAGGAGTCACAGCAGCAAAACAGAGTTGTTTTGCACCTGTGTTCCATGCCAACAACCTACAGCCCCACATAGCTGCTGTTCTGCCTGCTCACTGAGCCGGACTGGCTCCGGGGACCAAAGAGGTGAGCTCATGTACTGAGGATAACCCGACCAGGTGAAGCTGAGTGCCCTCCTGGGTTATTTGCATTACCGGCAGGCAGTAGGGTTTAAAACAGCACCGACGTCTGAACGCCCGTTACATACACCCTGCAGGAAGCTTTCAAACACTGCAAACCCTTTACAGAAAGATTATGTAAACACTCCAAGCTCGGTGCCGACACGGGAGGTGCGTGATGGAAGTGCCCGTTGCGTGAACTAGCAGCACTTTACTGCGAACATCAGCTGCTACCCGTGCCCATCTTTTCGGGAGTGGTTCCACGCGAAGTCACACTGGGGGGGGGGGGGGACTCAGCTCAGCGGCACCGCGGGGTCAGGGCGGGGAAACCCCCAGGAACCCCCTCCCCCTACCCCCGCGTGGGGAGACACCGCGTGAGTCACGGGGACCCTCCCCCCACGCAGCTCTATCGCGGCGTCGGCGCTGTCAGCTGGCGGCAGCACCGCTCCTCGCTGCCCGCAGCCGTGAGGATGGAGGGACGCGGACCGCACCTCGAGGGGCTCCGAGCGGCTGCCACGCTCCCTCGGACCGCGGGGGAGTGCTGCTGGAGGGCTGCGTGAGGCGGCCGAGCCGCCCCGGGTGCTCCCCACGCCCCGCGTGGGGAATGAGAGGCGGCGGCAGCGCGGGGCTGCAGGAGTCCGCCGGGACGCACCATGCGGGAACTGGCGATCGAGATCGGCATACGGGTGCTGCTCTTCGGGGTCTTCGTGTGAGTAGAGGCCGGGCACAGGGAGGGTGGTAACGGCATCAGAGGGCATCTCCGCTACGGCCTCAACTTTTCCTTCCTCGCAGCCCCGGGAGGAGGAGGAGGAGGGGAGGGAGGGGGCGAGGGGTCGGCAGGTCCTCAGTGATGGGAGCCCCGGGTGAAGGTGGGGGGGGATGCAGGAGATTTTGGGAGAACGATGTTCCTGATGCTTTGTGGTGTGGGAGAAGTGTGCAAAAATCAACCAACCAAAAAAAAAAAAAAAAAAAAAAAATCGAAGAAAAACCACCCCAAAACAACCAACAAGCCCCAAACCCTCAAAGCTGCTGCTGCTCGTTCTGACGATCACGGTGGCAATCAAATCTCGGCAGCCTGAGAGCTCTGGTTGCCCCGGGGCAGGCAGGCTTCCGATACTGGTACGTGGGAAGGAAAGTCATGACAGTCTGCTTGTTGAAAGCAGAAAGCAGCTACGTGTTTTGTTGGTTTTTCTTTATTTTATTTTTTTTCTGACGGTTCTCCGTGCGTTGGAGCGGTGAGAAGTTCTGTTCTTCATTGAAGTTGGCTTGACGCTGAAGGATGAATATCCTAAACCTTTGCGGTCGCACTAAAGTGTCACAGAAGCTGGATCAGGTCCTGCTGCTGCCTGTTTGCCTGCTTAGCAGTGGAGTCGGTTTGTCACAGCAATAGTGGGGCATTTATTAAAGCGTGGCGCTGACTGAGGGCTGCGATGCTGCTGTGCTTTGATCAGACTCCTTTCTGAGTCTCATGCTTAATGAATAACTTGCCCAATTCACTGGTAGTTGAATTTTTCCTCGTTGCTCGTTCCTCTCCGATGCTCATTTGCATCGGTATATTTGCGATGTGTCCAATCAGTGTCATCCTCTTCCTTTTAGGAAAGACTTTCTTTCAAAACCCCAAGAGGTACCTTTGATACCTTCTGATTCAGTTGCATCTTTACCTTAAAAGTAGTCCTGCTCCTTTCAACAGGGCTGTAATCTAGAATGCCTGGGATTACAGGGTGAGAGCAGACCTCAGGATCCTATGCTACATCAAGATCATACTTTTTGCATCTGTAATTCAGCACCTGCACCATCCAGCACGACACTTTATTAATATAGCTTATTAAATCATGCCCCACTGTAATAATAATTTCTTATGTTTTCCTTCAGCCCTAGTTTCCTCTCTAAAAGATCTTGTAATTTTTACTGTTCTTTATGCAATTGTTTTAAAATTAACTGAACTGGTGGCTGATGGAAATGCTTTTGGTGGAGTCACCCCAGTGATGCCCATGGGAACAATTGACATGTCTCATGGCTCAGCTCCTGCCTTTGAAGCTCTCTGGAATAATTTAAATGTTGTATAGGAGGATTAGATCATTAGGATAGGTCATTAGGAGCATTAATTGGTATCTAAAACTAAACATTCACATCAGGGTTGGCATTAGGTTCGTGAATAGCTGTGCTTTATTTGTTGGTAGTAATTGGAAGAATATAAACTCTTCAGTAGACAAAATCAGTGGCTTTTATAGTGAAATAATCCTAACCCCAAGTACTTCGTTTTTGCTGCTGAAATTGCTACCACTGTTTGGTATTTTCCTCATCTTTTCAAAGAGGCACTTATCCTTGGAAACCCCTTTCTGTTTGTTATTTTCTGTGGCTTTGTCAACAACAAGAGCGTGTATTTTTATGGAGTTCTGAGTTCATTGAAATAAATCTTTTCAAGAATGAGCAATTACAGATGAAGTTGGAAGCCCTGGGACTGGAACCCAGGCAACAGCAGTGTAAGCTCTACTGCAGAAACTATTTCTAGGAATGAAAAGCCTGTGTGGTTCTGTCCTCCCTCAGAAAGGGGTGCCATTAGTTGAGGCCAGGTCTGAGATGCTAGCAGTGGCATTGATGATTGCTGACCACGAATTGGGCTGAAGGGAATTAGTTCATCCTGAGAAGATGTTGATCACTTTGGTCACTGCAAACCAGTGCTGCAAGTCTGAGCTTGAGGAGAATGGTTCCATAGTTATGGGGCAGTCATGTAAGCCATCTGTGCTTCCCAGATGTCTCTAGTTTCAACTGACTGACTAATATAACTCAGAATGATACACTGGCATATTTTGTACCATAAAAAGGGAAAGGTGCGTGCTACATGTTATAGCTTTACTTGGTGATAAATGTAATTTTTTTAAAAATGGAGGTGTCAAAACTTATGTTGATTGTTGAAATTGAATATATTGCCAATTTAAATGTATTTCACAGCAACAACAATCATATTTTCTATACTTGAGAGTGGCAGCTTTTTTTTCTTTCCCCCAATTGCTAAAATTGCCAACTGTACTCATTCCACTTAAAGGCAAAAATCCCCAATACTTTTTATGTTCTCTACCATGATGAGAACATACAGAATCATTACAAGTTATGCACGTTTTGGTGGTTGTGTTTTTGGGTGAGTTCAGCAGGCTTTCAGTAAAACTAATGATAACAACTGACTCAGTTCTGGGCATTGTGTTCTTAGCGGTTGTGAAGTGTTCACTTAGCAATTAACGGATAGCTTAGGTATTGAAATTAAGAAGCTCAAGCTTCTGTGCATTAAGAGATCTGTACTGAAGGACATTTTATCCCTCGGGATTTACTACTGTTGAAGAAGAGATTAGTTAGGAGAGATTTATTTGGGGACCGACAGCTGCCTAAAATTCAGAAGCAGAATTTAAAAGCAACTGGTTGCAGTCAAAAACCTATTTGATGCTCACTTGGCTGGGAGAGTAACTAGATGTTCTTTGAGTACCCTCCAGCAAAGCAGCTCTCCAGCCATAAGTTACGAACTGCTGAGAGATCAGCTATATTTCTCTTCTTTCCTACAGCTTTTCCTCGTTCCTCAAGATGAACAGATTCATATTTAGTTCCCAAGATACTGAGCCTTTAACCTCTTGACTGAACTGAACTGTTCCTAATGAGCATAGATGATGCTCTGCTACATACTGGACAAAGAAAATCCTTGCAGTGTAATTTGACCAGTTATTACATTATGTAGTTTCACATGTTTTTCCATTAAGCTTCAATCAATTGTTGTTCTATATTTCTGTTTTAGATTGTTGTTTGTTCAGAAGTATCTGAGTAACTGGATTTTTAAAAGACTTTTTTTTTTTTCATGTAAGGCATCAGAAATAGAAATGGTCTGTTTACCTTATTTAATTTACTATAGCAACTGTAACAAATACTGTGATTATGGAAAAAGATCACACACCAGACTCAAGAGTGACATATGATCTTGGATCCCAGTTTCCTTTGTGTTGTACTTATTCTGATGACTTGGAGTGCTTTGTGATGCCTAACTGATGCTAAACCTCATTAAAAGTGATCAATTTTTCTGTTGCATGCAGACAGTGGCATTGTTGCTTATTGAATGTCTGATGAAAGCAAATTGTTTTGACTGACTTGTTGTTATTAAGCTGACTGAAGAAAATATTTGTAAGCTAGCCTGTGTTTTATGCAGGAGTGATGTCCTTAAAATGATATTCATCTGCTCTAAAAACAAGAAATACAATGACTGGTATCTCTGGGTGAGTCTGAAATTGCCAGTAAGGCTGCATCTGTTTCAGTTGTTCACTTCTGGTTATCTTCTACAAGGAAAACTTCTTCAGCCATTTCAAGACCACAGTGTTGTCTTAATAGGAAGAGAAAAGAATTTGTGTCTTGTGGTATATTTAGTACAGTGACTTTTAGTGTCAACAGCAAATTGCTTGTGTTTCATGAGGTGTCTCGATGAAAGAGACAGTCTTCCAAGGACTGCTTCATCAAACCTCAAGCTCTTCAGTGAGTGTGATGTGATTAAAATATAAATATCATTCAGAGTAATTAGATATCTTCCCTACAGCACAGTTTCATTAATAGTCTCCCTTGGGGCAGTGTTTATCTGCAGGCTGATACGCTTATACTTTACACACATGTGAGGGGACGTTGTTAACCAATACTGACGTCTTTTGCGTGTGTGCTTTGTTCAGACTCTGGCTTAAGTAAATGCAAGCTGATTCAGTCTATATTGGATCTCTTCGAAATCTACAATATTGTAGTCTTAATTGAGTGATGAATATGCTTGAAATGCTTTAGGCTGGGAGGCACTTTCAGGTAGGCTTCTTTGTCACGGGTGGGGATCTGGATAAGTTCCCTTCAGAAATGCTGCTGTGTATTGTCTTTTTAACACAGACAGAAAATCAGTTAGCTGAGGCAGTTCCACAGTGCTGCAGTTCTGCCTTCCTCTTTCCTGCACTTCATCTTTTCTCTTTAATATCCACTGGGTTTTGGAGGATAGACTGAGCCAGGACAGCTGAGCACTTGATGAGCTGTAGGTAATGTAAGCAGAATGGTACCAAGAAGCATAACACCAGGCTGTGACATCAAGATGTTTCCTTGTGTTGACACAAACTGCACAAATCAGTTGGACCAGGACTGCAAAGGACACTTCAAGGCTGGGATCTGTAGGTGCATGTTTAAAATACTAGTTGGTATTTGGCCACGTGAGGCTTGTTAGTCTGTGTCCTATTTTCTTGACCTTAAACTTTGACTTGGTTTGTAACCTGTTTTTTGATCTTAAGTCATGGACTTTACTTCTCTGTACCCTAATATCTCATCTGTGAAGGGAGACTAATACTTTTTTCTGACCCTTGATTCATTTAGATGATAAATCCTTTATTAAAATGCATGTGGACAGTAGCCAGACCCACTGAACAGTGGATTTTCTTGTAGATTTTTCAGTATTGGTTTCACAAATAGTAATGATAATAGGAAGCGAGAGTATCCACACTCTTGATTACTGCCAGTTTAAAAATAGGCACTCTGTTGTAAACCGTAATTGAAATTATGCTAAAATGAGGGAAATAGTAACCGAGGCTGAGCTCTCCTTCACCGAGCAGGGTTAATGCACAGTCAAGGGATAGACTGGCTTTAAAAAAAAGACCTTATCCTCTATGAAGCCTGTGATCTAAAGGTATATATCAAAGGTTGCACATGGAGCTTCAGAGGCTGTGTGTGGAGCTGGAGCAGCAAGCAACAGGCTTGTTCTGTGCTCGGCAGAGTCCAGGATGCCTTTGAAGCAATGGAAGAATTAGAATGCCATGGAACTTCTCTAACTCACTGATACACCACAAAGTAACCTGAATTACTATTTTTTTTTTTTAAGCTTCTCTCAGCTGTGTCTCCTTGAGAGGTTACTGTAAAACAGAAGTTCATAAGTACCCTTTGTGCTCAGTGTAATACAAAGCACACAACGCAATGGCTGTCCTAATATAGATGAAATATCACCAAGCTAACAGACACAATTGCAGTTCAGTGCTCACAGAGCTGAAGCTTCTGTTTGCATCGTTTTCTTATTTTATTTATTGAAGCTAAGGTGTATTTTGTTAAAAAACAAAAAAATTATTCAGGAAAAAGCTGCACCTGTAAGGTGTTGGGTTTTGTTTTTTGCTTTTTTCTGTGTGTGTGTGCAGACGTCTGTCTGTTCAAAAGATAAACAGAAAACTACGAAACAATACTTTAAGATTGATTGTGCCAGTGAGTTCATTCTGTTTGCCTTACCTGAGTTCCAGGGAACAAAATGGGATTTAACGTCAAGAATTCTAATTTTCCTGTGAGTGGGACAGGGTTCACAGGTTTGTCCGTAGCTAAACTTGCGCATGAATCCATGCTGAAAAATGATATTTTCTTAAATGCCAAAGCATCTGCTCCAGATTTTTGAGGAGTAAATGGTGACTGTGTCTCTTCACCTTGAATCCTATGTGCTTGTTGGCTTTGACACTTCTCTCTCAGCCTTAGTTGAGGACATTTTATAGCTAGAATTTTACTAAGACTAATATGATTTCTGTAAGGGAAAATTTTCTTTAAAAAATTGAATTTTATAGTTTGATCTACAGTCAGGCAGTACTGTCTGTAAAAGCCTTTGCCATAAGAAATAGAGTTGTGCCACAGTCTTGTTGCTGAGAACGTGCTCCTGCCTAGCTCCTGGCATGGTAACTCTAATCTTTGGTCTCCCAATCTAGTGATGACTTTGAAAAGCCAGTGCTCAGATGTAGGGGGCAGAATCATTGACGCTGAAAGTGGATTAAAGACTAGATTTAGTGTATTTCCTGTGTTTTTTTGTTTTTGGTTTTTTTTCCAAATAATCACTTTACATATAATCCAGTTGGATTATCCTTAGAGAATAAACAAGATTATCATCAAGTGTAGCACTTAAAATTAACTTTCCATAATTTATCATCTTTTTTAGATATTTTAATTCACGTTTTTCCTTCTCCTTGCATATTTGAAATCGCTGTTCAGTCATTACCATGCAAGAAACTGTCTGATCTATGTTATTCTGAAGAAAACCAAATCACTAACATTGTGCTGTTGTAAAAAAGATTGCTGCAGTCCCTGTGCACTGTATTAGTTTATTTTTCTGCATTACAAAGTGTTTTTGGCTTTTACTACTGCTGAGTGTCTTCCTAGTTAAAATACCACTGACTTTTAATTAAAATTACCCATAGCTAAAATTGAATAAGTGTAATGTTGGCTGGGTTTATTTTTTGGCGGTGATAGGGCTTTTTTGTGGGTGTTTGTTTGTTTTTAAGTGTAGGTTAGCATAACAGGATTTGCAACTGGTGATTTTGTAAGAAGTGGCTGATTAAGATAACTCAAGCAAATAAATTTGAAAGAATCAGGGGGGAATGAGATAATAGGAGGGTATAGAAAACTTTTAATCTTGAATGGAAGAGGGTGGGAAAAAGGTGGAAATAATTGAGCTGTTGAGTCTAGAAATGACAGTAATTTCCTCCTTTAAGTGGCTGCTGTAGAGACACATAAAGAGAACAAACTGCTTTTTGTGTCCTTTGGGAACTGTAGAGGAAGGAATGAAGCAAGGGAAACTTTGGCAGAGCGTGGGGAAGTACGACCCAATTCTAAGGACAACTGAGTGCTGGGATGGATTGCCTGCGGCATATGTGGAATCTCTACCACTGGAAATTTTTAAGAGCAAGTTATTCTAAAATGAGGAGGTTTTTTTTTATCTGAATTTGAAGCTGCATTACTAGAAGGAGATAGACTTAGTGGCCTTGTAGGCTGACACGAAGTGACTTAGTGGACTATAACTTGTACTGCCTGAGCATCTGTCCCAGCATGTGGGAGAAGTTGAGACATTAAAGCAACGTTTCATGTTTGGCTCATGCTGATAGGCAGAGAAGGGAATGGTATTACTAATCACAAAATCACAGAAGTGGAGGGGTTGGAAGAGACCCTAAGAGATCATCTAGTCCAAAGCCCTCTACCAAAGCAGGCTCTCTAGAACAGGTTGCACAGGTACCAAGTTACTCGGAGAATACTTCGCCAAAGATAGAGCAGAAGCTGTTGATCCCATGTGGCTGGAGGGCATTGCAATGTGGGATACCGTATTGTATAGATTCTGCATTAATAAGAGTGTGAGGAAGTTGAAATCTCAGATCACACGAAATATTTCACCACGCAGTCGTGCACTTCAGCATTTTACTGTATTTTGAGTAAGATGTTATACTGCTGTCCTCAGAATTGATAACGGAGGTATGACTGTCAGCTCAGATATGTTTCAGCTTTGAAGGATTTGTGGCACTCTGCCAAATGTAGTGAAACCTTACAAATTGAAAACAGCATGGAGAACATCATTTGATATGAAGTGTTATATTTTCATTAGCTGCTAATTTTCCTTAATAGGAGAACATACCTAAAAGCCTGAGTGGCCAACACAGAAACCATTAATAGTTTTATTCCTCTGGTGTCCAAGGTGCTTTATAGGAGTGTAGCTCTTGCTATTTGACTTCAGTAATTATCACAAAATGCTAAAAGTGATGTTCATGTTTCCTGTTAATACATCTTCTTTTGGCCATTATTAAAGCTAGTCTCTGAAACATGTAATTACTCACACAAGTGTTTTTGGAGTGCATGATTTTACTGTAGTTGGATTTGATTTTGATTTTGTATATAGTTAGGCAGGTTTTTTTTTTTCCTTTGGACAATAATGAAGTAATTGCATAACACAACCTTAACAACCATAACAAAATGAGTCGTAAATTTGTATTAAACTTAGTGAATATCTTGGCCCAGAAACTGTCTCTTTAATTATACTGAAGTGTTTCATTTTATAATTTGCACTTTTGAAAGCATTTTTTTAATTAAGATTAAACTGAGTTTTATAGATTTCCAAGCAAAAAAAAAAAAAAAAAACTGTTGTGGTTAAAATGAGATGGTTATGCTTGACCAAAAATTAATGATTACATTTCATGTAAAGAAATTCTTGACTGACCCTTCTAGATTTATTCATAGTATTTCTTCCCTTTCTCAATTTTTAAGCGTCTCCTGAGCTTTTGGTCCAAAAAAGCTATCTGAGAATGGCACTCAGCTCTAGTAGTGGACTATTTGTTTCACACTTATTTCATCCTTAATTTTCTTCAACCTGAATCACTTGTTGTGGCTTATGCTTTTTGAGAAATGATACGTGGATTGGCTTCACTGCCATACTTGGTGTATGAAGTATATATGCCATGTCGTGGCTTCGAGGCCATGGCTACCTGCTACAGAGTCATCATATGTTTTGAGTTGAATCTTTAAAGGCCATCTGGTCCAATGTACCACAGTGAGCAGAGACGCCTCCATCTCCATCAGGTGCAGAGAATCAGGTCCATTTTGACCTTGAATGTCTCCAGGAACATCCACCACGTTGCAGGGCAACAAGTTCTATTACTTCACTACCCTTACTGTTTAAAACAAGCAAAAAAAAAGACAACTTATATCCCATGTGTATCTCCATTCTTGAAACCATTTCCACTTGTCCTATCGTAACAGACCTTGCTGAAGAGTCTGTCCCCTTCCTTCTTGCAACTCCTTTAGATACTGACCGGCTGCTCTCAGCTCTCCCTTGAGTCTTCCCTTCCCCATGCTGCACAGTCCCAGCTCTCTCAGCCTGTCCTTGTAGGGAGTTCTTCCATCCATTGTATAATCTTTGTGGCTCTCCTCTGGACACCCTCTTGGTGGAGCCTTGCTGGTTGTATCATATCAACTCCCTCTCTTCCATGTGCCTTAGCATAGCTTCCAGGAGGACCTGTTCCGTGATCTTCCATGGCGCAGAGGTGAGGCTAACCTAACAGGTTGGTAGTTCCCTAGCTTCTCCTTTCTACCCTTCTTAAAAATGAGTATGATGTTACCTTTTTTGTAGTCACCAGGGACTTCACCTGACTGCCATGATGTTTCAAATATAATCAGGAGTGGATTGGTGGCTCTGACAGCCAATTCCCTCCTCTTTTTAAGGGGAACAGCAGTGCTTGCTAGCTATGACACAAATGATAAGGATGCGTATGATAAATGTATTCTAGACTAAAAATAAGCCTAGAGTCAATAGGAGAGATTGGTGCACAGGTATGAAAACAGGAGAAATTTTATCAGGCTACTCAGTGCTATCAATTTGCTATAACATTTGGATAATTGTCCAAGGAACTGCAGAGAGTTGTTAGGCTAAAATGCATGTGAAATGATAAAATCAATCATTAAAATGCATGGAAAGCAATATTTTGACTGTCTGCAGTGTATTTTGATTCAATATTTGAATACTTGCTTGGGTGATTTTAACCTGCAATATGAATTCTACCCTTCCATTATTTACAGCAGTGTACCACTACAGGCTTTGAAACTTCTGCTGGCTGAGTCAATGTTTGAGCTACTAAAGGATTTCTTTCTCTTCTCATCTCCCCAAAAACACATGCAAACTCACAAGACTTTTGTGAAATAGACTTTATAATAGGATATACTTAAAAATATAGTACAGAGGGAATAATGAATACTATAAATTGTGCTTTTATTAACTAAAATGATAGATAAGCAAAGAAAAGGTTGTGCAGTGCTCTTCATTTTGTTGGCATCTATACCACTGTAAGACTGTATCAATGTTGGTTGTTCCTATTGCAAGTTGGAGTACTGCAGCACTACTGCATTGTCTTAAGTACACTATCTTGACAGTAAAGAGCAGTTGTAACTTGCTTGCCTTGTGCTTGATCTACATCACTGTCCCTGTGTGAGCAAGGATCTCAAGAACTGAACAGCTTTTTTGCATCAGAAGCTTTTGAATGCTAAATCTTTTTTTCTTTCAGAGCTTATCTATTTATTTATTTAGTATTCTGCTGAACAGGAAGGAAAAGAGGCGAAGATCAATTTTCATGTTATGTGAAAGAAAATCTAACACATAAAAACAGCCTAAATATGACAATGTGACTCATTTTACAGTGCTTTCTTCCTGTTTCAGTATAACGGCTTGTCTCCTGCTCCTCTGTTCAAAGCTGCAATGCAGCATGACCAACTATTCCCAGTTTCTTTCACTGTACTCAGTTCCAAATATTTCACTTCTTTAAGGAAGAAGTGATGGCTGAAAGGTTATATCTAAGCTGGTTATGTATTTTAACTCACAGATACCTTTTTCCTTGTGCATGGAAGTTTTCCAGATTTAATTTCTTCATTCTGGCAATAATGAAGCTCAGCCCTGTTTAAGACGTGCAGGTAGCACACGAACAAGGAGACTGTAGAAACTGGAAGCTCTTGAATTCTTTAGGGGCAGAAGAACTGTTTTCTTCTGTTGATGGTTGGTGTTATTTGGGTAATCATGGAATCACAGAATTGTAGGGGTTGGAAGGGGCCTCAAGAGATAATCTAGACTAATCCTTTCTCTTGTAAATTTAGTGTGCCTGAGATGATGTCACATGAGGAAAATGTCCAGAGATAGTTCAAATGCCATGGTAGAGAAAACAGTAGTGATATAATTTAGAGACTTAAGGAGATTCATGTTAGATTATTATACTCTAAGCTATTCTTTTTTCATTGTTGTGAAAGAATTGCTGGCTCACTATTTTGTATTTTCTAAGAGTATTTACATATCATTTGCATATTGTCTCATAAACAGCAAGAATCCTGTCATTTAATTCATATTATTTCTTGAATTTGGACTAAACCTGGAAGGGAAAACTTGAGCAGAAGTGTTGGGTCTGGTTTTAATCTGTTTCTTCCTTATATTCAGTTTGGGTACATGTAGCTTGAGTCATATGCTGCAGCAGACTTGGGCCTAATCCCAGGCACGACTGGTGGAGCCTCAGTAAATACAGCCTCAAATAGTTCATCAGAGAAGGGTCCCATGGTGCAAAAATACTTAGAAACTCTGTTACCTTTTAGGCACATTGTTGAAGAACTTATCTCACCTTGTGGTTGGTTTTGTTGGCCAAGCTGTAGTAAAGTTTGCTTTGATTGGGATGCCATGCTAGCTGCAAGGAGAACAGAAAGCAGGGTGTCCATTCAGTGCTGGAAGAAGGTAGCACCCAGACATACTTCTGTTAAATCAGTGGATATATGAATTAAGCAAGTCTGGGCACTGTGCTACACTAGTAAGATTAAAAAAAAATTTTGGAAACTCTTCCATCAGTGCATCTGGAAAATATGACAGCCATCATTTTATATATCTATTATATTAAACTGCATCAGGATTTGTTTTAAATCTCTTACTCAAAATGATTTCTCATATCTAGAGGGCTAATGTGGCCATATGTGCTAATTAAATGTAACATTGCAATTGCTAATTTAAAATATTCAGAAATCTTTTCCATCAGGTGATAGTGACTCATCCAAAGCCAAACTTACCCTTGAGAAAACTTACCCTTGAGAAAATAGCCTCTACTTTCCACTGTTGTTAAATAAAAACAAGATGTGAAATACTTTTTAAATTGTTATTATTTTAAATTTTTTCCTTATAGTTCCTTACACATAATTTTACTGGATTAATGTCTGCCCATTTTCATCCTTATTCCTGAAGTTCTGTTCTTCTGCACTTTCTAATTTAATGCTTCTGCTGATTTCCATTAGTTGTGGGGAAGTCTTGATAATTTTTGTTGTGTTTTAAATGAAACAAAGCTTCATATGCCTCACTTGAGACATGCTGTTTTAGGAATGTTATTAGACTGACATTGTTCTTCTTTTGGGATATCCATGTGAATATTAGGACTGCAAATCATTGTTTTGCTAGGAGTAGAAGTAATAAAGAGAGTTTCTCAGGTGTAAGAAAAGATCAGCCATTGACTAGACAAGTGTCACAGGAGGAGACTTTTGCTAATCTTAATAGCATCTATTCTAATCTACAAATTAAGCTGCTAAAATAAGGTATAAAAGGTATGCAATGTTTGGAGATGTTCAAGATCAGACTGGCTGGGGCTCTGTGTACCTGATGGAGCTATATGCATCCCTGTTCATTGCAGGGGAGTTGGATCAAATGACCTTTGAAGATCCCTTCCAGCTCTAAGGATTCTGTGTTTCTGTGTAAAACTAGTTATATTCACTTTCTGGCAGTACTCTGCTCAGTCTTAGTGAAGAGGATTTCTGCAAGTATAGACAGGCAAGAGATTCTCCCATTTCTGTCGTAACAAAAACTGCCACTGAATTACCTTTGTATGGCATTTCTGGTGCATATTATCTACTCTGTATCCTGCAGGACATTCAAACCCAAGAAAGCTCCACATTAGGGTTTTAGACTGTTAATCAAAAGTGACAGGTGTATACACTACATGGCCTTGTGCTGGGAAGTACACAACTTAGCTTTTTAGTGCTCGAAAAGGTAGATAGAAAACTTTCCTTTCACTGTTACAGCTGCCTCTATGCCTCCTCTCAGTGCAAGCGTAAATTGCTTAAATTGGCTTAGTGCAGTTACAGTGTGATGGATAAAATAACAAGTTTCCATCAAAGTTTATGAAGAATCAATAAAAAACATTAATTTATTTTCCCAAGTGCTTACACTCATCCATGTAGGCAGCAGGATTTGATTTTGTATTCCAGCTACAGACCATGTCAAGCTTTTAATACTTTTTCTGGAATAGTCCACAAAAATCTTTTAATTTCTCTTCAATTGAGAAGAATTTAATTGAGAAGAAACAAGAGTAGACTGTTTTTTGTCATGAGAATAAGTTATTCTCAGTTTTTTTGTTTTTTTTTTTTTTTTTTTTTTGGCAAATAACAAGATACAAATGCTTTTCCAGCTACTAGTGTGTGTCAGGTAAGAGCAGATCAGTTAAAATCTGAGGTTCAGATGTGAGCAGACAATGTGCAAAAGGAGCATTCAGATGGTGCACCCAACAGTGGCTGCTTTCGGTCGTACCTAGGTCACTTGCTTGAAATACCTAAAGGAAATTCCTTCACAGCTGTTGTGCTCTATGCTGTGCTGTACTTCATGGCACTTCTTTAACAACTTTGAGGCTGTGTATCAATTGTGTGAGAATGTTTCACTGAGTTATGTATTGTGCATTTCTTGCTGTAATTAGGAGAAGCTGAACAGTGCTCTCCCAACTTCTGTCCTACTGGTGCCTTTCACAACTGTGCAGCTTTAATGTCAGGATCACTGATTGCACAATTTAACTTGACAGGTACATGATAAAAGCTTTTATTACTGGATCTGAGACCTGTTTTGGGGAGTATTCAAAGAGAGAAGCATCCATGAAAGGAAGTGCGTGATGTGGCTCAAGCAGCACAAACAGAGCTAATTTGTTTTGGTGGCAGAGATGTTGGTGAGTTTGCTTAGAATGGGAATGATGGTCAGACCCAAATTTATTTTCAGAAATCCTTGACAAAAATCCTTAATTTTTAGGGGGGAGCTGATGGACACCTGCAGCTTTGTTCCACTGCTCAAATGAGGAGTGGGTTTAAAAAAACAAAGACATCAAAGAGCTTGGTGACCTGATGCCAAGTGCCACAATCTGACCTGACCGAGTGCCACAATCGTGTTTGTTCTCTTCTGATGCTTTCTCATGCCAGCAGTATGATCCTCATGGTGGGCTCATCTATCCTATCCTCTCTTATTCTTGTTGGTAGATTTGGGATGTTTGTATTCCAGGATTTAAAGGTTTCTATCTTACCTGATTTCCAGTGCAGTACTGCTTATTACTTTACCCCTGTTCTTAGCAACTTCCAAATGTCATTACTTTTTGATTTCTTGCTGCAGAATGCCACATGATGGTAGTATGGGAAATGATGAGCATGGTGCAAGCACAGGTCATAGGGTATTTATGCAGTGTGATTCACTTACTATCAATGAATTTTACCTTGACTGGTTTGTGATGTGGTGCTTGCACAGGAATTATCTTACAGAGTTAAATGTTAAATGGAAAATTGGCTAATGTAACCTGGAAGTGCTTATGTCCTTAGACAAGGAAAGTTTTATTTAGTGTAGTCTTTTAGGCAATAAGATGGGATGCGCAAAGGAACTTCAGGCACTTGGGCATGTGTTTTTCACTAAAGTTTTTCATTTTATTACCACTCTGATTTCTCTTACTTTCCTTTAAATGTGACAGTAAAAAACTCTTGATGTTAATGGAAATTCTTCATACCTTCAGTATGCGCTGTCAGGCTGACCAGATCAAAACTGTGCTTATTAAACCATTAAAATTGCTCAGTAAATATGTAAATGTGCAGAAAATGAAAATGTGAGGACATGATGCTAATAATGTATTTTTATCTACTTATGCCAAGGAAGCTTTGCAAGTTGCCAACCTGCTACCAGTGAGTATTATATCATTGAATTTCTATTGTCAGCCATAACAGAAAATGTCTAGAAACTAGCTTTCTTTATCCAAAGACCACATCCATTTCTAATAACATCTAATCGTTTAAACAAGCTTGTGTTAGCTTATGAATAGTAATAGACTGTACCTTTGGTTAGAATGAAGGAACATAAATCACTAAGTGTCAAGCTGCTTAGAAGCTAGTATGTCCTCATGATTGTTTAATAGAGTACAAAGGGAATTGCCTTCAAGCTAGTGAAATCTTGTACCCAATCGCCTATCCGCGATGCTCAAATAAAGAAGAGAATTGTTCTCATATGAATTTTGGTTATAAAAATTTAATTAGCAGTTGAGCTATTTCTGCGGATGGAAAAAGTGATTTCTTTTGATGTAGACACTTTCCTTTGACTGTTTACTTTCAATTTCTGTATTGCTCACACAGACATAATATATTAACTTCTATATCTATATTTTCCACCTTCAGTGGTGATTTTGAACTAATTTTTTATGTAGTTTCAGCATTTTTTGTTTGTTTGCACTGTGTTTCTGCATAATATTTGAATACTTTTCTTGGAAGAAATTGAGAACACAAGTAAGATGGGAAAAAATGGATACATAATCAAATTTAGTAGGCAATGTATAAAAAATTGCTATTACTGAACAAGGTAATTATTATTATTATAATTATTACTGACATTGGTATATTCAATGAAGTTAAGCTTTCTTTAGAAGATTACAAACAATATATAATCAGAAAATTAGTAGGCAACTGGAATCGTTCTTTTGTTTGTTTTTTTGTTTTTACAGTTTCATCTTTTATTCTTTTAAATTTCTTAGCATCTGCTCAGAATGTCAAATGTCATCACGTCAAAACAATTAAATCTCTGGTCTAATGTGGCACATTTTCTAAGAGTACGCTGGTTCTTGGATATACTGAGGTCACCTTGAAACATATGAAAGAAAATATTTGTGTATTGTTTATTCTTCATGTTTTGAAGAAATGCTTTGAGGCCTAGATACATCAAAGGACATGTTTCTGCTTCAAGGCTTCCGGTAGCATGTCCATCAGCTCCTGTGCTTTAAGATTTGCTTCAAAACAGTCATCAGACCTTGGAGAGTATTTCAGAAAAGATGCAACAATCTGAAAGGCGTAGTCATAAGATTGTAGAATTATAGTTTGGGTTGGAAGGGACTTTAAAAGTTGTCTGGTTCTAATGTCTTTGCCATGGGCAGGGACATTTTCCACTAGATCAGATTGCTCAAAGTCCCTACAACCTAACTCAGGTGCCTCCAGGGATGGGGCATTGACATCTTTGGAAGCATTCTGGATGACCTCTCTTCCCACTCAAGTGTTAACAGCACCACAAACTTAGTATTTGCTGGAAGTATACTCAATCCTGCTGTGTATGTCAGCAGTGAAGATATTAAATAGTACTAGTCCTGATACGGACTCCTGAGGGACATCACTCATCACTGGTCTCTACCTAGACATCAAACTGGTCACCATACCTCTTTGAATATGGCATCCACGCATTTCTTTTCATCATACAATATAGAGGCAAGGTTGTTGTGTGGGGCTGCACTGAAGGCCTCCCACAGGTTAAGGTAGATGATATCACTTCATCTTTCCTCATCCGCCAGTGCTGTCACTGTTGTGGTTTGAAACATGCACTTTGTACTTGATAACTAGTATGTGATTTCTTCAGTGTAAAACATCTGCAGTGATGTTTTTTGCACACTTCTCCCACAGATGTATATCAGGATAATGTAACTTATTTGAAGTCGTAGAATGTAGACTTTTAAAAAGCATTTTCCTATATTAATGAAGGTTTTAAAAAGCATTGGTGTAGGATAGGAGTGTATTATAAATATAATAATCCCTATCCCATAATTAGTTTGAGGGGAAGTTTTAAAGAATCACGAGTTTTCTGTTTGTTTTTTTTTTTAATCATCAGTTCCTATTATTATTATTATTATTATTATTTTAATATCTTCATTTGTTATTTTCAGTTTTACAGAATTTTTGGATCCATTCCAGCGGGTCATCCAGCCAGAAGAGATCTGGCTGTATAAAAATCCTTTGGTGCAATCAGACAACATACCTACTCGTCTTATGTTTGTAAGTACTAAATTTGATGATTGTTTGATGTCTATAAACTAAATCCACTACCATTTGATAAGCAGTAAGAAGCCTTTCATAAGACCAGTTTGTTCCTTTATTTCTAGTGACCATTATTTTCCAAACCAGGAATGTCCAAACGTGTAGCGAATTGTGGAGAGTTTCTAAAAACCAGTAATACGTGATAGACATAATTTAGGAATGTTGGTTTTTAAGCTTAAGGATTAAAGCAGTGTTAAGTAGAGAGGTGCTAGAGAAACGATTAGCGATAGCTTTTAGAATTAGCTCGTTGTGTGACCTCACTAAACCTTGTTATTAGGCTAAGTGCTCTTATTAGGTTAAATGCTTAAATTTTGAAATCCGATTTGCTTTAGGCACAGTTAGGCACTAAGATTCTTGTCTCTCCAAATACTTTTTTTTTTTTTTTTCCATGTAGACAAAACCTTTGTTTTAGCCTCTGCCAACAGTCCTGGGGTATTGGGAATGTATTAAATGCACAGTAGAACTCCTTTGCTGCCCCTGTTCTGATGCCCCACGGCATGGCACATGCTGACATGCTGACTGACTGCCTCATTCTGAATGTTGGTCTGTTATCAAAATTCATGGGTTTGGTAAGCTTCAGTGTCAGTAATGATTAAATATCAAATACTCTACATGTATAAGAGAGCAGTAAGATAGACCAGTTAGGGCTTATAGTTTTGGCTATTAAAACAGATACCTGTCTAGAGAAGCTCTGTCAGTCATAGTGAACATTTTTCAGGAAGAGTCATGGCAGATGTGGTCAAATCCTAGTTTGCTTGTGTTCAAATGATTTCAGTGAAGCCAGGGTTTTACTGTTCAGATGAAGTACCTGAATTCAGAATAAACATGAATTATATACATTGTATTAATTAAACATGGAACAGCTTAAACATATTTCTTGTTTATGAGGCAACAACAAATTCCAGCCTTCTACTACAGTGGCTGGAGTCCTGGTTTTAAGTTCACCAACTTATTTATTTATACTGTACCAAGGATCAGCTCTATTAAGTGCTTTTTCAGCCTAAAGGGATGAATTGCTATTATTTTATAATGGATCACTGTACAGGATTTTTCTTTGGTGATGATATTTTTGAAACTGGTTGGAGTGATCATTATTCCTTCCTCTGTACTCCAGCAGTATCCACTGGGAAGAATAATTCTGGGATGTAAGTGTAGCACATTTCTTTGTTACCAACTTCACACAGAGCCAGCTCTTGGTATACTTTATGGCAGCTGGAACTTCCATGGACCTCTGTCAGTAACTTTTGTGAAATCTGTGTTCTTTCTTTCTGGCTCAAATCACAATATCTCAGTATCTCAGCGAACAGCTGCTTAATACGTGAAACAGAACACTTTTATATGGATTATTCTTCTTTCATTAATTAAAAAGAAGAAAGAAGTCCAATTCTAACACTGCTCACAAGCTCCTGTAATGTAAAGAATTGCTGCTACTGCTGTTGTATTCCAATGTTAAATTATATTGCTATGCTTTACCAGGAGGCAATCTCTTACATCTATTTATGAACTTCTGGATAGTTTTTATGCTTAGAGCTTTGAATTTAAGATAAATGTTGTGAATACTCCAAATCTAGATACAAATTAGATGAAGCTGACAATCTGCATTGATAGCAAGTAAGTCATGAGGACTTGAAGACCTTAGCCTTGTTCTGTCTCTGTAGCATTGGATATTCTTTGTCTTGGAAGTTGCAAGGTACTGATAACTGTTCTTGAATGCATGGAAGTATGTGAGAGCCCCTGCCTCTGAGTGTATTTAGCCAAAGAGATTATAGTACTTAACATTTATATAAAAAAATGTGTTTGCCATTCTTTAACTTAAGCAAGAACATGTCGTGTGCTCTATACTTAATGGCACTGCTGTTCAGTGTGCAAATCATGCTCAGTGTGGAAGTGGGTTTTATCAGACTAGGTGGAGTACTTCTCTTTGGGATGTAACTGTGTTGTATCTTTGGCTTGCCATAATGAATATTGTATGAGATGGATAGGCTTTTTTGTCTGTGTTTCAGGAAAGCAAGGAAATGTGTTGGAATATTTCACTGCTAGAAAATAAAACATTACAGGAATGTATCTGAGGTTAGTGTTGCTCATTAGTCTGCTAGTAAACCTGATATGGAAATGAGCCATACAGAATCATTTTGCAAAATGGAGGAGAAAGAATCCAAACTTTCTGTGTGCATTTGTTGCAAAATAGTAATAATAAAAAACCCTTTAGCTAATGCTTTTGTGTAAGGAACAGGAACTAGTTCTTCATCTCTCCAAAGAATCCATATGCTTGTAAAATATGGGGAAGTCTGTAGTTTAACTAGATTTCCAAAGATTGATTGTGAAGTGGCTTGAAACAAGTTGCCACTTAAATTCTATTCTTCGCTGACATTTTTTTCTGGTCATGCTTGTTCCAAAGATTTCTAACTCCATTAAGTCACATCTACAGGCCCATCAGCCTGCCTGTATTTCAACACTTTCTTCAACAAAGAAATGGAGATATTTTTCTTCTTTTCTTTCCTGGTGGCAGTCCTTACTTTTTAGAATAAAACTAACAATTCTAGGATCTCCTTTAACAGTTTTTGTTTCTCTTTTTGCTTTTGAGAGCAGATATTGAACTATTGCTGAGTGTAGAGAGAAATGAATGTTTCTGAAGAAGTAGCAAAACCTAGCTTAAAACTCCCTTCTGTCTTCAGGCTGTGTGTTTCAAGAGAAAATTATGTTTAGTCTGCAAAAATCTGTGGCTTTATTTCTAAATGAAAAAAAAAAAAAAAAGGAAAGCAGACTCCAGACCTCTTTAATCTGCATGGCTCATGGAGTTAGATAATCTACTGCTATGTAGGTGAGGGGAATCTCATCCAAGATCCACTACCAAAATAATAAACACAGTGCATTTTCATGCTGAGTCTGAATCAACATGAAGAGTATCAAATAAGGATTAGAATTAATCTGTGTCTCATAAAAAGGAGGAAGGAATCACAGATCTTTGATCATAACTCATGTTCCAAATCACTGTCTCTTTTTTTATTTCAGTGGGGAGGTAATTTGCAGTTCAGTCTCAGTAAAGACAGCATAATTTTAGTGGGGCTTTGGACAGCCCCCCCAGGTGTCATGTACAACTTACTTTTTGCTTCATTTGAAAGTAGTCATTTTCATTTTTCTGCAAGAGCTAAAAGGCTTTTGAAGGACCTTCATTTGCTTTTAAAGAAATGTGGTTGTGAAGAAGTTTGTAGATTCCAGAAAGGAGTTTGTCAACTTTGCCTACCAGGCTGCCTTTACCTCTGTGGTTGAGGTTCTGAGACAAAAATGATTGAAGGAACAGGTAGGAACAAACTCATAGTTTAAATGGAAGCTACTAATGATAAACTCCCTGGTATTGTAGTTGGGAGAAACTGGTTTGTGTCCCCAGAGAAAGCTGGCATGGGAGGACAGCCTGCAATGTATTAGCATTGCTTTGAGCAGGATGCTTCAGAGTTAACAGGCACGTTTAATACCAGTCAGCAACTTTAGTCCACGTTGTTGTATGCCAATGCAGATGCTCTTCAGAAAGTCAAATATGGAGTGCAGATGCCATTTCAAGTTGCTTGCAAAAGAAATAGTGTTGTACAACACCAGCAGTGTGAGATTATTATTATGCTTAACCAATAAATTCACGTTTGTGTGTTTTTTTGGTTTTAAATAAAATCAGGCAGGTGGCTCCACTTCCAAACTCTTGTCTTTAAATGAAAGAATCGTAAAGACCTGCTCTCTTAAAGCTCCCTCTAAAGCCAGCTGAATGCATTTAAGAATGACAGTTAAAGAGAAAAGTAGGAAAAAACAAACAACTAATATAAGCAGCAATGTGAATTGACAAGAAGTTTGTGCTGGAATCTGTTTCACTGGATGGGATCTTGCTGGGAGCACAGGTTGGTTTACTGCCTCCTGGAGCAATGCTTAGTGTGGAAAAAATGTACAAGATCTCTATGGATCAGAGTGTGAATTTAGGGGAATTCAGAGAACTGAGAGTTTGTTGGTTTTTTTTTTCATTTATGAAGCTGGCACTTTAAATGTAGCTCCAGGCAATTATTAATCAATTATAGCTCAGAATTTTATTACAGTTTTAATGTATTCATTGCCCTGTAGCTGCAAAGACGAATCATTCCACTTTGCTTGAGGTCAAGAGTTCGATAAAGATCATTCAGCCTTCCAGCTTAAATGGAGCTAACTGGAACTAATTATTAGTCACTTGGACTGAAAAGTAATCGATGCTCACACAATATTTGTTATCTCTTACAGGCAATTTCATTCCTTACGCCACTGGCAGTCATTTTTGTGGTGAAAATAATCCGGCGAACAGACAAGACTGAGATTAAAGAGGCATTCTTAGGTAATGTATGTCATATTTCAAGATGGAAAATGCGTGATAGTTCTCAGAGATCAATTCCAGCTGTAGTTTGAGCCTCAAAGAAAACCTTTCTCCATTGCAGTCTATTACAGTAGTTTTCAGTGCAGCTATAGCTGTAAGCCACGTTACAGTCTTTGATTTTATGTATGCTTCTCAGTGTACAAGTTTTATGCCTTAGTTCCACAGTCTAGCTAGCAAAGGCCAGAACTTGATCACCAAAGTTTAGATCAGCTAAAAGAGGTTATCCAGGTGTATATTTTTATATTGCAGTTTATTTGTTACTTAGCTCTTGCTTACAGTGCAGCTATTCTAAATTCAGGGATTGAGAGTAGAGTCCTGTGAGACTCAGTTGCTTAGTTTAGGAAAATTATTTCTTTCATTGTTTTCTCTGACCTTCCCCTGGAGTTTACGGTTTCCTGTCCCAAGATCAGTGTTCATGGCTCAGCTTTTCTAATCACAGGATGAAGTTTTATCTTAAACTGTTAGTAGGGCTGTTTGTGCTCTTGATCCTGGACTGTGAACTGCTATGGCTGTGTTGCAGGTGAGGTCTAATTCCAGTTGTAGGCAGCAGCCTCTAACACTGGAAACTGCAAATGCATTTATGGCAGTGTATTTTAAATATTCCTAACTCCATAATTCTGTGTTTTGTCCTTGAATTTCTTGGATTTTAGATCATAAGTTCAAACTGACATCAACCTTGCCTTAGCTAGGCTGGATATAAGTGACACTGTGTGTCTGCCTTTTTTAGACCAGGCTGTGTTCATACAGCTTGTTCTTTCTCCAGGTACTCTTAACACAAGTGTCAGAAGATCCTAGTTTCGATTTCCATTCCAACAGTCATTTGTAGTAAATTCTGAAAAGACTTACAGTGATACTTTACTGTCAAGTCTATTCAGTCGAGGTAACCTTGATTAATAAAATGCGTACGGTCACAGTGCTGAGTTTCACTTTTTGTGGTGTGAAATGGAAAGGAGATTTTTTTTTAATTTTTTTTTTTTTTTTTTGGAGCTTTAACTTCATCAATTTTTCTCACCTTTTTAAAAGAGGCTTTTGGTTTTTTTTCTGCTGTTGTCTTCTGTGATGATTTCCTCTTTAGTGCCTGTAAGGAATCTCTGTTCTGAGGTCCATGTTCCCTCCTGTTCTCCCCGCTTCCCAAACTTTAAGGAAACCCCAACCTTGATGTTCTGTTCTGCAAGGTGTTCCTGTTCAATGAGAGCCATAAATGTAGAACTCCTTGTGTCTTAATTAGGCTTAAGTATAGCGTATGTTAATTTGATTCAGTATATTAATGTGTCTGGTGATGTGAAGCTGATAGGAAGATACATTCATTAATTGATAGCCTTGCTGTTTGTGCTGAGATCATGTTCATAATAAACAAACAAGAAATGCCTAACTGTTGAATTTCTTTAAGAACGAATGATTAAAGTGATGTGAAAATATTTTGCTTAGCACATAGGTGTTTGTATAAAAAAAAAATGGTGATCCAATGCATCAAAGTTAAGCAGCAGTTAGCTTGCTATTACAGGTGCCCTTAATCCTTCCCCTGGAAGTGCTTCTCTCTTTGATGCAGTTATGCACCTTGTGATGGGCAGTGAAAATGTAATTTATTGTTTTTTTTGCCAGCTTCACACAGACATCTGATAATTAGATTGCCATTGTAAACAATGAGCAACAGTGGAAGAAGCACGGTTCATTCAGCCATGTCGCGAACAATCAAACATGGCTTAATGAAAAGGGTAAACTTTACTACATGTCTTGGAAAGCAGGTATCTCTGCATTTACTATTTTTAAATGGAGGATGTACTGCTGTGACAAAGCTGTTATTATGCAATTGATTTTTTGGAATTTTGTGTGTTACTCATGATGTGATCACTGTAAATAACCAAGAGGAAACAACTGATAGGAAAAAGAGCATGGGCGTGAGTAGGCACTGTTAACATAGGTACTGAAAGTAGAAGACTGTTTTGAACAATATCACTATTTCTAGGATTTACTTGTTCCTTTGTTTTTTGCTGGCAGCTATTGTTAAGATCTGTAAGTCTGAGAACACTTATTGTTTTGATGGAGGACCTCTTTTTTTTCTTTCTTTTTTTTTCTTCTTCTTCTTTTTTTTCTTCTTCTTTTTTTTACCTAAAGAAAGATCCTATAACACACATCTTTATGATCTATAATATCCTTAGGCAACGATTTTATGGAGGTAGGATGGATGCTGCTGAAGTGCAGCATCTGGGGCTGCAATCCAATGGGAAAATAGCTCATGCAGCTGTCATGGTCAAAAGCTCTATTACTGCAACTGCTCTGGAAATCTAAGATTTGCCTGATTTATTTAGTACTTTTTTTTTTTTTTTTTTTTCTGATGAGGAATAAAATTCTGCGATGCACGTCCTGTAACAGGGAGCTACACTGCAGGCTGGAACATTGGGTTCGTTTTATACTGAAAGAAAGTGGATCTAAGTGCCACTGTGAAATCAAGGCAGAGATATCTACAGGCTTTAGATGAGGTTATTTCAAAAGTCTAGGGACTTGGTGTAAAAGCACAAATAAAGAGTATCATCCAGTCATACCTGATATTCCTGTTTATTACTCCTGTTTTATTAGGAATGTTGTTGAATGCTGGGAGAGAATATAGGGAAAGTGTTGAGATTTTTAGTGAAAATGTCTGCATCCTTATGAAAGAAGAGTAGAAAATCATTCCGTTCTAATTTTAGCCAAAAGGTTGTTCTTTAGCATTAAAGTAGATTCTTCAATTGGGTCATGCAAGTGCACTCAATTGTGTGTTTGTATTTATGTATATGTAACTTTAGAAGAGGTATATGCAGGAATTCTTGACCAAAAGAGCATAAGAAAAAAAAGAAAACCAGATTAATTTCAGAGTAAAAGCAGAACAAAGTAAGTTGTGAGATGCTTTGAGGTCTACCCTATGTCTGAGTAATGCAGAAAAAAAAATACAGTTCGCTTCAGAGCTTATTCAGTTATCAGTCCACTGATGGTTTCAATCTATAAATCAAAACATGTAATGCTATGGTATATAGCTTGGTATCTATGTTGCTATTGTTCTGTTGTGTTTTTTTTGTTTTTCATTCTGTTTTGTAGCTGTTTCCTTGGCTCTAGCTCTGAATGGAGTCTGCACAAATACTATTAAATTAATAGTGGGAAGGTAAGTCTTGTCATATTATAACTGATGGCTTTAACTGTTAAAGAAACTAAGTCAGAGTTGGCAGGTACAATACATCTTAATAAAAAGATAACTGCTGGTACAAAGTATTGAATTAGCAGGAGCCCCTGGAAAACTGTCCTTGCCCTGGTATAGGTGTTGTATAACTTCATTATATGACACACAACTGTGATAGGAATGTGTATCCTTGTGCTGTGCTACTTATTTGATCGTTTGGTGGATGCAGACAAATGCAGAGTTTGAAAGGACAGATGTGAACATGTACCAGTGCCTGGTAAAGCAGAAGAGTCACAGTACATGGGAGTTTAGATGCCAGTGCCACTAGTCTGCTGAAACAGAAATCAAAAATGCTTGCACCTTTTTCTTCAGGCAGACATGAGCTCATTTTGCCTGCACTCCAAGACAGCTAGGTGCTCTGTCAGCTTATCTGTGAATGTGGTCATTCACCTTGCTTCTCTGCAAGGTTTATTAGCTCAGTCAGTATGACACTAGCCAAACCTACATACTACTACTCAGCTCAGAGCAGGATTAAAAGAAGCTTCGTTGGTTAGTGGACATACAGAGGCAGTATAGGGGCTGGCAGTAGAAATCATTTGTTGTTTTGGTGACATTTCCATAAACTAAGTTGTCCTGTTCTCAACCAAGTGTGTCAGCAAGATCTGTGCAACTTTGTGGGGTAGCCACACTACTTTTCTTTGTCACTGGAAGTATTATGCAGAACTGATTGTTCTAGGGAGATGTAGCCTTACATACTCATTTTCAGAACTGAGATTCTCTGTGCTCTTTGAAATGAAACATACTGTGAGGAGAGACAGACTACAACTTGTATTCTGCACTAGAAGACTCCCTGCCTGCAAAAATTTTGCCTTAAATTGATTATTCCAGAAAACATTAAATGCTTCTGTGTTAAAAGCAGGAAGCAACGTGCTCTATACAAAATATGCATGTAAATGTAATAATCACTTTGAGGTTTATTTGTTACTACAGCGTTTATATTTTTAATATCCATGGTGTTTTTTGTAGACCGCGTCCCGATTTCTTTTACCGCTGCTTTCCAGATGGAGTAATGAACTCTGAAATGCACTGCACAGGTGATCCAGATCTGGTGTCCGAAGGCAGGAAAAGCTTTCCGAGTATCCACTCTTCCTGTAAGTTCATTCAAATGCAGTGCTTCTTTTGTGAAAAGCTGTACTATCTTTGGAATTGCTCTTTATTTGTTAGATGGTGAGCCTGGTTTTTGTTAGAGGGGTACTTCTGTCTTCAGTCACTGCTGCCACAAATTTCCCTCTCCTTATCTTGAGAAGCACCTGAGAGACATGGTAGGACTATCAGTAGAGTGAAACGTTATTCAAGGTTACAGGAGACAGTGCTGTTCTGAAGGGATACCTGTCTCCTAATGCAGCTCTCTGTGCATCGAGTGCATATGTAGGAAATACTGTTATATAACACTGGATGAGAAGATGGATATTAGGATGACATCAGCACGTTGTATTATTCTTTTATAGTAACACTGTTATATTAAACTGCTTACAAGACATATTCAAGAAGTCCTCACAGCTTTAGAACTTATGACAGTTTGCTGGTAGAAGAGTGAACCTTTCATGACCTGTTTTCTTACTCTTTTGATAATATCCACATTATACACGTGGTATATATCCACGATATAGGGCAGCTGCTCTTAGCTAGTGTTGTAAGCTGGCAGACATGTAGGTGACCTTGTTAAAACTCACTTCTGATCAAATTAGTTATATTAACTCAGATGTTACAAAGCTTCCTTCCTCTGTCTTAGGGAACTGACTTACAGAGGTCTAATGCAACATCTTATGATGTGTAAAATAAATTGACTACTGCAAGGTTGGGGGTTTGTGTTTGGACTTTTTTTTTTCTTTTTCTGCTGATGTTGTTTGTTTCTTTCACTGTTCTGCTTCTGAGAACTGCCAATTTAGTACCACTGAGGAAAACCTCTGGAATTTATGTTCATGATCTTCTTTGAAACTAATAATTTCAAGTTGTTAGACTGAATAGTTACGTAACAAGTTGCTTAATTATATTCTAGGCTGATCTTTTTCTTGTTTGAGACCCAGAGCAGTTAAGAGACCAGTAAATGTTTGTGGCAAACTTTGAAGCTTTTTAGTCCTAAGTGGTAAACCAAGTCAGCTGCATCAAATTTTGTTTATTAGATTTGATTCACATTAGAGTGACAGTAACAGATTATATCCTATGCCATTTAGAACAAATGGTACCTATTGCTATCTTTAGACCATTTTTGTATGCTGACTGTCACGCTTGATTGCAGTTCTCTTGGTTCACTGTGTAACAACAGACGTTTAGAATAAGTACAGACTGATGTACCTAGAATTACCCCCATAATAAACAGCAAATGTTATAATTGCTCACTTCATTGCACTGTAGCAGTTTACTCCTTAGGGCTGCAGAGTTTTAAGTTGGGGTGGTACTTTTGGGCTTGCTCAGTCTGGAAACAGACACTGTTGTGTGTGTGTGTGTGTGCATGTGTTTGTGTGTACCATGCTCTGGTTAGCTCTGATCCATGTCAGAGTTCTCTTACCAGGACTGCCTGTCACCCAGCATAGTGTGTTGTCCCTATACTGGTGGGGCAGCTCACTGAGGTTTTATTCATAACTGCCACTGGTTTTTATCACCTCTCAGTTATGTTGCTGCAGCTCACAGAAAATTCAGTAGGAGCAGAATGATGGCCCAGTGGATTTATATAAAAATTGAGTGGCTTTCCCCTTCCCTGACTAGTACAATATTAGCATGTGGCTGAGTTGACTTTATTTCCTGCTGCAAAGCCTTTTATTATCATGCAATGAGAATGAAGAGACACTACATATGCAGTAGCTTCTATCTGTTGGTAAGTGTATGTGAGATTAAGGCAGTTCTGAAGTTCCTTGAAGTACTTAACTATTTGAAGGCTGATGTTGTAATATTTAAGTCTGGCAAGGTTGTGTGTATTGAATCTGTACATATTTTATTCTCCTAATGGAGAAGGAAACAACTGCAAGTTGATATTCATAGAGAAGAGCATCCCCTTCACCTATGTAGCAAAGTTGTTTAGATAGAAGTTTTTCCATTTGTATTTTGTCAAGAATAATTTATACTTGTGGTATTATTTATTTTCTTGCTTGATTGAAGTGAGGAAAACATTATTATGGGAAACACATTACACAGCCTTCCTGGATGTGTGAAGCAATGAGGACGTTCAGGATATTGTAACCTCTGTTCAGAATTTGTTTCTGTAATTCTGCATTTTGTCTTTTGTTTTCTGTAATATATAAACTACATTTCCTTTGCCTTTGTAAAAAGTAAAATAAAATAAAAGTTACTCTTGTCTGTTTTAAAAAAAATTAACCCTTTCTGCCTTCTTAACGTGCTGTTAATTGCAAGCTTTCCTTACATGTGTTCAGTCTAAGGTTCTTTTTTTTCCTTTGCTACTTTTACCCTTCCTATAGCACGAAATCACTACAAGATAAAGCAAAGGAGTTACATTCTTTAGATTTCTATCATCCTCTGGTGTGGAATTTGTGAAGTGAAAGTAAAAATGCTTTTGATTACTGTTTTTGTTGGTGGTGTTTGTTTTCTTCCTGTTTTCACAGCTCCAGAAATTTAAATGAGAAGAATGAGGGTTGACATGAACTCCAGTACCTCTTCTGGAATTACATTTAAAAGTAGTTAGCTTTAGTTTAGTATTTCTACTTAACTGGAACATGTGAGGAAAGTAAATCACAAGTGAAAGCTTTCAGAGAGCCTGTATAGAAAGATTAGAAGCTTTAGTTGAGAGCCATTTTAATCTTGAAACTCATTTTTCTTACAGCATTCCTTGGGCAGGCTGTCAATCAAAGCTTTGTTATACCAGAATCTAAAGTGTCAGCCATGCAAAATGTGGCCTTTAACAGGAAAGTCTGTGTTGCTGTGACTGTTGTATGATAGAAATAGGCCTGGGCGCCTACCTGTGCAACCTGGGCTAGGGAGCTGCTTTGGCAGGGGGGTTGGACTCAGTGATCTCTAGAGGTCCCTTCCAACCCCTACAATTCTGTGATTCTGTGATAAAAATGTAGTTATAGGGATGTATAACAGCAGTGGCAGTGCTGGCACCCCCAGATGGCCTGACCTCACCTTGTGTACTCAGTAGAAAAATGTTGTGAACTATGTATGTTCCACTTGTGCCCTGAAGGAGAGCTCAGTCTCCTCATTAGAGCACTGATTATTTTAAATTTTTTATTTGGTGTTTTGGGGTCTTAAGTTCCCTTGTCTTTCATCTCCCTTTGCCAAGCAACATGCGTAAAACAAATAAAATCTGTGGAGCACAGGCTGCTTTGTAAAGTGAGAGACTTTCAGACAGATGTGAACTGTATCATTGCCTAAAACAAAGGAGGCATTCAGATAGGAATAAAGAGATTTTAAGCCCTTTCTGTTCATACTCCGTTAAGTGAAAAAGCAGAAAAATGCAAGCACAAATCTGAAGATTTTACAAGTTTTTACAGCAGTTTTTGAAATAGACTGTCGTTCTGTAACTGATATGTAGTGGTTATGATAGAAGAAGTGATGGTCATAATGTACAGGCAGAGGAAAAGACTGTGATCACTGAAGTAGCTGTGATGTTGCCCTCTCACCCGTTGGCTGTCAGTAAGATGAGGGAGAACTGAAGGGGCAAATTCTCTTCTCGCTTTATGCTTCTGATAATCTCACAGATACAACCTGTTTACAACCTGTGTAGGTTGTGTGTTGTTTTTATTTATTTCTTTTTCCCGCTTTTAATGGTAGCGCTCATTTAAGCCCTTGGTACCTTACAACAATCAGAAGCAAAACAAAACAAAACAAAAAAAACATTCAAAGTTTGTACCCAGATGGCAGCAGTTATTCCAAAAGGCCATCTATTCCTTTTTGGAAGGTTTGACCAGGAAGTCAGGTACCCTTAGATCTTACAGAATTAGACCTGGAAATGTACTATGTCTTTCAGGTATGCTTACAGATTCATAGTCAGTGAAGAGAATAAAGCCTTCTTGTATCATTCATAGTATGTCAGTTCATTGCCATATGTGGATGATTCATGATGTACTTAAAAAAAAACATGAAAACTTTTTGTTATATTAATTCTAAACATCTTATATTGTAACATCTTCCAGTAGCTGAAAATTAGCTTGATTGGCACGTGGCTTGTGAGTTCCCTGTAGGAAAAATATCTCCCTCTGATCTAATCTTGAGCTATCTAATTGGATATTTCTTTTCTGATCTTGGCGTCTCATTTCTAATTGCTCTGAATTCATCATGCCAGTATGATTTTCCTCTATTAAGCTCCAGTTGAATATTATGCTGAATATTGTGGCTTACTACATACTCCAGTAATTTTCTTTTATAGTGTGGGTTTTATTTTTTTCACTGTAACTTCCTTTTCTCATCAAGTATGCTAATAAGGGGCCCAGAAAGTACTTTTGTCTATCACACCATGAAACTCTCCAGGTATCAAAACACATTCTTATCTAGTTTACTGGATGTATTTGGACTATTTGTATGCTGTCAGGTAATTGATTTTAAAGCTCTGTTTTTTAGGACTGCAACTAGATTTCTTCAGGTGGAGATGTTGAATGTTGTGTGTATGGTGAAAGAAGACAGTAGTTAGCTCAGGGAGTGAAGAGTTGCAAGTTGAGAGATAGCATAAAAGATGTGAAAAACTGTTATCACAGGAAGCTTTTTTTAGAAGCACAAATTCATAGAAATCCACATCTTTTCCCAATTTCCGTCTAAAATTAACTCCCCTAAGCTGCCATCTGTGAAGATTTTGATTTAAAATTATGAATCCAGATCATCTTCTCAAGTTGGTGGTACCAAGTTTCTGAATTAGAGGGAGAAAGACCTGCCACGTAGTATTTTAACTGTCTTTGACTTAGAATTCATTGTTTAGATAAAGATGGACCACCAATACCAAGCACAAATGTGCTACAAGTATATTATGCATTTTGTTTGTGTCATGTGGCATCCAGATACAGAGGAGCCTTGTGTGCTTATGGCTATGAATGCTGTGATCTGGGATGGTAGAAGATTGAGAGGAACAGCACAGTGTTGCAAGGGTTTCACATTTCAAATTGTAACATTTCAAGGAATTGATGTTTGAGTTTCTGTTTTCAGGGTGATCCTTTTCAGATATAAACTCATCACAGATTAATGTGAACGTTCTTTTTCATTGTAGAAGGTAATTTTACTGATAAAAATCAATGCCAGAACTGAATTAGCTGGAGAATTCTGTTCTATTAATATTTGTCATTTCTGCATCAAATAAATGATCAGCAAACGAAGTTAATGAGAGCAGTAACCAAAGAATTAGGATCTTAATGCTCACTGTCCTCTTCAGTATAGCTATTGCCTTTAAGAAAACTTTGCAAGTGGAGCATGTCACAATATGTAGATTCTATTTATATTAGAAATAGGATATATACATTGTAAGAGTATTGAATATGAGGTCATCTGTGCTTATTTGGTGGGACAAAGAACAGTGTCTCTAGGAAAGAAATTACAAACAATAATAGGGAAAAATAAGGTCATTATTTTCTGCTGGCCTAATAAATGAGATTATATCCTTGGACCAGTCCTGAATAGTAATTTTCTACTTTAAGTAGCCAGATTCCATTATGAATGACTGCAGTTATTGCTCAGCCTGTTGTAACAAGCTTAAAAAAATTGTTCTGCAGAGATTCTCCAGCGCTATGAGTGACCAAGGAGAGAGAGGAATCCCAGCTGCCTTTTCTCAGACATTTCCATGTTTTCCTTCATAAGCAAGATCACCCCCCACCTCCTGTTAGGAGTATGTATGTCTTTCCCTCCAACTCTGATGCATTTCCACAAGCTATCAAGACTATGTGTGGAATTACTTGGATGCTGATTTATCAAGCAGCTCTTGTGCATTATTATTGCATTAAACAGGGTGGCTATTTAGATGCCTGTTTTCTTTGTGAAAAGATACATCCATGTAGATATGCTGTTCTTCTTTGTCAAAACCATTTATCTGCCTTAGGATATACCAAATCTGAAGGTGAAAGGGGATGTCCTTATCTTTCCATCATTTTTTTCTGAAAAAAAGTAGGCTTGCTTTCAAGCTGTATGAGGAAAACCTGAAAGTAGTGTAATTCTTCACAGTAGTGTGTTATTTAGCATTATCAAGGCCTACATGAAAAATCAGGAAATTGTAACTGAATTGTACCAGATAAACCAGCTTCTTTCTTGGTCTCAGGACTGCGATTTGCTGATTTGTGGTCTCCTCTAATTTACGATTCACATAGGAAACCAAAGGGTTTTAGGAGGCATTTTTTTTGTTGTGTTTGTAATCTCTAGTTATATAATACAGGGAATTTAAGAATAGATACAGGCTTCAAAGGAGAGTGAGCAGAAAAAAGCGATATCATCTTGCATCCTAGATCATTAATGACAAATAGAATTAATGACTCTTCAAGAGATGGAGAATCAAAGTTGAAGAAATGAGCTGGAAGTAAGAGTCTGTGAATCTGACTTGGATAAACAAGTTTTTATGGCAGCTGTTGCTGCTTCTTGGTTATTATAGCTATTTTTTTCTTGGTCGTTAAAGCTGAATTTTCTTCTGTCAGTGCAGGGGAAAAGCTTTCAGACTAATTCTTTACACCTTTTTGACTAACCCTAAACTTTCAGTAAGTTTGAGGTATATGCTTGATTTCATAGCCTGAAGAAAAGGTTACGATATTGTAGACTTCTGCTGTGTACAAAGCTAAGACCATTGTTCTTCTGACTGACCTGTACAGTAAAAAAGACTTTGAGTTACACTGACGATCTGAATATCAATTTTTGTCTGTAAACTATGATGACAGCTCTTCTCTGGGGCAAAATTGGTCAGAAAGCTCAAGAGAAATTCAAAAATAAAAGTATCAACTCTGACCTGAAGACCGAGGAGGCTGGTACATGAGATTCTGTGATTTATTTCGTCCAGGAATGACTGTATGAAGCTCTTCATTTTTGATAGGGTAAATTTCTAAATCTTTTGAGGCTGTGGGTAAGACTTTCAGTGGCAATGTTTGCACTCTGATCAGGCGTATGCTGTTGAAGCTGTTAGGACAGTCCCCACTTTCAGTGGAGTGGTTCACATTGCATGATGTTGGAGACCACACTAAGACTAAGGCAAAAAAATCAATAAAACCCTCAAAATTGAATTAAAGGCTAAAATGTTAGGCACCCTTATATAGAGGTGTCTGATTTTATCAGGTTATAGAAAACTCAGTAATGAAGATATCTGAACATGTAAATTTAGGTCTGTTGAAAAAAAGAAAATATTTAAAATCTCTTGAGATAAATGCTGTGCGATAAATGGCATGAAATCAAGAATGTAATTTATGCCAGAACGAGAGAAGTGCAGAGCATCTACAGAAATCCCATTTGGGTTTTGCTATTACTGTCAGTTCTAGATAGAAAGAAACCAGCTATTACAGATAAGTGAGTAGATAGGTAATATTTTTTTTCCTCCCTTGTGCAGAGAACTGAGCAAATAATGAAACCACTGCTTTATCTAACAAACCCTATGCATAAAATATTCATGCAAAACATTTTTAAAGTGAATACTGCTTCGTAGCAGTCAACTGATTTCCTGTATTTTTCTAGTGATTTTTCTCTTGAGATTTTTAGTTCTTGCTTGTTTCAATCTAAACTAAGTGTAATTTTAGAATTTTCTGCATTCTGTTTGATCTAGCAGAAACTTTCAGAAAATGATAGTGTTGGAAGTTCTGAATTATGTTGGAAAACCATGCGAGCTGGAACATAAATGAAATTGCTACAGGATAGTAGCAAGAAGGTCTTTTTAAATTCTCTCTTATGTTGGGAGAGTGAACAGTTCATTGGGTGGTTGTACTGGGAGTTAAACAAGGAAAGCAGAATGGTTCAGATGTTTTTGATAGCAAAGCAAATTCTTCAGAATCTCCGTGTAATTTAAATTGGTGAAAGGTGCTCAGTGATAATAAGTCCTCTGTCATATTATTGGTTATTTTATTTGACATCTTATTAACCTGCCTTCTCTGTCTTGCCTGCTCTGGCTGCCTTCCTTTGTTAATTCCTTGAAATCAGTTAGTTTGTGTGAATGAACACAGCAAGATCCTGTCTTGAATAATGGAACTATCACATTCTGCAAATAAGAAAGAAGTCTAAAAGTAGGAGTTCAAATGTATTTATGTTATAAATATCTCTTAGATTAGGGGACTTCTTGGTGTAAATCTGTCATCTTAGGTATGGAAAATCATAGTTGTTCAAAAAGCACTTTTGACGTTGACTGGCAGATTGCTTAATATTTCATTTCTCCTTTTTCTCATAAATTAGCTATTTCACTGAAGGTGTTAATGTATGTTTGTGTAGTATCTGTGATGTGTCTTGCTGTGTCACCAAAAAAAGCTCCAAACAACCCAAAAACAGGAGGAGGCAGAGGCTGGAAAAGATTATGTCTTTGAAGCAAAGAGTAGCCAGCCATTTTCTCTTCTCGTTTCTCAATAAGTAACTGAAATTAGACAGTTTTAGAAAGTAAAATATTTTTCATTTTAAAAGGCATTCATTTGCTCGAAAAAATAAAAAGGTTTACTTGACTCTGAGTGAAGAAATTATTGAATTTCAATGAATTGTTTGCTATACTGTGGTAATTTATATCAAATATTACTGCAGTACATGTAATTATTGTTGAGTATTTAAATTTGAACTGTTAATTATCTTTAGCTAGCAATTTCATGGAGGATAATCATATTTCCTTCAGTTGAGAGTGAACATTTTAAGTAACAGATGAGCTACAAGCCACAGGTTTCTGGCAGTAATTGCTGCTACTCCCTATTTTCAAGATAAATCTCTTAATTAACAACTGTATAGCAGTGCCTCTTTGAAATATTTCATCCTCTTATAGAAGTATCTGGAGAAGTAAGGAATAAATGTCTTAGGCAAGAAAAAAAAAAGGTCCCCTGTGGGGCTTATTGGCTTCTTAATTCAAACTGTAAGTGTACTCCGGAATGTTTGTGTTTCGGGTTTTTACCTCTTTGACATATTTACCTTTCAGCACTCAAAGTCTGTTTGAATTCACAAGGGGCTTATGAGGCAAACTCCGTAAAGCTTAGTTCTTCAGCACTACTAATAAATCAACTCCTGCTAGTCTGTTTGAGATTTAGATTATGTACATCTCAAACAGATCTTGAAAAGACCTATTTTTCCTTAACTGAAAATACAAGCAAGCAACGACTTACACAGCAAACTCCATGATGCTCCCTACTATACTGTATTGTGTGTTTGGTGGAAACACTTCAAACCTCTGCTATAAAACTTTTCCGTCCACCGAAACACTCTTCAAATTGTATTTTGTCTATACTTCACTTGCTGATGCGTGCATTCAAGAGAGATTGATGCAACTACATGGCATGATAAATGAGAGAGAAAGTAGTTGAGCAGTATGTGATCCATTTACAAGGACAATACTGAAGACTTATGTATGGCAAAGTAGTAGGTAAGAAGTTACCCCATTCAACATGTGAGACTTGATATATTCCGTTTGAGGGAATGTTGAGCTGTAAAGAAAAACTTGTCCTTGACAGAACATATTTATACATAATTGCCTCGTAAATCCCAGGGTGACAATAATTTGTACTAGAATTGGATAGTTGTTTATCTAGAGCTTGTGTTTAGATGCTGTATTTATATATATTATGCATATATGTTTATGCCAACAGGTGGAAGAAGGGGAAAGAGACCACACTAGAGAAGTGCCACACCCCAACTGCCATTTTGTGCTAGATTTAAATCCAATATCGGTTCATTAGTGGGCTTAATTGCATGAAGTGTGATTGAAAAACATGGAGATCTTGGTAATGAGTAGAATGAAAACCATATCTTGCAGAGAAATATTCTAGTCTGGCACAACTGTATGATCAAGGCTGAGTTCAGAAGGTGATTTGTTGCATATACGAGTGCTAAGGCTGCTATGCTCTGTGCCTGAGTGATATCCCCCTTATCTTCAAAGTAATTCTAGAATCTGAGGCATTTTAGGCTTTGTCTTTATTGTGTTCTTAGAGAAAGGGGATTTGTTCAAGGTTTCGGTCATCAGAATTAGCAAAGGAGTCACTTCAACTTTAGCACTTTCTGTAAATAGCATAATTAACTGAATAATTGAGAAGGACTTAACTTTTTGTTTGTTTTTTTTTGCAGATGTGATACAAGCTTTGAGACTGCTTTAGATATTTCAGGTGTTGTGAGATGTCTGAAAGGTTCATGTAAATAAAATAGCAGGAAAAAAGAACAAAACACACGTAGTTTCATGGTAATTCCTTGCAACAGTCTTGCCAAAGCAGTCTAACAACAAATACCCTGGTTACTTACCCTTCAGATAATACAAGTCTTTGTTCTGACATGTCTCTGTCTCCAGTATTTCTTTTTGGTTTTCCAAATCCCTGCATGCTTTTGTATTTTCTGATGCACTTTTCATGTTGCTTCTGCTGAACTGTATTTCTTTGTTGTTGTGGAAAGAAATTAATAAAGCTAAGCCACAGGGAAGGTGATTGACTATCCCACTTGGAAAAACAGATATATATTTTGCCTGTGATAATAAGCTCAAAATGTACTCTGGGAATTGTACTCCTATAAAATCCTTTTTAAATTGAATTTCAGCATTAAAATTTATGCAGCCATTTGGTATCATACATTTTCCTTCAGGAAAGATAAACATTTCAGTCTTTGAACAGCGTGGAACTGAAAACATTCACCAGTTGCCCCAGCTAGAATTGCAGTAGGCTGCTGTGCAATTCCAGTGAAGAATGGTACGTGTTTGAATATGAAAAATAGGCAGTAATCATTGCAAGTATAAGGCATTACAGACAAAGAGATGGATCATTTTTCTCTGACAGGCCATTTGTGATGGTTGTTTTGCAGTTTCATAATTTGTTGCCACTAAGATGAGTTGGGGATTTTTTTTCCAGTTTTTAAACTGCATCATGTCAGGAAGACATGTACTGTGTGTTTAGCAAGCCATCCACTGAAACCTGAGATGCTGATGGTCCTCATTAGGTACTTTAATTTCCAGAAGACACCTGCAAAAGCTATTCTTTTTTCATAAATAATTTATTTGAGGGCTTTAGATCAGATTCGTGTTCACAGATTGTCCCTTTATGCCTTTTAACTCGGTAATTGGTTTGGTCCATACAGATGGCTTTTTAAACCCACCTACATCCCCTGAGGGAATAAGATATAAAAACGGGGTCTGCTGTGCTCCTAGATGCTGTCATTCCTTTTATTTCTTCTCTGAACCCTTTTTTTTAAAAGAGGGTGGCAGAAGCAATCTGAAAGGTTGAGTGTAACAAAGCTCTGTGTATTCCAATAATGATAATGCTGAGATGGAGCTCTTTCTGATATGCTTCAAGCACCATTATTATGTAGTTTAAAAAATATGCCTTTGTTCTTTTCTCCTCATTGAGCACTTAATTAAATATTTCCATCTGGAATTTGCATTAAGTATATCTTAAGTTAATGCTGTTTTAAATTGAATCAGACTGATTTTCTCATTTTCCTCTGTGCCAATGTCTCCAAAGAGGACTGGCTGGTATTGTATGCAGCACCTTGCTTTATTTATGTAAGCAAAGTATTGGTTTCTTCCAGATCATAAGAAATAAACATAGTAGGAGTGCTGGTGCAGTTTAGGGACACTGCTTTGCCTCTTTGGAATCTTTCTTATGCAGTATGATATCTTTTGTTATTAGGGTATACAAGGTTATAAGGTATACAAGAGCAAATTGTTTAATGTTTTTTGACTGATCACATCTTCAAAATGTACCATCAAGCAGAGAAGTGGCCTGCATGGACTACACAGCAGTTGACTTGTTTCAAAGTGTCATAGAATGGCTTGGGTTGGAAGGGACCTTAAATGTCATTGTGTTCCAGCCTCACTGCCATGGGTAGGGATGCCCATGTAGTTCATTAATCTCAAACAGTGCTGAAATCAACATATCGGGTTCTGCAGCTAAACTGCATCTCTCTCACACACACACAAAAAGTATTTGGCTTTTCTGGATTTTTTTTCTCATCCGGTGACCCAGAAATGTTGGGATCTTAGATTGAAACTTGCCAAATTAAGTCATGTTTCCTTTAAATGACATTCACTGACATGGATATCTTCAATATTAATACATTTCCCTTTTTCTTTCCTAAGGAAGCAGAAAAAAGAATTGCCTTTCTTGAATGTTAATTACCATTGAATTAGTTCCACACACTCTGCAGTGTGGAAACAGGAGAAATCCTCCCAAATGTTTTGAAAGCCAGTAGATAAAAGTGGAATGAGAGACCACGGCTTCAGAATATATCATTATGGTTATGATAAATAGTCCCACATCCCCAAGTATTTAGCTGTTAATTCCATGTTCTTCTCTGCTGCTGACTCTGCATTAGCACTGTGAATATAGGGTCAAGCAGCTTTTTCTGGATGTGCACGCTCTAGGGTAAGGAAAATCAATCATAATATTGTAATGCAAAGCTGCTTTGCAATTTATTTTCATAGCTACCAGCTTGAATATTCTTTTGTTATTTTTCCATTTTACATTAGGCTTAAGTTCCCATGCAGGCATGTGTGTGAGACTCTTCTTATTGACCTTCTGTTTGGGGGAACACAGCCATGTGAGGCTAAGTCAGGCTTTGTGTCCAGTTCAAGGATATATTCTGTGGACTTTTCATGTGCATTTCTTTCTGGAAACATTCTTTGAAGTATCACGAGGTTCACTTTAAAGCCTGTTTCAGAAAACCTGTCGTGTCTGTCTGATGTCATTTGAATAAACAATCCTTTGTCTTGTAGACCTCTGCCTTCAGGACAATACAGTTACAGTTGTGGAGGTTGCATTTGGGAGTGGATGAGCTAGAACAGACCTAAAGAAAGGAGGCAAAGTTCCTGAACTGAAACACTGACTTTTTTATTTTAAGTTGAATGCTTGAGCTTTGTCTGGTCATATAAATTGGTTTTAGTCAGTACCTTTCTCTGCTGTATTACTTTTACTGTGTCAGAGCCGTTATATTAAACACCCATTTTATGGAAAATGCATAGTTATGCCTAGTTAGGGCTCATATACTAACTGTATTACAGTTTGGTTATGTATTGCCATGCACATATGTCTTCCAAGATTACAAAGTAGTTATTTATAATTTAATAAATGAATAAATACCATCCACAGAGACTTAAGTCCAGAAATCATGAGCATGCATGTAGCCACTTTGACTGAGAGTGTTCCTGTGTGCTGCTTCACCTCTTCAAAGCATCAAACTCTGTGCTTACAATGTAGATTACTATGGAGAAAAAACAATTTCCATTCAGCAGTTCTATCTGCAGCAGATGTTTTTTTATGATGCATGCAGTTTTCCTGCTCAGTTTCAGAATTAGTATTTCAGTCTGATTTGTAGATATGTTTATATTTAAAAAAAATGAAATTGTCTCATACCAAAAAGGAACCTTTCAGTAGAACAAATTCTTAAGGTGCTGATCTCCCCAGTTAGTTTTCTGAGAATCCCACAGTGATTAATCTTTCATGAGTGATTAAATGTCGAGGAAGAGCTTGGCTTACACCTCCACTTCAAAAACAAATGAAGGATTTACCTTTAAAGAAAAAAGTTCTGTTTTATGCATTCCTTTAACAGGGGAGCTAAGTTAGGTCGCTGTAAGGCAATGCAGTGCATTTTGATTTCAGTGGGTGTTGCTGTGTTATAATACTCATTTTAGTGCTTTTGCAGGTTAGCTCTGCCGTACTTGAATCCTGAATGTGAAATCTCAGTTTAGAAACTGAGGTTTAGGTTGAAGAATTTAAGGCACGAGCACTTTTGAATTTAGGTGCATAAATAAAAGATTTCTCTGCGTTCCACATTATTCACAGGTGTTGATATGGTCATGATGAAATTTGGCTTTTCTTTATATCAGATGTATACGTCCAACGGTACTCCAGTGTTTTTCTATTCTGATTCCATGAGAAGATCATAAATCTTGTAAGATTTTGTTCTGATAAGAGAGAAGACCTGAATGAAACGTGGATTCTGTTTTGCTTTTGGTTTGTTTAAAAAATCTGCTGCTTTGAGGATGTGTTGTGGAGCCACAGGAAAATATGTTCATTTTCAAGAGTACCACGATATAAAAATGGCAGAAGGAATGATTTCTTCCTGTCAGATAGATGGTGTGAAGGGCATTGGAAGATATTGCAAGTATATCACTTGCAGAGGTTGGAATGTAAGAAAGTAACACATTCTGCAAGAGATCTTATGTTTATTCAGTTGCTCCAGCCACTTCTCTTTTAAGGTTTGCCTCCCACTGTCTTCTGACAAATACTGAATCAGCAGTGGTTGTAAAAGCTGCTAGGAAACAAAACATTTGGTGCATTGTTTTGCTGATTAATTAGCATTCTGTCTGGTTCTCTATATCCAGTCTAAAGAAATGATTTATTTGCTCATTTCAAGATGAAATGCAAATCTTCAGTAATTGCATTTAAACAGCTGTGTAGTATAAACTTATAAAACGGTTGTGCTGTCAGCTAAAATAGTCTGTCCCATAGATTCATCAGCAAAACAGAGTAATTACTTTATCACACTTAGCGTTTGGGAACATGAGGACAAGGGCATTTAAAAAGCCTTAGCAGATCAGAAAAAAGACACGTCTGACCCAGCACTGAGGGCAGAAACTCAGAATTTTCTAACTTGGATGTAACTTATCAGTTCTTACAGAGGCGGGTAGGTGTTAGAAAGGCAAAACATATAAAAGTAGTTAGAAAAAGGATTTCAACAAACTTGGATAAGTATTAATTTTACTATCTGTGCTTTATGTGCTTATGCTCTGTTTTGATGTATGATTGCTATTTCATTTCACAGAGCTACCTGTTCAGCAGCACTGATTGTCCTGCAGCTGTATAATACCTTAAAGTGTCTAAAAACAAATGACAAAAATAAACAAACAAAAAAAGCCCACAACACCCCCACTTGCACTCTGGAGGGTGAACAGAAGAGGAAGGAAGTTGAGCTCAGAAACTTGCTGTGTTCTGTAATTGCTGCCAGTTCAGCATGTTCTGTGGGAACAGGTTAATGGAACCTAAAATATCATTTAAATGTAAGACAATTGCATCCTTTTATGAATCGTTTTCAGCTTTGAACCTGAACTTTTAAGAGTAGGTCTCAAATCATGAAAGACGTATTGAAGGTTAAACATGAAAAGGCTTTTGTGACTCAAGTTATAAATCCATCTAAATGTCTAACTTAATGTACAAAGAAATTCAGGGCTTCTTTACGCAGCCACTTTCTCCCCCAGAGTAAAAAAGGTGAATTGCTAAAGGAAAAAAGAATCAATTGCTATTGGAAAGGTGAACAGCTAGAGGTAGCACAGTATTTGCAGATGTGTTGGATTATATGAGAGCTCAGTACATACGAGATGGCAGTGGCTTTACACTGCAGTGTTTACTTGCCTGATTGCTTGTATTGCTGCAGAGATAATGCCACTGCTGTGGAGAACAGATGTACATCATGGATCTGCACATAATCTTTTCCCATTCAGTTCACAAAACACCGTCGTGTGATTTTGTGCTTGTTTTTTTGTTTTTTGTTTTTAATTTGTACAATGATTGATTTTTTAAAATAAGTAAAAATATCTGTTCTTCATGGCATAGGCCATGTTGTTTTAGAATAGTTGATATGATTACGTGGAATCATCATTCATGTTCTGAATCTCCCTCCCTTTTTGCAGCTGAGGCTTATCACCTCATCTTAGCTCCTGATATCCCCCTCTAGAGACCAAAGCTTTTCTGCAGGATCCTACTGTCAGATTTGAAAGGATAGTGTAGTATAGTGTGTTCATGGTAAATTACTATAATTCTGCATTTTTCTTTCAGTTGCATTTTCAGGCCTTGGCTTTACCACCTTCTACCTAGCTGGAAAGTTGCATTGCTTCACTGAAAATGGCCGGGGGAAGAGCTGGAGGCTCTGTGCAGCAATTCTGCCTCTCTACTGTGCCATGATGATTGCTCTGTCACGTATGTGTGATTACAAACACCACTGGCAAGGTGAGCCTCGAAGATACCTTGTCATGCATCTACATTTCTGTGTTTTTTTTTTTAGTTTGTTTCATTGAAATCATGTGAGTCATGATGCTCATTATTGCAGAGTTCCCTTGCTCCTTGACTGACACTCCTTATTTCTACGTTTTGGTTTCAGCTAAATACAGCATTACTAAGTCCCACTGAGCTCTTTTCCATCTCATACAGAAGTCCTTTTAACAGAGCAAGACATCCTGTTACGTGCTTTTTTTTTTTGTTGTTTCTTTTCTGGTTTTGTGTCTGTGCAGCATCTTGTTCTACCACAGCAGCTTAATCACAATCCATTAACCTTGACATGCTCTTGAAGGAGTCTCTTGGTCTCCTGCAGAGTTCTTGCCATATTGCCAGGCTTGGTGCACTTGGATCAGAGAGCACAAAGCTGTTAGGGTTCTTGTGCTCTGTGTGAGACCTGGCTGGTTTGAATTTGTTTAACGCAAATGAACAGCACTGTACAGGTTTGCTCTCTAGTTCTGGATGTGTGTTTGCGTTGTGTGCTACATCTTGCCAAAAGTAAGGATTATTTATGTACTGACATGTGCTCTGAGGCAGATTATTATGCTGTATTTTATATATGATGGATGGAAACTACACCCAAGGGGTTGTGACTGTATCCAATTACAGTTGCTCTTTTTTTTTTTTTTTTTTTTTTGTTTCTGAAATTCAAGCTGGAAACTTCGGTAGCTCTTCCCCAGCTAGAAACATGCTGATATACAATATCCTGCAGGTAACCTGTGTAACCTGTGCCCTTAGCTGGAAAAAATGTGTCCTCGAGGGAGAGTCATGTTCACTCTGTAACTTGCTACGCCAGAGCTCAAGCCTTGTTTTTCATGCCCAGCAGAGTCATCCAATTCTGTTACTTTGTGGTGGCTTTGTAATTGGCTTAACTGTGCTGTGGTATATGAAGAAGGACTGTTAATATAATGTCCAAGACAGCATACCGTGGGTGAAAGCTGGAGTAGAGTATATGTACATTACAAAGCCACACAGTAGACTGAGGACATTAATATTATGAGATATTAGAAAGTCCCTTCAGTTTGAATAGAAAGTGTAGTGTTCAGGATTTATTGTTGAAAGAGGTGAGTATCAGAATATTTCATTATGAATCCTGAATGTATTGACTGGTTTTTTTGGTTTTTTTTTTGTTTGTTTTTTTTTGTTTTTTTTTGTTTTTTAAGTTTCTTGATCTCCATTTAGAGATTCTTGTATGGAAAGAAAAGTAAAGATAACTTCTAATACTGAAACAATATTCTTTCTGCCTTTATGGGGAAAAGAAGAAAAGTGGAAAGTAAATCTGGGTTAAACACAAGTCAATCAAATGTCTTGTATTTACAGTTTTCCCTATTCTTTGTCCATTCTGTGGTAACACGGTTTTGCTGCTTTTCTTTCCTAGATGCTTTTGTTGGAGGTATCATTGGCCTCATTTTTGCTTATATTTGCTACAGACAGCACTACCCTCCTTTGGGTAATACAGCTTGTCATAAATCTTATGTCAGCCTGCAAGATCAGAACTCACTGAAGAAAGAAGAAAGACCTACAGCAGATAATGCTACTGGATTGCCTCTAGAGGGAATAACTGAAGGTCCAGTATGACTAAGAAATGCAAAATGAACTTTTAGTCTTCTCACATTTTCTCCAAGCTGGTCTCTTAACACAGTGTTTCTTACTGTAAACCTCATCTGTACTTTTTTCCTTTGTTTCTTTACTTGTTATAAACGGAACGTTTTATTTTTAATGCCATAGAATCACTATACTTTTAAATTTTGATTTTAAATTCGTATTGACTGCTGAATTGTCTGTTTTCAATCTACTGCAAACAGATTTATTATTCAAGGGAAGCAGAAGGGACATTGGAAAACAATCCCATATGGAGATTGATCAAAAGAGTAATTTTAAAGAAGATGTGGTTGAGGATACCGTAGATCTGGAAACAGATTTTCATAGGTACTTATTATCTCCTAGAAAGTTCTGATTGTCTTCAGCACTCGCTCACTTTGATGAGTGATGAGTACATGCAACACTTTTCATCAGATGTTCACTGTTCTGGCCAGATGTTTCTTTGTATATTTTAATAAGTTAGGGCATCATCCTTCTGTTTATCTTGTTGCCTTCTAACACAGTAAACTCCTTATGCTGGGAGAACTTTGTAGTAAGCTTTGGCAAGGTCATTCTGAGCTACTAATAATCAAGCGGCCAACAGGCATGAGTGGTTACAAGTTTGTAAGAGACAAGCCTTGTCACATTAGTAGTTCCACAGGATGATGCTGACATTTGAGAAATTCCACACTGTTAAAATTATCAGCTTGCAATAACATATATGTTCATAGGGTGGATCAGAAACTTGATATTATATCATTAGCAATTTTTTGAAAATGCTTGCAGTAATTACCATAAAAACGAAAAGAAAGTAAGGAATATTCATGACATTCAACAAGCCTAAGTCTTTAAAACAAAGCAAAACAAAAAATCCTAAAAGTTTGATGATGAAGAAACAATGGTTTTGTGATTCTCAGTGTACCATGTTCATTCGTGTGTAGTGACTCACTGCAGCATTGATGACCTGAAGAAATGCAGAGATTTTCATTTGTGACTTTGGGTGCACGACCATGAATGCTTTTGGTGGTTTCCAGCACTGTAACATATCCAGAGGAATGCTGGCAATGGTTTTCCACTTGAACCATTCCACATTCCCAGCCCATTGTGTTCTTGTGCATGGTATTTGCAAAGGTTGGCTTGGTATCTGAACTGCAATTCACTTAACTCAGAACGGTGTTGGTACAGAGGACGTGACCAAACAACCTTAGTTAATTTATTATTATTAGGATCCAGTTTTGTTACATATGCACTATGCAGTATACATCACATTCCTGTGAAATGATATAGCTTTTGATGGCAGATTGTCAGATTCCAGAATCTCTTTTTGTGGATATCCTGTGAAAATAGAGATAAATATTCTAGACCATGTCTTGGCAGTTGAACGTTTCTTAGCAGGGGCTGCTAGTTAAAGCAGTCCGAGATAGTGTTGACCAACAATCATTTTTACGGTGCTTTAGACTGGAGGAGACTGCTGCCATAATTATAATCTATGTGTTCCTGTTGGAATATGTATTGGCCTTGTAGGCATTTTGTGATTCAGACAGCTCAATGTCTTTATGTAACACTTGTCACTTACTTTTTTGTCAAAGGTTATCTTTGTAGGAGTTTCTTTTTTTGAGAAGAGCTACTTCCTGATTGGCAACACTTAAATTTTTTATGGTAAAAAGTAAATTAGACCCCCTTTTAAAAATTGTAATAATTGTGTTCAAGATAATACAATGATACTGTGTATAAACATATATGATATTTGGAAATCATTGTAAATAGGGAGTGATGTGAAGGAACAGATTCTAATAGGCATAAACCCAGTGGGATTCTGTAGAAATAAGGCCTGATCTACTTGTAAAAGTGATACTGGTTTGACTGTATAGTCAAACACAGTGTTAGAGGCAGGATTTTACTGACAGTTAAAGTATTCTGAGCTCTAGAGTAGAGGCAGTTGGCCAAACCTAACTGTCTTTCTGGTGTACGTGTGCTGGGTCATGAAGCTAGCAAAAGTGAAGAGGAATTGTGCTGGCATTGTGTGTGTATTGGATTTGACAGAACAGTTCTCCAGTCTAATCAGGATCTTCCTGTAGAAATCCACAAAGTTTAGTGAAAGTTTAATCTTCCTATAAAGTTTTTAAACCATCCTATTGAATTCTGTAATGGAGATACCATTTTCTATTACTGTATGGGGTGATTAAAAGAAAGCCCTACAGCAAGGCTGTTGTCTTCACACTGTATAGGGCTTTGCCATTAGCTTTTTCTTTCAGCAGGAACCTTAGTCTTCCAGGTTATATGCAAATATTAAAAAAATAAAGAAATCTTAAAACAAAATTAGAAGTTTAATACTGATGCATAGTGCATTTTGCATGTTTTTATATAGATCTGGCTTATTCTCAAAAGTGAGTGGGGTTCCTAACTGTGCTGTTCACATTCCCAGTATTTTAATGGCTTTTGATACGAATAAGTGATTTTCTTTGGGTTGGGAAGTGCTTGTGCAGACCTTAAATGAGTAGTGGCTGTTGAAAGACTGGAATGTGAAATATAATGCAGTGTTGATACTATGTTGCAAGAGTAATTGGTGAGCTTTGCAAAGCAGGAAAGAATAACAAATTTTAATGTAATTAAATTGAAAGTCGTTGTACAGACAATGTGAAAGCTTTGATTAAAATGTAATTAAAATTATGAGAGACATAATGCAGTGAATCTTACAGCAGGATCTGAAGATGCTGTAATTACCAACGGAAAGTCAGTGTGGGGAAGGCATTTTTTGTGGATCAGTGTACTTTAATCTCATGCTTTCTCTGTGTGAAGGAGATGTAATGTTGTAATGCGCCAATAAAACAACACATGAATATGGGTTTGTACATGTGTGTGTTGCCTTTTTTTTTTAAGTTAGTTTAATTAATAAACCACATGGAATATTAGCAAAAGAAACCCTACTGTAACTGTATTATTTGTGAACCAAAGCAGTTCCAAAAGGGATTACTATTACTAGCCTTTATCATTTAACCAAAATATGCTACCCAACATCCATCCAGGAAAATGCACAGTGTAAGCCTGCAAGGATGAAATTCTGAAATATTAAACCAGTTAAACTGCAGCTGGTCCCTTTTACTTGTCACCTTCTGTATCTCAGAAATTACTGACAGCACTGTATTCAATAAAACGTGGTTAGACTAGGAAAAGACAACAAGATCTAATAGAACACAGCAGAAATATCCTGCAACCAAACGTATGAGATTGCAAATCAGTCAGCAGAATGTCCCTGTACTGTATGCACATCTCAGACTATGTGCTGTGAATAGAACTGGAGCATAAATGCTGATTCATTCTCAGATTTTCTTGTGTGCAACTTAATCTGGTTTCACCCTTCCTTCTTTTTTTTCATTCATATAGCAGCACTTAGATTACATTTAGCATGAAAAGAAAGCCTCCTTTTCCTTCTTTCCTTCTTTCCTCTCCTGGGTTAGAAAACTGTTGGATTGATCTGACCTGATGCAAGGGGAAATGTGTTGACCGTGGCAGCATTAGGATGATGAAAGGGAAGAGGCTTGTTTTTCTTGATATTGATGTTTAGAATATATAAAAGCTTGTATGTAAGATAACTGTTATAATTTCTGTATCACCTACCTACTGGTGTTACTGCTCTACAGTAGCGTTGTGCTTGCTGGGGCAAGTGCAGGTCCTGGCATTGAAGAATTACTCCATGTTCACTCACAGCAAGAAAATGGAAATTCTGTTCCTCCTAGGAGGCAATCCTAAAAGCCAGAGTAGAAGCTGAGAACCACAGTTGGAGGAAGAGCATTGCTTTAAATTTTTGTTTTCTGGCTGCCTCCACGGCAGCAGCCTGGAACATCATGCAGTCTCAATGGAGAACCCGTAATGAAAATGTTAAATATTAAAGTAAGAAGGCTGGATAGATATTTCCCAGTGCACTGAGATGAACTGAGATGCCTTTTGCATGTGCTTGGCACATGCCACCATTGGCTGACTGCTGGAAGACTTCTAATAAAACTTACAAAGATAGCCAAGAAATTACTGATGAGAACATTCAGGGCAGATTTGGATCTTGATTAAACACAGAAACCTCTGTGTAAAGCATCTGAGCTGCAATAGATTCACACGGACATTACAAAAACTAAAGATCTGTCCATTGTTTTTTTAGGCTCGGAGAATACTTGCCAGACAAGTTTCTCAAAAAAACAAAGGGCATCAGTGGGTAGCATGAATCATGCAGTCTATGTAGCGAGGTATGGATGGGGCATGAAGTAGAAAATTCTAGCTCAGTGCTTTGACTTGATAAAAAATACACAGTGATGCACAGAACCAGTCTGCATCTATTGCGGAACATCGAGCATCAACTCAGCCAGCTCTGCAGACCTTAAACCTTTGGACTGAGTTTCTCGTTAGCAGACCGAAAAAGACCTCGCTTTCACTGGCAGCTTTACAGCTGTTACCTATTATGCTAGAGACCTACTGGAATTCAGCACGTGGTAAGAAGACTGAATTCATGTAGTCTGAAACAAGCTTATTTCCAGGAATAGATGGGGCTGAGCGCTACTGGTTATTTATTGATGTTTAACAGATTTTAGAGTAACTCCTTTATCAGGTGCATTGAAAATACAATATTATTATTAGTCTGAATTCTGTGCACGTCATTTCTCATCAGCATTACAGAGCGTTTGTGGATATACAATTGCATTTCATCTTTGTTTCCAGTTTTTTCAATTGAAGCCACAGTAAAAGATTCAGATCATACTTCTTATTGAAGCCAACATAACACTCCAACAAAGGAAGGGAAAAGAACATTCGAGCAATGCTCCAGTGTTCTTCAATCTAAGAGGTATAAATCAGTCAGTTGAGTGAATATGCTACAATTCCTATCTGCAGCATTATCTGACAAAGAAAATGTGACTTAAAACATCCCCTGTGTCACTGAATGTGAGAAGGACTGGAGCTGCCTGCCTTAAACAGATCATGGAACAAAGAGGCAGACATATCTCTACAATTTCTTGTTTGGAAAGCAGCAATTCCATTTCACAGGGGTGTGATGGTTTGGAAAATGGTTTTAACTCCACATATTAATAGAACTGAAAGCTTTAACACTATTTTAGGGGAAAAAGCTTGCAATGTCTCCATACACATCATTCTGCAGAGCCCTCTGGCAGCCTATGGAGCTCATTTCCACCCCTGATATTTTGAGGCTCATGGGTAACTCACACCATACAAATAGCCATAGTAACAGGATTGTTCTCAAGTGGGTGGTTTGTTCCTTCTCCATTTGACCATAAATTCTCTCCTGGTCTGAGAAACCTTCCCTCAGATTTCAGTACAACACTATTTCAGTTCACAGGGGAGATGGTTTCATTTTAATTTTTTGACCACTGTTTTTAGCACCGGGGAGCTCCTTTTTAATTTAATTTACTTTATTTTTTAAAAGAAACCTCCTGTGCTACTAACTCCCCAGTGAAGCACAGCTGATGTGAGTGTTGAGCTCAGGGCAGCTGGGAACAAGCACAGCCACAGACAGAGACTGCATCAACAAATAATACAGGGGCTGAGATTTCAGGGAGGGGAACAGAGAGCTGATCCACATGGAGCAGGAAGAGGTGCTACAGGAGCTTCTGACTAGTAAGTGCATTTATGTTCTCTAGGAACAAAGAAACATAGCCTTTGTTCTGTTTGGGAGTTCCTAAGATAAATGCAAGTAAATTAGCTGTGAGCTGGAAGTTTGCAAAGGACAGTGATGGTGAAATTGCAGAGATGTTGATGGGAATAAATGGAGGGCAGCAGAATTAGCCTTGGTTTTTTTCCCCTCCTTTTTGGAGGGCTCCTGCAGCAGGAAGAGCTGACTCCTTGGTGAACTTCAATTCTGTTTTTCTTTCTTCCCTTTATTGCTTAATAGTTTGAGAGGCACTAAGATTTGTATTCTTAACTTTATTCTTAACTTTATTCCTATCTGTTTTTAAATAAAACCTGGCTTCTAACTTAAAGTGCAATGGCTTGTATCCTGTCAGGGCTATTAACCTCTTCCTGGTTTTTCTGGGAATAGTGTTCTGAAAGTTCCTTTTCTGAGCTTGTGTGTTCTTAATGTTTATGGTAGTTTTTAAGGCGTTCTATAGAAGTGTTAAGGGAGTAAGTGTGTATTTCCCAATTATGTTTTTCTCACTAGTAATGGGAGTTAAAATTTGCACTATGTAACATCTTTCCAGAAAACTATAGTCATGACACATTGGTTTATGGAGTTACTGTTTATTGGTACTGGTAATGGCTGTAGGGTATTTATGATGCACTAAGCACGGCTATGAAAAAGGTTTTTACTAGTCGTTGTAGAAAGTCTGCCTTGTTGTGTTGTGATAATCTGCTAAACTGCAAGAGTCACTGCTGTAATTAATATTAATGCACAGAATTGTATGTAATACCTGCTGCCCTCAGAGCCTTGTGTAGTCAATCACCTCCAGCAGCTGTGAGCCGGTGCTAGATGCTCCCTGGTAGAGCTGCTGACATTCACAGGTGCATTGGGTTTGTGTGGTATTTGTTTAAACACCAGCACTAATAGGTGCAAATGCTCCAAACCAACGCTGTGATGTGAATTTCAATGGGTTTGCTGGGAGAGTCTGGGACAAAAATGCATCCTGTTGTCAGGTGTATTCCACTAAAAGCTTTCCTGTTGCTTCTCCATCACTCTGAGTTTTCTCTTCCTTTCAGGCCAGGGCAGGCCTAAAATAGCACTGCCTTTGATCACAGCTGAAGTCAGTGGGGGCCAGATATAGCTAGGAATTATACTGTGCATTATTTTCTGTCTGTGATAAAGTGAGTTTGCAGGCGTGCTTGTGCTCTTAAACAGGTCGTTAACTCAAATTACTTCTTTACGTGATACAAACCTCCCTGAAGTCTAAAAGTGGGTCAGTCAAACTCTGTTCAACTTCAGCAAATCTTTACATCAACTAGTCCTACTTTTAATGAGACTCTCAGGTGTCTGGACACATGTGGGCTGAAACCAGTTTGATGGGTTTAGACAGCATTTTAGAGTCCATGTGTATTAGCTCCTTGTTTGTTTGATGCTTAAGCCTGACAAGAATAGTTTGTAACGTGTAGGGAAGTGAATGCATGATATTTTGTTGTTGTTGTGTTTATCGCTCATTTGTGGTTTAATGAGTCTGGAAAATGCCTCCCTTCTTCATGTGTGATTTGGTAGAGGAGTGTTATGTGTCATACCAGGTGTGTGGCAACGTGTCAAATGAGAACACTGAGAGTTTCATCAGTACCATTCAGCTTGAAGAGCCAATGAACTTTTATTTAACGTTGATCTTAATACCACCTGGTTATTCCACAGCAAAGGCCTGAAAAAACACTCGTCTCACCCTCCTCCCATCCAGAGGCAGCACTTTGCTGTAGTCTGTGCTAAGAACCCATTCAATGCCTTGTCATGTATGCGTATCCCTTCCCACCTGTTGAATACAATCCTTGGTGTGTGGTCACCCTCTCTGTGGACACACAGTTCTGTTTTTTCCTGGAGCTTCGGTGTGTGTTTGATCCTGCTAGTGCTGACAGCTATTAACTCTAAAGAGTACTTATAAAAATTACCCTCTCCAAGTCTGTGGCTGCTGGCAGTTCTCAAACTTCTCTCTGATGTGGAGGAATGTATCTGAAAGGATATTATTGTAGGTTGTAAGTGTGGAATACCTCGACTCATCAAGTATTAATGCCTAATTCTACTTCATTAAGTGTTGGGTATTAAATACATCCTTTATTCCAGGTACTTAAGTTCAAGTAGGTTAATTACTGATTATACATAAGAGCAGCAGAAGAAAAATCTTCCCATTTTGTGTGAAGTGAAAATTCTGCTTTGAACTTAAACATAAAGCACAGAATTTCATGTTGCATTGTTTTGTGAATCTTTGTGAATAGTTTTATTCTTTCTTGGGCTGTTCCCCCTCTTCCCCCCCCCCCCCCCAATTTCTTTGCTGTTGTTGGTTCCCTTAGGCTGTGTTTTAAATGTGAGATAACTTAAAATTGCTCCATCTAGCGTTGCAAATTACCAACAGAATCCAGGACTGTGGCTTTGTGCAAAAAGCTGGAATGCAGCAAGTGTTGGCGACTAAGAGATTACCACCAGGGTTTCACTGCGGTGGCATCTCCTGCTCTGAGTGGCCAAAGAGTGCACCTCCATTAACAGGTGAAGGAGAGCAGGGACACAATTAGCCACCAGAATTTTCAAATAAGGCCCTTTCCTGTGGGCGAGATGATGTGTCATCAGCGTGATGTGGACTGAGAAGCAGCTGCTGTCCCTGGGATGGTGGCTATGCCCAGGAAGGTGTCCTCCTTCCCATAGCAGAGCTGCTGCCATTTGCTGTGTGCGGTGGTCATTAGCCCACTCTACCCTGATGTAAGCAGGAAGAACTGCAGTGATGTTACTCTCTGACTCTGGCCTCAGTCCAATCAGTCATTAATTTTAGCCTCTTCTGGAGAACATCTTGAATTTTTCAGACCTCCTGTCTCCTAGTGGGAAGATGTCTCAAAGCCATTTGATTGATTACATTTGAAGTCTTCCTTGTGTGTATGTTCCAGAGCAAGAACATCTGGAAAGCTGCAGACACTGACACTAATAAATTGTCCTGCAAACTTTTTCAAACCCTCAAACTGCAGTCTGAATTTGGGTCATTCATTTGGGACTCATCTGTCTCTCCTTGGTTAGGCAGGTGTACTCCAGTGACTTCAGCACCTGGCTGTGTGCCTTTTAGGACATCCTGAAGCAGCTTCTGTTTGCATCTCTAGCTGCTGGGCAATGCTGAAATCAGTGTGTGAAATGCTCTGGTGTTATGAAATGTGACTGCAGTGAGAGATCAGAGCATCTCAAATGGTTGGAAAGTCTGACATGGAGAGAGAATCCGCACTGTGCTCTGCATTGTTACCTGTTTTGGCACAGTCTGCCAGAGTACATCTGCTCTAGGAAAGTTTCTCTAAAACAGTGGTGTGACTTTGTAATAACATCCTAAAATGCACATGTTAAAAATACTGCTAAAAAAAAAAATAGGAAAAAAAAAAGCAGTGAGGATTGTTTTTACCATGTGTTGTACCATGTGAAAATATATTAAGGACGTCCACTGAAGAGCTTTTATAGTTTTATAGCAGTGTAGGTGGATGTGGAGTATTAACTCACAGAATCACAGAACTGTGGGGGTTGGAAGGGACCTCTAGAGATCATTGAGTCCAACCCCCTGCAAAAGCAACTCCCAGCCCAGGTTGCACAGGTAGGTGTCCAGGTGGGTCTTGAACATCTCTAGAGAAGGAAACTCCACCACCTCTCTGTGCAGCAGTGTTCCCATGCACGTTTGTGCAGAACTTCTTATGTTTCAGTTTGTGACCATTTCCCCTTGTCCTATCACCACACAGTGCAGAGAAGAGTCCAGCCTTGTCCTTTTCCTCCCGCTCCTTCAATATTTATAGACGTAAGTCAGATCCCCTCTGAGTCTTCTTTTCTCAAGGCTGAATAGACCCTTTCCTCATAAGAGTGGTGTTCCATGCCCTTTATCATCTGGGTGGCCCTCTGCTGGACTCTTTCAAGGAGATCCCAGTCTTTCATTTGTACCAGGGAGCCCAGAACTGTACACAGTAATCCATTATATTTATCCTAAACAGATCTTGAAGATAGTAAATAGCAAATAGTAAAATAGTTCTGAAATGGTCGGCCATATCATCACTGCAGTATGGCTTTGTAATTTGGAAAGCCTTTATTTATTTATTTATTCAAAAAGTGTTGTATATACTATTGTTTTTCTGTCTGGAAGCTGTTTCATTTCTGGGTGCCAAGGATATTGCATGCTTTTTCTTGCATTCTTTCTTGAAGTGCAACGTGGAGAGTGATGTACAGCCTAACATTTCTTTACAAAATCAATGTTCAACTCTGATTTAGCCACACCCCAAAGGATTTTGGAGTAAGATGTCCAGCTTCCCGAGTTAGCATTAAAAATACTTATCGTATGTCCATCAGATCAGCATATTTAGCGTTTGAATTGAAATTCTCCTTAAAGGGTACTAAATCTCCTTCAAAGAATGATGTAAATGTGGCAGCAGGTTTTGTAGGTTGCTCCTGTAAAAGTTCTAATAATTACTTAAAGCCTTGGTGATATTATTAAGAATGTCAGTGATATTGTTATATCACTGACATATATATATATATATATATATGTATATTTATTTATTTATAGGAATGTTGGTGATATTGTTCAGATGTCATCGGTGGAGAAAGGCTGCGCAAAGCTGAAGGGCCCCAAAGAACATATAGCTTGGCAGTTCTGCATTGCAGAGCAGATGCTGACTCCTTGGCTTGCAAGGTCTCTCAATCAGCAAATAGCATCAGGTGAAGTCTGTCAGGAGCTCTAAAATTTGGCTTCTTGGATGGTACTTCCATATGCCTTGACTTTTCACCAAGATTTTATGTATGAATGGCTTTTATTTCTTCTACGTTAATTTGACATGAATTATCCATTTTTAAATCGTTTACTTCATTTGAAATCCACCAAGGGATAAGTCTGGAAGGACTCAAAAAGGATCAATTACATGGAAAGCTGGCTAAATAACTGGCATTTATCTTTACTAATGAATTTTGATCACTAGTGGCCCGATAATCACTATAGTAGTTTTGCTATTCCACTCCAGGATGAGTTAGTGACCAACTTAGCAAGCTGGCAGGAAAATCCTTCCCACCAGGGACAGTGCACATCAGCACACTGCTCATGGACTTCTGTGGCCCTAGACTGACTATGATGAGGTGTTGGGCAGTAGTTAAACCCTGGCTGAATGTCCTGAGCCACACTGTCAGTGATGGAGACTGGGTTAATTATATAAGATGATAATAAAAATAACAATCAGAGACTACTTCTTTGTTGTTTTAAAACTTGGACTGTGGCTGTGGCAAGTCCAAAGGTGAAGTTTTAGTTAAGCATGCTGGGTTGGAATTGGTAGTCTCAGAAAACATATATACTGCAGAGAGTGTGTCTGGCTTTTGGCTGCCTCTGGCTGCAAGAACATGTTTGTGTTACTGGATGGCTGAGTGAACATTTAATAGGTTTCATTACAGTCCTGGTCAGTAAACAAGTGAGCAGAAAGGTTTATTGCAAATCATGTGTTTGAAGAGAGTTAACTCATTAATCTAATTATGTACAATTATCTCCAAAAATGTTGTATTGACTGTGGTTGTCAAAGCATCTACTCAAATACCTGGTATTGCACAGCACAGAACTGATAAATGTCTTGTTTGACCGTGCTGCCTGCACCAAATCACCATGCCTATGGCTACCAGAGCTGAACTAAGGGGACCTGCTGCCCCACGCTGCTCTGTATGCATGGTTTACAACAAATTCAGCAGCTCTGTGTTTTTGAAGCAGATGGGGAATAGCTGAGGAAAGACAGTGCTAGCCCCCAAAGAAAAGTAATCTTTGTTTCAACAGTCTGTATGCAAAGTATTTGCTAATATTAGCTTATTGAAATCCACTGCAAAGCCCTCGCTGCCTGTCAGTCATTGCACGTGTGCTTTATCTTGTTGGAATCTGAAGTACTGTAAGAAAACATGTGGAATTAATTCTGCTTCATGGTGATGAAACTTGGATAGGGAAGCCCAAAGGCTTGTTGGCACTGAATGATGGCTTCTGGACTGCTAAGCTGTGTGTGTGTGCCAGGCTTCCTCCAGTTTGTGCTCTCCCTTTTGGGGAATGATGGTGTCTCAAGGGCAGAGAAGTGACCTCTGCACTAATGATGGGGCCTGAAGGAGCTTCTCAGTAGAAAGCCAGGCACCAGACAACATTTGGTTTCAATCAGCTGAGCCCTGAGGCTGCTTTGGACTTGATAAAATTCACAACAGCTTTTGGATGAGAGCCATACACAGCTGAGGTAGGGTGAGAGGGCACAAAGACCCATGGGAGTTGTTGGATTTCCTGATGCATTATCTGATTGATCAGTGCTTGTGAAGTTCCTTAAAAGCCAAATTTGCTGATGTTTCCAGTGTCACTATGATTCAATAAACAGCTGTCACAGAGCAGACCAATAAAGCAGTGACCCATGTGAAAACGGGAACTTTTGGTACCAGGATGTAAAAGTGGCCCTAAGAAGGATGCCTTATTCCAGAGTAACAAAAACACACAAAATTATTAGCTTATTTGCAGCTTTATAAAACAGGGCTAAGAACAGATGAATTTAGAATTAAAATTTTATATAAATGCACTGGATTATTGGTTTCATACTGGTTTAATTAAGTCAAATCCTTTACCCTTGCCAATAATGATAGTTGTAAAGATGGTTATTCTCTGAGAAATACATTTGATAAGGAGAATGAATTCCGTATTACTCTAGTCCAACTATCATTAAATGATGAAATACTTGCATGAGGAAACTTGTCTTGTGGAGAGCCCTAAGCCAACACAACACAGCTCATGGAATTGGTACCAAATCAGCTACCATGACTTGTACAGCATGTCCAAGAGTATTCTGAGCAAGTATGTTTAGCTCGAGTCAAGCATCTTTAGTAAAGAACATCTTTAACGCTAGGAAAGGAAAATGGCACCACTGAAAACCAGTTTTAAAATGAAGCTTTAAAAAGTATCCTGCAGAAGTTGTGTGTGTCCTCTGCTTGCAGGTACAGACTGAGTGACTTTGCCATCTAATAGTTACATCATTCTCAGTTATCCCTTTTGCACTCACAAATAACTTTGGTAGAAAGCAAGGAGATGAGTCCAATTTTCAGGCTGTTGAAAACTTGATCTTAAGGTAATATATCTATACAATAGAATAAATTAGTTTTTTCATGTCTCCAGGTTTAAGTGTCTTGTGATAACTTGTTTAATTCAGATCAGTTGTCATTCTTTTACTCTCTAGGAAATGGAGACTAAGTTCTATGCTTTTTTCATCATTATTTATCAAAGGAAGTGGTAGCCCTGATGTAGCTAAACCTAAATACTGAATTCTGAATAAAAGATAACATCTTCATGTTACCCATTATGTGATATGAATTACTGTTGTTAGATGTAAATAGAATTCTAACAGTATCTACTGTCAGGTCTTCTATGACTTTATCCTAATAATCTGTGTCGTACAGAGCTATGCACATTAAGCTTTATATTACCTTTTTAATAAGGAATTAACTAATGTAACTCAAGAAAATCTCCCAAGAAAAGTGACAAGGAACAGTGATGCCCTGAAATTCCTACTGAAGCTAATAGCAAATTTGAAGTGAAAATTGAATTTGTATAGATAATCCAACTCATGTTTTATTTGTGTTGCAAACGTGGATGTGATCTGTGTTTGTGCTTAGGGACCAAAATAAGCTTACCCTCTGCCATCTAAAAATAAGCAGTAGCTTTGTATCAGGTGGTTAGGAATAAAAGTTTTGAACCATAATATGGTTTTTAAAACCTTACTACAGGTCCATTGACAGTGGTAGCCTTGGCTTCAGGTTGGGGATTATCTGTTGGTGTAGGCTATAGGCAAAGGGAGATCTTCACCAGCATCAGCTGGTTACTTGCAACCAAAAATAATGAAGTCCTGGGTAAGTGAGGTCATGGAGGAGACTGTGGGCTGTGGTAACTGGTTAACACAGCACCAAACACAAATTCTCTTTCAGCATCCCTGCAGTGTTGATGGGAACATCCCAGGTCTGGTCCTTCTGTCTGGGTTACAGTGTCAGCAGCAAACATCATCCCCTGGCTTCCTAAATGTTTGTTCTACTTCTTAAAACTGAAGAAGTCTCAGGCACATCTGGATGTTAGTACTTTCCAAGAATATGAATATAATCTTCCCAAATGATTGGAAAGGGGTACGTGTCTGTCTCACCATGAAATCACACAGTGACTTATTGGCAGTTTTGTAAAGCAGGAAGTTAATGAAAGGGAAAATGGAAAGCGTTCAGATAATAGCACTGCATTTTTATTCTGAAAATGCTTGCTTTTATACTATCATTATCTTGGTCTTTAGACTAAGCTAAAAAAAAAAAAAAAAGTTTGTGGAGTATGAAACTGGCTGTGAGGAAGTTATAATATGAATACTTGATGCTTAATGAATACTCCATATGATGGTAAGACTTAATTGCCCTGTAGTTTGTCAGCCAGTGAAGGTATGGGAAGTCTTGGAAAATCCAGGCTTGAGCTACAGTGTCCTGATTCTTGCAGCTCTCAATCTGCAGTTGCTCACGAAGTTCAGAGAATGAAGACCCTGAAGGAGTGGAAAATGTAAATAGAAAAAAATATATTCCTCTCTTAGGAGCCTTCATGTTTTGGTGGTTCCTATCTTCCTGAAATCTCTAGAAAGCATTTCTTCAGGCAGAAACACTCAGCAAATTCACGGGCAGCATTGTGCTCCAGGCTGGGATTCCTCGGATCGTTTGCATCCATCACTTGCAATTTGTCGTACTAATTCCAGCAGCTCAGCACAAAACCTTGACATTTATCACAGAGCTAATGCTATTATTCATCTCATGATCTCAGCAGCCAGAGCTGCCACCAACCTAATTGTCCTGTAAGAGGCTGCTGATGAAAAATTGCAATCTGCAGAGGAGGGAAAAGTGAATACCAAAACTTTGAGTGCCATTTCAGCTTGGATCAATATCATAGGATTTAATGGTTTATATGGAACATTTTGAGTCTGAACAGCTGCAAGATAATAAACACAGATTGAAAATCATTTGTTTCTTTTGGATGCCAAAGTGGGGAGTGATATGCAGACCTAAATCACCCTGTCAGACATGGGGTTGCATTTAATTCCTCACTTAGATGGGGTCAGTGGCCCTCTATGAGTCCAGTTCTGTGATATTTTTTCAGAGCTTTCTGAAATAATAGCCAAACACAGCCTTACACATCGTTTTCCATACAGAAAAAAATATATATACATATATATGTATTGCATTTTTGATCACCGTTTTGCTGCATTCGAAGTTCTACAATGCTAGATTGCTCATTTCTTATCTCTATATATCTCATATCATTTATATATTACCATTGCCCCCTTAAAATCTGTTTATCTGAGAGCTTTGGGCATTATGTAAAGCTACTACTTACAGTTCTATAACTACAGTCTAGGTCAGTTATCCGATAAAAATAAGACAACTTCATTTAAGTAGGTATTACGTATTGTTGCCATTACAAATCAAGGGGAATGTGTTCTTGGTGTGCTTCACTGGCTGCTTTCCTTCATATTCTCTTTCCAGAAGGTGAGCAATGTAGTCTTTGAGAGCACGAAGTTAGAATCGTGTTATCCAATTCCCAGCTCTGTCTGGTCACCAGCTGTGAGCACAAATGCTCCATTGGATGCACGGCAGATCCCTCCTTTCTGGCAGTCCACCCAAGTGGAGGACAAACATGAATGGCTTTTCTCAAGTTCTTTGGGCTTCAGCAATTAAACTGGTCAATTTCATTCTGATATTATCAAAGTACTCTTGGGTTTTGAGAGCTTCCAGTTCTATGCAGTTATCCCAAATAGCCCTGCAATGACTGCCAGTCAAACGAGCTTGCTAAGATTTTTTTTTTGTTCAAAACACATTTTGATGTAAGATGTTTTTCCTAAAAAAATAAAAAACATAATAATCATAATACTCAGGGCTTTATAAATCAAAAGCTAGAAATGTAATAATCTCCTATTTTTAGATTAGGTTATAGTACTCAGAGGAGAAATACAATTCTTTGCAGTGATATGCACATTAGAATACTTTCTTCCACTGGAGCTTAATTGTTACAGCACTAAAATATTACACAACCTGAATACCATGTCTCCTTTCAGTGAAATTTTGGGACATATTAGAACTGTGATGTCTGTTATAATACATCCCAGCTTACTGCCTTCTCTGATCATCATTTGATGATAGAGATGTGCTCTGTGCTTCTCCCTCTTTCCTTATGATTTTTTTTTTCAATGGGGAAAACATATCAGGCCTTGTATTAAATATAGGTGGTTCTTCTGATATATAAATGCTGAAAGTGAAGGCTCACATGGGCTGCAGAGATGTGTAATCGCTCATGATGCTTAGCTAAAATTAAAAGCAAATGGAAGGAAAATTGGATAATCATAACCTCTTAATGCTGCAGCATCTGTATGGATTGAACAGAAAGTTTGGCAATCTCTGGAAGTACGTAGGAGATTAAAACTGAGTTTACTCAGTGAACTGCTATTATTAATTAGTAATTAGCAGTGATAATGTTTAACCTGCACGCTACAGAAAATGAAGTCAATCCATTCTCAGCAGCCAGAATACATAACTTTCATTGAAATGTTATTTGCGAAGGGCATGGTTTTGCTTGTGTGTTTCCATGTTTTAATTTCAATGTTTTCTTCAACAGTTTTCTGCCCCAAGCTGTTACTCTCATGTTAGTTGGATATAAACACTTGATAAAGGTTTTTTGAAGACACAAAAAGCATTTTATGAGTGAGAAGAGGGGTGTAAATTAATGGGAGTGAGATAGCTGTTTTACAGGCTAATAACCTGATCGATACCAAATTCATGAGGACCCGAAATAGGCATTTCTATAGAGATCCGTGCTCTATAATAAAAAGAGTGTGTTGCTACTTGTTTTGTTCAAGTTTAATTCTGCAACCTTACTTGGAATATGCCCCAAATTATGTATTATGAAACTTCTTTTTATTCCCAGTGGCTCTTCGATTAAGACAAATGCAGGTAAAATTCTTGATTTTTCGCGTGAACATTACCATCCTGTTTCCAAGCTGCAGTGGTTTGCTAGGCAGTGCATCATGCTGAAGATGGCATACTATAAGTGAGCTGAGAAATCCCTGGTTTTCTTCCTACATAGCCAAATAATAATGCAATATTGTTTAAATCTGTGCTATTCTGACTCAGATTAAGGTGGTGAAAGCAAACTGGATCTATTCTGAACATTCTATTACTCATTAATTCTAGGAAGAAGCTTTGGTAAAGCAAAAGGACTAGTCTTCCTCTACAATCTCAACCTTTTCTTTAAAGCTACATCTACCAGACTGCTGAGTTCACAGACCCGTACAGGTCAAGTGGAATTACTGTGGCTCATGCTGTGAGCATAAAACCCAAGTTAGAACAGAATGGTACTGTATCATTAATTAAGGTGTGCAAAATCCTAAGAGAGAGAAATTAATGAGAGATCTTTGTGTTGCAGAAAGAGCTGGTAGTTTATCTTCCTTTTTATTATATTTTTTTGTTGTTTGTTTCTGAGCTATTTGCGTGTTTTACTTACAAATCTGCAGCTGCAGGTCAGGGTAGGGAAACCATGGACAGACTTTAAGTAGAACAGTATGAATAAGACTTTTGAACATCGATTGCCTATTCTGCCATGGTTGTCCATTAATTCTTCTCCATCCATTCTGTCCCTGTCATTGACTCATTAACATATTTTCTTTTATTAGCCCCTACCTTCTCCTTAAACATTAAAGCTAAAAGCTTTGACAAACTTATAGTCTTGCAGTGTCTCATGACTATAGCACAGCTTGTGCTTTGAGACACCCCTTTTACTTGCAAAAACATTAGTCTCTCTTTCCTGTTCAAAAACCAACCAACCAAAAATAACAGAAACAAGTTAATTCTATGCTCTTGCCCATTAAATTACCTCCAGGCAGACTTGCTTTATTGCTTGTACAAGACGCCGTGGAAGCTTCTGTGATGTAGGCCATCCACAGCTGACTTCATCATTTGTGTGTGTGAAATGACTTGTGGTATCCATGAATACCTTCAGAGGTCAAATCAAATCCTGGCTGGAATTAGAAAGCTTTATATATGAACTGTATAGACATCTCCTGTGTGGGCTGCCGTGCCTGAAGGGTGTACTGTAAAGGGGGTGGCCCATATTGACCATTGTTGAGTGACAATACTCAAGGTGTAAGGGTCAAAGTAACAGGGCTTAAGACTGTGATAGTTGACTAATATGAAGCCACATTCCATTAATCTTCCTAGACATACAGATAATTCTACTAACTTGGACTTTAAATACAATAAAACTTAGTGGTTTTGTTTTGTTTTCTTTTCCCTGAGTTATAACTTGGTTTCTGGATTAAACTTACTTTATGGGATTTTGTGGTTGCTAAATTCAAAAAAGTAAGCTCTGCGTATAAGAAAATAGATCACCACCATTACACGAGCCATATGTTCAAGAAAAGAAAATGCAAACGAAGCAATTTACTCCCTGAAGTGTGCTTAATAAACTTTGGTGGTTGAGCAAAAAGTGCAAGGACCAGGTGCATCTATTCATCTCAGGTAGGCTCCTGCAGCCTTTTTCAGGAGTCAGCTCCCATAGGATAAGTTAGTTACTGCAATTAGTTTCTTTTTTGACTGAATCCACTAAGAAAATATTATGCTTTGAGGGTGTACTCAATTCTTATTGCAGTGCAAAACATAAGGTGCACTCTGTCCCTGAAGTTTAAAAGCATCCCATTGAGGATGGAAGTGTTCACTGTTGGAGGCGAAGGGATATATCTTTTGATTACAAAATATCACAGCAGTGGATTATAACAAAAAAAAAAAAAAAACAAAAAAACCCACAAACAAAAGGACTTTATTCTGGTGTATACACTCTGATTTGTACTATGGTGCTACAGGTTAAATAATACCTGGAAGACTGAGCATGTGCTTGTGACAGTGGGAACCCCAGTTAGAAGAGGACAAACTGTTTTGGTACCTTCTGCTGCAGTTGACACCTGTGTTTTCAACTGGAAGGGCATAACACACTGGCAAGCTGGACTTGTTAGGTTAGACTAAAGCTTCCTCAGCATGAAGATGATCTGAAAAGAAAGGGAAATGGCAATGGCAAATGAGCATGGCATACTGGAAAGAATGAGAGTCCTGGAGTGAGCTGCAGTGGGGATTATTTTAGACCTCTCTTTGACCTCAAAGTGCTTCTGTGTTCCACATCTCTCTCTATAAACGTGGTTAGCCACCATTCCTCTCCATTCCTCTGCTTGGGTTGTAAAATCTCCAAAACATTGTTTGCTTTTGCTGAAGACAATAGGGTTGAATTTTTCTGCATTGTAAGCTGACAGTAATCTTTTATTGGCTGCCTTGAAGGACACTCACATATTAAAAAAAAACAAACAAGACAAAGTAAAACAATTTGCTGTGTTCCATTAATTTATTTTGAAGAAAAGGAATTGTAAAACCTTTCTGGGCTTACAGAGGACACCGTTGTTATTTGTATCTTAACATCTGAGGAATGGAGGAAAATGAAATATCATGAAAACTAAGTAGCAGCATGAATTATTACAAGAAAATCTTAACAAATTTGGTTTGTTTTTTTCATTGTATTATCTCCTAGGTAACAAATGATATTTCCTACTTTCTTCCTCCTCTGTGTTGACTAATAAATAGCTAGCAACACAGTATGTCAAAATAAAGTTCAAATAGTTCCAAAGGACTTGATCTTTGTTAGGAAAACATTACATAAAAAGGGATTGATGCAAGTAGAAGATTTTTTTTAATATAAAATTAATTTGTTATTTTATACTATGATTCATTATATCAGCAACAGGTGCGTTGTTGTCTTCTTGAAACACCTTCAAAAACATTCGGAAATAATTTTCTTATTTAGCTGTAAATGGGCAGTAATGAGTCAGTGAAGAGGGTCTGCTTCTTGGCCTTGGGAACTGAAGTGAGCTGGAGGTGGGTGAATGAGAACAGAGGGATCATTTTTCCACCTTTACAACCCCTGTGACTTGTAGCTCATTAGCCTGAGTCATTCCATAGATCTCTGACTCTTCCTGTACAATTCACAAAAAAGAAGTAATTTAGGTTGGAAAAAACGTGATTGTGAAAGCTGGTGCACAAGGGGAGAAAGCACAGTCTGTGCCTTTGTAATGCACTGGAGGAGGGAAGTCTGCTAGTGCTGTAGCTGAGAAGGGTCACTGGGAGGGTTTTAGCCTCAGGCTTTGGAAAGTTGTTCTTTTAACAGTGTAAATCTACTATAGGTTTGTAAAGCCACTGAATGAAGGCGAATAAGTGAACGCTCTCTAGGTCAGGTAAAACAAGCTCCTGTCTGAAACCTTTAACCTTTTGTTGACGGAGTGTTGGGAGGGGGGAACCTGAGGTCTTGTAATATTGGTTGTCATCTCCTCTTGTGCACTCATCACATTCTTATTCCTCTCTCAGGAGCAGGTGAGATTCTTAGGTGAATCCCTTCTCAAGGTGTAGGCTCTGCAGTCCCCAGTATCTACATTTTCTTGGAGTGCTGTGAACTGATTTAGGAATTTAGATTCCTGTCTCCGGGAGACCCTGAAATTTAGGGTTTGTAAACCTTGGTGATGTAAAAGCCTGCTCACAAGTTGTTTCATATCATGAGCTTGATCACAGGAGCACTGTGAATGAACAGATAATGAAGTGCTAGGGAAGGCTGCATGCCATGCCAATGAGCTCAGGTAAACTCATTCTTCTTCTCAGAAGGTGAGGAACAATATTTACACATTTTGTTAGAATTTTAATCAGTGTCTCAGAATAGGTCTTGTAAAAGTAGCTGACTTTCATCTCTAAAATTCACAGCTAACTTCTTACTTATTCTTCATTAAAAAGTAGAAGGAATGCTTATTTGCTCTGTAAAGGCTCAGACTGCCTGATAATTGATAGCCACTTAAAGAAGAGGTATGATTTCTCTAGCTGGTAATTTAACAGCGCAAAGGAGTTTTGCAAGCTTTAAATATTGATGGAACCACTGAACTCAGACAGAGACTAAAGTGAAGTGAAGCCACATGAAAGCCTTAAGCTGTCCATTCTTATTTGGAGAAGTAGCTCCTACTGCTGTCACTTCATTGTGTTAGTGATAACACCAGTGGTATCAAGAACTACAGGACAGGCTCTGATGAAAGTGTACGTGTAGAGTAACTCAGTTAATTGGTTACGATATTGAAGCTGAACTTCTCTCATCATCTGAAATGCATGATCAATGTAGGTGTAGCCCCCTGTGACATGGGACTGGGCTCAGCCTGCATCTGTTCCAGGACAACTGTCACAGCCTGGGTTGCATATGGGACTGTTAAACCTCAGCGGCTTGGTTGCATTTGCCTGATACCTCCAAACAAGTTTGGTACTAGATGAATTAAAGTCCTGGAGGTCTCTGACTGTCAGGAATCTGTAAGATTACATCTTACGCAATAATAAAACCAGCTTGAAATTGGAACAGAAGGATTCTGTCTTTAGTAAACGATAGTACAGGGATGGATGCTTCTTATCAAATTTCTTCCTTATGGCTCTTTGAAATATGGATTCTTTTACATGCAGGCACTACCTATTACAGGATGGGAATATCAGTTTATTGGTACTTTCTGAATCATTAAAAATATGGACATTGGGATACCCAGAGCTTTAAATCACTTGAGTCAGTGAGTCACTATGCAGCTTGTGAAAGTACTTCTAAGGCTGTAAATAGCATCCCTTTCTACATCTTTGCATCTTCAATTAGTTTCTTTTGTGCTTAGGTGGCTATTAAAAAGGAGGCAAACGTTTTATTTGTATGCAGGCAAAGTGCAACATGCAGCATTAATGTAATGAAGCCCATTCCCTTTGCAGAGAGCATGAACTCTGTGAGAGAAGTCTCTTTAAGCTACTTGTAGGCTTACGCAAAGCAAATCCTCCATTCCTAAGGTAAAATGTAAATTAGAAGCATAAAAGATAACTTCAGCTGATTGTTGGAGGCCCAAGAAAAGTTGTTTTCTCAAGAAAAATGGTAGGACTTTTCCCTTCCTCCTCAGGTCACAGAAGAAATATAAATCGCTGATATTGTCACAGTAGAGTATCTCCACTTCAGATCTACAGACATTCACAAGCTCCCAAGGTACCAGAAACCAGTGAAAACAGGGGTGGAATATGTTGATATATTTGAATCAAAATATGTATGTGATACATGATAGGCAGCAAGGGTGTGACTCTGTGAGGTGCTAACAGCATCAGTGCCCACTGACGCAGGGGCTGAAACATTCTGGGGTTATTTTTTTGTTCTAACTTCCTCCACACTGTTCACACTACCTTCTTAAAATAAAACGTTTGTTTCAGGTTCCCCAGGAATTGTTTTTTAGCAGCTGATGGGCTTTCCTGAGGTTTTCTAAACACACCAGTAAACATTAAGTATCTATTGGGTAAATGTAATCTCTCTAGTAAACATTTGCCTGTGCGTTTCTGAGCAGAGCAAAGTTGTATTGCTAAATAATTTAGACGGGCCAATTAACTTTGCTTCCAGCATTTACTGAGGAACAATAAGCATATCCCAACCCTAACCTTATTTTATATTTTGTGTACTGACAAGGTTTTCCATATCCTATTTGTATTCCTCCACTCAAGCTTCCCCAGGGATCTGTCATGCACCAGGTGCTCTGCATTGCAGCCCCACTGCTGATTGTGGATGGAGTGTTCCCTGTTGCAGACGTTGGGATTTAGAAGCAATTTCATTCAGGGGTTGTGTGTTGCCCTAGATGACATGGCCCGGAGTGCAGAGAGCTGCCTGATCTGTATCCTCACCCAGTGACAATGCACTAAGCTCCAGGGAGGTGGAATGTTATCAGAACATGCAGTTGAGCTCACACTTAGCACTTGGCATCCCCAGTAGACGCTGACCAACAGGTACAGCATGTTAATGTGTTGGTCCTGAGCAGCTCATTTATAAGCTCTGGGAAAGAAGTGACAGTGTAGCTCTTTGGCTCAAATTCCTGCCTCAGCAGAGCTGGTGTGAGCAGCAAAGTCAGATCTCAAGAGTAGCTGCGTGAGACCCTATGAGATATAAATGTTTTGAGGCTGTTGAGAACACCAGAATATCACTCTTACGGTCTTTTTCCCTGAGTTTATGTTACACAAGTATGGCTACGTGGAGTTTTTTAAGAAGGAAAAACATTTTGAAAGAAGCACATTTTTGAAAACAAAGCAAAACTAAATCCCAAGTATACAAAGTTGGAATGTTTCTCTAAAAAATTTATGTGAAAATAAAATAGGGGGTGGGTCAGGGCTGTCATCCTTTCTTATCCCTCTGCAAACTTTATTTAAGTTATTTATGACAAAGGCAGATGGCTAAAATGCTTAAAATTATTTATGAGAAATTCATTTGCTGAGAAAATGCTTTGATTTTGCTTATTTTACTCTCACTGAGATACCAATGAGAAAATCTGGAAAGTATATAGTAGTATACAGTTATACTTTGGAGCTGAAGATCACTTTTAAGCAACGGTGGAGGAGGACAAACCAGTAAATAAAACCTGGTCCTGAAAATTATTGCCTGTCAGATGTATACATCTTCCTAACGTTTTTCATCTTTATTTGGCCTCTTGGTCCTACCAGGAACATTTTATTCAGCTGTAATTTTAACTTTTCCCTTTTAATATTTCTAAGGGAAGCTGTCTAAAATACATCTCTGGATGTTCTTTCCCTTCTGACATTGTTCCATTTTGTTCTTCACAGAAATCAGGTTATAGCTCTCCTAATTACATTTGGGCAACTTTGTTTCCTTTGTTTCTTGAATGTGAGGTTTTGAAAGCTTAGGCTTTTGCTAAAAGCCTTTTTTGAGAAACATCCCTCTGAAGCCTTATACAACTTAATATCCTGGTTGGTTATCCCTCTGGCTTCTTTGTCCTTCTCACCATGGAGACAAATCCATCAGGGTAGAATACAAAAATGGAAACATTTTCCGCACTTCTCACAATTTAAGGAAATTAACTGAAAAATCAAAAATCTTTAATTGTTTTTCTTGAATTCTGTAATTTTTGAGCATGGAAAATGTAAGTGCTTTGCTGGATACAAGGGAAGTGAATTTTGTCAATGTAGATGTAGAGATCTAATCTAATTTAGATTTCTCTTAGGTTGTTTTTTAGGAGCTAAGTCTATTATTGCACTGAAACTGTAATTCAAACACAGAGAAATGACAATGAGTGGAAATGTAGGTATGAGAGAAACATCTGTGCCATGAAGAAGAATAACACTGTTAGCCAAATTCTTGCTAGAAAGTGCTAAAAGTTATTTTGCAAATAGATTAATGTATCATTAATCTGAGGTTTCCTAAAGATGATGGTTTTTCTCTTTGTTTTGTCATATGTAGTTGAAGGTAAACCAAGAAACTTGTACATGTGATAAACGTTTCAGCTTTAGCAGCAGAAGGTTTTATAATCCCACGACTGAAGCTCCAGTGTAGCAAGACCGTTGATTTTGTAATAGTGACTCTTCTGAAATGAACTTTTGGGTGAAGTTCACATAGGCTCTAATTGTGATCTAATCAGAAGATCAAAGGTGTAGCTGTTGAGACACAGGTGTGATTATTGGGGTACAAGCAGAAGTGTCACTAGCTTTGGTCTCCAGTTGGGAATGTGTAAATCAGCTGTGGCCGATGACATCTCTCTATCTTCATTTGAATTTATTACTTACTTTTTGTTAGTAATCTTACACTAACCCGGAAGTGACTTGGTGGTAGGGAAAAAAATGGTACTTACATATATGAAGCTCTCAAAGAAGCTCAAAGCTTGGTGAATAAATTGTTTCAAATCACTCTTTCTAAAAATATCAGAAATCTCTGAGTATGAGCATAACTTATTATTGCATTTCTGGAAATGCTCTGCTACATTAATTTTACATTACAAAAATGCACTGGACAAAATGCTCAAAACATTAGTTTCCCAAAAGAAGAAAGTGAAGTGATCTCTTTCTCTGTTAGATTCAGAAGCCTTAATATTGTGTGATATAAAGTAATAAAAAGCATCAGGTGTGCTTAGCAATAATTTATTCTTATAATACCTTAATTGCATGTCTTATGGGCTCTTCTACTTCACCTATCTGTTCCTCACTGTCAAGTGAGGTTTTCAAAAGAGATGTTCATTTGAACACAATGGCCCTGTTTGTGTCCCTCCCGCTGTCATGCACAGCAGTGAAGACAAAATTTCCTTCCTTTTCTATTTACAGAGAGAACTGCTCTCATCTGGTGGAGATAAGTTCCAGCTACACAACCCAAATCACGTTCTCTGAATCCAGGACAAGGGCCAGATTATTGCTGTTTTGTTTGCAGCTCTTCCAGCCTTTCTCAAAGCAGTTCTGAGATGGTTTCATCAATTCTTGGACAGAGTAGACATCCCAAACATGAACAAAAAGGTTTTGATAGAAACTTCCTCTTAAAAGAACTTGTGACTTTAAATTAAATAATGTGCAAATTTGGAGATGTATAAAATGCAAATAATGTTGATATGAATGTTTATGGGAATTCTCTTTCTATTTTTTTATGTTTATCTTGATTCCACCATTTTGAAATCTGTGAGTTTTCTAAGCCAATGAAATCAACTGGATTAGAGATGTCTGGTGCTTAGGACACAGTCTGTCATTAAAAAGTTGTCCTGTTACAACCTATACCATGCCTGAACCTAGCTTTGAGCTGCTTCCTTCCTCTGTAGCTTTCATTTCCCTGTAGCTCGAGCAGTGACTGCCATTAGATTGCCCTTGTGCTGAGTTCTTCAAAATGCAGCACATCCCTTAGCTTCTGTGCAGAAATTTCAGATCTGTATTACAGAATCCTAGAAAATTTAGGTTGGATCGGACATCCAGAGAACATCTGGTCCAGTCCTGCCTGCTCAGGACAGAGCCAGCTTTGAAGTTAAATCTGCTTCCAATGCTTGATCTGGTTGCTCAGATCCTTGTCCAGCCAAGCTTTCAGTTTTTCAAAGATTGGAGATTTCAAAGCCTCTCTGGGCTCCATTCCAAGGCTGAAGTGCTCACACTGTGCAGTACTTTTTCACAGTGCCTGAAGCAATCTCACTTGCTTCAGAATGTGGCATTCATTTTGCTTGCTGCAACATGTGTGCAGTGATTCTAATGTAACCTCTGAGGACGGTCCATCTTTGCTTACTTATAACCTTCCACTTAGGAGCCATACACAACAACTGAGCACTCTCCTTCCCACCCAGCCCCAATATCTGTGGTGGTGACTGTAGTATATCAGTGTCCTCCTGCTGAGGAGCCTGCAGCAGCACTCTTCTGTAGTAGTAGCCCTCCAAGAGTTGAACAGTGGGTAAAAAAACTTGGCCTGGTGTATCTTAATTCCTGTGCAAACACATGGGGGATGGGTTGGGGTTGGAGTTAGGGATCTTAGAGATCTTTTCCAACCTTAATGATTCTATGATTCTAGGAAATACCCGGACATCATTTGCCAGTTAACTCCTCCAGTTGCACTGTTGACACCTGAAACAAACCCAGGACTTGCCTCCTTTCTAAATCATACGACTTTGTGCCCATAGACACTTGAATAGAGGCACGTATCACCCAAGAGTTCTTAGTATGCAGACTTTGCACAGACAGTTTTAAGAAGCAGTGGAGCAGTTATTCCTTGTGGATTGGTAGAGTAATAAAAAGTAATTAATCACGAGTGCCTATCAACAAAATATTTGTTGTTAAAGTTCAGAGATGCTGTATCTTTCCTTTAGTTGTTTGTTTTCCCTCATGACTCTTCTCCTGTGTTTTAATAATCTGTACTATTTTTATTCATCCTGAACAACTGGTCTCAGAAAAACTAAATTAAACTACTAGAATCCTAATTTGCCAAGCATTACCTAGGGTTTTTTTTGTTTATTTGTCTGTTAGTTTAATTATAAACACTTGAAAGACTCTAACTAAAGACTGGAGAATGTTAATCAAAGGAAATATTATCTAGAAAAGTAATTGGTCTTCAAATGCAGGCAGCTCAGGTTAAATATATAGCCACATATTGAAACTTTGACATTTTAACTTAACTACTGTTTGTAAGATAAAGAAGGATTTACAGTAATTGGATTCAGTAAGATCTAACTATATTCTGCCCGTTGCTTTACCTGAGGTGTAATTGCCACACTATCTTTTTTGTTTATGCAAGCTATCAACTCAGTATGCTTTAAGCCAGTGAATTCATACAAAAATTTTCATAACATTTGTTTTAGAATGTATGAAAGTAGTCAACTGATAATTAAAAACCATGTTTAGGGGCTAGTTTGAAAACATTCTGAACACACAGCCTATAAAGCTGCAAGCAAGTGAAATCATAGAATCACAGAATGAATCACAGAATGGCTTGGGTTGGAAGGGTTTGTTGGGAGTTTTTATATCTGTATCCATACATCAAATTCTCTCCCAGATGTTACAGAATACTTAAGAAAATACCTAAGAGTGAACATAAGGATTTTCTGTTTTGTGTGTATCATGTAGCAATCACTGGAGCTCATAATAAAATGTAGTGATCTCTAGCATCAAGGAGCTGTCAGTTTAGCAAAACATACATCTTGCAGCTTTTTAGGATGGAAAGTAAAGGAGACTTTCAACCCATCTGGGAATCTTTAGGGAAAGGTAGGAAGAAGAGATGTCATTAACTAGGCAGAAATCGAATGGAAGACAATGTATATTTAAGCAAAGGAAGTTCCATGGCTCTAAGACGTTTGTCTTTTGCTGTAGTTTTTAATCCTTTTAAAAAAGTCAACATCAACAGAGCATCCCTGGCAACTTAACACCTCAACTCTGAGGTCAGGGTGTGATATTTTATTTAGCAAGGACTCAAAGGAATGAGCTCACAACAAATGAAGTTAAAAATCTGTCACGCTGAATGACACACTGTACTCTCAAAAAATCACTTTCACAGAGTGCTCCCTCTATGTTGCCCAAGATCATTTTTAACTTTTTGTCTTCCATATCCACAAATGTAATTCCAAGCCATCACTTTTGAAAATGTCACATGCTAAAGTTGCTATGAAATTGTATTGAATGCATAAACTGGCATTCTTAAGGCTTTATCATACTGCCTATCTTCATAGGTTTAACTGGGTTTATAGGAGTTCATTCCTTGAAAATGAGATGTGGATTTGCAGATCAGCTGTTCTTGCTCCTCCTAGGTTGGTATAATGCGATGTAAGTCCTGAGTGACTGGTGTTTGTATTTGTCTAGCTTTCAAGTATCCAGAAGGAACACAATGTTCATAAAGAGATATGTGTGATTTCCCTACCAAGATGCTCAGAATCTGTAATCAGTTCTGAAAAATTTGGAGCCAAGTTGAATCAATTTTACTAACTATAGTAAGATGGCAGGACATACTATTACAGTAGTAAATAGGTCAGTAAACCATTAGCTCTTAATTTATAATCCCTCAGATATCACTTGATTTCTAAGGATCAAAATATCAATTTTGTTGCAGATAGGGGAAATGACAAACACACAATAAGAAATTAGCTACAATTTGGTTTCTCAGTATTTATGAAAAGTCCACAGGAGGGCTATATATGTATATTAATATATATATATATATACACATAAATAATTTCTTAAAAGATTGTAATCTTAATAATTATTCTTATATGTAGGAATATAATTTTTTTTCACTTGGTGTTGACTGCAATATGACATAAATGGTGATATTCCCCAGGATACTGCTGCTTCATGGCATAAGACATACTGTCCTTCAACAATTACTTATTCAACTCACAAAAGTGGAAATATTTTTGCAAATACTATGTGTGTTGGGCACCCTAGACAAGCTTAAACCAGATTTGGTTATGTTACATAACCATGGACCCATCAAAGATGAGGAAAACCAGGAAGTGTTTGGATGACCAGGAATTGTGGGTCTATCAGGAATTTCACAGCTGCGCCACTGAATCTCCTCTAAAGAATTTGGACTCCAGCCCTTAAAATGGAAGCCATGTCAATTTCACTACAGTTGCAGCAAATATTCATCTGAAGGCTGCTGGCCCAGATCTTTGTGAGGCAGTATTGGCTATTATGTAAAGCTCTCCTGTCAAAAAATTTGACCGTCTTATTCTTGGAAACCACCAGTGACAAAGATATAACAGACACCTCTAGTAATCGGTTCCCATGTTCCATTGCTACTGAAGTCTTCCTTTTACCCCACCTTGAACTTCCTTGTCACAGATTAAAACTGCTACTTGGTGTTTAGGGAGAACTGTGTCTTCTATCATGTTTACCCCCACTCTTTCCATCTCTTAACTAAAAGGAATGAAAATAAAAATTCCTTCTTGACAGTCATGACTGTCAAGCTGGAGTTAATTTTATTTTCCTCTCATTTAGTCCAGAGAAGAGGGACTTCAGAGGGCAGTTATCCAGAACTGTGAATATGAGCATCTCTGACAGTCTTGCCAGGTTCAAATTCTCACGTGGAATTCTTGAATTACTTTCTTCAGAAATCTCAAAGACACAAGAGATCTTATTTCAATAGTCTAAAATATACGTTAGAAACAATGAAAGTTTTCTGTGTTGTTTTTAGAGCGTTTCCTGTAGTTTCATAAAAATAGTGCCATGATCATTCAATCCCCTCCAGCTTTAGTTCTGATGCGATGGGAAACTAGATAATATTTGATGAAACCCAGGAGATGTAGAAGAGTACGTCTGGGAATCACTGGAGCCCATACATCCATTGCTTAACTGTGTTGGTTTGGTCTTTTCTGTTACTGGATCTGACAAGATCTTGTGTTGCTACAAACATGGATTTTGCACCTTCCTATTTCCATTGGTCCATTGAAAGCTGCAGGTTTTTGATAGTTTCCTGACAAGTCAAGATATCATAACTATATTCCAGTTAAGGTTAAAATAATCATACCAAAACAGTACTATCAGCTCTGTGTTAGATTTCAGAGTAGTCATGTCTATATCTGTGTTTGAAAGTTAGACAGTTATCAAGCAGAAACAGAAAGCAGCTCAGAAGTGAATTCAGTTGTGTACAGCAATAAGCTCTGTATAAAACTTCCATGCAAATGTATCTGTTCAATAAACTTGTATAGAGGAGCAAAGGAAACGAGGAAAAGCCAAACAGTGAGGAAGTCTGTTCCTCCTGTAGATTCAATTTGGTACGTAATAGCCTATTTATGTAGGATAAAAGAAATAATCCTTACATTGTAGGGTCAGAAAAGAGGAATCTGGACTTGACATCTATCTCCTCCAATCCATTCCTACCACAGCCCTCCTTGACAAGTATGCAACTTTTCAGTAAGCGAGGCAGGATTGCATCTCAGCAATGCAAGGGGTCTGACTTGCTGGAATCTTTGATTCTGTTTGTGCCTTCTCACAGTAACAGACTTATTATGCATAGATATTTAATGAAAAATAGTGGCAAAGACAGGTGAAATGCACAACACCAGGCGAGTCAGGGGAACCATGAATACTCAGCGTGTCCTAACTGTTAACCTGGAATAACCCTTCTGGCAGCAATAAAGGATGCAGACTTTTTTCTTAGATGCTAAGAACAGTGATTCATTTTACATAGGTCTTCAAACAGATGCTGAGGAGTTCAGGTCACTAAATCTGTATCTGGCACTGATCTATGATGCAGTGTATGAATACCAATTACTTCAGCTGTCAGGTCCAGAGAGAATGAAAGATCAGCAAGAGAGAGCACAGGGGAAGCTGAGGAGTAGGGGAAAAGAGGGAAGAAAAAAAAAAAAAAAGGCAATTATACTGTAAGAGAAGAGTCCTGAACTGATGGCACCCCAGGGAGGAGAAGTGGGCATTGCTGCTGGACCATGAGAGAGCATGGTGGTCCTGAAGCTGAGCAGAAGGTGCCACCCTTTAAAGGACAGCCAGTGAGGTGTTACCATGGGCATGCTGCTGGGGTGCCTCAGTGGTGAGCTCTACTGCTCTGGTAATGTGGGACAAGAAAGCATCCGTGTCCCACATCCACTCCATGGTCTGGATGGGGTCATGGAGGAGACAGAAACCAAGTTCCATGTCAGCACATGCACATCAGCAAGAAGAGATGTCTGTTACCTCAGTTATTCCTTTCTCAGGAATGTTTTTTTTGGAATGTTGATCTTGCTTTCTTGATATATAACAACCGCCACACCTGATGAACGTATTTACATGCAATGACTTGTGTGGGGAGAAAAGGCCAGCATCCTCCAAGAGTAGTTCTTTACTATTGTACATAAGAGTTTGGTATCTCTGCATGTGACAAGAGTGCAAAAAGGAGCACACAGATGGAAGGAGAAACTCCTGTTGTGATCGTGAAAAGTGGTTGCCAGCCTGTCTGACACATCATTTAAAAGTAGAAAGAAGGAGATCATATGAGGTCATCCAATTTATCTTCCTATTTTCTTCTATCTAAATTACCTGGCCAATTTTTGATTTATCTCCTCTGAGCAACACTGAACAATACAGAATCTGCTTTCATTTAGTTTGCCCTTTCTATTTCTGCCCCTCTGCCATCCCAGGCAATGCGTTTTGGACCTCACCTTTGGCATATCGGGGAATTGAAGGCTGGAAGAGGTCTTTGGGGTCGCTTTGGCCCAGCTCCATGCATACCATGCATTGTAAATTACAGAGCCTGTTTGCTTAACAGCTGTGCAACAAATCTGGGCCTGAAAAGACCAAACTGTATCTGATCCTCTTACAAATCTGAGGGGAAAGTTAATGTTCTCGCTGGCAGTGGGATGAAAACAAAATACATTAAAACGCATCCCAGCTGTTGCTTTCACTTTTCTTTTGAAAATATAACCTTTTAAACATGCTGAAGTACCGTTGTAAAGAAAAGGTTCAGAACCTATATTATTTAAATGCAACGATCTAACTTTAAAACGTGCTCTGTGGGCTGGCATATCGCCCAGGAGAGCAGCTTATGAGCACTCCAACAATGACTTCTGCTCGCACGGCATGCAAGTCTTGATGTGTTTTCAGGAAACGTCCTGAGAGCGTGCAGGCAGCGCCGGTAAATCACTGCTGATTAATCACAGCTCCCTCACTCCGTTCCTTGCCTCCCTCCCTGAACTCTTTCACTGACATTTCAGTGTTTACTTCATCAGTGAACTCGGTGGGATGCAGTGTGTATTTCGAACTTGAACCCATTAAGCAGAAGCGCTTAACAGCAGCAATAATTTACAGGATGGACAGGAAGGCAGGGAGTGGTGACAACGCTTTCTCAGCAAGTGCAATATTAAAGCAAGCAAAGGTTTCACCTAGAAAAAAAAATGAACCAGGCAGACTTGTGTGTTGTTTAAGCCAACAGCAATTTTTCTTTACTTATTTATTTGCTGAAGAGTTGTATGTTGTACATAACCTGTTTTTGGCCTGTTCCTGGTGATAATTTTCTTCCTGTCTCACATCATCCAGGACACAGAGGGCAATTAGAAAAAAAATGAAGAGATTCTGCATCAGATGACAAAATCCAACTTAAAGAAATGTATGAAAAAAGTACGATCTCTGTTACTTATTTATTTTTCTACTTACTCGTTAGAGTATAATTTCTATTATCTTTATACAGTGGGTATTACATTCACTTTTAAAATGACAGCAACTTTGAGAAGGTGGTATTTTTTTCCTCTGAGCTGCTCTTCTTGGTATTTGGTTTGACATGAATGTAACTGGCAGACTGGGGTGACTGACAGGTGTCACTTCAGAGCTTTGGATTGGCAAATCTTGATGAGGAATAGGCTTTGATTTTGAGAGAAATGGTGGGTTTTTAGACACTACTCCAACACATCTATTAATTACTGATTTTCTAATGTTTCATGTTATTCTATAAAGCTGAGTTTCCAGGAATTTGCTGAAAATAATGTATTCATATTGGCTGAACCTTGTTTCTCTTCACATTTGTTAAATTGCCCGTGCAAGTCTCAGGTTTCCTCTGTACTAATGATGTCTGAAGACTGTTTTTTAGCAAGGCTTGAGTTTATTAACAGCATTCACAGCAAAAATAGTTTTATGATCAGATTTGGCTCCTCATGCAATGTTTCTGGTTAACCAAACTGGGTTGTAAATGAATTCTTCCTTAATGTGATGAACTAACCATGCTGGCTGCTAAAAGAAATGCCCTTCTTCAGCCTTTTCCAAGCCCTCAGCTATCTTGGGATGAGTTTGTGCTGCCTGTGTAGATTTGAAAGTGAATTTTAATCACAGCATTTGCAATCGTTTGGAACAGGTATTGGGGAACTAAAAGTGCACTTGAGCTTCCAGCTCTCCATCTCTTCTCAGCAGATGGCAGTGACCTGTGGGCAGCCCACTACTGGGATGACCCATGGCTGGGGGCAGAAGGCATGTCCTGATCACAGGCAGGCGTGTGGATCCTGGCATAATGGTGAACTGTTGCTTCCAGGTTTATGGAGCGTGTCTCTGGCTTCTTCACAAAATTCAGCATTTTTTCTGCCAGACAATTTATTGCACCACACTTCTGCCTGCCAAAATGGATGTTACAGTGAACACAGAGGCTCTAGCAAGTGATAAATATATATACATTATTTATATTATTTATATATATATATAAGATAGTGGGACTAAGTTTGTCAAGTCCAGAAATTGTAACACAAAAAATTCTTTTACTTGGAGAAGAGAAAACAAACAGAAACAAATAATGTCCACTTTGACCTCAGGAAAATCAGGCTAAGATTGTCATCCCTTGCTGCATTCATAGTTGTCTTAATCAGAATGGTTCTTTGCAGAGGAGTGCTTTTTAATGATTAGATGAGGGAAAAGAAGCCACAGGGGCACTACAGAGTTTTGTAGTACAAGATGTTTTTCTGTAATCTATATTTGCTTTAAAATACAAAATAGCAGGGCTGCACTGGACTTGGCTAAAACACTTCAGAGAATGCTGCTTTCCAGAACAAAGCTCATGCTCAAGTCATTCTCATCATCACTCCCCATCTCTTCACCTTGTACGTCTTCTGTGCCATCTCCTGCGTGTTACTGTTTTGTCCTGTGTTGAAAACGAGTGGGATGGAATGCCACCTCCTTTAGTCCCAGCCACTTTTGTCAGTGTGCTTTTGAGGCACAATTCAGACCTTGTTGAGGTGTCTTGAGTTTACCTAGTTGTGCTGATGCTTTTCCTTTTCTTCCTTTTGACTGATGAGCTTCCATTATACGTGCAATCTGTTTTCATTATCAAACTGCGGTCTTATCTATTGTCACATTTGGAGTGATTATATGTTTTGATTATGTGCTTTCCTGATTGCAGGCTTTCCTTGTGACCAGCTCCATCAGCACCTTGATTTTCTTTCTTATTTTTTTTTTCATCTCAGATTCTTACCACTTCACTGGATTTTTGTTAGTAGTGAAATCGATCTTAATTTGGCATTCAGACATACCTTTTGAGTTTCTTCTCCGTACGCATCAGTTGCTCAGTAGTCCACATTTTTCAGCATGGAAAATGAAATAGCACCAATGAAATCTGTTGAACAAAACAACGCAGACACAATTTTTAAAAACAGATTGAAAGCTTTTAGTTATGTTGGCAATCCTAGTCTTTCCTGATGTCAGCCACTAAAGGAAGACTGCTGCTCTGTTTAAGACCCTGCTTCTAGGCTGGGCAGGGGGAAGACTGCTCAGGAGATAACACGGAGATCCCCGGGAGGTAACATGGAGATCCCAAGGATCAGTGCTTTTCTCACACAGCTATAGGAGTTAATTTATGTCCTAGTGTCCTCATGAAGAGTCCTCCTTTAACAAGGGATAGAGAGAGTTAAAGCAGCTGACAGACAATAAAACACATGCAGAAAAGTCTTTTACTGAATAAATTATTATTAGAAAATGTAATCTCAGAATGTGAAGCATTTGTTGCAGATTCGAGTGTAGGTTAGAAAAGAGCTTCATAAAAAGATGGAAACACAAATGTCCTTCACAAGTTAACCCCAGTTTTAATCTTGAAGAAATTTAATAACAACAAAATCTAAAGAGGTTTGAGATGGTGTCTCTGAAATGAATCTGTGTTTTCAGTCAGCTTTTCCCCCATGTAGCAGCTCCTGTCTTTCAGATGCTAGGCAGGGAACAGATGACATTTTTCCTTTATTAAGCAAGTGAACAAATCATACCTATGGATTTCTGCCTTTACCTCTGGCAGTACCAGTGCAGAGACTCTAAAACGCATTTGAAGCATGTAATGATTCTGGGGAACCCACTGAGGCCAGAAATGGAAAAGCTGAAGGCAAGGAGCACCTGCCGGCTGCCATCAGGTACCCAGCATGCTGCCAGCACCTGTGTGCTGCAGTGATGGGACCAGCACAGAGCCTGTGCTGACTGGGAGGAGCCTGGGCATGTGGAGCAGGAGGGGAACAGCCACAGTTGCTGGGTGGAGTAGAAGATGATTTTCAAGCTTGCCTTATGCAGCTTATGATGTTCATGCTTATTGAGCCCTGCTTATAAGATCCATGCCAGGCTGTGATGGGAATGGAAAGGAAAAGTTTTGGTCACAGGATGTGACAGCAGAACATCAAGTGATTGGTATTAATTTTATTCATTGTAAATGTCCCGGTCTACAGTTTTTTGTCACTTTCTGGACTCCAAGGTCCTCCTGTTGCAGGGACTTCCTTGGAGGCCCAGTGACCTATCCCTCAGGCTTTAGGTCTCGGAAGGTGACCCCACTGTCCAGAGGCACTTTTCTCTCCTGCTTAGCTGGGCCACCTGAAACCAGGTTTCATTCAGCCTGATAGCAGGTTAGGGAACTGGGAGAGGACTGTAAATCTGCCTTTTGATAAGCCTGGTTCACAGTGAGTTCATGGACATGTTATGTGACTGCTGAAGCAAGAATACCAGGCTGTACGAATCCTTCTTCTCCTGTCTGCACTTGTCTGTGCTCTCAGCATTTTGAATTTGTAATTATTAGGTTATCAAGGACACCCCAGGATGGCTTTTTACTGTTCAAGTAATGAAGAAATCTGCACATGCCCTGTGATAAAACAGATCCTGATGTCTTACGGCAGGCTCTTGGTGTGCAGAGCAAGGCACACAGGTGGGGAAATGGAGATAGATGTGACTGTTAACAGGAGCAGGGATTAAGACCTTGATTTATGGGGGAATCCTACAAGAGCTTTTACTTTTGAGCATAACAAAATTAGTTTTGCGAGGGAAAACAGCTCCTCTAAGTACATCTAAATAGGAACAAATTAGGGCAGCAGGCACAGGAGAAGCACATCAACACCACGGCACATGAAGAAACAGACACCATGCCTGAGGCCAAAGAACTGAATAGCATTGATGTTTCTAAATGGGACCATGACTTGTGCAGGTGCTGGCAAAGTCACCTGGTGGTGTGAGCTGGTGATAAAGATGCTGAACCTCCCAGCTGCAGATTTTCTTTTAGACAAGAGCCAAGAAAAAGGAATAGGAGAGATCATAAGCAAATGAATCCTGTTGTGAAAGATACTGTCGTATCCAATTTACTCTGTCATACCTATTTCTGTTAATGTGATCCCACTGCCTTCGGAGGTGAAAGCAATCATAATAGGGACCAGAAAAGAAAACATTTAGCAAAACCTCATCTATATGCTTTTCCTACAGGCCATTCCTGTGTTGTGTCTGTACAGAAGAACATTTTCAATACATAAGTATGTTTTCAGTAACATATTTTGGTATAACCTAGATAGCTTTCCCATTTCTTTGATGAGAAGAACTTGTGCATATCCAGAGGATGTGGGAATGGGGCAGCAGGACCTGGGGTTTACATGAGAGAGGCTGCCTAGCTACACTCTTCTGTGGAGGCATCATGGGCTACTCAAGTTCCCTGAAAGCAAAAAAAAAAAAATAAAATAAAATTCAACCATCCATGTTACATAGAGATATTTCAGTGATTCTTGCTAGGCTACAGAGAAGCATGTCACAGCCCAGCTCAGCGGAGAGCTTTCTAGCTAGGCTGGATGACTTCTGGTTTGCTGCCATATTTACTCACAGAAACCATGCTGTGTGTGAGCTTAAGTGTCTTCAGGTCCTGTTCTCTTGCTGGGAGGTTACAGATGCATGCTGAGTGCCTCATTGTTTGTGTTTTCAGGCAAGTCAGTCTCAGCCTTCACAATTCACAGATCTGTCCTAATATTTGAGTCTTCAGAGAACAAAATCTGCTCTTTAGTAGGAAGAGGGCCAGCAGACATTTTGTCAGGTTAATTAAATTCAGCAGTGTTGCCAATGTCACAGCTGTTAGGAAGAACAAAAGAACCAGGCTCCTGTAAGCATGGGGAACCAGCAAAATATTTTCTGGCTTATGTAAATCTTTGGGGAAAAAAAAAAAAGAAACACCCAAAAAATGGCATTCTCAAAATACCTAAATCAAAAAGCTGCTTCTGTCTGAATCTTTTCAACATCTTGGATGTGAACCGAATGGATATTCTTCTCCCCAGAAAAGTTGTACTGAATGTAATGGATTAACTTGCAGTATTTAGGTGCATTACTGACAAAACTTCATAGAAAACCATTTGGTAGCTGAAAATTCAGTCTTTTTTATGAGATAACAGTTAGTATACTTAATGATGCTAGTGTTAAGTAGCAAAATCCTTATTTGCCTAAGGTGAAAGTTTCCTTATTAAAAGAGAAGGAAGAGGCAGATGTTGAGTCATGTCCCCAGCAGTCTGCCTACTTAATGAACACTGAACATTAAATTAAATATTAAATAATATACCTGTGCAACCTGGTCTAGGGAGCCTGCTTTGGAAGGGGGTTAGTTGGACTCAATGATCTCTAGAGGTCCCTTCCAACCCCTACAACTGTGATTCTGTAATCATCTCCAGTAAGTGATATGGAAATAAGCTTGCTTCAGCTAGACTAAATACACTAACACATTCATATATATTCACCTTGCATGGTAGTGCTGAGTACCTTGGTCAACATTCAGAAGTAACATGTCATGAGTTAATACTTGGAGCTGCAGAGTTGAAGATAGACCTTCGATTTCTCCAGTGCCCATTTCTGTTTCTTAATGAGGAGAAAGTTTTTACAGCCATTCCATAGAAGGCACCAGTTCGGGAATACATTATGGTCCTGCCCTATACCTGCCTGTTCTCCACTCAGAATTGCACGTCTCAGTTCCACATTAGGTGGAAGAGAGACATATAAAATACCAATAAGTGCTTTAAAACCACGTCACTGAAAATTTTTGCATGCACAGCCATAGCACCTACAATCCTGTTTTACATTTTCAGAATAAATAAAGTAGTTCCAAGGCAGAAGGTAACTCAGTGTAGTGATGTATCTTTCTTAATGATCACTAATAAATACAACAAACAGGTCACAAAAAGCATTTGGCACTGCAGTATTACTTCCAAGGCATTGTCTAAATTGAGCTCTGTTATGTGGAGTTTATGGGTTGTCTGTGGGCTGCTGAAAAAAGTTTCAAATGCCTTTATCTCTCTGTCAGTTTAGAGAGAAATAAGAAAGTAATCAGACCTCTTTGCCGACCAGTTAAATGAACTGTTTGCTTGGGTACAGGTATTACGGCTGCAGAAAATGCTTTCTGCAACTTCTTTTTATTGTGTAAAACTGATGAAGTTTCAAAAGTCATTATTGTCATCGAAAACAACCTGTTCTAATTAGACATACTACTCGTCAAGAATAGTGGATGATCGTTTGTTTCTGGTGCCATCTGTTTTTACTGCAATAATAGACATTTCTGGGAAATTGAATATGGTAATGCTCTTTTTTTTGTCTCTCTCTTATTTTTTTTACATCTTTTGTGTAGCAGGAGCTTATTTAACATGACTCTTTTCTAAAGACACACAAAATAAAGGAGGAAACAACCATTCAGCAAGTGTACCTTGCTTTCACTGACAACCAGCTAGTCTAAGTAGCTTGAACTTGTTTTGTATTTTATTTTCCAACATCTTGTAGCAGCAAAAGATCTATGAAAAAAAAGTCAAGTTATCCTTTTTTACTACTTCTAGAGGCAAAAGGCTCCTCTGTCTGCGTACACTGTTAGCTTTCCTTTTTAGAAGTGATGACGATTGAATGGTCTTTATCAGAATGCAATTTCAGAGCAGAACTCTTCTGCTTCCACTGCCAGCTTGAATGTGTATTCAAGCAGTTTCAACTGAATAGCAAAATTTTATTGCAAACTTTCATTTGGGTTATTAAATGGGAAATCCGTATTTGTCCTCTTTATTTAAAGGTATCATAATGTGTTGGCACAACCAATTCAGTACAACTGAAATGTACTAACTTCCTATTGGTGAGGTGATCAGAATGATGTAGTCCTGAAATATTTCAATTTTCCTTCTACTCTTTGCATAGATTTTGTGCTGCCTTCTCTAATGAGGCTTCTTTTGAACTCACTTCAGGCTATTTTCCATGTTTTTTCATTTTCCTCATTCTTATGTTAAAAAGGAAACCAAGCGAGAGCAAAATATCATTGACAGAAATCATGATTAGTAATAGAAAAGAAGGCACAGTGGTTATTTTGGGAATATTTTTCTATTTTCTAATAGTCAGGGTGAATAACGCAAACTAAATAATTGTCTATGAAAGCCTGAATTTTCTGTGTATGGCATGATTATATCTGATAATTAACAGTTGTAAGATATGACAGCTGGAATACATTGTGTTGAGCTCATTTACAGTTTAGCTCTGCATGCTCAGGGACTAGCTTCTTCAACCTTGTCTCCTTCAGTCAATGGGTTCAGATTATATCTCCAGCAGTTTCTTGACTAGCAGTCTAACATAATGTGCTCTCAAGCCCAAGGTAGCCCATAGTCAGACTACCTACATACCTATTTGTAAGTTATCTTACTACTTAGCTCCATTACAAGAGCCACCATTACACAAACTGGCTTTATGTGCTAAAATATTTAAACTTGCAGAGGATGGACCAGTTTTTCATTCTATTGTGAAGGTTTCTCATGGGTCTACATCAAGATGGTCTAATGGGGGAATGGGGGTGTGAATTGCCCTTCTAAAGATAGAAGGTGATGGAGTGCTGGAACAGGCTGCAAAGGGAGTTTGTGGAGTCCCCTTCTCTGGAGATATTCAAGACCCACCTGGACACCTACCTGTGCAACCTGGGCTAGGGAGCCTGCTTCAGCAGGGGAGTTGGACTGGATGATCTCTAGAGGTCCCTTCCAACCCATACAATTCTGTAATTCTCTGATATCACTGCACGGTTACTGAATTCTCAGCCAGCATCAGGTCTTTGTCAGAAATTCTATGATCTCCTAAACACATAGCTCTACCATTCATTTCATGTGCCTGGTAATGAAAATTTAAATATATGTAGTTAAAATACTGATGACTACAGGAGGAAAACAAGAAAGGGTCATCTTTTTTTCCCCTTTGTAACAATAAAAAAAAAACAACATAGTTATTGAGAAAGATGAAAATACACACAATAGTGCCTAACATCTAGGTACTTTCTCTGCTCAGAGATCCGTTAAAGTTTACTATATGATAGTACCTTTGCTCCTTTAATGAATTCCTTTGAGGACTATACTTTTATCTCCCCTAATAAATGCAGTCATTTAAATATTAGAGTATAGTGAGGTTATGATTCATCACAGGCCAGTATATTTATAAAAAATGATCTTGGGATCTGTAGAACTAGAGGTTTAGCTTTATGTGGTTCTTCTTTAATATGCAAACCAAAATTGCCCATCAGTCATTTCAAACATCATGAAGACTTTGAAATCCTTGTTTCTACATAAAAAAGCAAGGTTTCAAAGCTGCTTCCAGTACAGAGCTGTGTCTCCCTGTTTTATTATTCAAGATTACAAAAAATGCAACTCACAGTATTACCTAAAGATTCTTTATTTCAAGAGCTTTGCCTATGCTACGCATACAACTGTGTCCAATTCCTAAAAATCCCTCTCTATAAGACAAGATGTCTTATTTTTCTCTAAATTAGCCCATGCTTTAAGATAATAGGAGTACAAACCTCAGTTGTCAATTTAACACTCAATACCTGACATTGTGTGGGTTTTAAAAGCACAAAACTTTCACTGAGTCTCTGTTACTCCTAATTCTTGAGAGTCAGAACCAAGAAGCAGAACTGAGAGCAAGCTGCTTTTTTCCTCAAAGAAAGGAATTTTCAATGTTTTTTGGGCTCCTTCTCTGACCTTTTATAAAGCAGCAATACAAAAAGACTTTTGTATTTGGGTAAATTTTGATTTTCAGTTCATCTACAAATCTAGCCCTTTCATTTTCAATTAAAGACAATGTTTGATTTAAAGCCAGTTAAGTCTGTCCCGGGGTAAGTCCTTAATCCTGTACTAATATTTCAATGAATGGAGCCTAAATTGAAGCCAAACAAGTTCTTCTAAAGTTTTAGGCAAATCTTTTAAGTATTCTTCTCTTCCAAAAACCCTATTTCATCTTCTTTATGCCTTCATGCCCTCTGCTGGATGGAAGCTCTCTAGTCCAGGCATCTGGGGCTGAATCCCACAGGCACTCAGCTCCTCATTCTCCCACATGGTGACATCCTCACTTAGGAATACGTAGCCTTTCCACCTCTCCCTCCTCCCCACATTGGGAGGTTTTTCGTGTTTGTTTTTTTTTTTTTAAGCAAATAACTTATCTTTTCTTGTTGATATAGCAAGGCTTAGCAAGCTCAGGTCACAAATGAATTCCTCCTGCTGTCAACTGCTGCCAAATCTTTCTATCTTTCAAATAATTTGCAGTATCTCAGGACAAATACAGTCAGCTGTATCCCATTCCTGGCCTCTTTTTTTCCTCTGGTATCCAACTTTGGCAGTGATGGGATTTCCTAATACAGATGAATATGTTTTTAACTTTGTACAGAGTGACTGTCTTCGTAAAAAAATCAGTTTTCCAAAGGACAGTGCACACATTGTTAACATCATCCTGTAATCTGGACTGTATGTTCTATCAGTTTCAACTTCTGACACCAATATCTATTAAAAGTAATTGCATTACCGTGTAGAGAAGAGATGTATCTTAAAGACACGCCCGTGATAAAAATCACACATCTTCATTCAAGGAAGATCTTGTTCCCCAGTGGATAAATTGTTTTAGAGGAATGTTATTTAACATTTCCATACCTTTGTTTTACAGCTGCAAAACAGAAATGCAGTGCCCATTGCTTTGTCTAAGCTTCTGGGACTCTGTTTTTATGTATTGATACAACCAGGTACTGCATTCATTGAAAAGGGAAGATTAAAAAAAGGAACAAGGTAGATCTTCTGTACTTCAGTACAGTCTTGCAGCAAGAGATAATCTTGTGTGTTTGAAGTTAATGAAATGTTCTGTGCTTGGCCTTGGTGTCAGTTTTCACCAGCAGGGAGGAAGAAAAACCATTAAATAACCACTCCTCCCTCAAAGGAAAAAAGAAACAAAGCAGTCATTAGCTAACTGCATCTGTCGTGTATGCATTCCTACCTCTGAGCTGTTTCATGAAAGCCACTGTGAACAAGGATGCTTGAGTGATTTGTGTTGTGATTTTAGTTTGTAGCTAAAGTACAAACTCTCAGAGCAATGCTGGACACATCAGGAACTGAGGGCACACATGAGTCAGTGATGATGATGTCTGAGCAGAGAACAAGCAGCACTGGTAATTATTGCTTGTCAGGGCAGCTCTGCTAGAACAAGACAAGGGAAGTTTCTAGCTTGGACTGAGGATGTAGGTTTGGCATTGGGTGGTGTGAACCAGCTCTCCCTGCTTAAGTTTGGAAGTGTCTTGTCTGGTTGATGAATAGTTTGTGGGTCTTTACAAAAGACCATGATATTTTTAATAGCTTCTGTTGAACAAAAGAGGCAACACTGCTGTAATTTTGCTCACCTTACAATGAAACATTACAATAAGAATTTGCCAGCATGACTTTGTTACAACCTAGTGAAGAGTTAAGCGGACTCTTTACAATGCACACTGCTGGTAGTTTTACCTTCAGTTTGAGTTTTTTTATTCAAAGGTGAGTGGAAGCTTTTGCTACCTGTAGGCACTTGAGAAAATCTTGTCTTAAATTAAGAAAAAACACAGTATGATTTCCTACAAGAAAATATCAAGGATGTTTGGGGATCAGACCACAAAGGAGGCAGGTGTTCCTTTACCAACTGCTGCTCAGCTCTGCTGCCATCTCTCCACATCGATTTTCTTTCACAATAACATATTCATCATCACTGACAAGTCAATTCCAGATAGAAAACCCTCCTTTCCTAGCATGCAGCCTGTGTTCTGCTGGGGCCTCAGAAATGCCTGGTCTTGTTTAATATGAGGAGCTCAGATGTTCTCTCTGAACTACCTGCCTGGTTTGTTGATTAGCTGGGATGCTTCCTCAGTCACCCACAGAAAAATTATCTCCTCATTTTGAAATAATAACTGATGAAATAAATGTGAGTAGAATTCAGTGAGTTTGTTCTATGCTTTCTTATTTCAAGGCTAATCATGACAATACTGTTTTTCCCAGGTTGCCAATGACAATGTAAATCCCTCCAATTTTTTAGGACAGGTTTTCTTTTTTAATTCCATATCTACACTAATGACAAAAAAATGCAATAAATAAATAAATAAATAAATAATACATAGTTTATGCCAGGTGGTAAATTTTAAAAGATTATTTTTATTTTTCCTGAAGACCTCTTCCTATCTGCAGTATTAAAATTATAGTATCCAAATTTTGGATGTGGAGGTTTTTGCTTCAAAACATAATTTAATTTTTATAATGTATCTTACAAATGGGAGGATGTGTCTCCATGTACCAAATTTACAGGAGTGCTTTGGGGTTTCCAAGACAGGACTTTAGTTCCTACTAGCTAAGAAGTATTTGTGAAGGGAAGGGAGTTCCTTAAACCTATATGTCATTGATTTAGATTAGGTAGAAAAATGCAACAATACATTCTGAGAACTCAGAAATGATTAACACAACCACATCACAGGAAAAGCTCTTAATTTTCCTGAAGATGGCACCGCATCAAAAGGTGGAATTCATACTTTAGTACCTTTGGGTTTCTCCATACTACATACTGTTGAGAGACAAGATCTTCGCCCCAAATAAATAGTCCAGGCTCAGTTATCCCGGCAGTGATCTGGGGCCACAGAACACTTGATCTTTGATTACAACCAGAATAAAAAGTAGAGTTTTTCTCAATTCTCTCTATCAGCTACAGGAAGATGTGACATCATTGTGAGTAATGCAGAAAAACATGGTGCAACAGAGATTTACTGCAGAAATGCCAAAATAGATCTGGATAAACATACAAATGGAAGTGTTCATGTGTGTGAGCACAAGTAGAAACAGCAGAGCCAGTTTAAAAGATGTGAATGTACTTGCAAACCTTGCTCTCTGTGTCACACACCTGTGACCTTTGCCTGACAGTTTTGATTTACACATCTTGTGGCACTTTGACTCCCACATGAGTATCTGTCAAAAGTCTGTCATTACTGGAAGCCAGAAGTGGTACTCTTGAGCATATCTTTCCCCATCTATATTTATTTCAGAGGAAATCAAGATTTGCCAGCAGTAACAGGCAACGGACACACACTGTCCCACGTGGATGTGGCCCCAGGCAGCCTGCTTCTAGCCGAGAGCCACAGCTCTGAATAATATTTGACTTGAAGAGAGCCAAGGACTTGTGTGGAAAGCTAAGAAAGCTGATGCAAACCCTTCTGAGCTGACAGAGAAATGAGGAAAGCAGAGCTCTCAGTGCATATAACCTTTCTGGTTTATGGAGGAATCACAGATCCCTAATGAGATGGAATGGCTCTATGAGCTTTAGTGAAGTACTCTGGGTGTCTAAAGACCTGGCAGAGGTGGCAAAATGAAATGTCATGGAGCACTGTGTGTCTCTTCTCTTTAGCCTTAAAGGTTGATTGCACACAGAGGTATGGATTGCAGCTGCCTGGGATGAGGGATAGCATGCTGAAAGACACAAACCACACACTGGAAAATTAAAAAGTCCCAGAGGCAGATAGTCAGAGGAAAATGGAATCAAATAGCAGTGGCTGAGAGGAGGTATTTGTTAAATACAAAAGTCTTCCAGGCTCTGACTATGCCCCAAAGGTGCAGCAATACATGTGGTAACCACATGAGTTATACATATGACAATGGCCCAGTGATTTTTTGTCAAAGATGAAAACTTTACTGCATTCAGTAGAAATTCCACTGTTGGCTTCAGTAGGGTCAGTACTGCATGCAAAGTTGTGGCAGGCATGCAGTGCAAAGGAAATAATTCACACTAGAGTTTAATTATAGCAGTGACATACTTCTGAAGAGCTGAACCTAACAAACTAAATGAGAGGAACACTCCAGCAACAAGGGATACTAGTGAAAGCAGCTGTTAAAATCAGAGGAGAGCTGAGGTGAGGTGAGTGTGAGTTCTGGTGCATCTGCTTAAGCAGATACGTGCCCTGACCAGAACTGTGGGAATATATTAGGGGAAGAAAAGTTCTGCAGGAGCAAAGGGAGTAAGATGTTGTAAGTGAATTTACTTTTAGAAGTTATACCCTTGATTTAGGTAAGGAAAAAAGTATACATTTTTAGTGTAAATTCTATGGGTGTAGGAATAAAAAAGCTTTCTCTGATTTACTCTCCTCCCCACATCCACTGAATTTTCTTCAAATCAAGGTATTCTACTTTATGCTGTATATTTGGGTTTCCTTATAATGTGTATTGGTGTCAGCAGATACTCAGTGTGATTTAAGTTTGCAGTGCTTGCAGCTGATAAGATCAGAAGCTGTGGAGCAAATTGGGGAATTCGCTTCATGATGAATGAAGATTTTCTCAGAGTTTCAGGAACAGAAAGCAGTGGGAAACTTAATTTTCTACTTGGAAAACTATCCCTAATTAAGTGTATTTTTGATATTTTATTTCTCTCTGTATAGTTTCCTTGGAGTAAAGTTAATATTTGGCAGCAACTGCTTTACATTTCCAGGGTTCCAAAGATTTGAGTAAATTTAACCTTAATTATTCCGTGTGCAAGTGGATGCTTAAAATCCTCAAGACTGAATATTTCTGTAATTTTATCACTTTTTGATGTGTACTTGAAATCCACATTTCCACTCAGGGTGCGATGAGAATATGGGAAATTTGTTGGCTCAGGATGGTGACAGATTTGCTTAAGTTTAGACATAAACAAGGAATGCTGTGTTGGCTTGTAATTCTTTTTATGAGTGGGCTTAATAACCTTTTTTAGAAATAGAAGTGCATGATTTGGTTGGAGAATAGCTTCCAGAAATGTAAATGTGGTATCTCTTAAAATGCACATTGTCTCTCTGGAAACAAGTTGTGGTGGGTGTAAAATGGAAGAAGTTATTAGAAGTACCACCCTTTGGTAGTCCCAAGTCTTTGCTAGTCATGCTGGCACAAAGAAGACTGTAGCAAGGTGGGATCAGTATCTTCTCCTAGGTAATACTGATAGGACAGTAGATCCTTATGTTGTGCCAGGGGATGTTCAGGCTGGACATTAGGAACAATTTCTCTTCAGAAAGAGCAGTGAGGCACTGGCACTGGCTGCCCAGGGCGGTGATTGAGTCACTGTCCCTGGAGGTGTTCAAGAGCTGTAGAGATGTGGTACTGAAGAACACGGTCAGTGGGCATGGTGGAGGTGGGTTGGAGTTGGACTAGATGGTCCAAGTTATCTTTCCTAACCTTAACAATTCTGTGATTCTTATACATGAAAAGATGTATTTCTTGACGTGGCACATTTCAGAAAGTATTCTTGCTCATAGATAAGTTGCCTTTGTATGCCCATGATGACTGTTGCTTTAGTTTTAAAATATTTTTGTTCAATCAGGGTTTGCTGACAATGGCTATTGAGACAACTGAATACAACTGAGGTCTGCTGCAGCATGCTATACAGGTCAGGAAGCTGAACAAGCCAGGCTGGTGTGCAATGGGAGGTAGCAATGGGATACAGCAGGCTTCTGAGGGTTATTTTGTATAGTGAAATACTGTTTGTTCGTCCTAGGTGTCTTCCTAGTGTCTCTGTGGTGCTACTGGGGATTGCATTCCAATTTCTATTCTGACACTAGTCCTTGTGGGAGGCCTCTGCTGCATAAGAATTACCAGAAATGCATGGTGCATGACAGAGCTGCTTATGAAAAGCTGGAGGCAAAAGATGCAAAAGAATATTTGCATACAAACAGCATGAGCGGAGCTGTACAGCTGAAGCCTTTCCCAAATCTCTTTCCTCAGGTGGTCACAGTGCTGCTGTCTCCTAAAGGGTATCTGTGTTGTTCTTGGCAGAGGCTGCTTGGCGTTGGGTAAATACCTGGCCTTCAGCTGCCATGCTCAGCATTGTGCGCCCATTTGGCTGCTTCTCTTGGATGTACCAGTTGGTGCAGTAAAAGTTACTGCATTTTCCTCCCAACTGTGCCTTGCTTTAGTATTCTGAGGAAGTCTAGAGAGGAAAATAAAGCATCATATCCTTATGTCTTTAATTAAGAAACATATCTGCGCCGAGAAAGCCAACCTCTTGCTTTATTCTTGATATGCCTGTTTGAATAGAAATTACTGTAATTAACTCCAGATTTCTAAATATTAACAAGTGCAAGTGGCTGGGTAACCTCTAAATGAGTGACACTGAGAGAACATGGGCATCAGAGGGCACTGAGATAATTCCCATCTGTAGAAAATATATGGAACCAACAACAGAAAACTGGATTTGTAAAATTATATTTAATAGGGGAAATATTAATGTAAAATGGAGCCATTTTACTGATAATTTATCTGAATGTAGGCAACAGTTATTTGATTTAGAAAGCATACAAGCCAAGCCTTGTTACTCATTATTGCATTTGGTGCTGCCTGTTTTTTATGAAACTCTGGGGTCAGGGGCTGGTACAGATGATGTGTATTGACTTACAGCTTGGTGTCTTGGACAGGGAAGCCCTAAGTTCTGGCTGTGGCAGTCAGCTGTAACTACAGCAGCAAATGTATGTGCTTTCATACTTATCGAGTACCAGCACAGGTAACAGACAAACAAGAAACAAAACAAGTAGGAGTGGGCTGGGAGAACACAGAGCTGGCTTCCATCATTGGTCTTAATGGATAACCTATTTTATTGGAAATGAAAGAAGTAATATGAAATCTGTTTAATGTTAAACGTGCTACTCATGACTGGGCAGCTGGATTCTTTTGATTAAGGTCAAGTACCAGTTACAGGAACAGAAGATCAATGCTGCAGTCACTGATCTGGCCAGAATTGCTGGCATCGGGGAGCTGGGGAACTCTACCTGAAAGGCAGTAAAAGATGTCTGGATTTGCCATTATTTGGAGGAAGATGACACATCTGAGCTCCCAGAAGGATCCATTTTACACACTCACATTAACATTTTCAGTCCAACTCCAAAATGTCCACCTTTTTGTTTTTAGAAGGTACTTTATAAAGATAAATATAAGCTTGGTGCAGTGGTCAGCACACTCTGAATGTGACTTACAGAGCTATTTTACCAACAGAAGTGTCTGAAATATTTGTAATGGCAAGTAAACTAGCTTAGGTAAAATACTGGCATGAAATAGAGAAAGCAAGGGCTCCATGTCCAATTAGTTCTGTTTCCCTTAGCCTATTCTTGAGCCTGCTTATTTATTCTGTAGATGTCCTTGCCATTTCTTTTGTGATTTTCAGTTTTGTCCTACCAGATGCCATTTTGTTTCTCACTGGAATGTTTCTCTGTCTCTTCTAAATGCAGTCTAACCCAGCAATCTGTTAGACTAATTAAGAGGAGTCAGATGTGCACCAGCTTGTCAAGTGGCCACCACTGGCAGCTACCTCTTCTCATCATTCACCTCTGAGATTGGTGCAGAGGACCTCATGTGGAAGGAAGTCAGGGTGTTCTGTTTTTGCAACCCTGTTACACTAAGAGCACTGCCTGAATGCCATTAAAATAAGATTTGACCACATTGAATAAATTTAAAAAGATTGAAACGCTACTTGCTCTTGCTAACTGGATGGAGAGCTTTAAAATTGCTTGATGGCATGTGAAAACTGAACAAGTTAGGGGAAATAAGCTGCTCTTCTCAACTGATTTAAACCTTTTGTGCAGCGTTGGTCATGGAAAGCTACTCTAAAAGCAGAGGGGAAAATGTATATATTTTTTTCTAACCACTTCAAACAGACTAAGCTTTAGGGTATGAAAATGGAGACCAAACTAGTTTAGCCTCTTAAATGTGCTGTGCTAGCATGGCTTTTTCTTTTATTTTCTGTAGACATAGGGTTTGTGTACTGTCTGCCCAGCTATCATCAACATGCAGTGTTCTATATGTATCAAAAAAGAATGGAGTATTAAAGAATGAGATTTAGCCTGGGTAATCCTATTTGAACTTCCTTTGAAGTCTTGTTGTTCAGAATTAGCATGTTGAAATTCAGGAAAACTTCAGGGTTTTAACTTCCACGTGAACAGTAACAGTCCAAAAAAAAAAAAAAAAAAAGTTTGTTTACAGTTCTACACCTGATCTTCTTAATTAACAGCTCCAAAAAGTAGATTTCTTCAGTGACTTTCAAGATTTAATAAGTTTTCTTTTCCCTACTACAACTGTCTCTCTTTCGTTGTAGATACTGCAATGGCTCAAAGAACCTAAAAGTCATGGTCTAATTAGAACAAATGCATTTGAAAATACTGGCTTAAGTGATTGGCTCAAGGGAAAATAAAAAGCTCATGGCACAGGAGGATTATAGCAAGGAATTACAAGAATTGTGCTTCCTGCTTTTGGAATAGAGAATCCTTTCCATCTTGAGCTGAAAATGATTTGTATCTGAATTGTTCACATCCCCCTTTCTCTTTCCAGCCAAGTTTTGGTGTTGCTTTTCTCTATTTTAATGTCAAAACTTTCTTTCACTCTTTTTTACTATGCCAAAAACCCTTACTGATCATTCAGCCAAGTACGTTGTATGCTGTGTATCATACTCAATCATTAAAACACTGGTCTCCTTCCTATTATTTCTATTCATTTCTATTATCCCAACTGTTCAGCTGCTATTCCAACTTTTTCTTCCACATCATCTCTTCCCTGTACTTGGTGTTTATTTTCTAAATCTTCGTTGTTTACCACAAGAGCTCTGAAAGGAAAAGCTTTAATTCCACTTGATGTTGCTTTCTTCAAATTTCATTTTCAGCGACGAAGAGGAAAGAAGCCAAGCTTTTTTTATGGTAATTCATGTCAACCACTAATTTGAACCTGCCAGTACAGAGCTGCACGATGACATAGATGTACTCCTGGGAGAATCTTAGTCTGTTTAAGAACTGAGGACAAGAGATGACAATGGAATGTGTATTGTTGTCTAGAGCAGTCATGGAAGATCATCGGTTAATTGTTTCAGTACCTTCTGGAGAGCATTTTACTTTTGTTTTGTCGGGCTAAACAAGTGATTCTAACTGTCTGCCGGTAACAACAGCCTGTTACCTGCACAGAAAGGCTCTGATTAGAAGATGTCATACTGGGGTATCAATAGATTAAGAACAACCGCGTGAATGGATAAGTGCAATGAAGCACGAAAAAAATGAAACAGATTGTTCTCTGTTTTGTTTCTTGACCTCTCCAACTTGCTGAAAGATTCCTTACAATAACTTGTCCAATAGTATTGTCTAAGATAGCCACGAGCTAAATGAAAGCAAGACAAAAAGAAGAGAACGTCTGGAAAGCTTTTCTGCATTGCTGAAATGCTTCTCCTGAGAGATAATGGCCATTGTGGTCTGCGGGAGTTAATGCAGCAAATATGAAATGTTCGGAGCAGCTACAGAGAAAAAACTATAAAATACCTGACTGTATCAATAGCTGCAGCGGAGGTTTGCTCTTCAATCAAAATAATTAGTAGGAAAAGAAAACACTAAACCTTTGCCGTACAAAGTTTTTCATCTTGCATAATTAGTTTCCATAGGGAAGAAAGGCATTTAAAACCCAAATGGTCCTTGTCAGGGGATTACAAAGTGATAGAACAAGAGCCCTGGGCAGGGATATGAGAATGGTTATTCAAACAGACTGATACAGTGAGATGGGGATTTTCTTTTTTTGGCTCAAGCGTTTTTCTTTCTATGGCAGATAGGTTTGTGCTTTTTTCTCTGTCTGTACAGAACCTCAGTACTCGCTGTCTGCGACAGGCAGACTAAAATGAATGTTGCTGGTACCTAAGAACTGAAACTCTCACTTTGTAAATGATGGCAGGCTTTCACTTTAAACAAAAGCTCCGAGAAAATGAGGCGTAGAAACACAAAGGCTGATGAGGAGCAATCAAAAAATATTCGGGAAGTCTCCGAGGTGGTTATGAATGCTGTGAATGTAGCACTGAAGTTTGCTGCTCGGAGTGGGAAAAGCTCTTTGTCGGTGATTCTCGGTGATCCAGGCATGTGCCTTCTTCTGAAGAGTGTATTTCACTGCGTGATGACAAGGGGCAAGTACGAGCATTAATTAGCCACTGGAATGGCTTTACTGCCATAGTCAGAGCACATTCCAAATGCAATTAAAATATCAAAGCTACTTCAGAGTTTATAGCTTTCCAGAATCAAGCTACTAGAGGACAGCAGGGATGGGGTGTGATTGCATGTTCCTGCATTGTATTTAATGAAGGACATGGGGGGCTGTTTGTAGCTGGGAAGGGCAATGAGGAGTGCAGGCTAGTAAGGTGCTGGTAGCTAAACTGGAGAAGTATATTGTACAGGAATGCTGAAAAATGCCTGTAGCATCATCCTTTTCATGGGGATATGTTGAACTGAAAGAATGAAGGGGCAGAGGCAACATTTGTTCCCCTCCATCTCGTATTTCTAGAAGCAGGGAGTGGAGGTTTACCTATTCTGTCTCTCTGAAAAACTGAACTTATCGCAGAGGAAATACTGCTTCTGATCCATTTTAAATTGTTGAAGTAGTTAAGATTACAGAACCATGCACTACTGCAGTTGCTTTGCTATTGAATTCCCAAATGATGGGTGGGGAAGAGTTGGAAAGTTCAGGAGAGAGTTCTCTTAGAGTAAATGAGCCAGCAAGGAAAATCTGTGCTACCTAGGCAAGCAAACAAGGGCCCTGACTGCATATCATAAAAGACAATTTCAAAACAATAGGTTCCTGCAGGAGGTTCAAGAGAGCAAAAGCTTTAACTCTGCTATTGAACCCTACTATGACCACTCTTCTTTTCTCTCTCCCCAACCTCCCCTAATAAGTTGTATTTCCTATGTACAATTCTTTAGCCACAGCCATCCATTTACTGGCTCTGTTTCTTCTTTTACTCAGTTTAAATCCTTAATCAGTGACAACAGAAAAGCAGAAACTGTGTTCATAATGAGCTTATGAATATCTGTGGTGGTGTTTTTTTTTATCTAGTGCTCCAAAATATCTCCTTGCAGGGGTGTGCATATGCCTGAAGACTGTGGAGAGGCAAATTATGTGTTAAAGGTAGGATGTTATACAGTCATGAGCATCAAGTCTGATTTATATCAGCAAGTGAATCCATTGCATATTGCAGCCATAAACCAACTCATGCATTCTTTTGCTATCAATTTTAACAAGTAAATGAGTTATTAAATGATTATATATTTACAGTTCTCAATCTGTCATGTTCACTGGATTATAAAATCCTTCAGTTGAGGACTTCAATACTTGCTTGTCTCAGCTTTGTCTTCCACCAGACTTCAGCACATGTTTAAGTTCAAGATATGCTGCGAATCTTTTCTATGTCAGGAAATACAGTTGTTAAACTGTTAATGGACAATGATTGCTAATTGAAACACAGCTTCCTCTTTGTTTTGGTAATTCTGTGACCCTCTTTGATCTGCTCAGGTTTAATATCTCTATCACTGTTGCTCAGAGTAAGAACAGACTGTTGCTTTACTTTCTTGAACAGTAGAAGAGTGGAAAAAGTTCATTTGAAATAAGCGAAAGCATTAATTAAAACTTTCCTTTTAAACAAAAGGAAGTATCTTTATAAACCCGAAGGCAAATTATTTTCATATGTCCTTGGCTTGGTGTAGCAGACAAGAACAGTCGCATGCAATTTTTGCTTTCAGTTACTGTCTAGTACTGAAATAATACCTGATTCACTTTAGCACCAACGGGGGCCGAAACTTGTTATTTGTTATTATATTGCTTAATTAGAGTGATTCTATGCTAATTAAAAAATAAAATTTTATACACGCTTTATTGCTTAAAGGGCAGAAACTTAAATGAAGGCAGCAAAGGGAGATCTGAGTAAGTGCTGCTGAGAGACAAGAAATGGGTATCTTGCACATAAAGCTACTTGGGTCATATTCTGTCTTTGTTGCTGCCAAAAAAGACAGATGCTGTGAAGAGGAGTAGTTGTGAAGCTGGTGTTAGGAAGTCAACTGCTTTGGGATTCAGTGAGCTGTGTTTAAATAATGGACAGGAGCTACATCTGAAGGAAAGAAAAACAAATATGAGGAATGACATCCTCGTGAGGCAGTGTGTGATCAGGCGCTGGGAGCATCTGCAGAGTGCTGCAGCCTCCATACAAAAGTTGCTTATATCCAGTTCGGTTTAAATGTTTGCAGCCTATTGAAGTAGTAAACCCTGACAGTAGTGATGAAATACAGTATAGTACACTGTTCTGCCTCTGCCCACTGCTCTGGTTTTCTGCTCTTTCTTCTGCCTGAACACTTCCCCTTCTTTTACTTCCATCTTTTTCAGTCTAATTTTCCCCTCGGGCTATTTCTGGTCCTATGGACATTCTGTTATTTCATTCCCTCTTTTCTCTTGTGACTTTCATCTCTTTCTAGCAGCTATATTTCCTTTCAAGTATTTTCTCTTCCTTTTTTTTTTAATGAGATTTTTCTAATGGTCATTTTTAGTTTCCCACTCTAGATTCCCTCCCTTTTCCTCTCTGCACTCTAAGTATGATTTGTCTGTGTAATTAATTTTGTTTTGTCTACATGTTTTGTTATGCATCACAGTCATCGTAGGTGGAAATTTCATTCAGTAACCTAATGATTATTTTGATAGATGATAACTGTTTTCTATCTACCTTGTTATCCTTATCATCTAAAGCATGCTTCACTCCTTCCAACATGAAAGTTAAGGATGGCTTATTTTGACACCCAGTTTGGGGCCATTTGTGAGATTCAGCCTTTTGGCATTGAATTATCCTGAAAGTAGAGGGAAGCACATGAAGGACAAACTGGAAATCATAGGCAAACGGCAATTTTCACAGTTCCTATAAGCCAGTAGCTGTCAGCCAATATGCAGATGCAGACTCAATGCTACCAAATCAAAGAAGCAGTTTTGCTCTGATCGAGGTTTTATTACATATTTACTTTGTTGTTCAGTCCCAAAATCTGACCAAAGTTCTAATCTTGGCTTTTCTGAAAATGGAAAGCATCCCCTCTGAGCAGGTTTCTAAGATGGAGCATCAGCCAGACTGCCTTTCACTGTTATTTAAAATGTGACATGGTTGTGCTCTTAGTGATGTGGTTAGGTGTTTGACAAGCTGCCATTGGTATTCTCTGCTAAGCCCACATGTGCTCTTCCACCTAAAGAGGCTAATGAGACCCTAAGCTTATGGCTATCAGCACCACAATTTTTGTCTTAAAGTGTCTTGGCAGCTTTCATGCTGGAAGTTCAAAACAAACTGCACTATCACAAGCACGTCAGGTGGCATTTTCTTTGGTGATTTCTCATGGTAAAAAATACCTACTATGAGAGTTGCTGTTATATTGAATGTAATGAGGTTGGGATGAGGAATGACTATTTTTGGCATAAAAATCCATTTGCAGTCAGGTAAACATGAAGCTGATGTACTGTACATTTAATTTATTTCATATTTTATTTTCTGCTACTGAAGTAAGTGAAAATACTTCTAAGCACAACGTTTGGGGATTTATCTAACAGGAATTTTAAAATTTTTGATGTCAAAATTGTCAATTTTAAAATCTGTCAATGAACTATCTGTGTTCTTTGATCCTAATCAGCTCTGTGAAGCTCTGCTGAACAGTAATTTCTTATCTGAGTATTCTTTGCAGTACAGTAAGCATTTCAGTACTTTTAGTAGTTTTCTGTGTTGATGGTGGAAATGCAACTTTTACTTTGCCTTGAGATTCTTCCTCAGTATTCATACCGAGGTGATATCTGCTCATCAAGGCTTTTAGCAGACAGCTAAAGCTGTAGTTAGCTAAGAATTATCACCTTTTTTTTAAAGGGAGAAAATAGAGATACAATCAGTGCTGATTTCTCCAAGGTCAGGCTAAGTGTGAAAAAAACGAGCCTGTGCAGGGGAAGAAGTACTTACAAGATTAAAAACAAATCAAGAAAATATAACACTCTACAACTAGATTTAGAATCATGGAATATTTAGAGTTGGAAGAGACTTATAAAGGGTACCTAGTCCAACTCCTCTGCAATGAACAGAGACAGCTGTCTTTAAACTTGAATCCGTTTCCCCTTGTTCATCACCCCAGACCCTGCTAATGAGCCTGACCCTTCTTTCCTGTAGGTCCCATTTAGGTACTGGAAGGCAGCTATTAGATCTCCCCAGAACTTTCTCTTCTCCATGCTGAACAGTCCCAGCTCTCTCAGCCTGTCCTTGTAGGAGAGGTGTTCCATCCCTTGTATCATTTTTGTGACCCTCCTCTGGATGTGCTCCAGCAGGTCCATGTCTCTCCTGCACTGAAGACTCCACATCTGGATGCAGTACTCCAGGTGAAATCTCACCAGCGCAAAGTAGAGGGGCAGGATCACCTCCATTGACCTGCTGGCCATACTGATTTGATGCAGCCCAGGATATGGTTGGCTTTCTGGGATGCAAGGACACATTGCTGGCTCACATCGAGTCTCCCATCCACCAGTACCCCCAGGTCTTTTTGGACAGGGCTGCACTCAATTCTTTCATCACCCAGCTTGTGTTGGTAGTGAGGGCTGCCTCAATCCAGGTGCAAGATCTTGTATTTGGATTTGTTGATCCTCATTTTTTTAAATGACTGCAAGCAATTTTCTCTTAGAAAGTGTCCAGTGAAGCTATTAACTGAAGTTAGAGCTTAAGAAATATGTTGATTCAAAGACAAGAAAAATGCAGGAGCTTGTAAGCATGATTGTCACGCTTCTATAAATTAGTGTTTGTCCTTTGGGCAGTGAATCTGACATACCTACAGGAATTTAGGCAAAGACTGGTGGGGCCATCTGCTTGACTTTCCACAGCAAATTTCAGACTTCTGTCTGCAGTCTCCATTGCCAGAGAGGCCAGCTGGCCTCAGGAACTGCCCAGAGCTTTGTGCTCCTCGTCAAAATCATGAAGTTGTAAGATGGCCTAGGTTGAAGGGGAACTTCAGGGTGATCCAGTTCCAACCCTAGGCCATGGGCAGGACTGCCATCTACAAGATCAGGCTGCCCAGGACCCTCTCCAACCAGGCCCTGAATGTCTCCAGACATTAGGCATCCACAGCCTCTCTTGGCAGCCTGTTTCAGTGCCTTGCCACTCTCTAGAGTAAAACATTCATTGCTGATATCTAACCTAAATCTCTCTTCATGAAGCACAGATCTCCTGGGTGAGTTGGTATCTCTGAGTGTTCATGCAATAGTTTTGGAGTTTTAAGAGTTAGTAATTGAATAAGCCCTTTCATCTGGAAACTGTTTTACAGCCATATAATCAATCCCCCGTGAATTTGTAATTCAGGGAATCACATTATAAAAGTTCTGGGTTTCCTAAAGATGCGATGAAATAAGATGCTTAAGTAATAAATTCCTATGGGTGACCTGCTTTACATTTAGTACTTACTTCAAAGCACGAAATATTTAATGAATGTCTTGTATAGCACAGGGAACTGCATAAATAATAACAGTAATAGGGATTATAGCCAACTCTAGTAGTAAAGGTCATGTGGAGCTGAAATTACAAGGTAATACGTCAGTATAAAGAGCCAGACAAAGTTTTAAGGATGAAAACATACAGCGTTTTGATCAAGCTGAACTTTCAGGAATTGACAAAAATATGATTTATGAATAAATTGTGTTAATAAAAGACATGTATGAAGAGCTGTAGCATGTTAAAAGATTAAGACAATCACAATATTTTGATCTGGCTTGAGAATGAAGAAAAAGGAAGGATGCTTCCAGCCTTCTATCTTGTGAGGTTTGGTTTCCAGATGCAGATATCTACTTTTTTCTGTTTATTACATAAAAATTTCTTCGCTTTCCTGTGTATCTTAAAGCTGATTCCAGCCCTCTGGAATCAATAGAATTCTTGATTATATGCAAGATTAGACTTGATGTAGATTATCATCTTGTATCTTCGGGAGATGAAACTCTAATTATTTTGCGCATTTGATTCCTAGTGGGGCTATCTTGCCCCATCCTTGTTTAAAACACTGCATGCTAAACTCTCAATTGAGACTCAGAAGTCTAAGACTGCATGTTTATTGTGTATAGGTCAGCCAGAAGGCTGGATTTGCTGTCCATACAGCAAATTGTATGCACTCCCAACTGCTTGTGTATTGCTAATTTAATACACTAACAGCTAGCAGGCACAAGTACACATACCTAATGTCAGCCCGCTGGTACTGTTGAAGCTATGTAGAAACCTGCTCTGAAGCTGTGAAGTGGATGAACTGAAGAGCTGCCTGTGTTTTATGAGCACTTTTAAGCCACTCGTCGATATAGTATTAGTGCCACTGATAGCCCTGCAAATATGTGCTTTTGTGAAAAGGTATAGATGCAAAGGCATAGTCAATTATTGCAGTTAAACATTAAGAAAATAGATATTACAATAGACCGAGGAGGGGAAAGTGCACATTTTCTCCCATTCTGCTACATAATTCAATGTGTAATTTCTGCTGCTTTTCAGAGGTCTTTTAGCCCAGTCCTTCTTCTGCAGCAATCCTAAGTGTAGAGTTCTCTTTATGTGGATGTCTTAAAGGTTTGATTATGCTGGAACACTCTGAATTTATTCCAGTGTTTAAGGAAAATGAATGTTTTGGTCAGTGTTCACCTCAGCAGTTAATGTATTCTCAATATATAGTTGAGCAGAATTCCACCATGGTAGTATCGACACAAACTTTAATTGGAAAATGCATTGCATGTTTATCTGTCTGACAAGAGATATTGACTTCTAATGTGGCTGATAACAAGAAATGTCATTAAGTACTAGCAAGAAATGAGTTACGGAAGTGGCCTAAGAGAGGAGCAGAAAGATCACTGTTAGTTTACAGACAGTTGTGCTGTTACTAGCTCTGTAAAAATGACAGCAAATAAAAACAAATTTCTGAGTCTAGGAGCCTTCCACGTGCTCCTAGACAACATAAAATGCCCCTGTCAGTTTGAAATATGAAAATGTTTTTGAATATTCTAACCACTTCTATCTTTCAAGTATTTGTTAATACGATAGTCATTCTTGAGAACTGAGATCTGTAACAAACCGAATAATTTCCAATGTGAATGATGTTATGTGATTTATTATAGTTGCATGGTTATTTCTAAGAACTGGTTAGGATCTTCACAAGTTCTACTTCTCCTTATTAAACACTTGCATACTGAATGTGAGCATGGTTTTTGCTATAACATCTCGCTTGTAATCTTGATCGCATTATGAAATGCAGCCCTACACTTAACAGAACCCTGTAACCAAGAAGTATATTTTTCACTGCCTAGTTTATCATTCCTTTTTATGTTGTTATATTACTGTTTTGCTGTTCATGCTTACTCAGAAATACACAGAAGTCTGAAGAACACAAAGTTATTGTCTTTTAATATTCCAAGCATAAAAAGTGGATAAAGAGATCTTGTTTGTCCCAGTCCACAAATTCTTATCAATTATTAAATCTTTACAAGTCTCTGTGCTTTAAAATGAAATTAGAGTGCAAATTTTCTTTTAAGAAACAGATATAAAAGTATGACCATAATTCTTGTGAGAAAGTTATTGACCAAAGCAATTTATTACAGGCTCTAAGGAGCAACTGACTTCTCTGTGAGTAACCATAGATTTTCAGACTGGCAGAAAGTTTTGAAATATTGAGGAAAATGGGGGAGTGAAGGGCACACGTCAGAAGGCAATGGAGTGATGGGGTCTGCTTTGCTGTGCTGGCCTGCAGTGGGCTTCTCTCTGGACAGAGGGGAGGAAGGCACACAGGTTTGAGTTTCTGAAGAAGGTGAGAGGGCAGACAAAGACTATAAATATACACATTGTATTACTGCCTGAAACAATGAACAAAACTCAACAACTTGGTCTTTCCAAAAGGTGGGTCAAGTTTTCCTCTGTACTTTTCACGTTGCACCACAGCAAAAATTCTACCTGTTCTCCCTATCTCCAGATATCTTTCCCTGCCCCTAATATCCCAAAATCACAGAATCATAAAGGCTGGAAAAACTGCAACAACTGGAACTCCTCATCCCCACTAACCACGTTCATCAGTGCCACATCTCCACAGTTCTTGAATACGTCTGGGGATGGTGACTCCAGTACCTTTCTGGGCAGCCTGTTCTAATACCTTGCCACTCCTGGAGAAGAACTTTTTCCTGATATCCAAACTGAGCTTCCTCTGATGCAACTAAGAACGTCACCTCTCTGAGACCAGATGGTCAAACTGAGAGCAGTTAGCCCACTTTGGCTGGTTTGGAGCCATACCTTTACCCAGAGGTCCCAAGAGGGCAGGACAAGGTCTGACCTCAGCCTTCTCCTCTTCTGCTATGCCATGACTGTGCTCTTCTCAGCTTCCAGGTTTCCTTCCAGTTGTCCTATCCGTACTCATCCTCCAGATTCATGTTCACCTATCTCAAGCAACAGAAGAAGAGCTCACTAAGAGCAAGGCAGCTTCTCTGAGTCTTTCCATTAACAGAACCACAGCTCCAGCAGTAGTCATGTTTCCTGCCTCCAATATTTCAGCTCCTGAGGCAGACTTTGAATCATGTGCCAAAGTGCAGCTAACTTTAAAAACTCATCAAGCAAAGTCCCTAGCACCTTTGATTTGCCATACTGAAATTCATCTTTATGAGGCATTTTTGTTGAGAGAGACCTAAGGCCAAATGCTCCTGTCGTAGATGGACACAAAGAGCCGGTATTTGGAAAACCTATCTAGGCAACAAGGGCTTGTATTTTGTATGACTGAGGGCATAGAATTTAGCATTTAGATTAGTATATTTCAGCTACTTAATTTATTTTCTGCTTTATTTTTCTGCTGTGTATTTTTTTTTAAGGTTGAGATCTTACATTTAATTTAATATGCTTACGTGGTCAGAGCTAACAATGTATGACTTTATTCCATGCTGTTCTTCACAATTTCAAATTTAATTCTAAAAACATGGCTTACAAGCTTCAAGACTGGTAAAGAAAAGAGTCCTCAAGATCAAAGAGGAGGTAACAGATGAAAGAAAACTAGCCTTCAGGGATTAGCAGGGAGTCTTGAGGAAGAAGACACCCAAAACGCACACAGTCACCACTGAAGTGTGGAGAAAAATCTGTGGGGGAAGGATAAGCAGAACTATGTGGTTTATTTAGGAAAATGCTGAATTTTTTATGCATATGGTGTGTGAGAGAAGGGAAGAAAAAGATTTCTTTTTTTTAACCATTGTTCTAGAGGCAAAACCAGAAATAGTGACATTCAGTGACCTTATGTTTGAGCATTTATTATTTATAACCCTTGAGATAAAATGTAAAATAGTCCATGTTCCATGTGATTTGGAGCATAGGGAATGCCTTTCCTTTTCCAGTGTTTACAGGCTGTGCTAAGAAAACTTATTGTTTCTGTAGGAAACTCAGTTGTTACAGCACCATCTTTCACTAAGCATGGGAAGGAATTTAAATCTCACCACAAATACACAAGATTAAGAACATACTGACCGGCACTAAATCATCTTTCTCAACAGTGTTCTTAGATAATAAGCATTCTGAAGTGCTGAGATGAAGCTTATATTTTTAATGGGAATTATTTCTGCTGAATTTAGTTAGCTCTTGTTCGGGTTATGGAAGAGAAATAACTCTCTGCTACCAAATTCTAGATAATTATTTCATTTCTTTCTGACATTTAATAATAGAAAATACCCACTGGCATTGGTGGGGGTAACCTGTTGTGCTCTGCTGGAAATGTGATAAAGCAACTTTTCCATGCAGCAGCTAAGGGCATCTTGGCTCACTGACCACATGGAGTCAATGGGAGCTAACGTTGGCATGTATTTCATGAGTGACTTTCACTGCCTTAAACCATTTAATTGTTCTCTCCTTGAGCTACCCCAGAATTTTTAAAGCTGGATTATTTGATTACTTTTTAAAATAGAAATTAGTCCGTGTAATTGAGGACTGTTTTTAAACAGCGTTTGCATTCAAAGTGCTCTGCCAATTAAAAGCAAAACAAGTGGCTACTATTTTTAAGAGCTATTATTTGCTGTGTTCGTTACCTGATGACTCTTTTGAACAAATGCCTTGAATCACGGAAAATATTTTCACTTCTTTTATTCTCTCTAGCTCTAACAATTAGCTCTGTAGCACACAGTAGCACACAGCCAGGACATCTAAGGCAGGGAGCCTTACCTAGGACAATAAATAAAGCATTTTATTAAAAACTCTGCCCTGAAACTAACCAAGCCTGCAACAAGTTAGGATATACCAAAAGATTTGGACTGGGTCAGACTATTCTGCTAAGTGGGTGGAATGAGAAAATGATGGCCATGTCTAGTTTTATCACAGGTTGTAAACTACACATGTAACTGGTGCAGAAAGGTCCCTTCACGCTACAAACTTGTGAAAAATGGGATTTACTACCATAAATATCACCACAACCAGTTATCTACCAAAACGCAGTGCATTGCACATTGGAATGATATTTGCTTTACCTGGGCAATTTGGTAGAATACCTTGAAAAATGCAAAAAAACCCAAGCAGCCTTAGGAATTATTTAAAGGAAATAACAGAGTGATCCTAAATACATCCTTCTTATTAAATTATAATAACAACATTAGTCCTTCACAGGCCGTTATTTTATCATTAGCTTAATGTCATCAGTTAATGATGACTTTCAAGAAATATTTCATGCAGCTATCATATATGATTTGTTAGACCACACATTTACACCCACAGGCAATGGGTGCAACTAAAATGCTGGCAAAGTCATCACCTCTGCAAAAAGCTTTATCAGTATCTATCAGTGGTCCAACAGCATATGTTTCCTTGACAGTGGAGAACAGTTTTGATTTTACCAATGTATTTGTTTCCTACTAACTGTAATTTTACAGTTAGAATTAAGCTAGGAATACTTCTGTCATAAACGACCTACCGTGCTTGCAATTTTTTCCCCACCTCACCTCTTTGCACAGAGCAGATTTCTGAAGGTGTATATTTACTGAAGGTTTATATAAGGTTTACTTACTGAAGGTGTATATTTAATGTATGTCACTAAAAGGAGGAAATGAAATGGTTTGGAAGAGAATAGGCACCTAAATGATGAAATCCCTCCAGCAAAATAATCGTGCTGCATTTGTTTTTCACTTTGACTACTTGAGACTGAAATTTGTTTCAGCAGCAGCTGTATCAGAGTTCAAAATATTCTACTCACTTCGGCAAAACAATGATTTAGCATTTTTCTATCAATACTATAAAATGGTACAAGTAATTAAGGTGTTGTTTAATCTCACACCATTTTATTATAGGGAGGTTAAAACTCACAGTGGAAAAAATAGTGATTAATTAAGCAGAGTAGTTGGTATGTGCTCCTTGGGACTGATTCAGCAGATATAGGAGTTCATTTCATTTTTTAAAGAAATGATAATCTCAATGAACTGGTTAACATTTACTTCACTTCTTAGTAGTGCATTACAATACTGGGACAGTGTACCTGGAAAATCTTATATATTAGCTGCACTTCTTTATGCCTGCTAACATTCCATATATAACAGAATAATAGCTGTAGTGAATTCCTGCCTAGCTTTCAGAATAAAAAGATTCTTATGCACAAGAGAGATGCCAATTCGGTTTGAATCTGAGTTGTTTTAGAACTCTAAATCTACTGTTTGGTTTTCATTATGGACTTCTATTGTATATTCACTGACAATGAAATGAGAATGGTTACAAATGCAAGACATCTGTATGTCACCCGTGGGTTTTAGATGACACTTTGAGTGTTACTTTCACCTGTTGTTCTCTTTCGTGGTGCTGTCCTTTCTACAAAAGAAATATATAACACAAATGGGTCATTCTGACTTTTCAAAGCATTTGAAATATTTCCAGAACATTTAGGACACAGTGGACATCTAAGGGGTGAAAATGGAGATTTTAGCTTCTTATTCTGTCACTCTCTTAACAGAGAATCCTCAATGGCTGTATAGCAAATAACACAAGGCTTTTTTTTCCAGGACTGCCAGTGCTCCCAGCACAAAGCTACGATGGAACTCAGCAGGGAAGCTCGCAAGGGCACAGGCCAAATTGTCAATACAATATTTGTCAGAAGGAATAGATTGATTTTTTTCAAAACTTCAATCTAGAGACTTAATAAAACATGCTGCTTGGGGATGTACAGCTGTTGTTTTGCAAAAAAAAATTATGAAGAAATTCTAGGGCGCTTAGATTTATTTCCAGATTGTTGCTGATGCTTCATTAAAACAATGCTATTTTTGAAGGGGTGGGATGAGAATGCTCTTCATTTTACTGTATTAGAGCTTATACGAGCCCTTTGCTATTATCCAGGGAGATGTTTCTGTCATGAGAGTAGTCCAAGAGTCCTCCACGGTAGGTAGTAAAGCACTGGCACAGGCTGCCCAGAGAGATGGTGCCTGTCCCTGCAGGTTTCCAAGGTCAGAGGTGCATTGCGGGGTGTTGAACCACACGGACTTTAAGGGGGGCCCTTCCAACACAAACTATTCTGTTATTCTACACTGCTTTGTTCTTTCTTATATCCCAGTTAAGACATTGTCTTGAGTATCTCTCCTGACACCCTCTGTGCCACAGACACTCTCAAAATTATTTACAGGCTAGGCTGAGAAAGTAGAAAATTATTCTGTTTTTCCTATCTGTTCCGCTGTACGGTTGTTAGGAGTATAACTACATATTTCAGCTTTCATGGCACTGCAGAGAAATTTGACCAATTTAGACTGTCTGTCCTTAAAATGGGCAGCTCTAAGCAAAAGTGAGGCTTTCCTTCATAGTGCTCCTCATCTCAATAATCCTCTCCTTCCATACATGCAGGACTCCCAAGCTATGCGGTGCTACAAAGCTCTGAGACTGGCTGAAAGGGCAAGAAGCAGTTCTGAATAAACTTTCTTCCTCAAAAACTTTAAATTCAGCAAATTACCTAGACTAGGAGCTGGCACGCTGTTATAAAATTTATACCTGACTGAGTAAAAATCACATCAAAAAAGCATTGCACAACAGCTGAATTTTTGTTTGCTATAGCTTATCCAGTCCATTTTAATACGCTATATATTTTGATTTAGATCAACTTAGTTTCTTGAACAAAATTCTGTATTTTAGCAATAGATCAGAGTGGATTTTTATGGGTGGATTGCAAGTGGAGGAACAATTACTCATCCAGAATAGTAATAAATGCAAATGCAGCGCGAAACATCTCCATGAATCTTCCAATGAGTCAGTTTTCTGAGATGACAAAAGCCTGCAGTTGGAATGTTTTTATTTAGTGCTCTGGAGACATTACAGATCTTCATCTGTGAGAGCAGGGGCTGGAAGGTGTTGCTGTGAATGCTAGAAACACTCCCACTTGAGGGCAGTCCCAACCCCAGAAGTGCCATTTGCCTGTCAGAACAAAGTATTTGCAACCATTTTCTGAAGTGACAGTGTGACAGGAGAGTTCTTTGGAAAGATACTGAAATTAATATTGGGACTGAGACTGGGACAGCACCCTTCACTCTCCTTTCCAATCTGAGGGAATAATTTAACACATGCAGTGACTCAGTGAGTTCTTTACTTGTGTGAGACATCATTCATGAACACGAGGAGCTGTGGTTAGCAATAAATGCTTGTCACTTTTTACACACATGGGAATCTTAAATTTAGCACCTCTCAAATCTGAGCAATTTCTTTCCATCTGCCTAAAACATCACCATTTCAAACTCTTTTCCCATTTTCGCAAAAGTCAGCTAACTTGAACCTCAAACATGACTCAGCATAGCTACTTCTAATGTGTAGTGTTAGAAAAGCATCATTTCACACCACGTTCATCAAATTTTCTTTGCCTGAGATGATCTATTATATACTTTATTATTGCAAAAGCTGTATCGACAACCAAACTGCAGGGTACAATCACAGTGAGTAGTTTCCTCTGTCTGTTTTGGTGATAAGACAGTCATTTCTTCTTACAGATTTGTTTTTTGCTCCCCTTAGTGTCTGTAGAGCTAAGGCACTTCCCTTTCTCTCATGATCTTATACATCCTTCTTTATTTATTACCCTCCCCCAAATTACCCCCAATTACTCCCAAAGCTTTCATAACCCTTGAGGCCAAGAGCGAAATCCTGATAGTGACAGACTCCAGATCATCCTGCTGCGGAGAATCACTGCAACACAAATTCTGTCTCAGTACAGTTTTGGCTTCTTCTTTCTGAATAAAAATGGCTTCAAAGTAAAAAGCATTTATATATTTTTTCCCCACTTCTGCCTTCCTCCTCATATATAAGTTGTCCTTTCACAACTGAATCAGTGCTGTTTTCTCTTTCAAATTACTTTGGGACAAAGAAGCCCTCATCTGCCTGCTTTGAACTCCTGAAAGTACACATTTAGAATTTTAACAGAGGGACTTAATCAGTGGAATCTTTATCAATTCCGCAATTAATGAAGTTCTCAAACACAGAGAATTCTGATATCCTGCTTGGGATCAATGAGTACTGTGTTCCAGAGGGTGACTCTTTTTGTAGGAACAGAACGTCTTTCCAGGGTAGAAATTCTGTGAAACAAATGCACTACAGAAATTCTCCACAGATCTATGAGGCTGAAATTCAGACAAAGGGCAGTGTGAGTGAAAATAAAGATGAAACGGAGCTGGTGTGCTCTGCTGTCAGTCTGAAGGAGAATGGAGTGCACCACTTCCATTTCCACTGCTGATTTAACAGCTGTAGGCTTGGTTTGATAAAGTTTCAGTTGGCTGCTTGAATCCTGTTATAGGAAATAAGTTTGCCCTTTATCTTTCACTGGGTCCAGCACATTTGTAGATGTTAATCTGGAGCGGAAGACTGATTTCTAGCTCAGAATAAATGTCAGACTGGAAATGGTCTTTGTCATCCCTTCCAGGTCATACAAATTATTTGCATCATCCCTCCCAGTCCTGCAAGCCTAGAGGAAAAAAAACCTCTCTGGTATCTCTGATTTGAGGTTTGGGGACATCTGGATTCAGCTTTGGACTTTACCAGAAGCATTAGCTACAAGTCTGCAAGGCAGTTATAGTCAGTAATGTAGAGGTAGGTGGTCATATCCTAACCTCATTCTTCAGTGACTGTCGTGCAGTCATCAAAGTGGCTGCCACTGAATCAGTTATTTCAGTTCTGATCCTAAATAGACCCCAGGTAAGCGGAGCATCTGTGAGAAGTGTCATTGCTGTACTAGGGCTGTCTGATGAACAGATGACAGCTAACTGAGCAATCTGGTCTAGAGAGAGGTGTCCATGCCTATAGCAGGGGGTTTGGAACTTGGTGATCTTAAAGGTCCCTTCCAACCCAAACCATTCCATGATTCTAACTCATTGGAACAGGCCATAAAAAGACAGACTACAGCTCACCCACTCACTGTGAATTGGAGGGACAAAAGGGTTCTTGTTTGCTTTCTGCCAAAGGAGTAAGATGTTTTCTTGGTAGGCAAACAAAGTATCCAGATGTTATGGAGTAAAGGCAGGAGGATTCCTGCAAGCATTCCAGGTTGCTGGATGACATCTTGCATAGATGACATCTTGTATAGAAAGACAGGATAAGATCTTTTTTTAGCATCGACTTGCATGAAATCCATTTCAGCCTAAGTGGTCCCATAGAAATCATGTTGTATTAATAAAAAATAATAGACTGGATTGTTCATCCTAATAGATATTCTGGGAAAATCAGTTGTTTTTTTTTTTTGAGAAGAGAGCTATGTGATGTAGTGGATTTTGCTTCCTTTTTTTTTTGTCGCACCACCTAAATGAAGTAAATTATTCTCTTTAAAGATAGCTCAAGTGTGGAATTAAATATTTGTGTCATTTTCTCTTTATTTTGGAATTCAGCAGGACTGACTATATCACTGCAGTAGGCATCAAACTTCCTCAGCTCTTTGTGGACAGGACAAGTAGATAATACTGGAATGAGGATGCAATGGAGACATCTTATTGTGCACATACATCCTGTTTCTACACAGTGTTACGCTGCCATAGTCAGTGACAGTGACAACCTCTCTGAGCTTCTCTTCTGTCTATAAGATGAATCTGCCAAAGATGAGTTTATGCATTCATGGGCAAATTACACGTTTAATCAGTCACACAGCACAAGATGCAGTGTCTTTGGAATTTAAGTTTTAACTGAAATTCAGTTTCTATCCATCCATTTTGGGTAACGTCATCTAACTAAATTTTCCTTTCATTGTGAAAATCCCTGTAGAATGTGAAAGTATGTACAACTCCTATTTTTATTCATGACTCATTTTGCAATTATTGTGCGTGGTACAGCACTGCCTAAAATGCATTGTTTTCAATTAAAGCTGCTGTCTAAAATGAAATGAATGAAACAAAAATGGCATTATATAGCAGTATTGGTGACAATAGTACCCAGTAGCCATTGACTACAAGGTAACTATTAATGACCTATTTTCTCATCATTTATCTTGTTTCTGTTATATGTTCTGACATGCAGAGATGTAGACCCTCTTTTATTTTAAGAGCAAAATGACGGTAATTGCTTTACAGAAGGTTTTGCGAACATCTTGGAGTTAGTGAAATGTGACATCCAACACAGCTTCATAAAACACAGTTCACAACTTGGGAATTTCACTTAAATACATTTCCTCATTGTCAGTTCTATGTAGGCATGAAGGATTGCAGTGCCCAGCTCGGGTACCTGACGGTGACATTACTCTAAATTGAAAAGCAGACAAAAGCTGAAGTTACATTCTATTCCTCTTACTATTTCACTTTCAGTGTGGCTGAAATAAAAACGCTCTTAATAAAAATAATGCTTAGCTTGCAGAAGACAGTATCTGTTTTTCACATGTAACACACAATTTCTTTGAATTCAAAAGCATTTAAAGCTTTGTTTTTATGTTTTTGTCTAAGACCTGAAACCTTGATCATTTTTATAGGCATTTTTTTTTTTCATAATTAATGAGAGAACTAAACTACTCAGAAAGCTCTGGAATGTGTAGTACCTTATTAAACATATGTCTGTGGTATGTAAAATTCATCTGTGAACCCATAATACCAGTTTTTATTTAAATCTGTCATCTCACTGATTAATTCCATCTTACAAGCAGCCTGATGATTACAGAAATACCATCTAAGTTTTAGGCAATAACAGGGTACATATGAAAGCATCAAGAAAGAAGTGCACATTTGCTGCAATAGTGACCAGGAGCTGGATCTCCTCCTTCCCTGGAGTTCATAGAGAGACACCTGACAGCTGACTAAGACCTCCCACGAGGTCCCTGATTGCATTCCAACAGAAATGGGCTGGTCAAATCCTTATCATCTTTTATGCAACCCAATAAATACATGAAATCATGAAGTCATGCTTCACCTTGATTGCATCCTTCTTCTACAACTAGCCTGTAATTTTCTGTAAAATGCAGTGTTTCTGCATATATATATCAGGTAGAAACTTAATTGTCAGAAATTAGAAATGATTGGTATAATTTCTGAATTTTGGGAAACTGATTGGGATAATGAAAAGTGTCAATCTAAGTGTTGTATTTTTCGGTTCTGTGATTAAAGGAGAAATTGGTTAAAATTAATCAAGAAGAACCTAGTACATGAGAGAGCTTTTTCCACTAGTGCTTTGAGCAGTATTAGAATGAGACTTTGTAAAACAGTTCATGCCCTGAAGGTTTTGTTGGATAGACTCTCTTCTGAGGTATGACAAAGATGAACATTCAATTTGTGAAGAAGGCCCATGGCTTGAAAATGAGATGAAGTACATCTGCTCCAACCTCATGGACCTGAGCTAGGAACAGGAGTAATTTGGGGAATTTTCTATCTGCTCCTTAAAAAGCAACTGTTTCAAAGACTGAGTTAAAAAGAACTTCAATAAAAAAGTTACATATGAAACATGGTAAATCAACTAAAAATCATGAATAACAAGGGAATGTTTTGCAGTATGTGTTAGAAAATTTATAAGCAGAATATATCCTTAAACTTGACAAAGAAAAGACTAATGTCCAAACATTCAACTGTAGAGTATTAGGAAATAGTAACAGATGGCCAGTTCACAAAACAGGACTTCTCCCCAAATGCTGATGACACACAAAAGCAGTCTGCTTTGGCTGATTGTATAAGTAAAACAGAGTAGGGAGAGGACAACAGAGATTTTTGTGCTATCTTTCTAGAAGCCTTTTATTTGTCCCTACTAGACACGACTGAAATCCTACTCATAGTCCTTTATCTGTTCTTTTTTGATATCTGCTTTCCTTCCTATCTCTTGTGCCTTTTTCCCCTATTCTTTATTAGAAAACACCTACCATATAAAAGCATGAAAGCACAGCAAAAAAGCAAATCTAATTATTACGCTGTATTTTTTTTCCTCAACCAAGAACTTACGGGGATAGATTTTTTAATATACTGAGTTATTTGTTAATTAGCAGATGTCATTGCTTTTGAGGATTCCAGGTGGTACAATCAAAACTCCCAAAGCCTGTGCAAACTTTTTGCAGACGGCTTTGAAAATATATTCCTACAGTGGCAAATGGATCAAAATACGTAGAAACAGAAAAGCTACAAGAGGGTTCAATTGTTTCATCAAAGAGATGGATGGGAATTGCAACTGCATGAGCAATGGCCTTTGGGGAAGACTACAGTAAATATGACAGAGGACTGCATGCAAATATGCTGGCACAATGCACTTCCCTGGAAGTGAAAGGAAGAGAAAGGTCACATTGTGGGTGCAGTCAGTTATATTTACAAAAGCTGCAGGGCTGATTTTTTTTTTTTATATTGTTCTTGTTTTCCAAAATTAAATCCACATTTTAAATCATAACTCACGCCATCTTCGTAATTAGTTCCAGCATCTATCTGTGCCCATCACTGCCACTGTAATATTGGTTCATTAAAACAGTCGTGGCAAGGGAAAATTAAAAATGTAAATGCCTCAAGTTTCATAGCTGTTGCTGTTGTGGACATTTGGGAACACTGTTGACAAGGCAAAAAGTTTTCACTGAAACAATTAATTTCTTTGCTGTCACACTTTTTCAGCAGTGATGCTGCGGAGGTTACTTAGTATGATAAATGCTCACGGGTAGGCTGCGTTTCAGTATGCAAAGAGCAGATGAATCAAATGTTGTTTCCAGGCAGCATTCCTTTGTACTGGAGAGATTGGCCAAATGTGCACGTAGGACTGCTCAAAGCCCAGTCTGTGCCTTGCCTCCACTGTCAAATGAAGTGAAGAAAACAAGACAGAAGAGCCTGCTGGCTTCTTATTGTCTTACACAACCCTTTCTCTTGTTGCACCCACTTTCTTCAACGCTGCTATGACAGAAGAGATCGAATTCAACCTTGCAATAAGTCCACCGATGTGAGCTCCCATTAGAAAACTTCATTCTTTTCAAAGTCAAAATTATCACAAGTGGTGAGAAGGGGTTTGTGTCACATTAAGGCTTTATGAAAGAGCCAGAATTCTCATACTTTATTAATGAGGATTTTCTTTTGACAGATGTGCTTTGTATCCCAGTAGCTGCAAGTGGTTTCTGTTTTATAAGGACTTTTACGGGAGATAACTGGGTTACTCACAGCTAAACAGTAGTTTTCAAGGAAGAGTTGATAAGGTAGGCACAATGTGTGAGTTAATGAGAAGTTTTTGCTAAGCAGCTTCCTGCTGGTTGTGAACCTTTTCATTTGAGGGAACGTTTTAGGGCAGCAGACTGGGATGTGAGAGGCTCGCTCTTTCTTCCTCGTGTCACCACTTTGTTGGGTGCCTTAGATGAGCTTTTCATCTTCTTGTGATCTGCAAGCTTTCTCCTACAGCACAATCAGCATCTAGAAAGTGTGTGGCATAGAATGCTAAGATGCTGTATCGCACAGAAGTACTCTTTTCCATTGAAAATATAAGATGATTAACTATTTCTGTGTTTCTTGATTGTTTGTTTATTTAAGGGTTGATCCCTTCTACAGCTTCTTTGTTTCTTCTCTTTTTAGCAGTACTAATCGCCTCTGTGGTAACCACATCACAGCAAGTGAACAAATACAATTAACCAAAGACAAAGTTTTTGTCGTTCAAGGTGCCACAGGCATTTGACCAGCGAACACTTGCTTTGTAATTCAAAAACATTGTTAATGGGTGGTATTCTCAACTCCTGCAACGAAACCCACCCTTTCCCACTCAGGTACCTACTGGTATTTTGTGATCTCTAGTAGGTGCTGTTGAATCTTTTTCTGTACTGAGGATCCTGACTGACCAGATACTGAAAAATTATAAATCAGATTGCCAAAGATGTAAGAACTCGTTTTGCCCAGTAGCTCTTCTGAGGACTGATGAAATCAACATGAAAATTGGCAAAAAATGTTGCTGACAAGCAATGCCGTACTTCTCATTGAGCTTCCTAATTGAATGAGGAACATGCTTAATCATGTGATGCCAGTGGTAATATCTGACATAATCAGGTTTCTGTTTGGTTCTCTCTTTATTCGTCCCTGCCACCAAACCTCGTGCATTTTCTAATCTTGCTAAAATAATTGTTAAATTGTTCTCCATTTAATGCGTAAATAAGGATACAAAGAAGGCTAGAAGGTGGCAGGGGAAGGAATCTCTAAGGTTTGTTTTCTATGTTTGCTGTGTTTTGTTTTGTTTCCTGTAAATGAACAATTATCTCTCAGTAAATTGTAGCACAATGCTTGTCAGTACTACATAAAAATTAAGCCCTTGAGATTACTTGTGTTCAAATTAATTTAGAAAGGACTACAAAACAGAAGATGATATTTCACAACTGTCTTTCTTCTTTAAAATTGTGAAAGAAATCGTGGCTGTTGGCAATGTAAATTATCTGTACATATCCAATTTGTTGGATTTTGTGTGCTAGTAAGCTGTTCTGAATCCTGGAAAATCAGAAGCCTCATAATCTTCGGGAATTTAAGACTTCATCAGTTTTGGTGAAAAGAAAATGGATATACATCTGGATACACTGGGTACAATTGTACATACAGTATGCATGAAAGGTTCTTATTTTTGGGAGTAATATACAACTTTCCCTAACCCAGATAAATGACTGAAAGATCCTTTAAAAGGAACTAAGAGCAATCTTATGCTTCTAAACGAAAGAAGAAATCTTTATTTTTTGATACACACAAAGAATTTCAGTGCTGACCCACTTAGAAAACAACTTCTGTTACAGACATCAGGGGAAGAACTTCAGAAGAGATATTTGCCATGTATAAACATTTTCTTGGAGGATAATGTACACTGATGATGACAGCAGAAAATAGATTAAAAAAAAAAACAACCAACAAAAAAGAAAACACCCATATATATGCAGCATGCTTTTTACCTGCTCAAATGCAAGTCTGAAGTTAAAAGCAGAATGCATTCAAATCTCAGAAATGTGTTAAATAAAAAGTCAGGCAAATTATTTGTTGATAGGTTAAACATTTTTTGCATTATGAAAATCAATAATGCTTTGTAAATATCACCACTCTGATTCCAAATCTCCTTTGGCTTTAATATTGTATAACTTGCAAAATATTTCATTTTTTTTAATGTTTTCTTTTTTTGCTCTGAAGCATGCATGTCTGTGATGTGCTTCAGAAAAGCAATTCCCCCTTCAAATCATGGATATTTTATTGAAATTTCTGTGAAGAATAGAGAGCTAGAGGACTGTTTCATCCTTGAAAATTCATCTCTGAGAATACATTATTTGAAAAACTTCTGCAAGTCTCCAGTATGTCAAAAAGTAGCTGAGGGAGAGAAAGAATGAACCTGAAAATACAAGGATGAAGATGGAACAGAATTGATAAGCGAGCAAAAATATTTTTAGGCTCACAGTTTTAGATCTGTTGATCTTGGCAGCCTTGAAACTCACTGGTTACATATAATAGTTGGAAGTAGAAGTTTCTCATTCCTGTGATTTCTCTCCCAGCATGAATGCTAACCATTAAATCTATTATAGTAAATACTACCTGAAAGAACTGGCTTCAAACTGAGTATGCTCCATCCTTCCTGATACCACAGGAAAAAAATAAATAAAAAGGGTTTCTCAACTAGCTTGTCTTTTCTGAGATTTTTCAATGCTGATCGAGTAACTTCAGGTGAACCTAGTGATAAGTGGAAGAACACTGTGTATCCTTGTAGAAGTGCTACATTTCAGAGATTTAGGTCCTGCATTTCATAGCAATTCCCACTTGAAGGGAGATCATTCTTTCAGGGCTTGAGAGCTCTCAAGCTGATAGCATTCCTAGAAAGAACGTCTTGCCAACCTCTGGAGGCCCAGTTGGTTTTCTTTTGTTCGCTTGTTTTAAACCTGCCTTTCTTTGTCTTCTGTGCTGAATAAAGTCAGAAACAGAAAGGCAAATAAAACCAAGTATGGAAATACTGTCAGAGTGTGGAGGTTTAAAATTCTGCTTATCATTTGGCTGAAGCCAAACTGTCTCTTGCATGCATGAGAATGTACTCAAAAAAAGCAGTTTTTTGTCTCTGTGTGACATCCACTGCATGTTGAGAGAACAGGATTACATTTTCAAGAGTCTTCTTTAAGAAAGAGGATGTGAAAATTTTAGAAAATCATCAGTAAATCAAAGATCCAACTCTCTATCCACTACTTCTACCACAGGGAAAATTGGACACATGCTGCTGATGTCACAGACCATAAAACAACATATACAGCTCAAACAGGATGGGGAAGGAATACAACTTAATTAATTGCTTGTGAGGGAGGGGTCAGATCTCTATTCCAGTATCAATGAATATTTTTTAAATGGACCCTTCAGAGGATGATTTTTATATGTATTTATACATGGCGTTTATCTGTTAATACAGTATTTCAGCCAAGACACTTTCCACTCCACAGACAGAAGAATGGGACATTTTATACATCAAACATGATGGCTCTTGTGAGGATTTTTGCTTCTGCCTTGCCTTGATCAGTTACCATAAAAACTGCTATTCCAGCACTATTTCAAAGTTAGATCAAATAATTACAGTACTTCTGGGAAGCACTTACATAAACTCTTCAAAATTCAAAACTGTAACACACTGCTGTAGAAAAAGCACCAAGGGTTGCTTGATTCCTCCACAACTTAATGCCATGTGAGAAAGAAATCTGAAGCGTGAAAAGCAGCCACTGAAAGAGGCAAACTTACTGAAGAAACCCTTGTGAGTGCCTTCACCTGTTGACTACACAATGTACTTTATTTCCCATGGTTTTCATACTTTAATTACTATCAGCTCTCACTTTTTCACTCTTCATATGCATGTGATGTTTCTGTAGAGCTGCCTTCTACTGTCACCATCAATGGAACATAACCTAAAGCTGATGATACCTCCAAGGAACTGGAACATACACAGCCTGGGATACTAGCTGTCCTTCACAGTAGACAACTATCTGCCACAAGGGCCAGAGTTGCACGGAATCTGGTGAACAAACACTTGCTCTAAGGGTGGCAGAGGACATGGCACAATGCTGCGGATGCATGAGGTATACACACAGCTGTGCAAGCCCTTTGCTCTGTGCATCAGCCCTGACAGAGCTCAGAATGGCATGGCGCTGTGTATTTTTCACTGACAGCCCCAGCTCAACAAGGGACACCAGGAGAGAACTTAAGAAGCTTTAAATACATGGAGTAGAAATAATAATAATGCTAAGGTAATAGCAACATAATTTGTAAGGCAAATATAGCTCTGCCCAATAGCACATATGAATTAGTTACATATCCTGATTCCAGACTGGGTTTTGAATAATGAAATACTACAGCACATGGTCTAGAATCATGGTGGTTCACTGGTGGATCCCAGGAGCTCCTAAAGCTCTAACTTAAGGCCATGGAAATTAAGGAAGTCCCAGAAGTTTTCACAGGATTATTCCTGCAGTAATTACTATTACATAAAAGAGAAATGCAAGAGAGAGAGACTGTGCATACATCTTTATCTCAATCCTGCTTTTTCTACTTAAAGCACACAGCATAACTATTTAGAGGCATGAACCCAAAACTCATAGGTCTCATTATTTACTTAATTTGAAGTATCTGGTCTTATTATTTCTATGATCACTCACATACTCATTCTCCATATCTACTTCATGAGCACAGAACTGGGAAAAAAATAACTAAAATTAGTGTGGTTAATGACTGCTGAGAATTCTGCGAAGTGGATCTGTAGATCATGTTGTCCTCTACCTGTGATAAAGAGAAAGGAACAAAGAAGCCCTCTGCATCTCCAGACAGTGATTTATCAGCTTTAAAGTTGAGAGAGACATTTCGGGATGAGATTTTGAGAAATAAAATGTTAAAGTTCATCTGAAAATGGTAGTCAGCAACGTACTATGGTTCTACCATTCCATTTCTGTAGAAGAGAGTTGGAAAAGGCACCAGCTGCAGGTTGCTCCTTGAGTTCCTGCTTGCACAAATTGAACTGTGATTAAAAAGAGAAAGGAGAAAAAAGAAGAAAAGAGGAATAGCACTTTCAGTGGCAAAGCTACACTCCAGCACTGGAAAAACATGAAGCTGGCATTACGATCGTGCCAACTTTGGCCATCTAGTGGTATCTTTTTCATTATGAAAAACAACAAACAAACGATTATTAGTGATCTCTATTTTAAAGAGAGACAACTCCCCAAACACCACGAAATACATTAAGCACAACTCAAGAAACGAGCCTGGAGCCACAGGATTCCTGCCCCTTTATTAATGCTGCGCCACATAGAATATATTTTGAATCATAAGGATCATGGAATGACTTGGGTTGGATGGGACCTTAAAGACTATCCAGTTCCATCCCCTATTGATGGTCTGGACTTCAGACGGGGCTTCACAAGGGCAGAGCAGAGTGTGACAACCCCTCTGTCTTTTGATGCAGCCCAGGATGCAGGTGCCCTTCCGGCCGCAAGCTGCTTCACATCCAACTTTTCATCCACCAGAAACCCACATCCTTCTTGTCAGAATAGCTCTCGGTGGGCTCTCCCAGTCTGTATGCATATCTGGGACTGCCCCGACCCAAGAGTAACAAATCTCGTTGAATCTCACTTGTTCACACGGCCCCACTTTTCAAGCCTATCCAGGACCCCCTGGATGGCACCTCTTGCTTTCTTTTACATCAACTGCACCACACACAACACTTGGGCGCTCCACACCTCGGCGCCTCGCGGAGCCAACAGGCGCTGCTCCCGCGCACAGGCGGGGAAGGGCCGGAACCGCCGTTCTCGGGGCGCGGGGCCCGGCGGAGCCCGGAGGGACGGACCGGCGGCCGAGGCGGGGCGGGGCCGCGCTTCCTTCACGGCGGCGGCGGCGGGTTGTGTGGCGGTCCGTAGGCCGCCGGCTGCCGGGGCTGGGCTCGGAGCTGGGCTCGGAGCTGCCCGCCTCGCCATGCAGCCCTTCACTGTGAACATCAAGCTGTCGGCGCGCACTCTGACGGGCGCCCTGAGCGCGCCCAACCGCGGAGCGGCGGATTGGTGAGAGGGGTCGGGCTGTGGGGGTGACTGGTGGAGAGCTCGTCCGTCCTGGCGGTACAAAGCAGCCGTGCTGATGTGCAGCGCTGCTTGCTGTGTTCGTTGCTGGTTTGCTGACGAGACGTGCTTTCCTAGGGGCTGGCAGGGTCTGATTGCGTACGGATGCCATTCCCTCGTGCTGGTGGTGGATGCCGATACTGCCCAGACGCTGCAGGTTCTGGAAAGGCACAAGGCGAACGTGGTCAAGGTGAGATGCACGAGGTTTAAAGCGTAACGCTTGTTTCGGGTGGACGTGTGCATGCATGTGTATTTAAGCACTTCAGATAACTGAAGTTTTATTGCACATATATTTAAATAGCTGAAATCGCGTATTATAGGCAATTAGTGGCTCAATCAAACCACCTGTGCTCAAGTTGGGGCTGGGGTTGACAGTAGACTTTGAGGTATATGAAATGGTATTTGACTCTTAGTAAGGAGAGGTTATTTCTCAGTTATCACAGAGAAAAGACGTGCAATTGGTAGCAATCGCAGAACATACAACACTCAGTTAACCTGTGCCTTTTGGCAGCTTGTTTGGGCAAGCTTTGCTTCGACTGTTTCCAGGCTAGCCTTGAAAATGAGTAAGATATCTACTGTAACCTAGATATTGTTGGGCCCCTCACTTCAAGAAAGACACTGTGGCTCTGGAGTGTGTGTAGGGAATGGCAGTGAAGCTGTGAAGGATCTGGAGCACGTGTCTTATGGGGAGTGGCTGAGGGAACTGGGGTGGTGTAGTCTGGAGAACAGAGGAGCTCTTACTGCTCTCTACACGTCGTTGCAAGGAGGTTGTGGTGAGGTGGGGGTCAGCCTCTGCTCCCAGGTAACAGCGATAGGACAAGAGGGTTATAGGACTCAGGTTATGCCAGGGGAGGTTCAGGGTTGGGTATTAAGAAGAATTTCTTTTCAGAGCAGTGAGGCACTGACACAGGCTGCCCAGAGAGGTGAGGGAGACCCTGTCCCTACAGATGTTCAGCAACTGTGGAGATGAGACACTGAGGGACATGGTTTGTTGGCATGGTTAATGATTGGACTTTGTTGTCTTAGAAGTCTTTTTCAACCTTAATGATTCTACGCTTCTAATTGTGTAAAAAATACAGAAAGTGCAAGTGATATAGAGGTGGCAGGTTTTATAATGACTGCATTTTATCATTTCCACTTGGCTTGCATAATAAGTTGTAGCAGAATATTTTTTGATCCAGGTAACAATAGCAATTTATTGTACTTCAGCGATGATCAGATTTGAGAAGTAAATATTTCAATAGGAAACCAAATTATATAGTCCAGGTAGTTTCTATGAAATTTACAAGATGTGTTTTTGAAATGCACTTTTTGGTGACTCATTGGAAATAGACTATAAGAAATTGACTTATTTGTGAGGAGAAAGGCTGAAGAGAAATTCTTTTCCACTTTTAAGCAGAGGTTGTTAGGGAGACCATGATCATTAGTAGATAACCTTACATGACTTTGTAAGAAATACTCTTCAAGTCCTGTTTCTGTTTATTTATTTTTAAGAGTTTGTAACTGCTAAAAGCATTTGTAGCTCTTTGTAGCAGAGGATCACACCTGCAAACAGTTTTCTTCCCCATACCCCATGCTTCAGTTTTGAAAAGTTTCAAAGCACACCACTGTAATGAAAAAAGTCAGAAGCAGTTGTTTCATATACTTTCTGCAGTCTGTTTAGCTACCGTTCTTTAAAGTCTTCCTGTGTTACAGCTGTGTCTGGAATAGGCAGTGGTTGCACTGAAAAATATCCCATGTCCTTTGTCAGTGTGGTGACTGATAAATCTGTAGAGTGGATTATACGTGCCTTCTATTTTTTTTCTGCTTTGAGTGCTTGGAGGAGTGCTTTTACAAAAGAAAGTGTAATTACAGAAACAGTTTTTTGATCCATCACAAAAAGAGAGGATTGAAATCTGCCTTTTTGTCTCTTTTTCTACATTAATGAGCAGGGCTGATAAGGCACCCTGCTCAGAACTCTGATGGGTAGCACAGTGCCCTGGGTGCTGTTATAAATCTAACTCATGTTGCAGTTAGTGGTGCCCAGTGGCAACTGGATTACTTAATGGCACTTTTTCAGTGTCTGCAGAAAGAGTTGTGTTTGGCTGAACCCTTTCTCTGTCAGGTACCATGACAACATACAGCAGAGTAGCTGCAGCATCAGTTTTGTAGCAGATAAATTCTCATTAGCATAGATTTATTTATTCCTTAAGTATCTTAGTTCTCTCTCAGGGGCAAGTAGCAAAACAATTCTGTACTGAATACATGGGGAAGGAGTCAGTGTTATCTCCTTCTGTTATCCCAGTGTTTATCTCTGGAGGCTTGTAGACAAAATGTTTCACATTTCAAGATACCTAATTTACATGTGTATTGCCATCTTCCTGCAAGCCAGTGCAGCTTGCAAACCAGAGAGTGGTGTATGAAAATCAGTAGTAGTGTCATGCTCAATAGCACAGAGATAGCAGATGCAGTAGTGGATGTTACACGATTGCTGTGCTTTTTTGGTGAGTTAATTATTGCTTGTTCATCAGTGTGAAAAATCCTTTGTTTGATGTCTTTGTTTTTTCCTCATTTGACCACTTCATCTCTGTCTTCAGGTTAAATGGGCAAAAGAAAATTACCATCACAACATTGGCTCTCCATATTCTTTACGTTTAGCTTCTGCTGATGTTACTGGTAAAATCATTGTATGGGATGTGGCAACAGGAACTGCTCGTTGTGAAATACAAGAACATGCAAAACCAATTCAAGGTAATGATATTCATGATGTTTGAGTGGAAGTTACTTTACAGAGTAGCATGGACAGGTCCTTCACCTAGGCACAGTACTGCCATTTAATTTTACATTTGGGATTACAAGCCTTCTGTATGTTCAGCTACTCAGTTTCTTTGGAAACATAAAACAGTTCTGAAAAACAAATTCCATTTATGGTCTGAATTTCTGTTTTTAACAGGTAGCACTGCACATGTCCACACACATGCACACAGCCTGCATCTGATCTGAAGGATGTCAGTTATTTTCAGCTAGTGAATTTCTATCTGAAACAGCACTCTGTATATTTGTGTTGTACAGAACCACATCAGTCATAATGGAAAGGTTCATGCGTCATCTCAAATTGACAGTGGAGTGGTGTCTGTATTGGACCTGGAAACAAATGTTTTCTTCTGATAGTCCAGCAAGATTCTTGAGTTCAGGTGTAGAATGAAACTAACTGTAATACACAATCAAGTATACAAATACCGTGCTTAAATGCTTTAGTCAGTCTGAAGAAGCATGGTTGCCAATTGTCACAACTCTGCATCATTTAAACATTCAAGATGGTCAGAAAAACCTGATTTCTAGCTTAGCTGCCTCAGCTAGAAGAACCAGAAGTGGCAATACTGGGAAAAGTGTACTGGAACAGTTAAGGCCTTTTGGATTTGGAGATAAATCAGGTATGTTACCCCAGCCCCAAAGGTATTCCTTTATTTTAGTACTTACATGACTTCTATACTGTTAATAGTCTTAATGCACTTAACAAAATTAAAAGCACGTGTCCAATAAACCCACAGAGAAGGGTGGTCTCAGAAGACTTCTGTACATCTCTTGTTACTAACAAGTTGCCATTCACAACATATTTCAGAAAAAGAATTGTTCTCAAGTAGAACAAACTTTCTTTGAAAATAAGTTTCTTTTGTTTATTGCTTCTCCTTACTTTTGACAGACATGCAGTGGTTGTGGAATCAAGATGCTTCTAGAGATTTACTGCTTGCAGTTCATCCACCTAACTATATTGTGCTGTGGAATGCAGACACGGGCACCAAACTCTGGAAGAAAAGTTATGCAGAAAATATTCTGTCTTTTTCATTTGACCCGTTTGATCCGTCCCACTTAGCTTGTAAGTTTATATGTGTAAAATAGTAAGAAAATACTATTTTAATTTTGGTTAATTGGAGCTACCAAAAGAATGAAATATCTGTATGACAGTATCAAGAATCACTTGTGTTATAGTAACATTAGTTCAAATTGGAGAGGAGCTATAGAGGAGAGAGAAAAAAGACATGCTCTGAGTATTATAGAAAGGAAGTTGGCAGGTGTGGGCAGGAAAAATTTTAGACTAAAATGCTGCAGTAGAGATATTGAGATTAAAGTAATGGATTGGAGGGAATTATGTTATTAATGCCAGGAAGAAGTCTTTAAACAAAGGCAGGGGAGGCTTTGGTCTCTATGAGGTTGTCTGAAATAAAGCTTAAATGGAAGAGGGGATGGGAAAATTGCTTGTGAATAGAAAAGACAAGTTAGAGATCTGAAAAGGAGCCTCTGAGATTTCATAAAGGAGGTGGAATGCACCTTGGAAAGAGAGGTAGATAGAGAGGTGGAGGAAGCCAAGCACAGGGAATGCTGTTGAACTGATATAAAAGGCTGAAAATAATTGGATGCTGAGAGAGAATCCAGTGAGATAAGAGTAGACCCAAAGGAAATGGTATCTTCAGCAGACGTTTTTGTTTGAGGAAGAATGTGAATATCATTTTCAGATACAATTCAAAATGATAAGGGGGATGTAGTGCATGCTAATTCAGATTTTAGTGGAAAGGAACTAAGATAAAGGAAGAATCACTATTTTTAGCTTATCTTGATCACTCCTGATATGTTAAGAGACAAACTGCAGTTTCCAGGCTTTGTAGCTGTGCTTTTTTTTTTTTTTTTTTTTAAACTGTTGTACATGTTCAACTTATAAAAAGAGCTTTGGAGTGTAAATGTAGTAAAATCTTAGCTACACCTTTGCAGTTGAGCTGTATCTTTATTCTGCCACACAAACAGTACATGTTAATGATTCTTTGAGCCATGCGCTGCATGAGAAGATAAAATGGTTATACAGACAGTATGGGCAACTGTGCTTTCTGTTGGCATTGTGAAGCTTAACAAACAATAGCTGTTGGCAGAGAATAACTGTACTGAACAAATATGGAATGACGAACTGAGTTTGTACCATTAACCCTCACAGTGTTGTGTTTTTTCACTCTGACTTAATTCTGAAGTGAATTTTGAGAAATTGCATTTTGTGCATTTCCATCAATGGCAGTGGACTATCTTCTGCTCTTTCAGTAGAAGATGCCTGTTGTCTAGAATTAGGAGTTTCCTGTGTTAATGCATTAGTAAGGTTATAATCACTTATCCCCACCAAAGTTTGCAGATTGTATTTTGTAAAAATTATTTTTTCCTGGTACAGTGCTCACCAGCGAAGGAATAGTGTTCATCTCCGACTTCTCTCCTTCCAAAGCTCCTGCTAGCTCAGGGAAGAAGGTTTACATCTCCAGTCCCCATTCCAGTCCTTCTCATAAGCTGGCTGCTACTACAGGGGCCAAGAAGGCCCTTGATAAAGTAAAAATTTTAATCAGTAATGAAAAACCAAGGTATGTTTCTTTGTGGATACTTTTTTTTTTTGATGCCTGTATGTTCTGTAAGTAGTATTAAGATTACTGTTAGATTGAGTATAATTTAATTAACCAAATCTAATAAAATATATATTTGAAAATATGCATATTGGGAGGTATGCAAACAGGCTATGATTTCTATTCTTTGTCTTCATGGCATTGAAACTGAGATGCATCTATGAGGGAAGTCTATTGACTTCATTTAATTCATGCTTAATTGATACACAGTTGATGCCCCCTTTCAAAAAGGGTCCCTTATTTTTATTTAAAACTTTCTTTTTAATATGATGAATGTATAATATCTGCACTGTATGGGATTTTTAGTCAGATCTATTTACTCTGAATGAGAGACAGTTCCAACCATCATTGGTTTTATATTAGATTAAGAAAAGAGAAGTTGGAAAGTGACTACAAACACAAGGTGGCTTGTAGTCTGGAGACAGGAATGAGATGCAAGAAACTGGTAGTGAGGGTTTAGTCTAAGGCAGATATAATTGAAACAAACAAACAAAGCCCCTTAAGTGGACATTAAACCAGTTAAGAACATGTCTGAACTAAACAAAATGTAAGGATAACTTTCTTCAGCCTGTCTCTTATGTATCTGACTTGAAAAAAGTTGCTTTCCTTTTCTGGGCCCCTTAAAGATTACTTTTTGATGTTTTCCAGTGCTGAATCTGTGACACTCAATGACTGCCTTCAGTTATCCTACTTGCCTTCCAAAAGAAACTACATGTTGTTACTCTATCCCAGAGAAATTCTGATTCTTGACTTGGAAGTGAATCAGACAGTGGGTGTGATTGCTATTGAAAGAACAGGTGTGCCTTTCCTACAGGTAATGGGTTGGTTTCTATTATTGTAAAGGATTATTAAGATGATTTGTAAGTTCATGACCTACTGATAGTTGTGTTTTGATTGAGACACAGCTAGGGAATGAAATGAAATTAGTTCAACAGGAGAAGAAATAACCTCTGAAGCAAGAACTGTTTAAATTAATCTTCTGAAGTCTGTAGCAAACCTGATTCATTTTGTGTTGCTGCAAAAGTTACCAGCGTGGAAACCATGCTCTGGAGAGATGGCATTTCATTCTCTTATGGTTAAGCTGTTCGTGCAGAGGTTAATACTAATTCCTTGAGCATTTGCCTTTGCTTAACAGGATATCTGCATCCAGTCTGAGATCTTACTTACTTACATCTTTATTCTCCTGTAATCATTTACATTTCTGTTACCAAAAAATAATGTTTTAAAACAGCATGATAACTAAAGACTGCAGAGCAGTTTAAAGAAGAAATGTAACAGACAATTCAAACAGAAACTCACTGAGGTTCTTAAAGCCATCTGTTGGTGCATAATTATGATATAGTGTAGTTGACATAGTAGTATGACATAGTGTAGTTTTAGTGTTAGTTTTAAAGAGTCAAACAATTGATCAATCTTAACAATATTCTACTATTGCCTGTTTCTTTTGTTTTATTATTTTATTTCTTTAACTTTTTCCTGGCACTGTTTGTTGTCTTTTCCTTCATTACAAGGTTAAAATTCTCCTAACTCTATGAAATGTGCTCTCTGTTCATGTAGGTAATCCCTTGTTTTCAGCGTGATGGGTTATTTTGCCTACATGAAAATGGGTGTATAACTTTAAGAGTTCGCAGATCTAACTGCGCTGCGAGTGGAATTCCAAATGAAGAGCCAGGTAAATTATGTGTCAGAAATGGCCTGAAATCAACTTTGGGGCATTTTATTTAGTGCTTTGGCACCAGCATCAACCACGGTGCCTTGTGCACAGTAGTGAATTATTACCCTCCTAGTCTTTTTTGTCTTCAGTAAATTTACACTGTGCTCTACCAAAAATTGTGTGGTTGTTTTTTCTTGGTGCTTTGTTTTGTTTTTTTTTCACTTTTTGGATATCTGGTGCAAAATAAGATATTAATATCCTGAAAATCCTTTCATCATTAAATATTACTGTGAAGTAGCATAATGACAATTAAATATATGAGAAATAATTCATATATATAGTCACTTAGTCAATAGGACATACTGATTTTAGAGATGAGTAGTGGACTTAGATTTACTTTAAGTTCTAAATTAGTAAGCCTTTGTCTCTTTCCTGAAATGTTACTGACTTTTTAATATGATGAAGGAGACATGATAAAAGAAGGTTATAAAGAGGCCTGCAAATGTGAGTACATGCCTTTTTTTGATTAGATTTCTTATGACTTTGGTGTTTTCCTAATTTCTAGTGAGCTGCTGTCCTATTTACTACCATTTTTACTAATGAACCAAATGAGTTGTGGAGAATAAATGTATTTTCCGCATGGCTGGAAGACAGTATCATTGTTTAGATTTTTGTAAGATTCAAGTGGAATAAGCTCCATTTAAGACAGAGTTACACTTTGGAGAACTTCTCAGAGCCACATGTTTTGTACAGCATAACCAACAGTGCGTAGTACCTGCTTAGTTTTTCCTCCCAGAAAGCATATGGATTTCAGCCAATGATCTTTGTCACTCTATGAATTCACCCAATTGATGCTTCACACTGTGTGTTTTCTGTTCTAATTGCTTGTTGTTGTGGCACATTGATGTTACAGATCCAGACCCAGTTCAGGAGCTGGTTTATGATTTAAGAAGTCAGTGTGATGCAATTAGGGTAACGAAAACAGTTCGGCCATTCAGTATGGTGTGCTGCCCAGTGAATGAGAATTCTGCAGCTCTCATTGTCAGCGATGGCAGGGTAATGATCTGGGAGTTAAAATCCAGTGTTGCCAGCAGAAATCTGCGTAACAGGTAATGCCTTTGTGTTTCTTATCCAAGCTTCCATCTGATATATTTACAAGTGATATTTAATTGCATTCTGAAAGTAGTGTGTGCTTCTGTGTGTGACGTGCTATACATGTGTATGAATGAAAGAATGAAGGAGATATTTGGAACAAGGAAACAAAAGATAGGAATGAATATTCACATTAGTTCAGGGGAGTGTTTTCTTGTAATCTGGCTTTCTGCAGCCTGTATTGTTTTCCTCAGGACTGGAGCCCTTAGTTTCAATGATTTGCAGTTTGTCAGTTTGACACAAAGCAGTGTGAGTGCACAGCAGAGGCCTGAAATGCCTGTGTGAACAATTAATGGTTTTATATATGAAGTCTTTACAGCTTCAGATTTTAAACAGCCTGTCACACATTTGGTATCAAAGTTATTCTGCTGCAATAAACCTTTAATATATTATTGGATAAAGTAAATAACTTCCTGCCATTAAAAAAAAAAAAACAACACAGAAAACTTAGTATACTTTTAAATGTTAGAAATACTTAATTTTTAACATTTCCTTTTGTTGCACATCATTGTTGCAATATTTTTTTTCTTGTTGTTCCCCAAAATACTGTTAGATGGGTTCGTTGTGGTGCATAGCCAGTATAGCTGTATAGGATCTATATGTCACTGGGATGTATGTGCTGGATTCCTAGGCTCATTTCTGATGCATTGATTTTTGTCATGGCTATATAACCTGGAAAATGTAATAATATTATGAGAAGCACTGACCCTTGAGGAATCTGGCTCAGAGATTGTACTGAGCAGTAGTCCATATTTCTAGTTGGCACAGTGTCTTCAGTGGGTATTTAAGGAGTCTTCCTCCATTAGCTCATGGTTTTGTTGCAGCTTTGTGTATACGAAGGCAGTTGTGTTTCTTTTGTTTGTGTGAAAAGCATTGCTTCAGCTGCAGGTTTTGCATCTGGAACTGATGTAAGAAGTTTTCCTAAGTGGAAGTTTGGGAATCTGATTTTAAATATCGAAGGTGCTTAGCAATGTTTCTTAGCTGTATTTCTTAGCATAATAAGACATGGAAAAGCCTCCATTGAATGCTTAGGTACACTTCAGAGCAAGGGATGCATCTGTCTATTTTTCTCTTCAAACATCTGTGTAAAGAAGATGAATTTGAGATGTGTATATTTCTGTTTGCAGCATCTGCTGGTAAGTGTTGGGAATAATCTTGTCAACGTATTTTGCAAGCAATAAATGAGAGAGCAGCCTGTGAAAAAAGCAAAACTAAGAACCTGAGTCAACAAATGATCCAGTTTGCATCAGGAATTTGTTTTCATTTCTTTCACAGCAGTTCAAGTGCATCACCTTTGTATTCTCCAGTCTCATTCTGTGGAATTCCTGTAGGAGCATTCCAAAATAAACTTCCTGACCTCTCATTAGACAACATGATAGGTAAGAATATTTTCCACTAATATTACTGATTTCTAGGATTTTTGAATCGTTGTACATTTTAGACTGCATATGTTAGAATTCATTTGTTTGCAAATTGAGTAGTAACCCTGAAAGAAAAGTGATGTAATCCATCTGTTAGAGAATATTCATAATGTTGAGATTATTATGTTGCAGACCAGTGTTGAAAGCTCATTTGCCCTAAGAAAAAAATGCAATTTGAAATGGAATTTAGCCCAAACCCCCTTCATTTTTAAATATAATCTTAAGTGTATGAAGATAGTGTTTTTTTTTTTTTTTTTTTTTTTTTTATGCAGCCCACCATTGTGAAATTTAGATGGCAACATCAGTACTGAGAAGTATTCCATAAAGAACTTTCATAAAAATTGTTACCTTTATGTTTTTAAAACTAATTTGTTAGTGGAAAAGTAACTAGTGCTCCTCAGAGGTATCAAGGTGCAGATTTGGAATTGCTTTTGGAAAGAGGACATTTAGTGTATGGTTCTTCTCTGATCTGCATTTCCTATAGATGCTGACATCATAGCTATTGTTAATTTGTGCTTGATGTCACTTGGACTCACATAGTTGATTGCAGCAGGTGGGCAGCAAATAGACTTGTGTACCCATCTTCAGAGGGCACGGCTGTTCTTGGACTCATCTTCCTTTATGTCCTGGTTTGTTTGTTGGGTTTGTTTTTTAATGTTAGGGAAGAAAGTTAATACTGTAACATTGATGAAATGAGCTGAGGTACATTGTTCCAAAATGTCTTATCATACCAGGTTCAACATGAAGAAATGCCTCTTCAGATAAGTTTTGATGGTTTGTTAGGTTATTTGTAGTTTTCCTTTTATAAGAACTCCTGTGTGAAAACTTTCTCTAATCCGATATCAAAATTGAATACTAACAAAACTTATAATTTGTAGCAGGCCAAGGATCAGTTGCTGGAGAAGAACAATTGAAAACTTCTTTTCTGCAAGAAGTTCATCTCAAATTCCTGCTGACTGGACTTCTCTCAGGGCTTCCTTTGCCTCCGTTTGCTATCCGCATGTGCCCACCTCTTACAACAAAAAACATTAAACAGTATGAACCACTCCTTGCTGTTGGTAAGTATCCTGACTGATTTATGGATTACTCTGCAAATTATGTATTCTGTATTAAATACAGGTACAGTTTAAAAGTTGCTTGTTAGCAAAAGATCATTGTTTCAGGGATGAGAAAGCAGACTTACTTTGGTAAAATCTATGCATGATTGTCCCCTAGGATTATTGATGATTAACAGTTAATACTCTTTCTTAAGACATTTACTCATCTTGAGTCATCAGAACTAACAAACTAAAAATCCTTCCTGTTTTCCTGCATCAGGATACCTTGTGAGAATACAAGAAGAATCAACAGACTTTCTGTAGGCTGTACAAATGGGTTCAGGAAAATGTCTTTATTCAAACTGATTTTGCTGGCTACAGAGAATCTTGGAGGGCATAAAATCTAAGCTTTGAAAGCTAGAAATCAAAATACCTTTTCTAAAATTGTTATAGGACAGTAGCTAAAAGTGGAAGGAGAAATAGCTGTAAATCCTGCATTTTCACTAAAATATGGGATGGAGAATAAAACAAGTCTGTGTATTCCGTGATATATTTTAGTATATCATTTTTTATAGGTACAAGTAATGGCTCTGTCCTGGTGTTTCATCTTACAAGTGGACTGTTGCACAAAGAGTTGAGCATCCATTCCTGTGAAGTCAGGTAAGAGTTTGATTCCTAGCATAGTCCATCCAGAAGACAAAAATTAAAATATCTAATGTTTTTGAAGCAATGTGCTGTATCTTATTCTGTTGTTAATGACACACAAGTAAATTGTCTCTTGAGCAGTCTGACTCGTCATTACCTTTTATTCATATAAGCAGTAACACACTGAGATTAGATTGAAAAATACACTGAACTATAAATATTTGAGTTTTTTCTGTTTCTTCTTATCTAGTGTGCATGTCAGCTACTTCCTGTTTCTTTAGCACATTCTGGTACAAAGATGTCTTTTTAGCACAAGGAACTATTTCAGTCTCTTATTTCTAGTCATGACTAGAACACTGTGTACTTCAAAATAATTCTGGTTCGTACATCAGAATTTATTTCCTTCGCTCGCTTGTGAAACTGCTGTTAGCACAGTTCTAAACCAAACTGAATTCAAAATAAAATTATCATTAAAGCTTTCAAAGACTGAAGACTACATACAGGACTCAGGATTTAGCTATCCTAACTGAGGAATGGAGCCAGTTTTAAGCCTGTTGTCCATGGTGTTTGTGTGTACAAAATGACATAAATACTTGCATCTAGTGGCAAAAATATTAAAGGTGCTGTTCAGATATGTATTTTCAGACAGGGTTAACCATGGGAAATAAAATATTTTAGTGGCAATAATAATAAATTTGTGTCAAACTTGTGGCTTGAAGCCTTTCATCTTACTATTTGTTCTACAAAAAGTGAAGAATAGATTTATCTGAGAATAGCTGCATCTAAGAGAATTCATTACATGAAACTGCTTTGAATCTACCATCAAAATCACATAAGCATATTTGCATTTGTGATGTGATTAGCAGACACTTCAGAAATAGAATTTCTGTTCTAATCTATTCGAGTGCTTTTTGTAGGGTTCTTTTTTTTTTGTATTTGTTTAATACCTTGAAGAAAACCTAGAATAGAAATTTCGTTTTGTATTCTGTTACGCAGCCTAGAGAGAGGCTGCTTTTTCATCCTAGGATTCAAAATAAAAAAACTACTAAGGCTTTACAGATTAATAAAAAATAATAAAAATATGGGAGACAGAAGGAAGTACACTTTTGAGAACGTATTTCTTTTTCTTCCAATTCGTGTAGGTTTCAGGTGCTATTGGAAGCATTGTTAATGAGTGCTTTTCACATTGCAAAATTTCTTCAATGATTAAAAAAACTTCCAGCATGCGTTGTCTTTCTTAGTAATTATCCTCACCGAGGTGGTTTCTTTGGAACAGAGTGATTGTGAGTTTTGTTTAAAGTTCAGTCATTAAATCTCTCAAATATTTATTTTAGTTTCTCAGTCCAACTCTTAATGGCATGGGTGACTCTCAATAATCTTCAGAAGTTCTGGGGAGTGCTTGAAGCAGTGTAGAAGGCACTGTGATTATTTTCAATGGGTATTCACGGAGTGTAATAGTTTTTCTTTCAGTGGGAATTCTTACTTTACTTCTGAAATGCAGATAATTTGCATAATGCCTTTATTTCAGTTTCAACTGAAAACACACCTTCAGGGAACGCCATTATTTTAGGATGTAGCTGATAATACCCTGTAATTGTAACTCAGTGCCTTGTAGTGTAAGAAGAAACTGTAATAAAACTAAGGATCATTGTATTGGCAGCCATCCTTTACATGTCAGTTGTGCTAAAATATTGGCCAATAAGTTTTCTAGATTCTGGTAGTTAATACACTTTTTAGAGATTAGTTCTCTTTTCTTTCAGGTTATATTATTTGGTCACATGCTGATTTTTTTTTAAATGTATTTATTTCTGTCCCTGATTGTTACTTTGCCATTTCACTAGAACTGTGTAGGTTATTAGTTTTCCTTTGAGTTTAAATTGCTTTTTATTACGAGTACAAGGCAGGGGAAAACAGAAATGCTTCAGAGTCCACAGAGATGAAAAGTCAATCAGGCTAAGCTAGGAGTAAATGTGGGCAAAAAACAGAGGAGATCATAGCATGTGTAGGGAGAGAAGAAGCTGTGAGCAGGAGGTCCATTAGGATACAGAGAAATATAATAATTTTTCCTGGTAATAAGAATGTGAAGAAGAATGCAATAAGTAATTCTGATGACTGTTAGTGGAACAATCTACTTTTGTTCTTTTGTAAGTTATTGAGGTAGAATCACAGAAATTTGAGTTGGAAGAGACCCTTAAAGGGCGTCTGATCCAACTCTCTGGCAGTGAACAGGGACACCTCCAGCTGGATGAGGTACTCAGGGCCCCATCCAGCCTGACCTTGGGTGCCTTCAGGGATGGTTCATCTTCCAGCTCTCTGGACAAACTGTTCCAGTGCCTTACCACCCTTACTGTAAAAAACATTTTTCTTATATCTAGTCTAAGATAAGACTGGTGATGATAGGACCTCTTCAGCACAGAGGAAAATATATTCAGTGCCTACATTAAAAAGCCCCAGTGGCGATAAATAGAATGGCCTGCAGGCAAAACTTGTAGATTGCTGATGTACATCCCAAGTTTTGACAGTTGAGTTTACACTCGCTGTCTTTTTGGGAAGCTGGTTTGCAAACATTCATCACATTCTTGAAAAAAAAAAAAAATTCCCTCACAGAGAAGATGAATGAAACGTTTCCCAATTCTGCCATACAGATGTTGGTCTGCTAGATTTATTTCTGTGTCTCCTCATTACAGGAGGTTGTGGAAAGCAAAAAGTCTTAAGTGGGTTCAAAAAACAAGTGGACTTTATAAAGCCTGTAGATTTCCTAGTTTTGTTTCCATTCTTACCTCTTTTCTTCTTTTTTGTAGTTAATTCGACTGAGAGCTGCTGTGTCAAAAAGTCACAGCAATTCTTTCCCATTTGTTTCTTTATCCACTTTAGTACACTCTTAATTTGTTTGAAATGGAACTATTTATCAGGACAACTGAGTTTTACACTTGAAGTAATTGAGATAAGTTGCATGTCCAGAATCACTGAACTTTATATTTTGAAAGAGTAGAGCCTATCTAAGAAACAGATTGCAGCTGAACATAACCTGTAGTTCTAGGAGACAAAGTTGTCTCTGTCTTAGGTAGAAATTTTGCAAATGGAATTACTGCAATAGGGAAGGCATTAATTGTTTCCTTCATTGCAATCTAAACCACTGTATTAATTTGGTGAATAAGTAGTTCCTTCAGATTTCTCAATTTTACATGAATGACAGTAACAAAAAAGTTGTATTGTTTCAGGTGCAAGCTGATTAGCCAGGCTGAGGTTTCTGTTTGATGATAGGTGTCCTGGGATTCTGTTATCTTTATTGGCACTGACAGATGGCCAGCTGGCAGCAAACAAAAGGACTTCTGGTGTTAAATCTGAGCAGATGAGTGAGGGGCAGAAAATGCCTCAGGACTTCGAGTGAAGAATGGTGAATAACTATTATCAATAACAGTGCATTATGAGTATTCTGTGTGTTTCCAGAAAAAAAAAAAAAAAAAGAAAGCATAGGGGAATAATAGGTGAAGATTGCCCAGGTGTCAGAATTAATGTTTCTTCCGTTTCAGAATGCTCCCTGTATTCACCATTGCTTGGAGACTTGAAATGAGAAACATTATTGCAATCGTAGATTTCTGTTCAGTCTTTCTTGTCATGTTTTGCTTAATAATTTCTAGTATTGCCTGTGCTCCTGTCTGAAATTTTTGTTTAACCTAACGAGAACCTTATTACCAGTGTTGTCCTAAAGGAGGCCAATTGATTTAACTCAAAACAGTAACTTTATTTTTATATCTATATCATAGTTGTAAATGCTTAACTTCTTTCTGTGCTCAAATACAGTGTTTCCATGAAATGTAGAAAATTATCTCTGTGGTGTTTTCAAACACCACAGAATATGCATGAAAAAAAAAGCTGTATTTTGGTCTAGGTATTTTCTGTCTGTTTGAGTATTGCAGTTAATATACTCCATGTTCTCTCTTCTGATCATAGGGGAATAGAATGGATCAGCTTGTCTGGTTTTATTTCCTTTGCCACATCAACACCTAACAACTTAGGGCTGGTAAGGAACGAGCTGCAGCTGGTGGACCTGCCAACAGGTTGGTGTTTCCTGATACATCTGTACAAGGGGCTGAGGAGTCACAAATAAAAGTTCTTACTACTTTATTTTGTCATGACAACAGGAAAAAAAAAAAGAGGAATTTAACTGATTCTGCTTTTCCTTGTGAAATCCAGTGTGTTCCAACTGATGCTCTACAGCCAGAATGGAAAGAATACCTCTGTAGAGATTCCTGTGTCTTGGACTCAAAGCATGTGTGTCAGCAGAAGCTTAGGAGCATTCACACATTGTGACTCGTAGTTGTGCAGCTTGTTCACAAAAGGAATGCATTTCCAAATGTCTTTTGTCATAGCCTAAACCCATTGTTTCTGGTTGTTCTTCTGAGTTTAATAGTCTTTTATTTTTGTCTTATTTTTTGCATGGTGTAACACACTTGTGTTTACAGATAAAATATACAGATGTGTATAAATATAAAATGGGTATTTTAGTCATTAAAAAATAAAACAGGATTCTTCTATAAAGGTTTGGAAGGGTTAAAAGTAAGTAACTTTTTAAAAGATATATTTGCTTGCAAGCCTAACGGATTGTGTTTTTCAAACCATCCTGTGAATACCAGGAACATCTGTGGTTGAGTTCATTATTTGCAGAGTACCAGGATGTAAAATCTGAAATGTTAGACAGCACTTTAATAATAACTTTAAATTATTTTTGAGTGTGAAAGCCTAGAGTCATTTAATTTCTAATTGAAGAGCCCGAGTCCTGCAATGCATGGCTAATTCTCAATTGCTTTATGTAGCATAAAGTGATCTTTTAAAAACTTACGAGAAAGACTCAATTTTTGCATTTCCAGGGTGCTGCTGAAAGAAGCTATCCTTTTAACTGACAATATTGTGTATTTTTTCTTGATGGTATCTTTTGCTTTTTCGTTGAATCAAAATGGAAGAGATGTGTCAGTTTCTGCAGTTGTGCTCCAGAAGCAATTGAGGGATTGTGATACACAGTAGAGTTTACATTCAGATTTTGAGATACAATATAACAATGATTGGAGTAATGTCAGTTATGCAGGTCACCTGGAGGTGTTCTGAGTCAGCATAGTTGAGTGTTTCTCCTTTCCATCCATCATGGAAATTTTTGAATTCATCATATTGTTACTGTGTTCCAGGCAGGAGCGTTCCATTTCGTGGGGAGAGAGGCAATGATGAGCCAGCTATTGAGATGATAAAGGTGTCTCATTTGAAGTAAGTAATTATGACCCTTCTGAAGTTAATAAATTCAACTTGATTCTGTGAGGATCCTTACCAATAACAAAAATATCAGGAAAAAAAAACAACAAACCACCAGTCCAGAAAGGATAGATGAATATGTAACAGCATTGAGAGAAAGAATAAAGTATTAGAGCAAAAACTGTGTTTCTGTAATAGACTTTCTCACTTTGTTAAATGTAATTAAAATAGTGTTGAATTTAATAAGACGTTATCTCTAAATTTTCAGAGTGTTTTCTTTAAAATGGAGGGAAAAAAAAGAATCTTCTCTAGATTGTATAGGAATATTTTGGGAAGTGTTATGTGGTCAAGAGAATTTAAGTGTTCAACTGTATAATAGTCTTGCTAATATATTAATATTTAAGAACAGCTCTGGGCTTAAATGAAGAGACTACCAAAAATTGAGAATAAGAAAGTGTAATTTATTTAATAGAGATTAATGAAGTTGAGAGGAGTACATAAAGGTACAGAACCTGTTGTATTTTCATGCAACGTGTGAAAAGTGGAAAATTGAAAGTGTTTTCGTAAATTGGCTGCACAGATGAAAGATCTGAAGACATAACTGACAAGTGGTTTAGTGTAAGAGGATCTTGTGTTCATTTATCACTGGATTAAGGAAATGCCATGTGTCTGGAGCAAAGAAATAAATCTATCCAAACTGCAGACTTGGTACATCTTTCTGATAGATTGTGCAGTCATTGACTTGGGCTGAATGTGGCTAAATTACAGGGGCTGCTGCTTTCCGTGGATTCCTTCCCTTGTCTCTTGTACAGTAATTGAACAGTGCCACCAACCTGACAGAAGTGTCTAATTCTTTTAGCCTTGAAGGAAGACTTCATTTCAAACTGAGTCTTAAGCACCTGAGTAACTCAAGGAAATCACAAGCTTTGGGTTGAAATTTGAGCCAAATTAATTTACGTTTTTCTGTCTTAATTTTTGAGTTTTGGTTGTGAGTGTTTTGTTTTTTTTTCCTTTTCAAATCAGCCCTTTTTTTGTAAAACAAATGTAGAAAACATGTGAAGTAAAATGTTGAATTTAAAGTGGAATGATTTCTTTTGATGTAGTAAATTATTGTGTGTTTCAGGCAGTACCTAGCTGTAATATTTAAAGACAAACCACTGGAAATCTGGGATGTCAGAACATGCACCCTGCTCAGAGAAATGTCTAAAAACTTTCCTGCAGTGACTGCTCTGGTAAGGAATAGAATCTTCCTGCTGTTTGTTAAATGTAACTTGTTGAGAGTATGAAAACCTATGAACAATTCTGCATCGGAATCTTGGTATACCAGTAGTATACATGTAAATGCTTTCCCTCTTGCTTTATTTTTTCCCATCTGTTACCAAGTAGAGGAATAAAAAAAGAAATACTTGCTAGATACTTGGTCTAACTTTTGGGTGCTGAAGGAATGTGTCAGGAAAAAGCAATCTTCATTGAAACCATTATAATTAACAGGCAGTTCCTCAGTAAGTTTGGGTTGCAAACATAAAAAGGTTTTTTACAGTAGGAATAGTGAGCACTGAAACAGACTGCTTAGGGAGGTGGTGGATGCCCTATATCTGGAGATGTCCAAGGTCGGTCTGGATGGGGTTCTGAGCAACCTGATCTAGCTGAAGATGGCCCGTTATCGCAGGGGAGTTGGACCAAGTGGTGCTTAAAGCTCCCTTCCAACTCAAACGGTTCTATAATTCTGTGATTTGTGTTTTCCATTTTTCCTAAACAAATATTTGCAGGAGTGGTCACCTTCTCATAACCTGAAAAGCCTGAGAAAGAAGCAGCTTGCAGCCCGTGAGGCCATGGCTCGGCAGACAGTTGCATCAGATACTGAAGTCAGCAGTGTGGAATCTTCTGTTATCAGGTATTTCTGATTCAGATTTAGTGCTGTGATTTATCAGTGTTAGTTTCCCCTGTGTGATGCTGTTCAAAAAAAATAGACTATTTTCAAGCGGATTGTTGAGTACATGCCAGGCCAAACAACTTTCTGTGCCTCCTGTTGGCTTTTAGATGTGGATCTCTGATTTACTGCAGAATGAGAAAAGCTGTACCAAGTGGAACTGGTATCTGTTGCAAACTTACCAACTTCTTTACCCCCTGAACTTTTCCAGGAGTGTATAAATGAGTTAACTCGGTTGCCGTTTTGATTTCAAGAGAAAAAAGGCTTCTCCTTCATTGTGTTCTCTTTCAAGCTTGTTACAGGAAGCCGAAAGTAAATCTGAGCTGAGCCAGAACATTTCTGCCAGGGAGCACTTTGTGTTTACAGATTCTGATGGGCAGGTCTATCATCTCACAGTAGAAGGAAACTCAGTGAAAGATAGTGCAAGAATTCCTCCTGATGTAAGTTTCAATCTTGTATAAAATGTTCAGATACAATCTTAAACTGTGGAAACGGCTGTGAATATATTTACAGATTTATTTCTGATCTACGTAAAATGAAGCTGAGAGCTATCAGGTTGGAGAAGCTTCATTTCTTTCATTACTTATTTTAATTCCTACAAATTGCTTTATTTTTGTTTCTTGTATTAGTGTATGCTAGTATTGTGTTTAATAATTGAGGATTGTCACATTGGCATTTTGTTGCATCAAGAGATGGAGAACTGATTTCTATTGCTTTATATCCAAAGTTTCCCATGAGGATCACTAAAATTGAATAGAAAGCTTTCAATTTTTAACTGAGAAGCATTTGTTTTATTAATTTCATATTATTTATTTATTTATTTAAGTACTAAAATTTTCAAGTTTATTCCTTTTCGGCTGTATTTACTGTAAGTTTTTATCCTGCTTCTGAATTATTTTCAGGGAAGTATGGGTAGCATTACATGTATTGCCTGGAAAGGGGATACCCTGGTTCTTGGAGATGTGGATGGAAACTTAAACTTCTGGGATTTGAAAGCTAGAGTGTCCAGGTATGAGCGCAATGGTTTTATTCCCTCATGTGTGCTTTTCACTGTTGGAGGTCATCTCTGGTGTTTGGGGGGAAAACCGGAAGCTTTTAAAATACAATTTCAGAAACTGCCTACTGGGACAGAATTCTCTACATTTTTTATTTTTTATTTTTTTGTATTTTCAGATGAAGTAACATTTTATCAGAGATTTAAATTTAGCTAAACATTGTTCTCGTGTTAAATCTGCAGTGGCTTCTCAAAATTTTAAATGCCTGAAACAAATAACTACTTTTTTACTTCTGTGATATTTTATGATATTCTGTGATATTTTGTGATATCAGCCAGATGTACCTATTGTGTGTATATGGATTGTTCTTCTCAGTCAGTACCATATAATGATGTGTGATATTCACAGAAGTGTTTTAACCACCCACAATATTGCTATTGATAATAATCCTTGTGCTCTGCTGTTCTTAGGGGGATTCCTACACACCGAAGCTGGGTAAGAAAGATACGTTTTGCCCCAGGGAAAGGAAATCAAAAACTTATTGCTATGTACAACGATGGAGCAGAAGTCTGGGATTCAAAAGAGGTAAACATTTGTTGTGTTTTGTTATGTCCTTCTTTGCCAAATGCATGTATTGTTTCTGAAGATCAGGAAACATCAAAGATTAAGTTCTACCTATTCATGATATCTTGCTGACAGTTGTACAGTAAAATTATATGGCTTTTCTCAGAGCATTTTTAGTTCCTGTAAATCATTTTTAAGCTGTCATCAACTGGGCAGTACCTTTCACACACAAAGCTGACAACACCTCTGAGATGCTCTGTGTTATTCTCTTGTAATGTTTTTGACGAAGACATTCAAGATTTAAGGTTTCAATTTCAGAATTTTAACATTTGGACAATAGAGTATCATTACTAAAGATTTCCTACTTTCTGTGCATATTGAAGGATATGTATTCTTCCGTGCATGGATTTGATTTGCTGGGGAATAGAAGTTCAGGCAGTTGTTAATTAACATTGTCTAGCTTCTCATCTTGTTCCAAAATTCTATACTGTTCAGGAATCTTCTTGGGTTCTCTTCTTAGGTCCACTGGGGGATTATGGTTACCGTGGGGAAGGAAGTGTAATTAAACATTGTAACTTAGTCCCCTGGAGTAAGTTCAGGGTACCAAACAAGAATGTTAATTGTTTTCTGTTCACTTAATTAAGAACTAGTGCTTACTATGGAGGCACTGTGTTTGAGCAATAGGAAAGTCTCCCCTGATGATTAGAGTTGACCAGCAGATATGACTAACAATGGAATTATGTAGGCAGAGTCAAATATTAATTAAGCTGTGAGTCTCCTGATCAAGACCATTTCACAGTGGAATATTCCTCCAGTTGGTTTACCCCTCATTTCTTAAGACAAGAGAAGGATTTTCCTACGTTAAACCATTTAAAATGTATTCGCAGTTTCAGCTGAAATTGTTCCAGAGTATCTGTAGTAGTAGTTTTATTGCCATATCCTTAGAACTTCACCTTTGCCTACAACCAGTTAACTGATATTTCCACGTTTCTTTCTTAATTCCCTCAGTGTTAACAATATTCATGCTCTAGAGTGGGTAAAAATGATGTGGTATACAACTCCATGTCTTTGACTCTGGAATAAGTGAAGGGAAACAGCAGAATTGTGATTGCAGTAGAGGCTTCGTTAATATGTCCTTACATTTGCAATTGTAATCTTCAGTGATGTTACAGAAGGGTTGCAAAATGCCTCGCTACTGATCAGTGCTTAAAAATTCAGTGGTTAAAAATGTATCTCGGGTGGGTTTTTTTTCTTTTAGAGAACAGTTAATCATCACATTCTCTTAATACTTAGTTAATATTATGTTTAAATATATTTGTAGGCAGGTTCAGTGTTAATCAAGGAAGTTCACAAAAGTGCATGAGTGAATGTAGCGTAACGGCATCAAAGCAGAAGCAAAGGATTGCAACTGACAAACCATTTCCCCATTTGCCATGGAAATTTTATTTTGGGAAAGATAACAAAAGGAGAGTTTTACAGTTGTGCTCAAAAAGAATTTTTTCTTATCTATTGATTGGGGAAAAAAAAAATATTGCTTTGGAGCAAGATTTGAACACTTCCAACTCCCCAGAGGAGACCGGGTTTGAAATGATTAATGGCTAACTTTGTTTTATTGCAAATCTTGTGGCACGCCTCATGGGCATGCCACGGAGCCTTCTACTGTGTGATGGAGATCCTACTAAAAGTGAAAAAATACCTCAACTTTTCAAGGTACAGATGGTGAGCAGTTTAAGAAGCGGAAGAAATGTGAATTATCGAATCCTGGATGTAGACTGGTGCACTTCAGACAAAGTGATCTTGGCGTCAGATGATGGGTGCATTAGAGTTCTAGAGATGTCCATGAAACCATCGTGTATTAGAATGGATGAGCAAGACTTACTAGGTACGTTGATTTCTGTTTTGCTGTTCATGGCTAGATATTTCATTTTGAAGGTGGACAGTAAAAACGTTCAACAGTTCTAGTAGAAAATAAAATTGTCGTATGTGGATGATTAGGTATGCCTGTACTGTTCTTTGTAGTTGCAACTGAAATGAAACAAACTATGCAGATAAATGGTAAGCACAGAAAATCCTGAGTGAGTGAATACTGGAATCAGTTGAGTGCAGTGAGTTGCTGTCCAAGATGAGTAATGCTTTGTGTAAATTGCTGCTACATGTGATAATTATTTTTCTTTGAATCTGTGTCAGTTTTCATCTAAAAAAAAAAGCAAATTAGGTCTGGTAAATAATCAGTTCAAGCA